>BSAI01000104.1:5437536-5506881 GCA_036245035.1 Adrianichthys oophorus
GCCGCCTTTCATGCCGCACCGCTGGGGTGGATGTGTGTGGGGGGAGGGGGGAAACGGGGGCGCACACAGAGGGAGTGGAAAGGGGAAAACCGAGGAAGCAAATGAGAGGCAGGTGTGACTGAGAAGATTTAAACGGAGAAGAAAAGAAGACAAGAGAGGTATCTAGAAATCATGCTGTCTTTGTTTGGCGCTTTTATGGGCGAACAGAATGAATCACTGCTCTAGAGTCGGCCCCAGGTCACGTCTTTGCAGGTAATCTGCAGAGGTGCAATTTGATTATTTAATAGGAGCGGCTTCTCGTTTAGGACTGTGGAGTCTGCAGACAACGTGAGATCAGCGAGAAAGTAATCCAAGCAAAGTCAGCAAGCAGATTATAGCCGACATGATGATTTTTCATCTGCTGATCCTGTCCACGAGCACATACTTCAGATAAGATGCTAAATACATCCAGACATTTAAAGCTTCGTTCACATCGCCCTCGGCAACGCGCGTTCAAAAGGCTACTTTCCATGAAAAGTCTATGTAAAGGCACGTTTTGAGCTTCCGCTTTCAAAACTCGTATGTTCACGCGTAGCTATACAAGTTTTTACGACCGTTTTGCTTCCATTGAATGCGGATTGCAAGTTATACCATGTGGGGTTCTTTCAAATAAACTTAAATTACAGTGAACCTCGTCCTCAGAACAGGGTTTCATTATTGACCAATCCGCTTGCAATTCTTGGGACAGGAAATGTGGCAACAAAGAAAAAATAAAAAGCACCCTGTTGTGACATGCAGCTGCTATTTTTAGTGCTAAAAAGGTTGGATTGAGTTTTCTACCCACGTTCGCTCATGCTTCTACAGACACTGCTCTGTATGTGTTGTGCAAGGAACCTGTGGATCCCCTTCCCCTAAAATCCACTGCAGGCCTGCGTTGGAGCCTACTTTTGTTGACAGACCAGCAATAAGGATGCAGAACAGGAAAACGTGCACGCTCACAAGGACAAAAACCACTTAAAAACACCCCACCACCAGACGGTCTGCCAAATACTTCACTTTAATCTTATCAAACCATCCCCATCAGGCAGTTTGCCCTTAGCATTGTTTAGCCTGTCAGCGTTTTCACTTCAGGAAGCCAGCATGTGTACACCTCCCAAAGGCATTTAGGAAAAAGGGTAGACACTGAGGTCAGGTATGCATGCACGCATGTGTGCCTGTGTTTATATTCCTCCAAGACTAGGGGCAGGAAAACAAGATTATTTTGGCTCTACACAGACCGTCTCTGATATGGCTACATACCTGTTTGTGCATCTCAATGTTGAGCCCGTAGGACATTTCATAGTACTGTAAAAAGAGAGGAAAAGGCAAAACATAAACATCCATTCCAATGACTTTCCATTCAGCTAATCAGATTTATGAAAGCTTGATATTTAATGGGGAATCCTCCAAAAAGACATTTTTTTCTACCTAAAAACATGACATGTCTGTGCAGCGAGGACCAGAAAAGTACTGCACCACAGCTGTGAGATCTTTCTAGACTTCAAAAAACAAACACCACAAAACCTATGCAAAGAGATGTGCTCTTTGCTGCCACAGTATACCAATTGTTTACTTTTGCATGCAACTGCCCACGTGCACCAAAACCACACCATTAGGAAGTGACTGCACCAAGCAAAAAATGACACCCGGCCCCATCATTAGGTAATGTGATTCCACACCATAACCCATGATGCTTATGGCTTCAGACAGAGCATTGACCGTATATGCGAACTGGACCAAGTAAGTGTGACATCACCCATAAAAAATAGCTTACTTCCGGCTTAAACCAATTTAAGTTAATTTTGTCACAATTTTTTCACCAGACGGAGGCCGACATGTTGGAGCCAGATGACATCAGTAAGCAGCGATTGGTCCAAGTTGTTCTGAGAAAAACAATTCAATGGCAACCACTCTCATCAACTAGGAGTGAGCTTGTTGAAAGTCCACACTCCTTCCAGTGAAAACGGGCTTGGGAGAATCTGTCAATCAAATGTTTGAACGTTTGATGTGGGGACCAGCAGGAAGCACATACTCTTATTGAGGCACCAGATGTGTTGATTTATAACTTAAGTATGTCGTAATAAAGAAAAAAACATCATCAAGAAAGAGTAGGATTAGAAAAAACATTAAAAAAAAAAGGTTGTAGAGCACGATGGTTATTCTGAAAAGTATTATGGAATTTTGGCAGCTACTTCCTGTTTGGAACAACTGGGGAGGGGTCATTCAGTCCAGTTTTCATATACAGTCAATGGTTCAGAGGCTTCACTTTGTGACAATCTGAAAAAACGATATCACTCCACACAGGAAACCACTTGACTTATGCAGACATGTAATCACGTCCTAGTGGATTGTGTTGAGTATTTTAAGAGAATGCTCACATTAAAGACCCTCCCTCAAAGCATACTTCAGTGGGAAGAAGGTCAGGGGGAGTACACGCCTAACCTCTGCTAGAGTTTCCATTGACCCCCACCTTCTTATCCAGTGAAATCACAAGCTGGAGTCAATGACCTAATGAGTCTGCACCACCTGTGACTGTTCACCCTGAGGTATAAAGAAGAGGTCCCACCACTAAATCACATTCACAGCTTTAGAATTACGGCGCTCACCATGACATAATGACGCTGCATTTCTGTCTTTTCATTGGCCAGTTTGTCGTACTCCACTTTGAGACTTCAGAAGGACAGAAGACAAAAAGAAAAGTCATCTGTATTAATATGCATCAAAGTTGGCCAGAAGGTGGGATTAACAAGAGAAGTACTTCATAACACCTCACTGAAAAAGCAGTTTATAGTTTGATGTGATTAAATGCATTAACAAGCCGCACGAAGCTGCAACAATATAATTGCTTTAAAAAGGTATGGCAACTTCCTCTTCCTATTGTTTCCAGAGAACTGCTTTCAGTAGTCATTACCTGTGGTACTGGGCCTGCAGGAACTGAAATTCGTCTTTTATCCGATCACAGGACTCTGCCACTGTAAACTTGAAACCAGGCTGCCCTGGCTGGTGAGGTGCCTGGATAGTTGGATTGAAAGAAGAAAAATGTCAATAAAACATGTTACTTTGAACTGATTGTTCTTGGCATCTCCTCCCTACGATGGCCCTGAAGAACAAATCACAACAACAAAATCACTCAAAGCAAAAACGTTAAAGATCACAACAACATTCACAAAAAACAAATAATAAAAAAACATTACATTCAAGAAATCAAAACAAAATTCCAGAAGCCAAAACAAAAAAAGGAAACAAAATAAAAAGGAAACGTTTCTGAAGTAACTTTCAGAAATCAAAGAGTAATGTTAAAAAGCGAAACACAATAAGAAACCTCAAGAGGTTGGTAGTATCATATCACTGATTGGATGATGATGGTAGGACAAATGTCATCATCCAATCAGCAGTGTCCATAGTACTTACCTTTCCGGTTTCTTTTTGTGTTTTGTTTTTAAACATCACACTTTGATTTGTACAGTACATTTCGAATTATTATGCAAATTGTTCTTAAGTGTCAAAAAGATACAATTCTTTGTTTTTCAATTATACTCATGGATGATATTGTGTCTCAGGATCACTGAAATCATTCTCAGACTCCTGTGATAATTAGTTTACCAGATAAGTTTAATTAAAAGGAAATCTTACTAAGAAGGACGTTCCACATTATTAAGCAGACCCGCATTTGCAAGCACTATAGGAAAGATAAAGGATCTCTGTTGCTGATGGTGAAATAGTGAAATTATTTGGACCTGGTATGGAAACCTTGAATATTTAAAAAAAAATGTAAGCGTAATCATTGCACTATTAAGAGATTTGTGGCTAGGGCACACATGGGTTTGTGCAGATAAAGACAGAATGAGGAAGGTTTCTGCCAGACAAATACATCAGAGAGCAGCTGCTGAAATATCATTGCAAAGCAGCTCGCACATTTTTGAAGCTACAACATCCAACATCAAGGTGCAAGATCCCCAGAAGCTTCCTTTTTTCATAAACTTTCTATTCTGCCACCTCTAAATAACACAAACAGAAACAGCTGCAATGGGCCCAGACATACATGAAGACTCATTTTCAGCAACCCTAGAGGGTCCAGATGGATGGAGCAGTGTATGGTCTCTGATGGCGTGAGAATGACCTATGAAAAGTATGTGGAGTTTCTGACTGACCACCTTTGTGCGTGGTACTAAAAGAAGAGCTGTGCTTTCTCGTAATAAAATGATCTTCGTGCAGGACAATGTACCATCTCATGCTACTAGGAACACCTCTGGATCATTGGCTGCTACGGGCATAAAAGGAGATAAACTGATGGTAACGCCCCCATCCTCCCCTGACCTCAACCCTATTGAGAACCTTTGGAGCATCCTCAAGCTAAATATCTATGGTGGGTGGGAGGCAGTTCACATCCAAACAGCAGCTCTGGGAAGCTATTCTGACCTCCTGCAAAGAAATCCAAAGAGAAACTCTCCAAAAACTCATAAGTTCAATGGATGCAAGAGTTGTGAAGCTGCTACAGAATACAGGGTGCTATGCTCAAATGTAACTTGACCTATGAAAATGTTTTTGATTAGAATAGCTTTTGGTTTTAGTAAACATGACCTCCTAATGCTACAAATTAAACAAATGACCATTCCCAGTTAGAATCTATCAAATGTTATGGAACTTTGTTATGGAACAGTGTATTTTAAGGTTGTTATTTCTAATTAAGCAAATACTATAATCTTTAGGAGGTTTGTTCAATAGCATTTAATATTTACTCTAATAGTTGAAAATTAGGCTGGCGTTTGCATAAGTATTTAGAAATCTTTTTATAATTTGCGTAATAATGTGGAACACGCTGCATAAGCTTCTTTTCTTTTTAAAAACTTTTCAGCTTGATTTTGTTTCTTTTTTTTTTTATTGTTGTTTTTGGTTCTGGAATTTATCATTTCTAAAAATTTTTTCATTTCTTTATTTGTCGTTGTGATCTTTAATAGGTTTTTGTTTTGAGTGATTTGTTGGTGTGATATGCACTTTAAGGCCACCTCTTTGCCCCAAAACTGGCAGAAAAGGTTAACATGAGCAACAACCGACATAAATCCACCTATTCAGATGCAGCAATAACAAATCATTAGGGGTGTAGCAAGTAATCAATGAATTGATTCATATTCATACGATCTGACCAAATCGATCGGTCTGAGGCAAGCTGTAAATCGAATCAAGCTGACCTATGACAGCATAAAATCATTTCAAAATGAAACAAAATGATTATATTGATATTGAGCAAAAATGCCATTTGGTTTGAGGTACGGTAGGTTTATTTTACTTTAATGTAAAAACGACCCAAGTGCCATCACAAAAGACAACATGTATGTGAGCAACAAAGAATGACTGACGATCAATATGATTGATATGTACGATCGATATGTTTTAATAATGTTCCTTTTGTTTCTTAAGTGGAAAAACAACAGTGGGCTGAACTTTTTGAAACTAAAATGTGAATGGATATACTATTAATTCTTGTTTGTTTGCACATATATCTAATTGACACTTGATTATCTTGCAAGAAATACAAGGAATCTGGAAAACTTCACTTGCACTCTTCAGGACCAGGTATTTATCTGTTAGTCACACCGGTTCATTTTTTAATGTCCTGGTCAGTGAATCAAAATGAATCAATATCGACTACGAATCGCATTGTCAACAAATGATGATATGAATTGAATCGTTAAAATGAATCGTTACACCCCTAGTCCCCAGGTATTTTATCTGAGTCACATTGGTTGAAATTTGGTCAGTGAACCAAATCATTTTAACTGAACCAATATTGAGTTTAAATGGCATCATCAAACACAAATTACGATATGAATCAAACTGTTAAAATGCATCCCGACAAATCACACAATTGACCTTTGATATCAACAAGTTCGTAATCACCTGCTTTTTCATAGTTACACTAAATTTTAAGTTGTTGTTTGACAAACATGGTCCCTGGGTTTCCCTGCTGCCACCATCAGGTGTGGATCAGCAAGCTCCATCCTCTCTCTGCTAATGAAGCTGTTTTTCAAAGGTGGTGTATTTCATCCATTTACAAACAGTGACACAGACATCTACTTACCGGATGCCGGCCTTGTGGATACATGTCTCGTCTTTCACACAGGGGAATCGATGTGTTTTCCTTCGCCCGCCTCCCCCCCCCTCCCTCCCTCCCTCCCTCCCTGTGTCTGTCAGTAGTCCCAGTCAAGGTGCGTTAAATCACCGCCACCCCTCCCCAATGTGCGCAGGATGGCGGCGGACAAAGCCCGTCCTCGTCTCACACTCCGACCGGTGGATGGATCAGCTCCTGCGCTCCCAACTGAACACACACACAAAACCGGACACCGCTGAACAGCTGAATCTCATTAACACTACCGACCACTGCACATCCGCACGAGCGCTAGATCACTGGATCCCACACTCCTATGCACACAATCAAATCAAGCAGCAAAAAAAAAAAACAAAAAACATCTACGGAAATGGCAATATTGGATCGCAAAGAGAAATAAAAATAAACAAATGTGCGTTTGATCCATTGGGGGTGGGGGTGGGGGGGAATTGAGCCAAAAGTTGAGAATCACAGACGGAGCGACGCGATTGAAGCCTTGAAGAAGTCGTCTTCCTTCCATCGAGCTTAAAGGAGCCCGCCTCTGTGCTTTGGATCGACACGCTTTGAAAGCCGGCTCACACAAAGCAACACCACCACCACCCGCCTCGTTAGCGGCTCTCTTCATGTAGCCCTTTTTACCTTTGTCTCCACCGTGTCTTCGCCTCCTATGCACAGGTCCAAACGTATCCACAAACACGCGGCACCCTATCCTTGATTTGCAGCCGCCAGCGCGGAGAGCGGCTTTTCCTCGCCTCGGTTTCTCCACTTTATTTTTTGTTCTGGATAGTCCCTTTCGAAGCCTGGAGAAGAGCGTAGCTTCGTCCGGTCGGACGCTGGAAAAGCCCCTCGGTTCGGGCGAACCTTTGACCGCCGAACAACTTCAAAGACGGCTTCTGTTAAATCCTGTAGCGCAAGTCCAGGGGGTGTAATTTGGCAAGTTTTTTTTTTTTAAATTTTAATTATAATTGTTGTTTTTTTGTTTAAAAAAAATGTTGGCCGTTGTGGAACACACCTCCAGCCTGCTGTTGGGCACCAGTTCCTCCTCTGTGCTGTACCACACACAGACTGCGCGCTGACACCAGGACCTGACTGCTGAGAGAGGGCCTCGCGCTAACCAATCAGGATCTCAGGAGGACAAACCAATCACCGCGAGTTACCCCCACGTGGGCATTTCAGAACCCGGCGTCATGATTGGTTTGTAACGTGTGACCTCACATGTTCGCCATTTTGGATGTAAAGTGACATTCTGTGCGTTTAACAACTTGTTCAAAACAAAAGTAATAATTTATGTGTGTTTAATATTGTAGCAAAGCACACATCGTCGACTTTTATTACAGGAAAGTTTGGGCTTTAACACATTGCTAAAATATCAAGTGACGTGACTTTTTAAATTTAATTTTAATTAATTGAAGCATTGAAACTGCCAACCCAAAGTAGCGCTAAAAAATCACCAGATATAACTGTTAGTTTAAAACTCCGAAAATAAAATTAGCGTTTGACCGCATAAGTCTGGGGAAATGCTAAAATTAAGAAATTAATTGACCGGACCCAACAGCAGCTTCACCAAAACATTATAACATCCTAAAACGCGCGAACACCGCTTCATCAACAACAATGTTCTTTGAGTGACTTGAAGTGATCGACCTATTTCTAACGAGACCTCAAGCATCCACAATCTTTCCTATCAGCAGCTCTGCCTGCGCCGAAGACGTCTGCGTCCCAGCCAATCACGTGAGGCTCACTTCCCCCGCCCCACGTGGGTCCCTCTCATTCTACCGCCTTTTTTAGTCCCTGTCCAATGACGTTCTAGCAGCGCTAAATCTCGGCTTGTAATTGGTTGAGCACAGAGGAAACTGTCAGTCAGGAGTCCCGCTTGTCAATTAATCCCACGTTGGGTCCTTCGCTGACAAATGCCTGCGCTACTCTCCCTCCCGCCTGCGAACAGCGCCTGGAATGGCTGCTTAATTAGCTTCGAATGGCTTTTCCTTTCAGCTCAAACAATCTGTCACTACCATGTGGTAAAAGAGCCCTGCAAAAAACAAAAGCTGGGAAAAAAAAGAAAAGAAAAAAAAAGCCAGTAGGGGCTAAATATCAGTTTGATCCCCCCCTCTTCGAGCCTTCAATGAAAACATTTGCTGCAAAACAAAGCTTTTACCTCTCAAGCATTGGCTCCTTTTACTAGTCTGACTCTGCCTTCATTTTATTGTTAAAACACACACTTACATTTTTAGATTTACATTCACATTTTGCATCTAAATGTAAAATTCAGAGTTAGTCATTGCTGCTCTCAAATTCAGCCAAAGCTAAGATACATTTGATAAAGAATATGTTTATTATCATAATCCTGACATTTGAATAAAAATATTTATTTTCAATTATAAATAGATGAATAATGAATGCATCCTAACTGTTATGCACCAGCAACGCAAACATTCATTTAAAATGTATTCTTGCATATGCTGCTTTGGAAAGCACAACACAGCGATTCATAGTACAAAATTTGATGTGTAGCTAGCATGTTGCGAGCAATGGCTGTTGCTAAGCAACAAATGCATCCCTCCTGCAGATGTGGCCACATCATGGGATAATAACTTGTGCTTTGAGGGCATTTCAGTGAGTGACACACTCACATTGAGAATCTAAAAAAAAATCCTTTTTCCCACAAAACATCTGCTAATGAGACCATATAATGATAAAATTCTCCGAAGCAAAAGACAATTAGCAACACTCAGCGTAAGCTAGAATAATATCCATAAAGAAGGAACAATCTAACCAAAAGCACAACCTATAATGAGAGAGTTGTCCAGCCTTGCTATTGCTGCATGTGAATTAGACAAAGTCAAGTCAGTGAAATCTGTGAAAAAAATAACAATAGTATATATGCGACAATGTTTTTGTGTATTTCAACATTATTTGTTACATTCATATCTAATAATTTTCTACAATGGTCAAATAAAAAACCCTAGTTTATGGAATTATTATAAGGCCATAAAGATTGAAAACGGCACCTGAATGGATTCGCAATTGCATGTTCGCACATAAATTAAGTTTCATCATCCCGCAAAAAAAATCTGCCCAAAAAATTCAGGTTTGCAAATGTGTAAAAAGGGATCTGCATGTCATAATTTCTAATTTTTTAGGTGTTTTCATGTTTTCTATCTTTTCCTTTGGCTGACTTTTAGCAACAGTATTAGTTTAATTGTAGTTGATCCTTCTTTTCTGCTCTTCCTCTTCTTTTTTGTTTTCAGAAGTATGTATTGTATCATTAATAAAATATTTAAACAGACTTTCTTTGTTGCAGACAATTAGAAATAATTTTGCTGTAGTCATTAAATCACCAAACCAGCATGCTGTTCCAACAGAAACTGTTCCTGTTTAAAAATGGTGAACAATCAATGGGTGAACAAGTCTTTTCTGACTATCTGATGACAAAGTCCAGCACCATGTGGAAGGTTTATTGTGTTTCTTAAATTTTCCACAAGTGTGGCCAAGTGTGAGTGGTGTAGTTGCAGTGTTTGGAACTAGCTATTGTTCCCATGTGGTTAACTCAGGTTCAAGTCCGATAGTTGTTCTTTCTTTTTTTATACAAGACGTTATTTTTGAAAACAACTGTTAAACCAAGGGTTTTCAATGAAAAAAAAATCAACAGTGAAGTGTAAACTGCCATCGCTACTAAAGAGCTCTTAGGAAGTTGGAGTGTTAGTTAAAGAAACAAAAAGTTAAAGAAAGAAGATACATACTTGTGAAAACAAAAAAGAAGAGGAAGAGCAAGAAAACAAAAAAACCGCTAACTACAATCAAACTAATACTAAGTCAGCAAAAGAAAAAGATAGAAAACATGAAAAAAAAAAGCCCGGGAGGTCGAACTCCCAATTCCCGCAGTATATAAAAAAAAAAAATTATATGCAATTACTCTAAAAATTAGGCCATAGGCAGAACTTCAGAAGTCCAAAAGACCATAGCCCTTTTTTTAAGCACAGCAGCGTTTTTGATAGGTGACACAGTTGACCGCCGCAAAAAGACGGGACACTGTACAGTCCTCTCGGTCACATTAACACTGATATCCCCCTTAAAGTGTGCAGCGGCGGTTCGGGACGGCAGGAAGCCACCTGCTCTCTGATTAAACAGTTTGATTTGTGGCCATCCAATTATAAAGACTTGTAAAGACAGGGACCGAATTCGCAATCGCAACTTCAGGAGCTCAAATGCAGTTTTTTGCTTTGCATCTGCAAAAAAAACTTAGAAATTATTTCTCAAATGCAAATCTTGTTTATGGGCATGCAGGTCCATTTTTACACATTTGCAAACCTACATTTTTTGGGCAGATTTATTTTGCGGGATGATGAAACTTGATTTATGTGCGAACATGCAGTTTCGGTTATGAATCTTCGTGGCCTTTTATTGAGCCCATACTGGTTGCATTTGCACTTTGCAAAATTCCAATAATCAATTGAGCCTTCAACTCAGTGTAACCGTGTGTTTCAAAGAGTGGGAGGCCACAGAATAAGTGGTTGTTTCACCCCAGAGCCTCTGCTTGTTTGTATTTTTTTTCCACTGCTTGCCACAAGTACTTTCTACGTTCCAGAAACATGTCATGCAGTTGTCTCAGAGATTTTCACAGCTCCTAGCCAAATTACAACGATGGTGGCTTCTTCTGAAGGGCTATTTCAACCCTGCTACCTACCTCCTTGAGTCTGATTTAGGCCATCTTAACCATTGGAATCCTTGTAGAGTTGCGATGAATGGGAAAAGGGCAAGTTATTTTCAGCAGCATCACAAATCCATAAGGTTTGCTGGAGGTTTTATTTTATTTCAACAGATCACGTATACTATGCAATGATATAAAACAAGCTAAAGACATAACAATGATCTCAAACTGTAAAAACAATAGACTATATGAGAAAACTTGGCTAAATACGAAATACTGCTGGTTTATTCATGCCATCATCAGTAGGACAACCTATTGCTTTCACAAAACAATTAAAAACACTCATTTTCCCACTACAGAAGGTAAGTCACTTCAGGTCAGCAATCCAAATATTCTGAACTTAAAGCCAGATAAATGGCGGCAGTTCTAATAAGCAGAAGGGTGAGGGCTGCAAATAAACAAACAACATTTCTCCCCACTGGCTGAGAAACTACTATACATATACAAAAGGGGAAATAAACACACATATAATGCAGGCGTTTTTAATTTATGAGTAGTATACCTACTTGCACGCTGTTGTTGGCTTCTTGCAATAACAATAAAAACAACACACACAATAAATAAAAAATGTCACAGACTCACTATAGTTACTTGCATTGACTCTATATGAGAACTGGACCATGTGAGTGTGATGTCACCCATAGAAAATGGCTTACTTCTGGTTTCAACGAAGTTAAGTCAATTGCCATTTTTTTACAATACGGACAGCAACATGTCAGTTAGCAGTGATAGGTGAGTCGTACTTTTTATGGTAACCACTCTTGCTAATCAGGAATGACCTTGTTGTGAGTCCAAATACCCCAACCACTGAAAGCAGGCTTAGGAGAAGCTGTCAATCAAACATGTTGAACATTTGATGCGAGACCACAAACCTTTTTTGAGGCATCTGATTCCTCCGTTTATAACTCAGGTAACTTGAACTACAGAAACAAATATTTAAAAAACGAGGATTGGTCGGACCATGTTAAAAAAAAAAAGATTTCAGAGCAACAATGGTTATTCTAACCGAGTAATAGATGTTTATTTCTCAATAGAAGTCAATGGGATTTTGGCTTCTTGGAGCCAGCAGGTATTTCCTATTTGGAACACAAAGCGAGAGGGTTACTCAGTCCAGTTCTCGCATACAGTCAATTGTTACTTGCCAAATCAGAATTACAGTTCTGTCTGTTTAAAACAAAAGTAAGATGGTTTGATTCTAGTTTTCTTCCGTCTTTAACAGCCCAATTGATGTAGTGACGGCGTTGGTCAATGTTATATGCTTTGCTATTCAAAGCAAACAGCAGGTAAAAGCTGGAACAAACCTAAGGAACAGATCACAGAGCCCTAACGGGGTTGGATGACCAGAGGTGCAACACACACAGAAAGATGAAGTTATTTGCAGAATCCTAGCAATTGCACACTTTAACAGTGAAATACTTATTCAACATTTTGCATCAAAAATAATGTCTCAGAATGTGACAAATATGTATCAAGTCCACAATGGAAGGACGACCTGGTAAGAGGAAAATGAGGAAGGGCTGCAGGGAGTCCAAACGCAGGATACAGCACATTAACATTACGCTCCATTCATCATACATTTCCTCAAGTGGTCACCTACTGTTTATTCAAGTGGAGCTGTTGGTCTTTGCACAGATATTTGTCAGTTTGCTCTTTGCAGAGCTTCCTGGGATTGGTATGTGTAGGACCTCTGTATGGGATGTTGGTTATCTGGGAACTGGCAAACACCATGGTGGTCCCCACAGGCCTGTGACTCTGATCCAAGAACCGAATGCAAACACACATTATCGTAAAGCTTCATCTCTGACATGTGGAGGGACACGTCCCACACTCGCATAGAAACACAAACACTTACACAAAGATTCACTTTTCATCCCACTCAATGGAGAGTGGCCCAGATTAAGCAGCAACAAAGGATTGGGCCTTGCCGCCGGGAAAGAGGAGGTGGGATGGGTGGTGGCCCCCTTGTAGACCTCTGTGCTGTTTATTTGCACTGGAAACCCAGACGCTGTGAAATTCCCACTCAGAGGCGCTGCACAAATACTGAGGTTATTTGCAGAGGTGGTTTTAATTCTTTACAGAGAAATGATTGGCCCTTTCTGCTCTCATCTCTGCAGGAGCCAGAGGATTCTTTCTGCCTCTTTTGCTAAGCTCCCCCCACCTTGCCTCTAACGAGCCTTAGAATAAATACAAAAGTTGTATATTTTTAAGGGCTTTAGTGGCCACAAAATCCTCAAACGCCATTTATTCTGCTTATGGTATCACATGTTCTACTCAAACAAATAGTGAAAACCTCAGCTTCTATGGCGCAGTGATTGTTTTTGTCCCTGCTGTATACAGAGCAAGGATCTCATTACTTCCTGAAAAAAAGAAGTCGCGTTCTCTTTTGAGGCTTTGAAGTGTGAAAGTAGTAAAAGGGGGTACAAAGGAATACCACTAGTAGGAAATAAAGAGGGGACACTGGTGCCTTTTTTTTTGTTCTGTAACAACTTCTGCAAACCCATTTATATTCAGGCTCCCATGAGATTAATAACTTAATCCATTCAGCTTCCCCTCATTCATCCTGGCCAACCTTTTGGTTTACATTCAGAGCTGGTGTTTTTAGTGGGATGGTCCCGGCAGTGTTGTGAAGCACCCACTGACTCAGGGTTATTGACATGCTTTCACCAGCGAGTTCAGACCTTGAAAGGAGACATTCCTCACCACAAAGGACCCAGTGTATTTCACGGGGGCAGCCGACATGAATAGAGCCCTCAAGTTATCACTGTGACTCGTCAGCCAGTAATCAATGCAAACAAGATGAAAGAGCCTTATCAAGAGACAAACACAGACATGTGCAGTGTCTGATTTGGGAATGAAAAGCTTTGGGTCCATAAGTCTGTGATTGTGTCCCAATGGTTGAATATATCAAATGTATTTATTTTCAAAGCCAACTGCAGGCATACAAGACTGAGGTTACATCCATGCATCCATTCTGGTGCGTCATCCATTCATCACTACCAATCCGAGTCCCTGATTGGTCAAAGTTCAACCTAGTTTAACAGTCAGCGTTCATGCAAGGGATACCGTTTTGCACGCAGAGCCTGAAAAAAAAAGTGTGTAGCAGTGTGTGAACATAAGAGATATAAACGTTGAAGACCAAATAATACACATTTACGCGCGTTTATACAGACATAAGTCATTAAAGGCAGCCACTTGAATGCACATTGCCAAGGGTGTTGTGAACATAGCTTTACAAGTACTTTTATGGCATCCACATTACTTTTTTTTGTTTTGGTTTTTTTGAGCAGTAAAAATTGACATTTGTTGAATGGAAATTCTGCAAAGCGTTGTTTAGACTCTGAAATGTCAGTTTTGTAAGAGATGGTTAAAAGTTGAATATTTAAGGGACTTTTTTTAACAGGAGAGTCCAGAGAAGTTTGATTTAGGTTTGCTTTGAAATTTCCTTTTTTGGTGGCTTTAAAAATCAATAAATATTTAGTTAAATATTTAGCTGTTAGAAAGATTCAAAAGAGCATAGCACTGATGATACTGTTCAGTATGGCAAACAGTTTCTTTGTTAAGTAAACACTATGAAAGTTGAGCTGCAATGGGTGAAGGAAGTGAATGAGAGGTGTGTAAGGATGATTCTTGGACATCTAAAGGCTTAACAAGGTCATCACTACCTTGAATGTAAATTTTGTTCATATTTTAAGCTCATATGTCTGTTTCTACTGTGTCATTCTTATGCTCGCTTACAAAAGTTGTACTACTTTAGTAACAGGAAGCAGGTACTTCCTTACAGAACTGCAGATATGTTTGTTTCATACAAAAAAAGCAAATGACTTGTTCTGCTCACTGACATTTTACTTGCACATCTTACTGTGTTTACAGAAGAAGTAAGTCTAAAATAAAAGATAAAAGTCAGAGACAAAAATGTTAAACTTCTTTTTCAAATAGTTATTGCATTGGTAAAGCTGGTTGCATAGTTTTGTTAGGCATTGTTTCTTCTAAACACTTTCTATATCACCTTAGAATATCGTATAGTGACTTGATGTTTGCAGAGGAGTCCATTTGAGAGGAGTTCACAGATTCTGATACCTAAAGCGTGGTTGAGTCTTTTTCTGCACTGCTGAGCACCAATGAATTCAAAATGGCTGTGCCTCTGCTGCTGTGTGTAATTAATAAGCTCATTTAGTGAGCATTCATTGAGACCAGGTCTACAGGCCAGCTCGCTGTAAGGCTCTTTAGTGGGCTGGTGTTATTTTTTGTGATTACCAGCCAAGTGGCTGCTGCTGAAAAAGCAGGTCAACAAAGCGACCTTATCCTGTCCATCATGTGGAGAGTGAAAGAGAACCCTGTGATGATAGTGAGGCCTTTTTTGTTTTTACCAGGGGCTTGAGTGTGTTTGCATGGATGTAGCAAAGTTTGTGTTTCCTTTTGACATCTTAGCCGGATTGCAGGAATCTAGATAAGGTTGAGTTTTGTTGGGTAAACATTCAGGCACATCTGGTTAAAGTTTACGGTGCTTTGAATAGTGAAATGAGAAGAACTCACCTCCAAAAAGCATGAAGTGAACGGTCCACTTCCCAGCAATTGAACATATACTGACTTGTAAAGAGTAACAGTCTAAAGCTTGAGAAGTTTTAATAAAACCTAAGAGCTGTGTGAAGAAGCAGGGTTTCTGAATAAATTATAAGTATACTGAATAAATAAGGTTCTGATGCTTCACTTCCTCACTGACTCTCACCAAATTTGTCTGACCAAATAATAATAAAAAAAAAAATTCAAAAAGGTGCATATAAACAAATAAAAGATTCATGTTATAATTATCATAACAAGGATAACACTATTATTGTTGAGTCCTGAAACCACAGCAAGTTTAAAAAAGTAAATCAAACTGATTTCACCTCAGCATCTGGTGTAAAGTTACAATGAATTGATTAAAAACAAACAAAAAAATGTACCCAAAGTGATGTCAACCACATTTCTTTCAAGCATTATGTTAAAAAATAATAATATTTGCCTCCCAGGATGTTGCAGTTCTTTTGGTATTTTCATTGTCTCATATACAATTACCATACCTGTATTGTCACAATGTAGCTGGATACTCCATTCTGCTATTTGGTTGATCAAAAAATAGGATGAGTGTGAAAACGCTGTTATTAAATCATGTATGCTTAGTTTTAGTTTCTGTTTCTTTATTTTGAAAAGTTTTTTTTGCCAAGAAGAAAAGGATGTTAATTGCTTGAACAAATGTATTCTTGTTCTAAATATATATTTTTTACTTGTTCACATTCTCTTATGTTTGCAGGCGACATTGTTGGACACAGCACCGAAAGGAAACACTTTCATTTCCTCCTGGTTTGAAACCCAAAGTTCAAGTAAAAAACTTCATTGTGAAAAAACAGGGTTTAAATATTCCCTTTGACGAAAATTGTGTTTTTTTGTGTTTTTAATATGTTTTTATGGCATTTTCTCATGATAGAGGTCATATATGAAGAAAATTAGGCTCAAAATTGCATTTCTAAGTATTTCTTTATTCAAATTGTTGTGAATCAGAAGTAGACTTTTAGAGCCCTCCATGGTCAAGCACCTTCATATGTCAGTGATCTGATTGTCCCCTACAGACCTACGCGTGCACTGAGGTCTGTGGATCAGAATCTGTTGATGGTCCCTCGCACTCGTCTCCGGACCAGAGGAGACAGATCTTTCCAGGCTGTTGCCCCGAAACTCTGGAATGAGCTCCCACTCTACCTGCGCTCACTGGACTCTATTCACTCTTTTAAAAGCCATCTTAAAACCTTTTATTTTGTTAAGCATTTTAACTAAATCTGTTTTTATTTGGGCTTGGAATAATTGTTTTATGTTGTTCTTGTCTTTGATGTCTCTTAGCCTGTGAGGTTTTATTCTTGATGTTTTAACCTGTGAGGCTTCTGTCTTTAATGTTTTTACCTTCTGTTTTATCCTTTTAACTTGTGAAGCACCTTGTGACTATTTGTCTGAGAAAGGTGCTATATAAATAAAACTTACTTACTTACTTACTAGACAAAAACATGCTGTCTAAAAAAAGCTTGTAAATGGGATGTAGAAGCAAGCCATAAGCTTCCTGCCCCACTCCATTTTGATGCATAAAATTGTTGACAACTAGATCCACGGTCGTCTTCATTTTCCTTGTCTGAGCTGGTGTCTGATAGCTCCAATAATGCTCACCATTTTTGTTGTACCGGTAAAGTTAGGTTGGGGTTGAGAGGGGCTGTAAGATAGTGAGAGAGTGGGAACAGATGGCTGATGGGAAGTGGGGGTGGGCTTTCTCAGCCCCAACAATACCGCCCAAATCTCAGAAATGAATTTCTAATGAACTCTTGCAGCTCTTCAGAAACTATGTCCTAAACAACAACACAGGTTTTTAGATTTTGGCTAAAAACAGCATAATTATAATAAAAAGACCACAAGGAACAATTTTACAATAGATCAAAAGATGATCAGAGGGGGACGTTAACATTAAACCAGTTAAACCCCACAAAATAAAAGAATAAATGAGGGCCAGCTGGGATTGATTTGCTTTAAGAAGTGCTGTTAAAACATTTTTTTCAGTTTACATGTAGGAGCATTTAGTTGCTCTAGAAATATCATGTTGTCCACTCGGTGTCATTGCACAATACAGAAATCCAATGGCAGTCTTTATAATTGTCTAATTTAATCTCTCCGATATGTAACTGTGTGGAACCGGTTTTTATTTTTCAGCTGTACCCACATCTGCTCGTTCATGTGCATCGTCTCCAACCTCCACATCAGGAACTCATCATTAGCCCAGGTTTGCACGGACATAATGACTTTCTGTTACGGAGAGGGACAAGTGTTGTACCGTCGAAAGTTAGAGCAGCCTAACATCTTAGAGACATTTCAAATGTCTCCTTACTGTAATGATCTTTTTTCACCGGTTCCTCGGCAAGCAGCGAAGAAAGTGAGTTCGGTTTCCAAGGGAACAAGCCCCTACAGGCAGTTCCTCAGGACTGTGGGCGAGATGAGGTGTTTGCACTCATGTATACCTAAGAGGGAGTAGTGCACAATTTATGCATACTTACAGAGGCTATACAATACACGCAGCACAGCATTGTGCACTCTTGTTGTTTACATGAACCCACACAGGTTTGAGATAAATTGAAAGAAGTAAATCACCTGGGAGATTGCAGCCTGGCCATTGATTTCATGGGTCATCAGATAACACCGGGGCTTGCAGAGCACATGCCCTTCAGCACATCAGGAAGGCTATCATTTAGTCTGATCAATAGCTCTAATTACTGCGCTCCACCTGCTGCAATAAATCCTGCATCTACCATGGAGTCTTCAAGGACTTCTAATGAGCATGTACAGTAGTAGGGATAAAAAATCACGACCAAGACGGTTTATTAGTTAACCCCATAAAGCCTAATACATCAAAGAATTGAAAAAAAATGTTTTTATGACATATTGATAACATCTGTTTATACCGTTTATAAACGAGCAAGAAAAGCCCTTCTACTGCCCCTAGTGGAATGATGGTGAAGTACAGGGCAGAAAACATGGACCTACTTCTACAGACTGGACTTTTAAGGTAAGGTTTCATCATGCTAATGAGACAGGGGTCTCAAAAAATAATGTGTTAAATATGATATGGATGATTAAATAGGACTATACCTTTGTACATAATTTCCAGTTTAACCCTAGAGAACCCACAGGGTCAACTTTGGCCCTTTCCCCCCCTTTTTTTTAATCTTTAATTTTTTGGCTGCTGTTAATTGCTCCTTCTCAAAATGAACAAACAAAAACCAATTTTATTTAATCAACTTTAACAGCCCGGTTAAAAGCGATCACTTTATTTGGTAAAAAATTAGCTTGTATTTCTTATTCTTTTACAACTAATTCCATTAAAGCGCCAATATATGTAGACAATAATAAATCATGCCTATGGAAAAGACCTGGACATTTTTATAAAGGATAAAAGTATCGTATTCTTCAGTTGGTCGAAGCTGTAATTGTTCATAAAAGTAAAATGTTTGAAGCCATTCAATTGTGTGAAATAGAACAAAAATTTCATTTGGGCTGTGTGTTACTGCTGCAGTCAGATTACAAACACCAAGAATCAAGAAACCCGTTAAAGGAAGCAGCACAGGATCTTTTAACATTTGTTTGAGACAAAGCAGAGTGTGGTTGTAAAGATGTTGCATGAGCCGTAACATAAAGCATAGCAAATGCTCTGCCTCTGCTGCAGCTCTGGTCTGTGTTTTTGGAGACTTAATCACAGCTGAGGCCAAGAGACTCAAAGCACTAAAGCAAGCTTCAGAATTTCTGTTTAACCTTCTGTTTTTCTGCACCTTTTCTGCTTCGTGTCACCTGCACACTGCGCACATCACAGCACCCTGTGTTAATGTGTTCAAGATGTCCACTTGTTGTTAGTGCTAGGTCCTCCCTTTGTTTATCTCTACCCTCTAGCATGTTAAGTGATCCCATCCTGCTATCTGCATTATTTAACTGTTGCAGCTCTGCAGACCAGCCATCAGTCCCTTTCCTATTCAGAACAAGGTTATACAGTCGTCTGAACGTGAACTTTGAGTGCTGGATTTAAATTTGTTATACACCCTGTACACCCTGGGAATTAAATGTATTGCTACTTGTCAAATTTACTGCTGAATGCCTTGACGCCACAGCCGTGGACCAACCGCCGACAAACTTCATTCGTTGACCACATCATGGAAAACATGGATGATGATGAGCAAGGAACTTGTGTTTATATGTTTTGGAGAGCTTGACAGAGGCGCCAGCAAGAACGTCGCCGTGTCTGGGTTCACCAGTCTCTCCAGTGCACTGCACTCCTGCAGCAGAGCTTTGCCTGATGGCCGGCCTTCCATCTGTCTGTGGCCCAGTTTGAGCATTAACCCGAGAGGGGAAAAATAAAAATAAAACTGGTGGATCTTTTTATTATTGTCTCGATGAAGTAAAAAAAACATCAGAAGTCCATTGAGCATGGGGGATTGCCCCACTACGATGGTGTCCGCGGCAGGCAGCAGAGTGTCTTGCTAGCTGTGCCCCTCTGTCAGCGATCGCTTGACCTGCCAGACCTCGTGTGGCGGAGCTCGCTATGCTGTGCTCGCTAGCATAGCGGGCTCTTTGGCTTCAGCTCCACGGGCTCTGTGACGGGCTGGCGACCTGTCCAGGGTGTATCCCAACAGTAACCGGACAGTCTCCAGCAACTCCGCGGCCCCAGCTGGTTAAAAAAAAATGGATGAAAGTTCCGGACAAAAATCCACACATCGCGCGGCCATTTTGAATTCATTTTTTCTACTGTTTGATCTAGTCACTGACGCCAAAATCCCACCACCTGAAATGGCATCTTTACATTGACTTAACACTGAATTTGACCGCCTCCAGCGAATAATGTTGGGTGTGAATGCACCTTTAGTCATTAATGAAGAATTATTCTGCAGTTTTGATTTTGTTACCAGCGCTTTGAAAGTTTAAATAAGTTTTAAAATATTCCAAATATTAGAGTAACAGTTCCAAGAAGACTGATCTTTTTTAAACTATCCGTATGATTAGACTAAATGTATAGCTCATTTCATCTTACGTTGCATGACAACATTTTGTTGCAGTTCAAAAGGTGACAAAAATTGATGTTTGTATGCATTTTACATGTTTATTTCTATTGCATCAAAAAGCAATGAAAACAGATTTATTTCAAAGAACTTAGAAGGGAAAAAAAATCACAACACACTCTAAAGTAGACCTAAAATTTAAAGAACAGAAAAAGCCAGTTTTGAGATGTGCTTTTTCATTGGGGTGGGATGATCATTTGTGGTTCAGGATGTCTTTTTAAAAGGGACTCAGATGTGCCCTCATTAAAAGTAAAAAGCAATGACAAGTTTAGGAAAAAATAAGCTCTTTCTTGGTTTTTCAATGGTTTTATTTACGCAAAACACTTCAGTTCATGCACTTCTATCATAGTACCAATCACATAAATACAAAGCAGGGTTGTATTTTCTCAAGGATGAAATAAGGCTTTGCGACTGATTCTGGGTTTTGGTCAGTGAGAAACAGACTCAAATGGTTCCTCTGGTGTTGAAAGTTTCCAATTCCTGGTCCACAAGGATCATTGGCACATGGATTTGCACGTGTGCCAAAGGGCTGCAGAGATACACTGTAAACATTTCAAATTTATTCAGAGATTTCCTTTTTATTTATTATAAGTGCATGTCTGTTTATTGAAGTTCTAACAAACTTTCCTGCTATCATCCAGGCAGGCTGTTGCAACACAAGCACATATCCAAACACATCCAAACATGCCCAGCAGCTGGCCTCAGGGCTGTGTAACTGTTTAGCCCATAATAGCGAATGATTAGAATACCAGTGGTGAGAAGTGAACATAAAACAGTTGTTGACAAGGGATATTAAGCAAAGTGGGGAGTCGAGCCACAGGGATAAGATTATGCCACCAGGGAAACATGTGCTGGCCCACACAGTGGTTCTCTTTAACACCATAGCATCCAAACAGCTGATAACTCTATCTGAGACACAGAGATAGGGTTACAGAGTAACACCCCAAAGCCAGACAAGGGAAAACTGAGAGGCACGAACAAAAGCTGTGCAGTGAAACAGTAGATAGTTGACTTTTTTTTACCCTATTCCCCATTGTTTTGTTTGGGAATTTTTGGTGCCTTATTTTTTTTTTCCATTATTAGATCAGTGGTCCCCAATACCCTGGGCCGCGGATGGGCATTAGCCTGTGAGACAGTTGGTACCAGGCTGCAGACAACATTTTTTTTCTGTTAAATTTAAAACCTGATTCTAAAGGAAGTTTTATTTTGGAAATCAACCGGATTCTACACAACACATCCGACTCATTCTTGACGCACGTCAAGTCTCTTGGTCACGTGTCAAAATTCCATCCACTGCTTTCTTAAAGCAACTGACCCACAGCTAAATCAAAACCCCCAAGCTAGCAAAGCTAACAAAAAACAAGCATATTTGGAACGTTTCTGATGCAGGAAAGAGCCAGTGAGGAAACAGAAGAAGAGCCTTCAACTTCACAGTAAAAGACAGATGTGTTCAACATACAAAAAAAAAATTCACCTCAAAAATCAGACAAGGCAGAAGTTTGCATCTGATTTATAGCGTCTTTCACTTTGACAGTAACGGGTTTACGGAAAATCCTTTTTAGTCACATTTTTATGGTTTCTACATGAAATCTTGTGTACCAATACAGTTTAAAGCAGCTGCAAAGATTACAGAAGATTAAGATAAACTTTACCTCAAAAGTTAAGAGAAACTGGTGACTGAAAAAAGAAAACAAAAAAAGAAAATCGGACTCCCTCTTTTCTCCCGCTTTTGCGTCTTCTTCTCATTTCTTTTTTACAGAATATACAAAGATACAAATGAGTTAACGACAACCTTCCAAAACTTTAAAATAGTTTGAAGCACATTTGAGACAATGTAAAGGATACTTCTGTTTTTTTCTGATGGCTTTGAATTACGTGCACTTTCCAACATTCCTGAAGAAATCCCCTCATCCACGTTTGATTGGGTCTTGCTGCTCAACAAAGTGGCCCCCTCGGTGAAATGAGTTGTTCATAATGTTTCACCATTTTGCCTCTTGTGTCATAATAACCTTTCGCTCTCCTTTGTTGTGCACTTTACTGCTCTGCCAGAAGAAGCTTTTAAAGATATTTTGCTCCAAGAGCTGCAAAGCTAGGCAGAGAAGTGTGCAAGGCAACATGGTTTTGGTTTGCATTATTCATGCATAAAAATGCATTTGCTGCATGTTTTTTTGATGCTTATATTATGTTAATGACAAAACTGGGCAATATGCAATGAAGAAAGAACATGATGTTAATGCACCTTGCTGCATTTCTGTATAAATTAGATTTGAATGCTTTTTCCACTGATCTGAGGTCAGAATTAAAGGCCAACCCATGCAGACTTATTTTGAATTTGTAAGTTTAATATACTTTTGGATGTGACTTATTATTGTAGGACTACAAAATGATGACAAAAGTGTAAATTCCATCTGTTGTTGCACTTCTGATGGCAGTAAGAGACAATAACTGTTGTTAGCATGCAAAGGGTTCTGCAGGTCTACATGTACACTATATTTTTATTAATGAGCATATTTTGAGAAGAAAATACTGTGGATAATGTATTTACAAAAGTGTAATCCCTGTTGACATATTTTCAAAAATATTCAGAAAAATTCATGATTGGTTAGTCACAAAAAACTCTGTTACATTTCAAATACCACAGACATATCACACATTGAAAAAAAAATGAACATAGCGAGTGTACGAGGTTGTTTAGAGCACAAGATTAATCAAGAATGATGATGCGTGCGTAAACATGGTCACTGAATGTCGGTTGAAATGCCACAAGAAATATAAAGCAATATCCTGAAGTGCTTATCTGAGGCTGACAGAGGGGCGGGGAGAAGTTTTGTTCTGGGCTGGTCAATTGAAATTAAGATTTTTGCTCGGTCACCCTCCCTTAGATTAAGATTAAAATATCCCCCTTATCAGTGCCCTGTTCAAAACCCATCATGGGGCATGACATGCATTAGTCAAACATTTAAACTTGAAAGTTGTTTGATGCCCTACCTTAATAAAGTAGATATGTAAGGATAAATCGATTTAATCAATTAATCGGTTCATATTCCTACAATCCAACCAGATCGATCTGTCTATGACAACTTGTTAATCAATTCGACCTATATCATTATAAAATTGTTTCAAAATGAAATAAATCAATAACCAATATTGGAAAATACCAGAGACACAGTAGGTTTATTTTACTATAACAGTGTCATTATAGTAAACAACACACGTGATGGTAGCAAAAAATGATCAACCATCATTAGAGTCCAATGTGTGGAAACACTTTGTATTTAGCAAAGACGTCTGACCATACAGTGTGGTAGAATGTTCTAATAATGTTCTGTTTGTACTATTTTGATGTAGAAAAACAACAGTAGGCTGAACTTTATTAAGATAAAATGGGAATTGATTTGACATTAATTCTTGTTTGCTTGTTTGTTTGTACACATGTTTAATTTACACTTTAATATCCTGAAAGAAATACAAGGACTCTGTTAAACTTCACCTGCACTGTTCAGTACCAGGTATTTATCTCTGAGTCATACTGGTTGAAGATGTCCTGGATCGGATCGTTCAAAAAGGAACCAATATTGAAAGTGAATTGAAAACCACAAATATAAAATCTTATTGTTGTTCAAATGAATTTTTACACTCCTACTTTCAGTAACAAAAGTCACTGCAAGCTATTTTGAGAAACAGGTGTAAATAATCCATAAACAAGTGTATGACTAACAGATAGCTCTTTCTACTAAAATGTACGACTGATGCCACAGTGAAAAAGAACCACTTGAATACTCAAATGTATGTATCCACTTCACTCTTTATACACATTAAATAGCCTGCAGCCCTGCATTAATTAACACATTTATTGGAATTTATGCAGATTTGAAACATTATCAATGTATTGTTATCAAATGTGAAAATCTATTTCCATTACAACACGCTCGCAATGAATTCGTTGAAGTCACTCGCCAAAAATATTGTGACCTTCTCTGATTTATGAACTCCACTTTAGCGCAGTATAATCAGCATTATGTAGGAAATGGGATTACTTATTCCCTTTCCATGTTCAGATAGAAACAGCTGGAGGCTGAAACAAGACTCCCTCCTCTTGGTGGAGACTGGCTGCAAAGCACTTGCATATGAGGCTTAAAACCACTAAAGAATAAGGATTTATGTTTTGTAAAGAAATCCACAACTCATGTCCATGAAACTTCTATTTTCTGCTAAAACACAGTTGTTTGTGGTGATGATTAATGATGCAACACCCTGCCTTATGTTTTATGCTAGAAAAAGTTGTATTTTTAAGAGTTTTTTTTTTTTTTTTTTTTTACAGTTTTAGCCTCTGCATTTTTAAGAAAAAGTGATGAAAATGACTCAAGTTATGTTATTTCCTATCAAGATCTACTGTATCTCTATGGATGTATTCATGCTGGACACATTTGGTTCACTTAAAGTGAACCAGAGTTCGTTTCTCCCGATAATCCGGAAAAAAAAATTCAGTCTGGTCCAGGACTAGGAACCACTTTCGGTCCCATCTTTTGAGGAGGTCCCGATTGATTTCCAATCGGACTGAGCTCCGGTTCGCTGAGTTTCCTTAGTCTTAATAGGCTTTGTACTCAGAGTAGAACAAATGGACCAAAACAGCCACCGTAGCCAGGCAGGAAGGAAGCAACAATGAGCCGCGGACAAAAGTGGAGCAGTGATGAGACCCAACAACTCATTGAAATGTGGTCGGACGAATGCAGACTCATTAAAACTTTTAACGTGATACACATTGGATACAGATAAGATTTCTTCCTCTCATAATTCCTGGCCAATTACTGAGGACATCTTCATTCACGTGGTTTGGTTAACAAATTTTGGATCAAAACAGAAATGTTGATGGCAGTCTGAATACAGACCAAACACAAGGTTTCTGACTCAATTTCTGTCCAACAAACGTTTCCAGTCTGAAACCTTTAGTACACCAAGGGGTTTGTTGCAGAGCAGTGCAAAGCATAAGCAGATGACGTAAAGCTCACGATGGTCAAATCAAGCAGTGGTCTGTAATCACCACACTGTGTGTAATTTAATACCAGTTCACAAGACAGCTTGAATGATAGTTTTGGAGCAGCCTTTTGCACAAAGCGGACTCTGCAAAGGTGGCTGAGTATGTAGAACCTATACTTTATGGTATCATCCAAACAGCCAACACCCTACAACGTGCAAGCACAAGAGATTTGACCAATAATCACCCAAGATTCATAAAGAAGTGCAAACCATATGCAGATGGCCACTAAGGTCTTAAGTTGCATTCACACCAAACGTGATTTGTGAGGCAGGGGTGGCCAGTTTCAGTGTTAAGTCAAAGTCAAATTTGGCCTGTGACATGTTGGTGATGTAATCAGAGGGCAGAGTCCAAAACCAGCAGGTAGGAGAATCTGATCGTTCTCTTCCTAGGCTTTAAGATATATTTGCATCGAGGCAAATATAAAAAGATTCTTTAATTGTATTCTTGTTTTTATTTTTTTCTTCCTCTGATAAATACAGATACTTATGGAACTAGTGAAGAGCAGTGGTGCATTTCTGAAGGATAAGCACCAACACAACAATGTCAGGTGTTTTTATGAATGTGAACGTGATCAACATACAGTTTTATCTGATTCTGTTGTTTGTGATGACGATCACTTTGGCTCTCTTAGGAGATCTGTTTCTTCTGAATGGACTCAAAAAGATCAGGATCTTTAAGCTCCCAAAAGGCTCCTTGAATTTTTTTTGTTGCTTTGTTTTTAATACCAAAAATAATGGGGAATAACTTAAATTTGCTATTTAATTAATATGCATAACTAACAATGCATATATTAAACTGTATATAGCTTATTATAACAATGGAGCGTATATAAAAGATTGAGTTTAAAATACTGTATAACTTCCAGTTGTGGCCCGTCTCTTTTTGACACTGGTTTCCAAAAGCTGCCCGCTCTAACAGGTGTTTGTTACTGTGCGATGCCGGTCTCTGATAGTGGCTGGACTCCTTTAAGATCTGCCCGTCTTTCCCGGGTCAAGCCGATGCGGGGTGTCTGCGGTATTTTTGTTGTAAGCCAGTGTAGAGATGGCCAAGAAATGCTCATTCGGTTTAGCGTTTCAACTTTGTGCGGTGGTATACGCCAAAGAACATTCTGGTGAGGAATTTGTTCCACATATTGGGGTGGAATACCCGAGAATGGCGAAGACAGATGGGTGATACTGAGAAGACAGGTAGCATTTTGCAGTTTAAGTATGAAAAATATAAATGGATTTGTATCTGGTTGAGTACGTTCTAAAAAAAACATGTTTTTGTTAGCAAATTAACTTGAGTCTTTTTTAGATATAAATTCTTGAGGAATTCTATAGAAAAAAGATGAAAATTAACTGTTTGCTATTCACTTATTGTTGTTCTCACTAGTAGGAATAATCCAAAGTGGGGGTCTGAGTTGTCAACATTAAAGGCAGAATGTGGTGTAAAATGACCCGCGGAAATGATAGTGTTTCGTTTTTCAGCACAACAATTTCCACATAGTATTCAATACCAATCTGCACTTATGAGTATTTTGTGCTAAGATCTATGGCACATGTATTTAGACTGAAAATGGAAATGCACTGGAGAACCATAAGAGGATTGACAGACAAGAGGAATAACATGTTTAAATCCACCGCAGAAGCACAGGGTCTTATCAGCACACACAGTTGCTCACCTTAAATGATTAAGTGGAGTATTCACGCATGGCGAGATTTATTTCTGCCTGTAGGAAGCTGACTTGGCAATCCCTGGCGTTTGCAATCCCATATGCTGCTACCCCAGAACATAACCAAACCCTTTCAGGGCTGCAGTGCATTTATGAAAAGGTCTTCTGACTGACAAGCACATCTTCGTCAGCTGTTTTTATGAACGTGGTCGGGATCAACATTCATTCTCATCTTCCTCTGTGGAAGTGCATGAAGCATAATCCACGCACGCTTCCTGCCTACAAACACAACTGAACAACCTCCACAAAACCTCTCAGTGGAAAAATGTTCATCTCCTGCACTGTTTTGTTGTGGCTAAATGAATATGCAAAAGAGGGCTTTCGGTTAAATCAGGAGTACAGGGCTGTCAAGTAGAGCAGATTGTTGCCAGGGGTGCTTATCCAGAAATTACAATTAAACTGTCACAGCCAGAGTCAAGAACAGCCTCTTCAAGCTATTCTCTCATTAATTGGGATTTGGGGAGTACCTGGGTCTCCTTGGTAGCGAGGTTCAAGTGGTTGTTAGTGAATGACAGAGCAACTACTTGAGGCGTTTCATCCTCAGAGCCAGAGAAGATGAGATTGTTACGAAACGTGATCAACAGCCTCTCAGGGGTCACAATGCAGAGCATTAGCACCTCCACAAGTACGTCCTTTGGTTTGGGCTCTTTGCAGTTTCCCTCACAAATAAGCAGCCCTCCAAACAACAGACAGTTCTCTTTTCTAAAGGGCCACAAACAGAGCCTCGCCTCATCTGGGGTCAGGCTGTTTTTAAGTGGCTATGGCAGCTGATGTCTTCTTAATGCGCAGTGGTTAAGACTCTCTCAGACTGGCAAGTGACTATTGCGCATAGTGCTAAAGGCGTCACACATCAGACACTCCTAACACTCGCCAGGGATTGCACAAATTCAGAGCTGCACCATATGACGGAACAGGCTTTCTTCTATTCATTTTTAAAAATATTTATATCTTTTGAATCAGATTTGAGGGATTCAAGACGAAGTCTTTAAACAAAACCATTAAAGTGGAAAAGCAAAAATCCTTACCATTTATTCCACACTATAAGATGCACTTAAAAGCCTTAATTTTTTTCAGAAAATGACTTATGATCTGGAGCACTTTATGTATGGATTTACTCTGGTTGTGCTTACTGATGTCGAAGCAATTTCGAGACGTACCTGACAGTTTCTTTACCTGGTAATAACAAGGTTGCCAGTTAGCATTGTCACAGTAATGTTTGTTAAAGTGGCATCAGTTGTTTTTTTTTCTACAAGTTGCAAACAAGGCTGGTGTGCTTTAGTAAATATGCTAATGCAGCTAACATGTCAAACCGTTGTATTTGTTCCGTGTTACCAACAAGGTTGGAAGTTAGCATATTATTTAGCAACATTTTAGCTGTATCAGTCAGTTTTTGTATGAGTTGCAAACAAGGTTGGGTTTGTTTTTTTTAACCTGTTACTAACGAAGAGCCTGGCCACTGTTAGAGAGTGGCGTCTAAAGTAAAGAACACCTGTTAGACCCGGCGTTTATTGGAGACTGGCGTCTATTAGAGATCAGCCAATATTGGAGGATAAATGCTATCTAAGCAATTGTTACCTTAAAGAAAGGATTGATTTTGAAAGATGTTTTATTTTTCGCAAAATAACCCGGGTTTCAATGGTCACTTCAATGTTTTGGAATAGTGACAATTGCGCTTTTGACATTAGCCTATTTTACATTTTTTTTGTAGTGCCAGGAATCGATTACTAAATACTAACTAATTAATCGCAAATCTAAAAACATTTATATCAATTAATCAAAGTTTTCAAAACAATCCCCCTTTTGGTATTCATCGCCGTTAAAAGCTGCAATGAGAGACTCTCAGCTGGCCTGGGAATGAGGAGCTAAAGGAACTGGACGGGCAGAGGGTAATGAAGATGCCGTAATTTTTACCCACAATGCTTTGGAAACACGTGAAGTTCACAGTTAAGGCTGCAGCAAAGAAGTGGGATTTTAACGAGACAGATTTAATGTTTCTGCCAAGCTGCTAGTTGAAACAACACAGTCACCAGGGCTATGATTCAGTCTTTATTAGACCACATCCTTTGCCTTAAAGACATTTAGATGCACTCCCACTGATAGTGGTTGATGAGATTAAAGCGCTGTGATCAAGCTGTTAGCAACCATCTAGAGTGGGGGGCTAAAATTGAAGACATGCGGGTCAAACTGAGAGCAGTGTAACTGCGATCTCTTCACATTCAGAGTTGTTATGAGAAAAAAAGGTAAATTGCAAGCAGATAAATTAAGAAAAAGAATGTAAAAATGGATGTCATTGCTCCGAAAGTTACTTTAACCCTGTAAAGCCCACTATATCAAATACTTTACGGGAAATTCAAATTTTGGGGAATTAAGATGGTTTTTTTTAAACCTTTTGATGAAATTCACAACAAACCCATTTTGCTTTATCATTTTTTGTACAAGATATAGACTGTGTAAAATATGATACATTTGGGTGATTTGGTAAGTTTTTGCTCACAACAATGTTAGTTTTCAAGAAAAAAAAGTACCTTATTTGCCCACTGTCTCAAATTTGATCCACACATTTTCGACATGGTGTAACTGCATTTTAAAGAATTAATAATCAACAAATTTTACATTCTTTCAGTACAACAAGTAGCCATAAAAAACAGATAACAATAGATGAGTTATTCTCACCATAAAGTTTAGAAAATTAGCAAAACTTTTCCCGCCAAAATGCACCAGTGAAAACACAAACAAGTATTGAGAGGTTGAACAAACAATAGAAGCCACTGCTCTCTGAGAAGTAACGGTCTCCGGTATATCTGAACATGGTCGTGGACAGGTGAAACGTTTGCCTTTAAAGGAAACAGCAGAGCGGAAACACGGCAGACACTTTCAAGCTCTTGTCTGCAGGATGAGAGCTCTTTCTCTCTGTGCTCATACCGATCCATCCACGTCTGCAGAGCAAAAAAAAAAAAAAAAAACCAAAAAGGCTACATGTCTCTGGAGGCATGCCTCTGATGCATTTCTGGGAGTCAGAATCTTTGACTACTCTTCTGTTCTTTTACTTGTTTTTGCCACACAGAGTGATAACTCCAACCCCCTCCAGGCACAATACTTCACACAAGCCTCTCAGTGCCTGACAGCTGACACAGGGCTCTTAGTTAAAAATACCCTTGCTCCTTCAGTAGCTTGAGTGCAAGAAGAGCCTCTCCCTCCAGCTGCTGTGCTGTCTCTTACTGGAGTTGTGAAACAGAACTTGCACAGGATGCAAAGACCTAACACATTCAAACTTTTTAAGAAAGAGATGATTTTTAATGAATTTGAGTGTATTTGTTGTACCAACCCCATGTCTTTGCTAACACCTCTTAAATGTTGATTGCCAGACTTTTTAACCCCACTCCACACTAATTTGTAATCATCTGACATTATTGACGACTGTAGAGTTTGACTGGCTCATTGAGACCTGAGGTGCCTCTTTAAGCAGGAATTATGCATCAAGTCTTCATGGGTGAACAAAATCAGCATAATTTAATCAAACTAAATAACGTCACTGCATGCAACAACAGTTTCCTTATGTCTATTCTGTGGGATTTTTTTGTCAGCCTCTCTCAGACGTTGCACTCAACAAACAGCAAATGGAAGCAGGGTGTCCAAAGAAAAATAAAGCAAACTCTGCAACATTCCTTTTTTGTGTCTGATATGCCCAGCTTCTTGAATTCCAATCAAACTTTTTGATGATCTTAGTGTTCAAAAGAGCCTTTCAAATGGGGTTCTTCACCAAAACTGACCATCTGTGCTCCACATTTCAAGCAAGGGTTGAAAAAGTATCCAAGAGGAGATTTTTCTCAAGAGCCTAAAGCAGCCAGGACATGAAAGGATTGGACATAGAAGCACGGGTGCAATCTGGATGCCATTCAGAAGATAGTCTGAGTAAAAGCAGCTGACAGGGTGAAGAAGCCAAGTCCCCCTCCGCCTCAGTTAACCGCACTTTTGCTTCCTTCACAGCAGCCCTGATACGACGGCTTTGAACACAACTGGACAAGGATCTAATTGCGTTCACAGCTAAGTGGCAACACACCAGAAGAGGAAATTAAGTCATTTTTTGTAATCTATAGCAATTGACAACACAGTAAGCACTTCGGGATAAGCGCCATGTCAGGAAAATACCAAAGCAAACATATAATACATGGAATTCATATTAGCAATACTGCTGGGATCATTTATGAAGCAGAGTTTCCAGAGAAATGACAGAAAACAGTCTCTGCATGGCAAAAAAAAGTGTTTTCAGATATGAGGCTCTTGAGAGCTGAGGCTTTTCTGATTGCTAACCTCCTTTGGAAATCCATATTAATAATATAATTTAATTTCCTGTGAGAGCTTCAGCTCTGTTGGCAAGGCTGGATGAGCAGGCTCCCTGCTGGACATCTTAATGAGATCTGTGCAGGTGCCACCTTCATTTCACAGCTGTCTGGAGGCTGCTACATGAAAAGACAATGCCCAGAAGTGGAAACTTATATCAGCGCACACATTTCACCCAACAATGGATGGGAATGATCTAAAATGAGGAACAACAAAGCCTTGAGAGTTCCTCAATTTTTCTCCTCTGCATGTCTGTGGGACTCAACAGTCAAAGCTGAAGCTGCAGTGTGCGTACGTCACACGAGTGTGTCACACAAGCAGATCTCTGTCTTGAAGACTCTGTGCTCCGGTCTGCTACTTTAGCATCTAAAACATAAAAATAAAGCATGCAAAATATGCCATCGTGTCTAATCTTTTCTCCTCTGTCTTTTCTGAAGTGGCAGGAAGTTAGCTAAAACTTTCAATTTTAAACTTCACGTTTTAAACGGAAACTTTAGTTGCAAATTATTTATCTTATAAAATGGTCATTTTCATTATTTTTCATCTAATTGCTTGGGTTCAGCTAAACGATTGATGACTTTTTGATAAAAACAGAGGAAAAAGACATCACTAATTTCCTTTTATTCAGCCTAGTTTTACTCTGATTTAAAGGTGTTTTTGTTATTTTTCTACTCCAGTTAATACAATGATGTCCAATTTATGTTTTCTTCATCCGTCTTCTTAACCTGCTTTATCCTTGTTGGGATCATGGGGTTGCCAGACCCTAAACTGGCTACTGTTGGGCGAAGGTGGGGTACACCCAGTCTGTTGCAGGACACACAATCACTCACACCTAGAAAACTTTAGGACAGCTACTTGTTTGTCTGTGGGATGAAGACGGAGTGCTTGGAGAAAACCCATGCATGCAAATTCCACACAGAAAGGTTCCATCTTGGATTTGAACCAGGATCTTCTCACTGTGAGGCAAACGTGCTAACCACTGCTCCACCGTAAAGCCCTGGGTGACATTTCATTTTAGAGCAATTTAAATTTCTGCTGTAGATCCCGTGTTATTATAGATCAACATTGGAGAAAATTCTCTGGGAAGCTACACTCTACATGCCTAACAAAAAACTCTAACCCAAACTGCAATATTTACTTAATAAACACATTTTTTTGTGTTTTCAGATTGGACAATGGTGTTATCTGATAACACTTTTGACACAACAGAGCCATTTTGAGCAACAGTGTTGTGCAACAAACTGTATTCCCTCACAGATTATGTGTTATTGCTGCTGAAAAACAATCCCTTACCGATAGAATTACCGTCTCAGAATTGTAATACATTCCAGGACTCCTGTGTTACTTTTAAGTTACTTCTTTTGCAATATCTGCAGACGGAGAATATAATCTAAAGTGGCAACTGAACCAAAAGATATTCTACAGGCAGATAAAAGGTGACATGCTTTAATAACAACTACTAAAATTAAAATACTGCTTATTTTTGATAAAGTGGAAGCATGAGAAGAAGAGTTGGAGGACCGACCCCAAAGCTCTTTAAAGACCCACTACGATGAAAATTGATTAATGCTGAAAAGATGCTCCAAATGGAATTCCCTTTACTGGGAAACTTCAATACCAGGGTGGATGAAAACATGACACAGAAGATTTGGAATTGCTAGAAATGGTTTGGTTCATTTTTATTTAAGTTTTTGTTTGTGGACTCCTCACAGTTTTCAAACTCTTTCATTTAGCAAGCATTTTAAACAGCTCTCCAGAAAAATGAAACACTGAGGAAAGAAGAGAATAAATATTGAGTTATTGGTACTTGTGACCTTTTTTCTGTGCCTGCTGCTATATCGCCAAATCCCTTCCAGAGGAGAAAAGTGTTGTATTTTTAATTGGGATTGATCACCCGTGCTGCAACTTTGGAAGTTAAGAAGAAGAAAGTCTTTAATGTGAAAGGCAGGGTGGGTGTCTATTGCAGATGTTAGTTATAACAGTTTGACTTTGTAGTCAGGGATGATGACGAGTATACCATCATTTCATATAGAAATAAAAAAATTATGCAAACGGAGAAATCTAAAAGTATTAAAATGTCTACCAACACAACGATTAATGTTTGTTTGGGTTTACCTATTAACCGTTTCACGCCAGAGCTTCAGATCCTGTGTTGACGAGTGTTTAAGCGATCAGTGTAAATCAGTTGATTGTGACACGGAGAAAAGTGTTGCAAAGCCAATATGAAAAGCCGCCTAACTTAGCGTCTAAATCCCCGGATTCATGTTTAAATCGTAAAAATGACCGAAGACTTTTGGTATGTCAAAGAGCGCGTGTTATTTACATGTCGCCGGCAACATCTAAATAAAGGGTTAACAAAGGGTTAATAAAGGGTTGTCATAGGTTTAATAAAGTTACAAATGTGGGAATAATATTTGTTTTCCATGAAGACAAGATGACATTTAGATACACTGAAATGTATTGTCCTTGGAAAACCAAGAGAACTTCCCCCTTAACAAGCTGGCTGGCAATGGGCAGATGTGCTTTCTGCTCTCTAGACTGTGATGTCACATGAAAACCATACAGGGATGTCTATACATTTTCAATCTATAAAATGTCGTATAATGAAAGGTGTCTTTGGCAACTTGCTCTGTGCTTGCTAAAATCTCCGATTCGTCCCCTCCATGCTCAGGTTCATCTGTTGTCAACGCTGAAAGCTGTGAAAAAAAAAGCTACACACCATTTCCTTCAGAGGAAATCATCTGAACAGAGACTTCCAATTAAGCCAACATCCATGTATCAGATGGAAGTTGATGGGTTTGTTTTAGTTTTTTTCCTCTCGATCGGCGCGCTCGGGCCTCCATCTTTTACAGACAAATGTGTGTCACAGCACTTTTTCCTGATGAGTCTGATGTGATCTGTCATTCCTTCTGTCATCCTCTCCCTCCATCTCTTTCTCCCTCCGGACTCCTTTCATCACTCGTCCAAGTGAGAAAGTGGCGTGACAGTGATGTGATGGCGCTACACTGACTGTCAAGATGGAATGCTACCCAGGGAGATTTGCAAAAACACACACACAAACACACAGGCAGAATCACCAGCATTCACAAGCACACACGCATGACCATACAATCACAGACCTCGCTGCATGCTCAGATGCACACATGCTCCAGTGAGCTGCTGGGCCTGTCAGCCGAAGGTCGCTCAATCTGACATAGTGTTCTAGTTGAAAACAGGCCCAGGGAGGCATCATGGCCTCGCTGTCTATGTTGCACCATGAAACACGCGTTCTCACCTGAGAGTTTTCCTGTGTGGCTTTAACAAGCCTTTTTGCTTTTAGCACATAGTCTTTATGATAAAGCATGCCTTTGCAAACATATGCTCAGGTAACTATTAGAATCTTTAGTGTCTATATTGCAAATATATTTAGTAAAAACCTGAACATATGTATTTCCTACCATGCAGAAATTGGCAGCAGATGAACCTGTAATGTAATATTTGGGGTTTGCAGTAAAACTGGTGGAAACTGTGTCCCTTGATGCAAAGAAATTCTTCGCTTTGCACACAAAGATATGGAGCAGTCAAGGATGATCAGTGTGAATTGCTGCCAAACGCAGGTTCTTCCTCTCCCTGACACACACATACACACACACAGCTAAAGACACAAATGGCGAGGCTGAACCCCACAGGACAGCATGTCAGGCAAAGATCTGAGAACACATTTTCGACTTGGCTGAGCAATCGAGCGACCCAGGGGTCCATTCGGGTGCTGGTCTCTGCCCATCCTCCATTTGCTCCTCCTTCTGCATCGTTGGTCAACAGCGAGCAGTCGATGAGGTCAGCCAGATAGAGATGAATCTATACTCTTCTGGCACAACAGCATGTAAGACTCAATTGCAGTCTTTCCATCCATTTTCTGGGGAACAGCATGTTCTTGAGACAGTCGTTCAAAGGTTGTGATGTTGTCAGCTGAGCTTTAGTTAAAGCACACTTAAGCTTTAGGTTGTTAGGAAGTCATGTGCAACAAGGCTTTTCCTGTTTGTGTGACATTTCACAGCAACTTAACCAAATAAAAAATGAAAATAGCTTTACCAAACAGTCTGCTGCATTGAATTAGGAAACAAGTTTGAATTGCAGACATGTTCTGTACCAGTATTACAAAATAAAAAATAGATTAGCATCTTTAAGACCACTTTGGTCTCAAAGGTGTGAACCAATCTTTTTAGGGCCTAACATGATTTATTTTTAAAGGAGATTTACTGTAATTTTTTTGGTGTGTTAAATATTTTCTTGTGACATTTTTCTAACAATGGAGGACGTATATATTGAGAATTAAGTTTAAAATTGCATTTCTCAGTATTTTATTCAATTAACTTTATTCAAATGACTGTGAATCAGGAGCAGGCAAAAAAAATGCTGTTGAGAAAATACGCTTGGTGCGCCACAGGCTCCCTGCTCTGAGCTGTCAGGCACAAGGATTGATTCGTAAATTCATTCAAACAGAATTCATACGTGAATTGCTAATGAACTACTGCCGCTCTGCAGAAACTATCTCCCAGAAACCAACACAGGTTTTTGGATTTGGGCTAAAAACAGCATAATCCCATGTAAAGAAAAGTGTGTCTGTATTTGTGGGTATTTGTAGTTTAATTTGTAATGAATTAAATGTTTATGTCTTAAATTCTAGCTCTCTAACTAGCTCCTCTCACATTTTTGCTGTTTGGGGTGATTTTCTTCATTAGGATCACTAATGGAAATATTATTGCAGTGTTCACAAAGCTGAAATAATTTCACTTGTAACAACTGATCAAATTACAATCCACAGTCTGAAAAAAAAAAACCTCCTCCTGCCAGAGGAGACAGCTAGCACCAAGTGAGAAGTTTGGTTTCAGATGTTTTAGTCGAGAAACCTCTGAAGCAGAACTGACTTTAAAGCGGGTGAAGCTTGATGTGGTCCAAAGAGTTATGTGAAAGAGGAGCACAATGGATCAGCTTACAGGAAGTGCAAGCTTTTTAAAAACGAATTTAAAAAAAGCTATTCAAAGCAATCAAGAACTGGATAACAGCATGGGTGCTTTGTATGAACACAGTACCTAGCTGTGTGTGTACTGGATCACAAAAGCTGGATAGACAAAATGGGCAAAAATATAAACATCAAAGGTTTTTCAGCATTTATGATTGATTAGCATCACCTTAGTTGAAGAGCTAAGTAGGCCTCAAGAGTGTGTTCTCTGTTATTAGCACGCACTTGTCACTGTGGCACCAAGGCAAGCACATTTCTGTCCCTCTGACAAGAGCCAGGTGGCCTTTGTTTGTGAGCTGCAGATGCTCTCAACAGCACTCTTTCCTCTGAAGACCTATCTGCTCTCCGCGCTCCACTTAGACCTTAAGTCTGAAAGCCACAGGGGAGATTAAACACACGCAGACACAGAGGAAGTGGCAGGGGAGGTCACTCTAGTACAGAGACAGTTTATGGTACAACGCAGACTGCGTCACAGACGGGGCCGTGTCATAACTCGGAGTGCAAAAGCCTCAGCCATCACCAGTGTGGCGTTTGTGAGCTCACATACAGATGTGTGCGTCAGTTCCATGACAGAGGGAGCAGCTAGCTTGCAGTTCCTTCTTGTTATTTTTAACCAGAACTGTGGTGACTGGATAAGGAAGTGTGTCTGTCTGGTTTTGAGTCTTGCTTAATTATCTCTTTCTGTTCCTTCCTCCTGCTTTACATCAGAGGGGTACCAGGGGGTCGGCGGGGGGGTGGTGGTATAAACTAGCATAAACGAAATGGATGCAAAGCGTTGTCAGCCGAGCGCTGGTCTGCGTTTCACGGGGCTTTGCAAAAAGTGTGTTGCTGCGTGGACGTGTCAAACAGTAGGCGAGATGAGAGGAGAAAGCAAGTCTGCTAACGAGCAGTGAGCCTCGGACGCACTCACACATGCGTACATGTCCTGAGAGACAAGTGTGGAGAAAGTAGTCTCAGTGTGAGAGTAGTAATTAGACTCCCATTCATTAACACAAGGGGCTGTGGAGGAGGATGAGCAGGAGGTGTGTGGGTGTGTTTCTGTTTCTTGTACCAAACAACCACGTGCAGCTACAGCCTTGACGGCGTCGTCTTTGTGTATCTGCACGGCATGCCTGTGAACATCTAGCTGTATGCTAATGATGCTCTGTGCACGGCGACCCTACAGTATGGATGCATCTGCTACAGGAACTTGCCAGCAGGTGTGAACGCCAGCGCACAGTGAGAAAGCGTGTTTGGAGGCATGTTTGTTTACGCCTTCAAAGTCAATGAAGCACAAACGGGGGAAAACGTGTCAACTGCCTCTTCCTGGGCATGCCGCACCACAGGTGAGCTGCTTTAGACACTATAAAACCTGTGTGATTATTTTAGAATTTTACAACTAAACACCTCGACAACACGAACTCCCCCCCGAAGCCACACACCTCTGGTTTTACTTCATCTTTTGATTTCTTTTTTATGTTATCCAAGCTTTAAAATAACATAATGAGGTAGTGCAAACCCACTTTCATTTCTCTGTACCTCAAAGGTTTGGAGAAGATAAAAGTACCATACTTTCTGGTTTTGATTCTCATTCAGTCAGTGAAAATTGCTGTATGGCTTTTAGCTGCCTTGATAACGCAGGATAATGGACCTACACGGTAAAACCAGACAGCAGTTGGATTAAAAAATAAAACAGTCTCTTCAGGCTGCAATAATAAAAATGTTTCTTTCTTTCAATGATAGTTATCTGGATTTTTAGAACCCAGCTGAAGCAGCTTATGAAGTACAACCAATGGGCTCTAATTGCAGCTTATTTAAAAGTGAAGAAAGTGGAGCCATTTCAGTTCACCATGTGACCACTAGGCTTGTTAGATCAGGAAGTCAAGCAACAATTTAGACTCTTACAACCTATTTTTAAAATATTTTTTCATCTCTTATGGTTGGACTTCAAAATCAATGAAAACCATATCACACTTCAGCATTTCCCTTTACATGTGATTTCTAAATAGAGTCAAACTAGATGTATTACAGCCATTGTCAGACTTGCTCCATCCACCCTGTCTAATGATCATTTTTAGACAGGACAGATTTCAGTGGCAACCTAACCCCCGAAATAACCACAGTCACGACCTCCCACCGCTGCACCACAGCCTGTTAATTGAGTCAAAAGATTCAGAAAAATAAAATAAAAAATAAAAATAAAAATAAAATAAAATTAAAAAATAATAATAAAAAAAGAATCAGAGATTCCATCGTCAGTCAGACTTTATTAACTTTTCTCTAACACAGTACACATTAGCCACATAAGAAGCGTATTTACAGTACCTGTAATTCCCGAACCTTGTTTGCAACATTTAAAAAAACTGTTACCGCTAAAACTAACGTTACTGTGACTACGTCGCAGCTACATCTTACTAATGCTAGAAAATTTACAATAACATTCAACCTTGTTTGCAACTCGTAAAAAAACAAGTCAGAGTGTGCCGCGTACGTCTCAAAATAGCTTTGACACTAACAAACAGAATTAATCCAAGGCGCTCCAAAATATATGCATATATTAAATAGGTGCAATGAAGTTTTTGGAAAAAAATGTAGGCCGTTAAGTCTGCCTTTTAGTGCCAAAAAATACAGTCGGCCTGATTGAGTTGCATTCTCAGAATTCTTAGTATTTGTGCTTTCTGTCTGTTTCTTGTTGGTTTTCGCTTCATGATTTTGCACAACACGGAGGGTTGGTTTTGTTTTCTTGCACGACCTACATTTCTGGTTCAGTTTTTGCAAGTTATACTTTCTTGGCTTTCCCTAGCTGTGCAGTGATTTTTTTTTTGTTTTCTTCTCGTGTTTTCCCTTCACCTGAGTACTCACAAACCTGCAACTGTAACAGAAACCTGCTGTCACACTCAATTCCAGGCCCTTCCTACAGTGTCTGCCAGCTCACTTCATGTTGCGTTAACTTGGTCAAATTTCCAAAGGTTTTTGGGTTTTGTAGTTTCCTTTTCGTCTTTCTAACCAGAATAATGCCTTCATAAAAATCCCATTAACTTTCTAGGTACAAATACAACTTTACAGTTTGTTAGAATCATTGAAGTTCCACTCCAATCATTTTTCGATCTATTTTGAAAGCTTTTCCAGTGGTCTTTTTATTATGATTATGCTTTTTTCAGCTTAAATGAAAAGAAAATGTTGCTTTCTAAGATTTTCTGCAGAGTGGCAGATTATTAGAAATTTGCCTCAGAGTTGTGGACCGGACCACTGGCGCAGAGCAACCCCGCCCCCATTTCCCCATCATCCGCATGGTTACATGCTCTCCCACTAGCTTACAGCCCCTCACACTCCCAACCTAATTTTAGCAGTGCAACAAAAACGGAGAGCCAAATAGAAGTTATCCAGCCGTACAGTTTTGAGCCAGATGTCAGCTCTAATGAGTAAAACGCATGTGTAGATGGATTGATTTGTCTTCAGGTGGATGCATCCAAATGGAGCAGAGCAGGTAGCTTGTGGCCTACCGATTGTAGCTTCTACATCACATCTACAGCCTCTTTTAAATTGAATTTTTTGTCTTCTCCTGATTCAAAACAGTTTGTATAAAGAAATATTCAGAAAGACAATTTTAAGGTTAATTTTCTTTATATACGTCCTCCATCATGAAAAAATGCCACAAGAACATATTAAAAACACCAAAAAACAGTTTTTATTGGAAATGACATATAACTTTGATCCAATATATATATATATATATATATATATATATAAAGCAATTTATCATAGAAATCTAAAGTGATTAAAACAACATTGTTTTGTCCCAGTTGTAAGGAGGAGTGAGCTCTCGTTGTTCTGATGTCCTCATTAACTTCCTCCCAGACAAACAGCGCCTCAGCAACAGAGCAGATAATGAGGGAGCATTTGAAAGAACAGCCTGAATCAAACCATTTCTGTAAAACACACAGGAGCTGACACCACTATGCCACTGTATATTATTACAATTAATGAGAGCATGATGAGCACGTTATCCACATTAAATGGTCATCACGCTGCAACATCAATAGTTTTATGAAATTATTTGATCACACTGGCTGTTAAGACGCAACTACAGCCGCTCTGCAATCAGCATTCATCATGGTGTCTGGTTGTTCCAAACAGGGCGTCTGCTGTGTGAGAGCAAATCTAGCAGAACTGATCTCTGATTAGACCCCTCGGGGTGGACTGGATGAGAATACAGAATGATGCAACATGTAAATGCCACCTGATGAGATCTTTTTTTTTTATTCTCCCTGTAATGAGATCCCATTAGCTTTGATTTTCCCATCGGGTTAGGAACCAATAATTTTGGCAATTACTGGCCTCTTGATGAGGTCAGTAGTTTTTTTGCAGGTTGGATGTTTTGCCAGAGGCGGTTTTGGTGACACCTGTGGGGAAAGCCCACCCAGAGGACTGTGCTCTTGCGTGTTTGTGCAATCACGTCTCCAACCTGTTGACTTTAGAGCAGAAACAACCAACTGTGTGTGTGTGTGAGAGAGAAAGACAGAGTGAAAGGAAAAGCAAGTGAATGTGTGAGTGTGCTGTGAAGAAACCACAGCTTTTCTCCATGTTGTAATTCACCCTGCCGCCAAAACCACTGCTGCTTCTGCTTTTGCTGTTGCTGCGGCAGTTTGAACTTCTCCGGGTGAGGCGGGGGTGGAGCTACTAACTCCACGACTGTTTATCTTGCAGCCAGAACCGACCATTAAAAGTGGGCCCTTGGTCAAAAGCACAAAAACAGATGCTTGTCATGTTTGAGGGCTGTAATTGCAGCTCTCGCGTGATGTTTTTATTTTCCCCCTGACCTCGCTGAATAAACTTAAGAAGCCACTTACCATTGATCGTCGCCTGCCAGAGAAGTAGGCAGTCAAAGGAGACGTTTGTTTCTCGGGCCTATTTACTCCTAGTTTGCAGAAGGTGAATTTCCTTTTTTCTTGACTGCACATCTGGCTGGCTGTTTCTGACCTTCCACAGTGCTTCCTTTCATTGCAGACACCGACTTTTACCGCACAGGATGCTAATCCTCTGTTTACTGGGAGAAACAAGTGTCTTTCAATTAACTTCTGGAAGATTTCCATGTGCATAAAAGAGTCCAGGCCCGACCACAATGAGACCATGACAACAGAAATGAGCCCGTGCTGTCTGACTTTCAAACTGCTGACAGGGGAGAAAACAGGATACTAACTTCCCTTGTGGTTGTCACCAGTTAAGGTGGAAATGCAGAGACCTGCAACATCAATCTGTAACCTCCTCTTACATTACTTGGTGTGACAAAATGTGCAATCAAACAGAAAAACATAAGCGGTATGAAGTGAAGAAAAAAAGAGGGCAGAAAATCCTCGCTTGAAATAGAGAAGTTAAAGAGAAGAAAGGAAACGAGAAAGGAAATTGGATTAGTCAAAATTTAATTCTCTTTTGCCTTTTTTTTTGTTTCTGTAAAACAGTCTCCAGCCTGTGCAAAAGATGGCTGTAACCCATGAATGCACAAAGAGCTCACATTGTATTGGTTTGATATTCACATCAGCGGCTGGACAACAACTTTGTGACACCTGATGATGTCTGAGGACAAACTGGAATACTCACACCAACCTAAACCAACTGCAGTTTAAGCTGGAATTTCAGTGATCCGGTTTTATGTTGTTAAAGTACAAGTGAGTCTGAATCCCACTCCAATTCTTTTTTTATTTTGTTGTAAAAGTGTTCCCAGTGGTCTTTTAAATATGATTAGGCCAAAAAAAAAAAAAAAAACCTGTGTAATTAGGACATAGTTTCTGCAGAACAGCAGCAGTTCATTAGAAATTCAGCTCTAAGTTGTGCAATAATTAAAATGTAATCCATCATGAGAAAAATGCCACAAGAACATGTTAAAAACACAATTCTCATTGGAGTGGGTCTTTAAAAGGTCGGACGACTCATTTAAAACCAGAAAAAACTCTGGTGACAAAAAAAAGCACATTCTGAGTGAAACACAGATGCAGTTTTGGTTTCTGTCGGAGCAAGAACTTACCACCAATCTTTTTTTTTTTTAAACTGTAAATAGATTTTTAAGTAACTATCAACAAATGTCTAACAGTAAAGTTCAAAGAATCCAAGAGCTTGATGGGCTATAATAATCAAATCAAATCAAATCAATATTGATTTGTAAAGTACTTTTTATACTCATGTAATACAGTATTTTTTTTATTATTTAAAAAACAAAAAGACCTTCACACACACATAAAACATTTCATAAATCACGCACATTGCCCACATCCCCCCTGACTCACACATACACAACAAAATAACGCAATTATTCATGAATAGGATGCAAAGTAGAAATCTCTCCAAATCTTCTTTGGAGAGGAGAAATTGTATTTTGGGGAAACGTCCACTACAAAAAAGCCCTACTCATATTTAAGAGAAGACTTTGCTGCCGGATCTACCCAATTAAAGCAAGGAGCCAGACCCAGGAGATCGCACTGCGATGACCCTGTTCACTGTGAGGCTTCATCACTGGTATGGAGTACCCCTCCAATGCTACGTTCACACCGGGCTCCAAAATGCGTGTTTGAGCCACGCTTCCAATGAGAAGTCTATGTCATTTGCACACGTGCACGTTTTGGATTTCTGCCTTTAAATTCACTCGTCTAAGCGACCACTCTCAATAAAAAGTCTGTATGCAAACGCATGCAACCCTCGTTTTGGACTTCTGTGTTTAGAACTCCTGCGTCCACTTGTTGCTACACACACTTTTAAGTCTGGTCGCGGGCTCTACGTAAAAAGCCAGCGTTCATTGATCACGTGCCGGAAGATCGACCGGTTGAGATTTTAACTGCTACAGCATATCACGAAAACCAATCAGGGACTTGGATTTGGTATCGACCTGTGGGTAGCGTCCGTTTCATAACAAGGAAGCACCAATCGTTGTAAACATGATCACGGAGGAGATTTCAATAACTGTGGCTGGAATCACATGACAATAACAAGAGACAACAAAGAAAAAGCCTGGAGCAAGATTTGCGGCATTTGCATTAGTAAGCAGTAAAAAAACAAAAGCAGAAGCCCCTCCCTGCCGCTCCCTACTTGTTCGGTGTGAACACCAAGGGTTGAACGCGCGTTTTCAAACGCTGGGTCAAAATCGCACGTTTGAGCGACCACTTCCCATGACAAGTCTATGTAAACGCCCACATATCAGACTCCTGCTTTCAAAACTTGCTTTAATACATCACTAAGCAAGCTTTTAAGTCAGTTTTTGGACACATTCCTCGTGTGTCCGTAGCTTCAGGAAAGCACTGGAGTTAAAAGAAACGTAAAAGGAATAAAATACATGAAAAACAGAGATTAATAACTAGATGAGCAAACAAAAAAACCTTAGTGGACTAAAATTGAATCAGAAAGATAAATTAATAAAAAAAAAAGATGAAACCGAACAAGTACAAAAAAGTATGAACACATAAAATAATTTAAATAAAGAAATACATTTCTAAATTTCAGCTAAAAGCCTGATAATAATTTTTGTATAAATGTTTGGCGGTTCGTGGTAACCTCTGCACAAGCATCTCAGTGAATCTCTTTGGAATTCTGGTCTGTGGCTCTTTTTGTCTGACCCACCTTAAGATGAATCGGTGAAGCTTCGTAGACTCCACAAGAATTTGGTCACATTGAACAAAGGAGTTAACCGTGGAGTCGATGACCACACCGAGCTCAATTTCTTAGGCTGCAAAGCTCTGCTATGCCATCACTCCTCCACCACCAGATCTGACACTTATTCTGAGCCACTGACTTCATGAGCGGGCGCCACAGATTTTGGCCGAACACCTCTGCTGTACTGCTAAAAAAATGAAAAGTGAGAAGTTGCAAACAGGAAAAGTTAGTGGCAGACTGCATTGGTAAGTTCATGGTTGATTTATGCCAAAAATACCATTGTAAGGAATGTGAGAAAAAGTTTTCAAAATGTCTTAGTGGAGAAAGCATTTTTCTGTGACCTTCCAGTCCATTTAAAATGCTTTGGGGCAGTGATCCAGCATCTCATAACTCAGCCATCAGTGTGCAGCTCTTGCCCTTTCTGACAGACAGGAGATGGGAAGACAGACAGGGAGTGGTGCCCCTGCGCTGCCACAGTGGCATAAACAATGAGCTGTCAAAGCCCAGGGGTAAATATATATGCGGAGTAAATATATGCTCTGTGTGGCGGAGGCTCCTCGGGTCATTGTGGTGGGTGTAGTGTGTAAATGGAAGAAGCCACAACGGCAAAAAGAGTCTATATATTTGTCCAGAACTGTGTTTTTCTGATCAGAAGTGAGAGGAATCCACCAAAGTTCATGACTTCAGCGCCACTTTCTACCATTTTCTCTCAGTTTTTGAAAACATTGTTTTTTTTTCGGGATCTTTTCACAGTTTCGAGTGTGCGGTAAACTCCTCGTGCGTTTGCCGGAGACGACGGGCAAAGAAGAAGAAAGGAAGCCTTTTTGCCCTCTTGCGGTTCTAAATAAGTGACGGCCCAGCTTGGTGTCCCACATTCACCACATCTGAAACGGTCCAAGTCAAAACCTCCGCCCCTCGCTTAGCTGAATTAGATCTCTTGACCATCCCACCCAGTGACTGAACGCAGAGGCTTTGGGAAGCAGCTGAAGGCGAGGTGGTTGGCTGAATGAGACCGCAGGCTGATTTGGACGACTGCTGCTTTGAGCAGACCTTCTCTAGGGCTTCATTACAGGCTTGGGGGGTGAGGCGGGGACAGACCACACTGCCTGCACGTACATCTGTGTGTGTGTGTATGTGTGCAAACATGGATGTGTGGCCAGTTTCTTATATTCAACCTTATTTTTATTTATTCTATTATATGTGGCTTTGCTTTTTAAAGAGAATCATGAGGTCATTGGGTCAGTTAGGACATTAAGGCCCAAAGATTTTTAAGTCAGCTATTGTACTTTATCCTCATCTTTCTTCTTATTTGAAATTAAAACAATATTTTCCTGAAAATGCAAGTATGTTTTTAATTATTCAGACCTTTTTTAAAGGTTTGAACAAGCAGCAGTGGATTAAGAAAAAAGGTTCACAGGTGCATGTTCCTGTAAAGAAGTAAGGTCACTGAGACAGACATTGTTTTATCTGAGATTTCATTTGGACATGGGGGAGGTGGGACAAGGGAAAACAAGGCATTTTAGGGTGTACTCTACTTTTTTGGTATCTTAAAGCTACCTTCAAACATCCTTTTCTCTTAGTTTTTGCAGATTGTTCTCAGGAGATATACATTTAGTTAAAAACTGCAAGTTTTTGATATTTTAAATGTAAAACAATAACCATTTGATGGGACGTTAAATGTCCTCCAATTCTAGAATGCCCTTTATTCTGTTTTAAGCCACCCCTTTCCCTCCTCATTGGCGAGTCCAGAGTATTTTTTTACGTCACAAATCAGCTCTTTTTGTTCTCTGCTCCTGATTCACATCGATTTGAATAAAGAAATAATCAGAAATCCAATTTGGTTTGCCTAATATGTGTCCTCCACCATCAGAAAAATGCCACAAGATCACGTTAAAAACACCATTTTCATCAGTGTGTTGGAAAAAATCTGAGATATCTGAGAAAGCCCTTGAAAATGGAAAAGCTGTATTCTATAAAAGTGTGCAGTGTGAAAGAGTTTTGATCAAAAATAGTAATATAGGATGTTGCAGACACTAATTGGAACATAAAATCCCCACAAGTAAATGACCGAAGCTAGAAAACATGCATTTGTGTTTTTCACCCTCTGTCGCTCTATTCTCTTTCCCCACTCGTTTTCTGCTCCGCTCCACCACTTTTATCGTCAAACCTGAAGATTTTTTTTTCCCTCAATTTCCATCATGCCCCTACCATCCTTCTTCTGTCCCAGAGGAGAGGTAATGGGAAGAAGATTGGTGGGTGGACAGACAACAGCACTTATGCCATGCGGCAGAGGCCTCCCCCTCCTGCCATCAGAGACTGCAGACATCCATCTCTATGAGCACAGTCAGTGTAAAGAGGTCACAGCCCTGCTCAGCATCCCTCCACCTTCATCCATCTTTTTAAACGACTCAATGTTGAGGAGCTTTACCAGCATTGCACACGGTGTGAAAACAGGCCGCCAAGAAAACTGCTAAATAAACAGTTTAGAAGGAACTATTGCTCCAGGTCTGTCCAGCGGATCAGACAAACCAAAGCAAAATCTTAACAAAAAGAAAACTGAGCATTGTTCAAACCACACACAACCTTTCAAAAAAAACAGTCTTTTTTCTAAACGTTGCTTTTGCAAGACACTATTTGTTCTGTATGTGGTTTTATAACTCATGGTCAACCTTTAAAAGCAAAGTGGGCACAAATAGACTTAAGTGCACAAATTACTTGAAGCACATTGACCTCAAAAAACATTGCACACAGGTTTGTGTCTTTACTTCACCCCCTCGACACCCACACTTAAAGCGGGATGATGTCCTTCTCCTCTCTCTGTGCTGCTCTTCATCTCCCACAGAAAAGCCCAGAAGCAATGTGCCCTTGCAAAGCCTGACTAACAGCAGAAATCAATGCCTGAACAGCAACAGACCTGCATGCCTTGGAAAGCCTACTGGTTCCACCGCCAATGCTTTAAATCACTATATTATTGGTCTTCTGAGTAAGACTAGTGTGAAAATAATTTCTAATGTTCCAGGAGTAACCAGTGGAAAGAAGGGTAATGGGGCAATTTATAAATTCTGATTGTAATCCATGGAAAGCATCCAGGCCATCTCCTCACTGGTGTTTTATGGCTGCTCATGAAAACAAGTCAAGGAGCACAACAGTTGAACCGATGGAAATCAATGCTGCTTCAGGATTATTGCTGCTTATGTTGCAACTCATTTGACTATTGAGTAAAATGATGGCGGGGTTACACTAACTGGAGCAGTGTGGCCACTGTTTCAGTGTTGATTTAGAATTTTGTTGACATAGAAGGACAACATAAAACATGCAGTTGTAAATCTTAATCTGTCTTTTTTAGTCTTTAGTTCTTTACTTAAACACCGACTCTGATGTGTTTTGAACATGTTCTTGTGGCATTTTTCTGATGATGGATGACGTGTATAAAGAAAATAATGCTTAAATTGCATTTCTGAGTATTTCTTTATTCAAATTCAGGAGCAGACGAGAATGGTTTGAAAAAAAGACTGTCTTTGTGACGTAGAAAATACACTGGAAAGGCCACAAGTTCACTGAGCTCTGAGCAATGAGGAGCGACATGGGGGAGAGGTTGCTGCACGCCCAGGGTCCCGCCCACCCACTCAGAGGCAAATCACAGAGAATCAGTGCTTTATCTCGTTATTCAACACTCCGCGTTAGTAACGGGTTGCATATCGGCGCAAAGCCGCTTTTCGCCGCATCGGAATCAGCTGATTAACACTGAATACCTAAATCAAGGGTGTCAGAATCCAGGCCTTGAGAGACAGTGTTTTCCCACCAACTTGCCATTGAAGGTCCTTATTGGCCAAACACACCTGATCCAGGTAATCTGCAGCAGATTAGACAGGATTTCTGGAAAACCGGCCGGCCCTTGAGGCCTGGAGTGACATACCCCTGGTGCAAACTGTCAAAAAGTTACGGTATGTCAAAGAGCGTGTGTTATTTAAGTGTCGCCGGCGACAAGAGTTACTAAGTAGATAAAAACCTTTGAATAAATAAAGGTCCTGTAATAATGAAAACATTTATGATGAGTTCTTGTCTTGCATGTACACCAAAAACCCAATCCTTATCTAATTCCGCGAGCTAATGGAGTTTTCATTTGACATGTAGGCAGGATAGCCCAACGTCCTTTTTCTGTTAACAACAGTTATCCTTGTTTTAAACAAGAAGGAGGTTTCGAAATTCTTCCTGGAAAACAGATCCACTAGAAATTATCTGATGTATTTATGCGTCAACAAAACACAGGAAATAGAAGTCACATAATCAAGACATGACACCAGCATTGAGTGATTGTGACTGGTAGTGTTTCGTATCCAAGGCAACCAACACCTTTTCTTTGCGTAGTACAAATGGAGAACAGCACCAACATGTGATTCCCTTTGCAGACATATTATTTCCCACATTAGCATTTATTTATGACCATCAGCGTGTTTGAAAATCATCATGTAAAACCTGCTAGTCCTTCCAACACTTTGATTATTACATTGGAACAAATCCCTTTGCCTCCTCACTACAACACATCTAGTTTTTCAGTTTTGGGTAGTTTTATTTCATCTCTTTTCTCCCACACTTTGGTTCACCCTTAGGTATAATTCTTCTCAAAGCTGATTCTCAAAGCTCTGTTAACATTTCTGGCAAAGTGTTTCAATAACAACAAACCTCCATGCTCATGCTCTCACATCAAGAGTCTACTATGCTTGTCTGTGGGGGCAGTATTATGATGTGGGGTGGTAGTAGTTGTTCAGGAAATGGAAGCCGTACAAATCTCTAAGCCTTCAAGGATGTCCAGTTGCTATGACTCAACTTCAAGACTAATTTCCCCAAAAACATGACTTTTGATGCCTTAAATGTAAAATAAAACATGGCTGTCCATACCATCATTGAGTTTTGTTGTTTCTGAAAAAGAACTGACAGAATTGATCTGTTAGCAGTCAGAATGCCCTTTGCTCTGCAGCACTGTACTCATCTGACACGTCAGTTCTCAGTCTGATAGTTCACTTTCAGTCTAAGTGGGTCAACCATGACCCCACAGCTTTCATGCCCACGTTACCTACTTATCTAATACATAGACACGACTTTGAGTCTTTTTGAGTCATCAAGCAAAAACGCGCGTCCGAGTTTGCAGACTAAAAATGAGCTCAGTCGCCACATTCCTACAGCGTGTGAACATTGCTGCAAGTGTCACAGCAGCGTGCTTGACCGCCGCTGTGATTGGCCGCTCTTCATTAACCAGGCTTACAAGTTGGCTTAATTTGTCTTTCGCCGCATTAGAGGTCAGTCTAGACTCTGCAAAAAGGAAACACGTGACTCGAGGTGAACTAAACAAAAACAGACCTTTTGATATTTACCTTGAAAACATTTTTGGGTGCTTACAGATAAAACGGCTGTTACTTTATTTTACGTACTATAAGACGCACTAGAAAAGCCTTCATTTTTTTCAAAAAAATGACAGTCTTTTAATCCAGAGCGCCTTATGTAGCGGTGCCAGACTGGGTTTTTTTATGTGTTGGGAGTTTCAGATGTGGTGAATACGCTAACGCAGCTAATGTGTAGTGTTGTTGGAGTGTTCTTTCTATTTTACGTAGCTAACAAAGATGGGAATTAGCGTAGTCACAGTAACGTTTGTTTTAGCGGATGAGTTTTTGTCACAGCTCTTAGATCTAACATGGCGTGGATGAGGCTGCAGTCGTTTTCCATTACACCTCGTGAACATGTGTTTGTGGAGGATTTTTGAGCGCCAGAATCCCAAATTCACAGTTATAAATGCTCCTAATTACATTTCACTGTCTTCTAGATAAACATCCGCAGCAGTGTCATGCAAATGTGCCTTTGTAGATGATATATGCCATGCGTGTGCATCTATTAGCCTCCCACATGATTTAAAACACATGCTCTCCTGTATCATAACATAACTGTGCACATGTCAGCTGAATGGATGGTCTTTACGTCGTTGGATCGTCGTTGGGTCGTTACACAAGCTCCACCCTAATGGGAAAGAAATTAGTTTGATGTATTTAAATGTGCTTAACACATCGTTTGCCTTCCGTTTTCATGATCTCTTGAAAAAACTTGCATGAATATGCATGTTCCCCCACCTTTAAAAACAGCAAAGCAAAAAGAGAAGTCACACAGAAGCATTTGGTTCCAGTGTGGTTAATAAAAGCTCCTGGGTGACAACTCGAGGCCGCATCTAATTTAGCCCCTATTCAGTTAGAGGGAAGCCGCAGTTCTTGTGGGTGGTCCAGAGCTGCATGTGCTGCCATGCTTTTTCCTTCTGTCACATGTTTAGATTTGAGGCTCAATTTGCACTCTGGTCTGTACGCTGCAGAAACTAAATATGCTCAGAAGTGAGGGGTAAGGGGTGAGCGATCCACGACCACACGAGGGAAGTTCAACTATAAAAACCTTCTTCGGAAACTTAAAACAGATGAGCAAACTGGCTTTTGGGATGTTTATGGTTTAGGGCCTTTCACGAAACAAGCACTCTGAGATGGTTATTCGGTTTTCACAAGACAAATAAAACAAACGGGGGAGAATGAGGCAGCCAGAGCCTACAGCCTGTTCAGTGCATTGGTGAAATCAGTCATTTGATCCACCCCAGAGAAACTCAATAAGGCGCAGAGATCTCAATCTAAAATCTCTCAGCTTCACTATTCTGTCAAATGCATCAATGCAATTTCATATCTCCCAACCTAAAGCCAGGCGGGCCGATGATGAAGAGTAATCCATCTTGATCAGGAGGCGATATGATGAACAATCCCTCTGATGTATCGATGTTGACAACGTAGCCGTGAGATTGTCGTTGCGGCTTTGAGGGCGAGCAGAGCAGCAAAAACAATGTGCTATCAATGCATTCTGCAAAGAGACGGAAACACTGACTCGTGGGAGTGTGCTTCGTCTGCACACACAATCGCACTCACCTTCGGCTCGATTTGACACATTTTAAACAGTGTGTCGCTGTGCATGTGCGTACCACAGATGTGTGAGCTCACAAAAACACACACACAGTTTCCATCTTAATTCTGTTCTTCGCCTCGTTGTGGGACATGATAGGTCACAGTTATGTAACTGTGTAGGGGTAGCCTACTTTCTCTCTTTTGTTCACTTTTCACTTCCTGTCTGTTAAAATGGTTTAATCTCCTTATAAAACAATAGCTTCTCTTGCTACTAAAATATGAATGTCTTTTCATGTATAAAGAAGTTTTCTTGTCTTAGCTCATCATTGAAACCCCTTGAATTTATTTCTAGCTATAAAAAAAATTCACGTATGTTTTTGCTTTCAAGAACATGCTAAATTAAGGTCATTTTGACACATAGCGTCATCAATAGATGTCTAACAGTGAGGTTTTCAATGTGTTTTATAAAATAAAATCATTTACAAAAACTAAATATTGCTTTATTGTCATTACCCATCATGTTTCTTTAAAAAAAAATAATAGTTTATCAAAGTACCCAAAGACAAAACTTTTGAGGATCCCGTCATTATGAATGACATCCATTAAACATCAGAGGTTGTTTTTGTCATTTCTGTCTGCTGGTTAGACGCTTCAATTTGCAGCTCTGCTCTCCGATCGCTGGTGGCTTTCAACCACGTCAGCCAGTTGAGAACAGCACATCTGCTGGGAACACACTCCAGTGACCACATGCAGATATCTGGAGCCTACATGACAGACACATCAGAAGTATCTTCAGTGTGAACCAATTTGTATGCTTTTCTAAGCACTTGTGCATGTGTGAAAGCATTCTGACACTGCACTGAGACAAACTGTTGCACTTAGCATTCGTGAGATAAGAGAAGAAGTTGTCTGCTTCCACATTGACTTATCAGTTAGATTACCCTGACAGTGCTGCGCATATTCTAATGAGAGATAAGCCAGGTTTAGGTCAAAGAAAGGCAAACATGCAGAAGACTCATGTTTCAGATAAAAAGAGGACATGTTTTTGTCTGTTTGTGTAACTATATCATCTGTGAATTTGTGCAAATATTTGTTTTCTAAACTAAATTTAAAAAATATATGGCTTGTTGTAAAATAATGTTTGTGTGATTCTGAGGTTTTTTTTAAAAGTCAATAAAGCTGATTTTTTTGCGCTTTTTTTTCTTCTTTATGATGTCGTTTTGACACCTATGTGCAAAAATAAACAACTTTCTCCTCATTTTCCAACCAGTCCTCCTCCCATCCATCTGATTTAGTTTGGCTGGAAAGGGAAGTCACTTCATATCCTGATTACTTACTGAGGTGAAAAAAAGGAGAAGAATCGCACTTCTGTCTCGCCAGTTACCATGACAACCCACCACACTCAATAACCCATGGAAATAAAAAAAAAAAAAATAGTAAGAAACACAGAAGCATTGTGTCGACCACAGTTTGAGGACACAAGCAAATCTTGTTTACAGTGCACAGACCTGCTCAGACACGCACACACAAACTCTCAAACTGCACGAAAACAATCCATCCACTTCACCACAAAAGAAGCTTCAAGCAGCTCTGTCGGAACATCCTGTGTAGATGTGAGCCACCAGAAAATACAGTAACCCATAACTGCATGTGGTGTTACAGTCCCTATATCAGAAATCCGGATTGAAACAAGCTCTGTAAGGCAATGAAAAACAATACCAAAAAAAAGAAAAAGCTTTCTTTCACTTTAACTGAGCAATAAGGAAAGGGCACACTGCTCTTTGAGATCATTGCAACTGAGACGTGTCTTTGCAGTTGCTTTAAAGCAGAAGGAGAAAACACAGGATGCGGTGAAAGGAGAGCTCTGGGTTGAATAAGGCTGTTGCTTTGGTTTTTGGGTTTGTGGGCTTTTGTATGAGACGTAACGGTTCACTTTCCTTGTCAGCATGTTTAGGCCATCTAAGCTGTGGCTCAGGCTGAAAGACAAAAGACGTGAAAGGAACAACAACAAAAAAAGAAGCTGCATTTAAAAATAGTCTGCATTTGAGTGTGTTTGCATCAATAAGGTGTGATTTTTTTGGACATTAGTTCAGGGAGTTGAAGCAGGAAAAAGAAGAAAGACTGGAATGTGCCCGTTAAGATGTTCAGTGTGTGCACATGATCACAAAGAGCACAACGAAGAAAACTGACGATCAAAGGTCAGGGCTGCTGGAGTTTATAACATAAACGCAATAAATTGAGATGGAAAAAAATGCTCGACGTGATGTAATTTAACTCAAAAATGACTCCAAGTTAGATGTAAAATAGTTGAAAAATGGTACTGTATTATTCGGAGTATAGGTCGTAGTTTTTGCATACTTTGGCCGGGTTGGTACTATACTCAGATGAGACTTATAATTTAAAATATATATATATATATATATATATATATATATATAGGCTCATATACTCTTTATTTTCCCTCTAACAACCAGTTGCCCTCTAGCCGTTGTTGGCGGGAAACAACTGCTAGAGGGTACTGTAGATGTGTGATTCAGTATTTGTTACTCACAGCAATGCAGAAGAAACAAACATGGAGGCGCATCTCATGGCTCTCCTGAACTGTATTATGTTTTTCATTTCTGAATCGAAACAATTTTCTGATAACATCAGCACAAGCAGCCAACGCCTACCACCAGTGAAACACGTGAAGCTGGATCCCTTTTGGTTGAGTCTATAACAGCTGCTCGTCATTTTCGGCATGTGTGAGCGACAGATCGCTGATGATAAAAATACTCCTGCTGACCACAAGTCGATCGACGCTGTGCTGAGAGCAAAGCCTGAAAATCCTGATAACATTGAGCTTTAGTTTATTGTTACGGCATTTAGGTTTTCGAGAGATCTAAAAATGACATTCTTGTTTAGTCCTGCTACTCTGTCCTGCTTTTGGTTTTTCATCTATTGCTTTTTTTGTTTTATTTTGAAAGACATTTTTGATTTGACTTTCTCTTCCTGTCTGGCTCTGTCTCATATTCTTTCTACCTCTAAGAGGCAGTGTTTCATAAGCCTGTGTGTGTTTGAATGGTTCATTTCTCCCTTGTGGTTTGTTAGTCCATCTGTTTTTCTAACCCAACATCCCCCAGTATTTTTACTTTTTTGGTTTTGGTTTCCCTCCTTTCTTTGTGTTTTTTTTAGAATCTTGATTTTGTGATTAAATTCCTAGTTGCCACTTCCCCCTACCATATGTTTCTTTTATGTGGATCATTCATTCATTCACCCAAAGACTCACAGTTTCGTCTCAGATCATGCAAAAAATGACATCATTATAAGAAATCTTGTTTGCATGACTGTAAACAGCTATGGTGGATTAACACTGGTTCGTCTGTGTTATGTCTCATGGGAAGTCCGTCTTATGACCATCAATTCATTTACAGTGTCTCCATTGCATCTCCAGTGCCATCACCCTGGCTTCCAGAGGAGGAGTTTGTCCTGCCATCCCCATGTCGAGTCAGGCTCCATGCCCTCTCTTTTCAAGGCGGAGGCGATGTGAACATTGTGATTGATTAATGAACGTTTTATTTTTTTGTGTCAACGCTACACAACTGAGATGCACGGCAGACGGGCCAGTGGGAATCAGGCTTTGCATTGCATCTTGCAGGTATCTGAGCTGATTCTATGAACTGGAAAAACAAATATTTGCATGATAGAATAGCTACTGAGGATGGTCACGCTCAACTTGGGTTTGTACGATAACCTGAAAAAGGTTTCAACACCACTCCAAGTGTTTTTTTCAGACATCTGTACCGTACACCTAAAAAGGAGCTTGGCTGTGATTCCAAAATTGTAAATGAGTTAGCAGCAGTTTAGCTACAAACGCATAAATTACCAGCTCTATTGGGAGGCTGTCAGAAAGTGTGAACGGAGAGTTTTCAGGCAGCATTTCTGTCAGAGAGGACTGCTGCACTCATTTTCATTCCCTCAAACAAAAACTGACTCAGGAACAGATTTGACATCAGTCTCTACCTGCAGCTCTTTAACCACACACATGGACATCATTAAAGAGGGGAAGGCTGTAGAGAGCAGATGGAGGAATGGGCTCATTTTGGTCAAAAGAGATGTTGTGTAACCTCTGTCAGCCCAATAATCATCATGTCTTCCTTTGCTGCTGCTGATTTCCATTCTTTAAAATGTCATTACACAGACAATTTAAGACAGGACTGCATGTATTTTTGATTTTTTTTCTTTTTCAGATTTAGCACTCTCACAAATGTGCACTAAGCCTCCTCCAACTGTAGGGGGCCGACATGCGCTAGTAAGCAATAGATAAAGACAATGAAGCCCCTCCCTGCTTGCCCAGTGTGAACACCACGGGCTAAACGCGTGTTTAAGAACTCACGTCACATGCCCGGTGTGAACGTAGCTGTAGGATCTGAGAGCTTGTTGTACCGAGGCAGACTGTGTTTTCTCGGCTGCTTCATGCTGTTTTGCGCTTTCCGGTCAAATCCTGATCTTTATGTGAGACGCATGTAGTCGTGGGATTTAAAGCCGCTTTGCACGTTGGCAAACAATTACAGTTTGCAAGCAGCAGATGGTAAGTTGACAGCTGCACAAAGCATGGCCCAGAATTGCATTCTTACAGATAAGAAATGCACAACTTTGGGTGACGTACTGTACACACACTGCCTGCAAAATCCGCACATTAAAATGTAAAGCCGGTCTGAGCAGCACCTTGATGAAATCCCATAAAAGGCAGAGCAGGGAGTTGGTGAGCACTGGAGGCGGTAAGAGTGCGGCTAAAAGTGACTTCTCTTCCTGTTTCATACCCCCTCTCCCATTTTGACCATGTCAATCATCAGTACCTACACGGGGTCTTCCTAGTTCTTATCTGGATCCTTACCTCTCTTTCTCTTCCTCTTCTTCCTCCTCCATCTTCACTGTTCCCTTTCCCCCTCAGGTTGTTACCTCATCTCTCCATCTGTAGGTACCACATCTGGCAGCTTCAGCTCCAGACTAAGGCCTGCATGGCATGGAGAGAGTGAAATAATCGGGCTAATCCCTCCGTCATCTCAGAGGCTATCACGCTACTCTATAACCTTCTAATCCCCCTAATTCCCTCACACTCTGCAGTCAGCCCTGCTTTCAGACACATCGGGATCCTTATCGCCAGGCAAGAGCGGCAGGCACAGTGTGCATCGTGTGTGTGTGTGTGTGTGTGTTTGTTGCTTCCATTTAACAATGGCCCTTCAGCCAAACTGATCTGAGACTTAAAAAATGTAGCAAATGATCGAACGCATTTTCTGAATACAAGAAGGAATCTAAAAGTACCGTCTGATGTGTTCAGTTAAAAATCTCTACCTTTCTGTGTTGTTGAAGTCAGTTTTAAGTGAAAAAAAGGGCTGCAACAGTCAGTAATATTTATTTTACAAAAAAAAAAAAATTCTTCACTCCTTTTAGTAAATAGAGTAACCGAAAAGTTTCCCTGCATGAGTTTTCCAGCCATTTGTGGCTCCAATTGAAAACAGAAATTAAAAAAACAAGCCCTTTTTTGGAAAAAAAAGAAAAGTGATGAAAACAATGCAGCAGAAACATGTATGCATTTAGTAAACGACTGAAAGTTCAAAGACACTCCAGCCGAGTTTAACCCTTAACACCGGATATGTCATCGGCGATGCGTACATAGCACACAGTCTTTAACATAGCATGAATCATCGATCCTGACGTGGAGGAAAGTGATTTTTCATGTTGGCTTTGCACAGATATCTCTGAATCAGATTCAGCTCTATTGTGTAAGCGCTTTACCCCTGTAAAGCTGCACATGAAGCTGCACTCTGCTTCAGAATCTCCTGGAACTTCGTGAACCGTCAAAGTTCGAAATCGAAAGAATATAAATGTGGTTTTGATGTTAACATCATTCTCGCCATTATTGCACATCATTTTGTTGCACCACTAACGTCAAGTTAGGATTGAAAGAAACTACATAAATTCAGGCATCTGCCAATGTCAAAACCAACTAAACATACATTTATTAATGGACAGATCTGAGCTACCGTTAAGTCAAAACAGATTCCTACAGTTTTCGTGATTGGAAATGAACTCCAACAAAGCAGTTCTTGACACCTGACTGTTGATACTTCTTTTGAGTTTTTAACACTTTTTTAACATCAGTGGATATGGCTACTGTCTGAAATCTCCCTTTAATGCTCATTTGAGGAACTACAACATGAGAAACTTCTGAGCCGGTTTCCATTTCAGGAATGGATCGTAGAGGCTTTTGGTGTCAATGCAACATGCCTGTTTCCGGACCAATGCAATCATTTCAGTTTGTTTCTACATGTCTGTCTTCATGTGAAAATGACTTAGTCTACGTGGAATCTGTTCAGGTTATCATCTGCTAAAAGGAGGGATCTGAACAGGATTCAGGACTTCACTGGTTTGCTTATTTCATGTCTTTTTCCTTAGAATCGGAGTAAAAAAGTTCCATAAGGAAGTGATCCACAGGGGGAGAGAGATCAGCAGGATACTTTCCATTGGCAGGTCTCAACAGGGTGTGGTAGGATTGAGTGTGAGAGAGGAGGTGGATGTTATTGATCAAAGTTCCTACTTAACAGGATGCTGTTTGTCGTGTTTGCTGCTCCGTCGGTTCCATCTGTCATTCTTTTAAACATAACCATGGACTCACCTGTGCATCCATTAAGGTTTTCATCAAGGCTGAGAGATACCACAAAATCTGGGAATGACACTCAGGAAAAAAGAAGACATAGGCTATACAACACTAGTTCCTAGTATTTATCTTGAATTTCTCACTGCTTTGTAAAAAATTATCTAAAGTGAATAAATGTGTTCAGAAAATGAGACCAAAGCAAAACAGTAGCTGTAACAGCTCAATTTTTAAAAAACATTGGGTCTTGGTGTGCGCAAACTAGAAAAAAAAAGGTTATGTAACCTAAATAGAAAACAAAAGTCCAGCCTGCTTGGAATGACATCACAGACCTCTTAGACTCTCCTCAACATTTCTAAACATAAAAGCAAACCCAAGAGAGGAAAAAGAGGGACAAAACAACAAGCACACACGAAAAATTATTTTGATTCGTCCGGAGCGATTATCTTAGTTTGATGATATGATGAGAGAGAATGTCATCTGCATAATGCTGACATGACAACTTTAACCGCAAAAAAAAAAAACCCAAACAAACACATAATCAAGCCGGCAATTACATCTTGTAGAGTGTAATCCCCAGATCGCCCGTCCGTCCTGCAGAGGGAATGAACTACACCTGTAACGACATCCACCAACAACAACTATCTCTGGAAAGGCTGTTGCAGGACCTTGGTGTTAGCTAGCTTCACATACATTTAATTATCTTGAGGTTTTTCAGTCTTTCAATAAAGCTTTAGCTTCTTTGCGACTATCAAGTGGGTGCAACATTAAATTAGAACTAAAGTTACAGTTTTCCATTTGGTTTGGCTTAAAAATGGCCTTGGTTTACCGAGAACTCTGGGAAAATGATTGAATCTAACCTCCTCTTGGCAAGTTACAGAACCCATTTTTAGTAAAAACATAAATAAATGAAAAGAACCACTTCTAACAAAATGAAGTTTATATTTTCATAACATTTAATGACTTTGTTGTCACACTACACATTAATAAGCTAAAAATCTATTTCCCTGTGGAAAAGATTAACAAGAAAATGTTCATCAGTCCCTTTGCCTCTCCCATTTGATTCAGCTTCACCCATGCAGTGTGGCATCTGATGACACTACCACCCACTCCCCGACAACTCGGTGAAGCTGTGGCAGGGATGTAAGCGCTGGCATTTTAGCTCGTGCAAGAGATTGAGTAAGGCTCCAGCAAAAGAGAGACAGCTCATCAAGCTGGGGAGCCAGCCAAGCTGAGTGTGACAAATCTCCATTTACCATCGGCACACGGGGGCAAGGGAAAAAAATCAGAAGCTCTGGCGCTTCTAACTCCCCGCTGCTAATTCCATTTCCGTGCAAATTAATAAGTGTTTTTATCCTCCTCCCTGTGCTCCGCCCTCGCTCCTCATTTTCCTGCACACCCCTCATCTGCTCTCCTTGACAAATTGCATTAGCCAAAGGAAAAAATGCTCATACACTAGTAATGAGACATTGTTAGGCAAATCCCAAGTCAGTTTAAGCATTGTTTATGGAAGAAATGCCTGATTATTAGCTGGGGAAGTGCATCTCTGGATATGATGCACAGCTGCACGACAAGATACAACTTGTTTTGTTTTTTTTTGCTGTTGTTGTTCTGCTGTCTTTTTCTTTGCCTTTAAAACACTCCTGATAATTGGGCAATTCATTTTTATAAAGATATGGCCCAGTGTGAAGTGCAGCAGAGTTAAGGATGCAGCAACAGCAACTGAGTGGTCCTGTGGAGAGAACTGATCAAAAGCAAACTCATGTATATTAATGATCATATTTATTCACACAAAAGAGAAAAATTCAGCCGCTTTGAAAAATAAATGGCTAAACGGCCACTGATAAAGTCTTCATGGGTTCAGAAGAAGGGTTCATCACAAGGAGGTCCAAATTGGTGGATCACCAAATTGGAGCTGAACCATATGAACGGGCAAGATCAAGCAGAATGGAAGCCCTTCATTTAAAAAAAGGGATTAAAGGACAGTGAACCCAATCAATTTTTACAGCAGAATGTATTCCTACCCTTTTCTTCACGACTTGTCCCACCGGTGGGACAACCTTAGACATAATTACTTTAGGAGACTACTATGCAGGCTTTTAAAGGTCCAATCCCATTATCCAGCATACCAAAACCAGAGGGAGGAACTGTATTATGCATGTGGAATATTGGTGAAAGCTCAAGCAATAATCCTAATATGCAAACGGACAGAGAACAGCAAACACATGACTCAGCACTTCTCTACATCTCAAGTCACTAAACCAAATATTTGGTCTCATTGAAAGACTTTTTCCACGAACATATTTGTAGAATTGCTGTGAGGCAAAGCTTAAGGAGCTATGAGCAAAAACATATGTGAGTAGGGAGGTTATAACCGTCCAGGACTTATAAGTCCAAAGATTCAGGAAGGATCTCAACTATTATAGACTTTGCCATCAAGAAAATATGTTATTGAATAAAAACAAAAAAATCATGATAAAGTATGGAATGTTATTGAACATGGAAGTAATTTGAAAACAGTTTTCTAGAATCGCCAAATTTCTAAAAAATGCAAATGAGCAACACGTTCTCACTCTCAAGTCATCATATATGGACGTATGGGTAAGGACGGAGCCCTCCACGTCACTCTTTAACGCTTTGGGTGCTCCCAACTCGTCTTTTTTTGATGTGCTGGCTGTTCTTATTAAATCTGGGGTCCAGTCGTTTTGTCGGACGCTGTACTGAACGTGGACCAGACCTCAGGACGTGTCCGAACGTGTACCGAACCTTGGGACGCGTCCATTACCAGTACCCTATCCAGGTCCGTGTCCGGTACTGCATCCGGAACTGGTACCGATCCGCGTCCAGTTCCAGGTTATGGTTAGGGTTGGGGTCCCTGATTATGGTTAGGGTACCGGTTTGCGGCCTGGAAGTTGGGGAGCCTTGATTTAATTAGATGAGAGAGCACATCAAGAAACGGCGAGTTGGGAGCACCCAAAGCGTCAGTTTTTGATGCGGAGCGCTCCTTATCCACGTGTCAATATGTGACGACTTGAGAATGAGAACGGGTTGAAATGAGCGTGATTTTTTTATTTCACCGGCGCTCAAGGGCTTTGTTGCAACACTTATCTAATGTATTCTAGTCCAGATTGACTTCTAAAATACCTACAATGTTGAAGGCAGTCAATTTATTTTTCTGTTTTCAACTTTGAAAAAATGAGTTGAACTAAAAACTAAAAAACAGTTTCACCAATGCAGTGATGTCTTGGTAAATGACCTTACACAGCAGACCAGACGCTTCTCTTTTCAGAGAAGGTGGCATTTCCAATTCCTTCTGGCTTGAAAGGGAAACCACAAACGTCCAAGCGGGGAAAAAAAAAAAGCTTTTTAAGGTACTCTTGATCTTCTCATCCTCAATCTTCTCCAGTAGATGCTCAATAACAGGGATTTTGCTGGTTCCTTCCTTTTTGGAGTTTAAGTCTAATTGGCAGTCAACGTGCCACCCAGTCTAGTGTGGACAAACTGCCACTGTTTGACAACAAAACACAGTTGGGCTTGTTCACTTAAACAAGAACGTAAAAAAAAATCATTTTTTTTCAGTATTACTGTATTTTTCTAAAAGAAAGCTACTGAAATAGAAAAGCAAGACTGACTTGTTAGTCCTGAAGTAAAGTGACATCAGAAATGTTTATCTTGGTTTTCTTCTTCAGACCATTTGAGACCTGAAATCCAAACAACCCAACATGAAAATAGTGTAAAAAGTCCAAATAAGTGAAGAAGCGATGATCCACTTCTACATCCAGGCATTAGAAACTGATAGTGGCGCCTGAACTTATCCCCCTAATAGGCTTGTAATTAGCAAACTGCAGAGAGAGAAAAGGTTCTGGATCAATAGAGCACCTCAGTGAATCAATACACTGTTCTGTTGAAACTCTCTGTCACTGCTGCCTTCCATCAGACTGCAGCTCTGACAGGCGACCGATAACTGTCATCATGACCTGGGATGCCTGTTTTATCAGAGAAACACATGAGTTATCATGAAGTCGCTAATATGTTTGGGCATGAAGGGATTCCTGCTTAATGACAGTTACAAGGCAAGAAAAGCTCGCTCCCGAAGACCAAAGCTGTCAGAGAGCACAGCTGCTAAACGGAAACGAAGTGCCATCACTGGAAAAGGAGAGAATGAAGCAATAAATGGAGATGAATGATCTGAATATATTGTTTTTTTTCTGTTTTATTTATTTATTCATATTTTTTGGGGTTTTGCCTGCCACAACAGATTTCCTACCTAGCTGACAGCCATAGAAACGTTGGAATAATTGCATCATTTGTATCTCAGCTAATAACCTCTGAAATATGACAAAAATATTGGCTGTTGCTAGATTTAAATGCCCTCTTTTTCAGTATATTTACTATCATGGGCAAAAATCTGATTATGCCAGGCTCAAAGTGACAGTAGGAATTTAAAAAATGGAAATGCGGCAGTGAGCTCTCATTTGAGAGGAGGAATTTCCTCTCAGTGAGGCGCGCGCCTTTGGCAGGTAAACCAGCGAGCAGAATCCCCTGTCAATAAACGAGTTGCTAATCAAGCTTATGTTTTGCAGGCTTAGAGAAGATTGCACATTACGTCATTAAGCTCGAACTGTTCTGAAATTTCTCTGGAAGATGAACCTAAAAGATGCTCCTTCAGAAATACGACAAGCTGGTATTTCTGATCTATGCTGGATGAAACTTATTTGATCTAAATTGTCAGAAACATTTGGCATTTTTGCCTTAAAGAAAAGTGAAAAGTGGGTTTTTGGTGTTTTTATCAAGTTCTTGTGGCGTTTTTCTGATGAAGGAGGATAAGTTTAAAGAAAATTTAGATTAAGATTGCATTTCTGAGTATTTTTTTATTCAACTTTACGTCTATTTACGAAACATCAAAAGGTGATTGGAGTGGGTCATTACACGCAAATGTATAAAATAAAGTGTCGTAATTGTCCTCTGTTATCCAAAATATAAAGAAAGGTAACTTATAAGGGATATAAAACGATCTTCATTAGCAGTATGTTAATTTAATTAGCAGGCTTTTTGTTTTCTCCAATAAAGCACAGCGTTTGGGAAATGATTAATTCCCTAATATTTGCAGCCATCAGTTGCTTTTTTAAATGTAAAAATAATACAGTTACAAAGCAGGACATTGGTTCTTTTTCGTTTCCCACTTGTTCTACTTTTCTTTGATATTGTGTCCGTCTCGCTGAGCTTTGAGCCATAAATAACTCTCAGTAGGGAGAAGAAAACCCACAAACAGCCAAATTGAAAGAGTGCTTTTTCCATTATTTTCAAGTTTGACAGTCACCAAGCTATTTCCTTGTTTGCTTGGGCAGGGATGTCTTTCTTTTAAGGCCCTGGTTGGTTCAGCAGCTGTCAAGGGACTGCAGAGCATGCAGGAGAGTGCGCAGGTCCACCGCTGTTTGCTTTAGTCCTCATCTCCCAAGGACAAGATACTAACACAGTGAGGAGGTGTGTGTTTGTGTGACAACAAACCTGTTTCCTGCTAGGACCCAAATGTAGTGCACAAGAACGAATGCATCTAAGCTATTAAGCACAGAGAGACTTTGACCTTTTTGTCTGCTTTGGTCAAACAGCTGCAGCACAAATGGATGCTGCAGTCAATCATCACAATAAATAAACGAAGACAACAAGCAGAGAGCAGAAACCCCACAGAGTGACTTTCACACTCCTAAGAAGAACCCACAGAGAGATAATCTTTCCATTTCCCTTTCTGAAAACAGCATCACCATGTTAACCCTACACACTGCTCCCAACACAGGCAGAATGGTAAAAAGTGGAACGTATTTTTCAGAGTAAAAGTCAAGCTTTTTTTGCATAGTTTGGCCAGGACTGCGATTTAGACTCAGGAGTGTCTTGTATGAGATTTAAATAATTTTTCTGGGGGTTGTTTCCCACTAACAAACCACTAGAGGGCACTGTAGGTGTGTGCTTCAGTATTTTCTACTGACAGAAACGCAGAAGAAGACGTGTCATCCAAAACAAACATGGAGGAGAATCTGTTCTGATGCTCTCTCCCTGAATTTTATGATATTTTCTTATTTACATCAAGACATTATTATTCTTGTTTTCGTTTTTTCCTTCCTCGGACTAATGAGGGACAACAAGTCGTCACACTGGGTTACAAAGACAGGGAAGTACCGCTGAAAGCGCCATTATTCACACACTAAAAACGTAAAAGATCACCTTAAAAAGAAAGACTGGCTGATCTCATGAACCTATGCGTGTTTACCAATGCTTTTGTGGAGCTCTTCAAAATAAATAACCTGATCTCTCAATGACATTTGTATCTTCGGTGGATTCGGAATGAGACAGTCAATACTTCCATGTAGCAATGAGGTAAAAAACTTGACGGTAGCTCCTCCCACATGTGACGGGAGCGTCTAGTTTATCCACTGAGCATCAAACTTGACAAATCACTTTGTGTGAACGCAGCATTACCCTGCGCTTGGCAGGTGTGTTCTCCTTAAAAGTGTGACTTATATTTATACACCTTTTTTTTATTATAATTCTTTATTTTGCGTTTTTTGGCTCCAGTGTGACTTATACTCCAGAAAATACAGTACTTTAAAATGAGCTGCTTTCCTAAAATAGATTGGTCTGTATTTGTCAAAGGTGAACTGGCGCGCTTTGCTGCACAGGATCGTTTGGCTCCGAAAGCAGCAAAGAGGCTTAGTATTGATGAGGTAATCAGCAGAGGTGAGCCAGTTTATAGGAAGTAGGACTCCTCAGTGGGATTTAATCTTCTTCGTCCTTTAAGTGAAGGATTTTGGATGAATAAGCGTGCGCTGTGAAGCCATTACCTGCTCAGCCCCCTTAGGGTTGTCATCAGGCAAGGGCACAGGGCCTAGAGACAAGCCAGTTGAAACCACAACTGACACACACAAGCACACAAACATTTGCAGAAGAGCCAGAAGGTGGCACTTACAATTCTGACTGATAATCATCTAATGGACCCTCCCTCTGTTCCTTTACCTTTCCTGCTCACTCTTTCTTCCGAGAGCAAATCAAAGTAATGGGTTTACAGCTGCAGCCTGTGTCCTCTGCTGGGTAGCTGATATAATTGTCCGCTACTTAATGGAGATACACTGCGCATCTGACATCTGTGTAAGTGCACTAATTCCAGAAGCGACATGACAGCGTTTATGACTCCTCAGGCCTCAAGAGTGCTGAATGCTTCCTAACTTGTGAGTCTGCTGAGCACCACTTCACACATGACAGAGCTGCATCCAGAAACACCAAGACGATGTCTCAATCTGTGCTGTAAAACATAGGAGAGCACGTACCAAGGAGGTTCCACGTTTCTGAGGAGATTATTAGAATGGCAAACTCCAGACAAAGTTGTAATCTTCATGATTTCTAGAAGTGGCTGTTGAGACATTGAAGTGCGGGTAGCTTGAATGCTCGTGAATTCACAACATCCCAATGGGGAAAGAACAGTAAAAGATGTAGAAGACAGTTAAAAAGAGTTATAGGATGTTTGACAGATGCGTGGGTAACCAGGGTCGAGGTAAACGCGCCGGTATGCCATTAAAGGTTTATTTTCCTTTTCGACCACAGCAACGGTCAGTTCCTCCCTGATGCTACGTACGCACTCAATGCGCGTTCAAGAACGTGCTAAACGGGCATTCCTGAACGCGCTTTTCCCATACGGTGGACTGTCACGACCCAATTCTCGCACATGTACCCACAGTTGGAAGAGATTTGGTGCAAAATGTTGAAGCGGTACAAATATTGCAAATCTTCTCCAGGCTTTTTCAACACATTCTCACTCCCAACTCGTCACGTATGGACGCGTGGGCAGGGACCCCTCCACGTCACACATTGTCACGATCGGTGAGCCCAACTCGTTGTTTTTCGACATGTTGCCTGCTCCCATTAGACTTTGGTAAAGTTAGAATGTGTTCACAGATTCTGACTTCTGGCTTAATAATAACAATGATGATAATAATAAATAAAATAATAAATATTTTTGTCGGTATGTAAAGCAGAATTTAAAGTTCATTTGTTTTTATGGTTGAAAACTTTCTGGATCTCTTATTTCAATTTAAAGGGGTAAAGTCCGAAACTGTGAACACATTCTAACTTTACCAAAGTCATTTAGTGGGAGCAGGAAGCATGTCAAAAGGCTCACACATGGCATCAATATGTGACGCAGAGGGGGTCCCTACCCATGCGTCTATATAACAAGCTGGGAGTGACAACATGCAGGCTTTTTCTTTCACAGCTCTATTGTGATATATGAAGGACTTGGTGTTATAAATAGCCGGGCATATAATGCAAATTAATCATTTCTCCTCCATGATCTACTTTCAAACTGTTACCCATATGTCACTACCAAATCCGTGTTCCTGAGCGGTCACAGTTTAACTGGTTTAACGTATGATGTGCGTTCAGTATTTTGAATGTATAGCCCAAAAAACTTTAAAACTTCTGTAGCGAAGAGTGACCGTGAGAGTTTTGAACACAGACGCCCCAAACGTGCATATATGTGCGTTTACATAGCACGCTGATGATAATTGAATTCTCTGTAAACTTTTAGTGTTAGAAATTGATCCTTTATGAAATGTTGTCAATCCTGTAACTTCTTTTTTTTTTTTAATTTCATCAAGCTTAATGTAAAATCTATAATTTAGGTGTCCTGGTGACATCTCAAGAATTAAGGGGTTAAAGTACTGGCATTAAATAGCAGCTCTGTCACACAGGTACAAAAAAAATAACAATAATTCAAGAAATTTTATTTCTAAGTATGATTTTTTTCTACAGTGTTAGGAACAGCTTACTCAATATTTAATTCATCTTTTGATTTGGTATTTTTTTTATTTTTGTTTCTTTTTTTAGTTGGTACAAGACATCCAATAAACAAACTCATACGGAGAAGAAGTTGTAGGTATGCTGTACTGTATTTGGAAACGCATCTTTCTCCCCCTAAATACTACAAATGCTTGTGAAAGTTATTTCAGAAATGTGTTTTTATTTAATTTTTGCTCATTTAATTGCTAAAGCTTTTACAAAGGACTTAACATTGAACAGATTTAAATCTGTTTTGTTGTTACCTTGACTCCCAAATGGAAGTTCATAAAACTCTAAAAGTGGCTTCAAATGGTACCTCATGTTTACGCTGAAGTGTTTTAGACTCTCAAGAACTTTTTTTAATCCATCTTGTGGAGTGTGGATTTATATTAACATTTAAAAGTGTTAAAATAAACTTTGTCCAAACTGGTTTTATTTTCTCACTTCTTCCTGTGTAGAAATGTCACTCCAGTTCAATTCTCACGTATTGTCTTCAAATGCCTCAAAATCCCAATCCATTACAATGTTGCTGCACAATTGCTCATCTGTTAAAAGTAAAAAGCATAAATGACTGATTGAGTGTTCCCAAAGCAATCTGTACCATTGTGACGTAGTGGGCTACCAGTGGAGAAGTTACTGAGTTCCAGCTGCCAATTGAGACTGAAGCAGAGAAATGACTGTTTGAGGTTTAACCACAGCACAACCAAATGCAGAGAACATCATAGCTGTGATTCAGCACAGCTATGATTAATGTTCGCTTAAAATATGTTTTATCTGTTTTAAAGATTTTAATTGATACTTTCTAGCGGCAAATGCTTGTATTTGGGAGGACATTTGTGCAGTGCTGTAATATGCAGTCATTGCCAGTCATGACTCTGAAAATCTTTTAATCAAAAACATATTTTCTCACTGCTTAAAACCTATTTTTCAACTTTTTGAACAACAAATTCCTTGAAATTTTCTCAAAGAGCAGAGGGTTTGACCTCAGTTTAACTGACTTTTTCTTTATCTTTTATTTTACTCATACCTGGAAAATTAGAAAAGTTCTTTTTCTGTAAAAACATTCAAGATTTGTTTGTATTTGTTAAAAAAGAGACAGAAAGAGAAGAGGTGTGACTTTTTCCCTTAACTCTGCTGTTGTGATTGGCGTCTCACTGGGACAATTCACTGGGATACTTCATGGAACGGAGCCATTGTTAATATTTGCTTCAGCTGCACTTTATTTGCTTTGACAAGTGTTAAAAAGTATGCTGCTCAGCTTACTGAGCAAACAAAGACATGTCACGATAAATGTATTAGTCACATTGTGCTTTACCTGCTTTGACAAGTCTTCTTAAAAAAAGAAAACAATGAAAGTATGTGAGTTCGGAGAACCGTTTAGGTCCTGGGACACATCAACCCGCAGTCAGTCTGAGCGGAGATGTAATGAATAAGTGCAAACAACTGCGTGTGGATGCAGTTACATCAGTGTAGAACAAGTACAAGTATTAACACATGCTATAATTTGAGCAGGATCCTTGCAGCTAATGATGTAAGAGTAAGTAAAGCATGGTTTAACAGGCGGCCTCTTTTTTTCCAAGCTTTGTTTGACAGTAAATAAACCGTGCCGGAGGCTGGTTTGGGAGCTCAGTGGAAAAAAAGGGGGTTTAGCTGAATAGAGTCCTCTTTGGTGGTCCTTCTTCCTGATGTTTACAGCTAAAGACTGAAAACAACAGGTGATTCTCAGGCTTGGAAACAAAAAGATAAAGAAGATTATGAACTACATCCCTTCTGGAAGAGAGAAAGTACTCAAATATAAACACAGGTAACAAATGAATTGAATTGCAGTTCACTTATACTCCCAACAAAGATTTTTAGAGAAAATATTTTTGTATTGTCTTTATTTTTTACAATGATCAGTACAAAGTGTGGGGATGTGGTTCTTTGGTTTTTGTGATGCTCTGTTGTCTTTGTCAATCTCACCAGGTTCAGGTTGATAATCCACAGCTGTCTTAATTAAGTAAATACCGTTAGTGAATGTAGGTGTCTGCTTTTCAGTTCTTTATTGTCTTGTCATCTGTTTTGTCACTTCTATGTTTCTCCATGGTTTTGTCATGCCTGAGTTTATTAGAAGTGAATTAGAAGTTTGATTGACAAGATCAACAGCCAATCAGGATGTAAAACACAATTTCCTGTTTGAAAAAAAGCAAGCCAAGTCGCGCTGAACAAAATCATCGAAACAGCAAGACCGCAAAAGATGACAGATGATATAGCAAGAAACCCTGTTCAACCACATAACTTAAAACTGGTTTATAACAGAAACAGCTGTGCTAAAGTCTCACCAGAAGCTGTAGAAAAATGTAAACCCTGACTCTTCTGTGTTTTTTTTAACAAATACTATCTTCACATCTAGCTCGTGCTTAGAGATAGTCGCTCCTTGACATTAAAATTAATAAAAATAAAGACACCTGGCCTCAACTCAACATAACCCAAAGCTGCGTGGTTAGACAGTGTAGCTTTTGTTTAGGATAGTTTTAAAATGGATTTACACAACAAAGGAGGTCCACTTCTACATTCATCCAATACACTATTTAAAAAAACAGCAGCACTTAAAATACTAATCTAGGTCAAAGTCACATGAAATTAGAGCAAGATTATACACCATGAATTCAACAATCAGTATCAAATGACATTTTAGAAGAGTTTACATATCTGTTCATTTTTATTTCAAACACTATGTGACTTTAAATTGTTTGTAGAATAGAATAGAATAGAATAGAATAGAATAGAATAGAATAGAATAGAATAGAATAGAATAGAATAGAATA
>BSAI01000104.1:5506891-5593645 GCA_036245035.1 Adrianichthys oophorus
TAGAATAGAATAGAATAGAATAGAATAGAATAGAATAGAATAGAATATTCAGCCACAGTTCTTCCAGCCTGGTGCTTGTGTTTTACCAAAAAAAAAAGCAAAATATTCCTTTTTATTCCTTTTTATTCATCATTGAAGAGTAAATTACTTTCTTATTTAAATATTTAGAAAATATTTTTCTTTTAGTTTGACACATTTTTTTTAAATAAATAAAATACTTTGTGCACAAAGTTTGACCACGCCCTGACCAAGCTGTCTTTAGTCACCAAATATTTGAAGGTCCCTTGTTGAGTTTTCTTCCTAAATCTAGGCCATCCGTTTTTTTAACTTTTCACCATGATCAATTGCAATTAAGAATCTGAGGCGGCTTTTATGTTTGTTTTTTTTTTTAGAGTTCCTACTGATATACAATCTGAAACGGCTCATTGTTTCTGGTTTTTCACCATCTGAGTGGCAGTTTCTGGCTTCTTTGATCAGTCGGTGTAGAAGCGCCTTTCACTGCATGTAGTCCTATGTCTGACAGGGGGGGCGCTCCACTTAGGACACTTCTGGCAACAATAAAGCCACTCAGAACTATGTCTACGATTACAACCATCGTGAGGCAATTATCTGACCTCTGACCCCTCAGTTCAAACCCCCATCACAGCAAAAATGTATTACCAACATCAAACCCATCAAAGGTTAGATCCTAACATATAGCTTCTCCGTTGCACAGACTTTGCAGATGCAGATTCCAGGGGCAAAAAAACAATCATAGAATCTTTCCAGAACTGCACTGCAGCTCAAAATCTAACGTCATGTATTTTGCTTTACAAATCTGTGTTAATTTACTCTCTGCTTATCTTTTAGACCTCGTCAGACTTTCACATATGAAAGTGTTTAAATAGGTTGAATTTAACTGGAATAGCACAACAACAATGCGCGATGGGAATCAAACACAAGGAAGTGTAGACGTTTGACCAGAAATCAAACCAATGTGTTTGATGAAAACAAAACACAAAGGATTGGCAAGAAACTCACAGCATCTGTCATGTGTGCATGCCACAATTCTGGATGGAAAACCAAACCGTGTGATACACCAGTGAACCGAAATGTGAATCGTTGCACACCAGTATGTTTACGTCAAAAGTGTCAAACAATTATGCAATATTTATGAAGGATTTAGTTATTAGATTTCATCAGGCTTAGTATAAGCCAGATTGTTTCTTGCTTATGAGCAAATTAAAAGAAGTATTTTTCCAACAGGCACCATGATTCTAAGGTCACTAGCATACCTCTGCAACACAATGACTTCAATTGAAGAGAGAGAGAATTCTGTCAAAGACGTCAGCTGAATGGAATTGTTGCAGAAAGACCACAATGTAGTTGTGCGTAAATAAATGTACAAGAACGGAAGGATTGTCAGGGAAAAAAAGCCAAGAATAAAAAAAGTCTGAAGTGAGAAAAAGTCTCACTTCAGACTTCTTTTTAACCATCCAAAATCCTGTGTAAATATGTCTATGTTTTCTTTCTACGTAAAGCTACAGACACGACGCGCATGTGGAGAGCATTCAAGAACGTGCTAAATGTGGGTTCCATCCAAACATCGCTACCGAATTTGAGTCCATGATTGGTCAAAGTTTAACTTGCAATACGCGTTAGCGCGATGCGTTTTGTAAAAACTTGCGTAGCTACTCGTGAACGCAAAAGTTATGAACACGGAACGTTCATTCAAAAGCATTTCCAGAGACTATTCATAGGAAGTGGCCGCTTGGCCGTTGCCAAATTTCAGCGTGAAAGATCACCACGATAGACTGACTGGAAGGTCATTTCAAACACTGCATGAGAAACTTTTATGAAGACGACAAAACCTCAGACAACAAAAACTATGACCTGATCTGAGCTGACCTTGCATTGACTGGAAACCTGTAAAAGACGAAGCGCAGATGCTGATATTCTACTTGAGCAGTGAATGGAGAGTTTCTTTCCCTTGAGTTGCTCTGACTCTCCTGCGTGGGATCATTATTGGAGGAAAAGCAACTTTGACAGCAGCTCAAACATGGAAACGTGGAAATGTACCTGTTAACTGTGTTACTCTTTCTAACAGCTGTTGTGCAGACGCCATAAACAATTTATAATACAGCAGCTGCGGTAATCAGAGCAGTTCTGTAAATGAGTGAATCATTAATGCTTCTCTGTAGGAACAGGAATAAACATTTGCCCTGAGGGGCTGGCAAACCTGAAAGCAAGGACTGAAAACTGAAGTGTATACTTACAATGTTTCAGTGAGGCTTTTGAGCACCCAGTTTTCCTTAAAAAAAAGACATCTATTGTGGTTTATATATTATGTATATTTGCCTGCTTCTGACAGTGCTGTGCTGGGTTTCTCTTTTACTTTCTTGCACGACGATGTTAAGACAGACAGCAAAACATGTTTTCAAAAAAAAAAAAAAACGTATTTAAATGTTTTAGAGGAGTTTACGAGTGATCATGCAGCAGAAGCACAGACAACTGTGGGAGATGTAGGAAAGAAATCTGCATGAGGAACGTCAAAAGTGCCGGAGGGAAGGGAAAAAGAAGGCGACTCGGGGGGGCAAAGACGGCATAAACACTGAAAATTATTCATCGGCTGAAAGTTTTGTTATTCTCAGGGTTGGCACTGTGCAAACATGCTAAACACTCACACACATCTGTATAGACAGAGAGCACGCACTGAGCTTTGTGCAGAGTTCAGGAGACTCATCTTTGCAGTGCAGCTCAGCCTTCTGCTCTGCTCAATATTGCATGAACCTCCACTAAAGTTGAACCTTGCCTTTTGTGTAGAAAAGCAGCAAAACAAATAAACAATGGCTGCGGCATCACGGGGACAATTAAATAAACAACAGCAGCAGGTTCTCGGACGCACTGGAGCGCTAACCACTTGCTGCACTGAGAGTATTGTGGTCCAGTTCCAACGAAATGAAGTTATTCAGTCGCCATGTTGGAACCAGATGTTGTCAGTAAGCAGTGACTGGTCCGAGTCGGTCTGAGTCTACATTTCTATGGCAACCACTTTCCTGACTCAGAAGTGAGCATGTTAGACCACACCCCTTCCTCATAACGTTTGGAGATTTCTGTTGAAATGTTTTGAATTCCAGAAGCGTCAGAAGTTGCGTGTAATTAACAATGGCACAATCCCTCATTTTGCAGGCCTTTACCTCCTAAATGAGATCATGTTTGGTTTTTACTAGTTTCAAATAACAATGTAAAAGGAGGAATGAGGCATTTCTGTTCATTTTTTTCTCTATGTTCACACACTGATGTTATCGCTTGGGGCAGTGACGTGCAGTTAGGTAGGTCAGCCTGCACGTCACCTGCAAAATATAGCATGAAAATACATGCATAAAATAAAATCAGTGTACTTTCTTAAGATAAAAATAAAAATTGAATGCATGCACTTTACTGTTTCGGTCTTTCTACTGTCACAAAATACTTCTTATTTTTCATTTACTTCAGAATTTGTTTCTTTCTGGCCACCTGTCTGATTACATTGGTGACAGTTTGCGACTTGTTTAGTCTTTTATCCGCTAAAAATGCGCTTTAGAAATACACTAGGTGAGGCCCGCAGTACGCCTGCCTCACCGCAGAGGCAGAGTGAGGTCAGAGAATGTGACACCATGGCTAAAGATTGACAGAATTAGTGGTAGAAGTTCAGTCAAGTGCAGCCATCTAGATATTCATTAATATTGTTTGGCATCATTTTGTAAATGGAGGATTACATCTCTAAACTCAGGAATATGTTCACTGGCAGTGATCTCCACTGACACAGATAATTTTAAACCTGAAGAAAGAAAAGGAACACTTCTACCAGAGGGTTATTCATGTTTCTTCAGAAGGAGCGGCACACGGACTTCATTTAAAATTAAAAGTCAGTCAATAATAACAATTTTGGTGTTTTTTTTCTCTACTACAGTTTGCGTACAGGAGAAAAATTATGAAATGAAATTTGAAACAACACACTTTAACTTTAAATTTAAGGGGGAATAAGTTACTCTGTAGGGTTCATGTTTGCAAATCGGACTGATGACGTCAGTGCCTCACATCCACATCCACAACACATCCACTAAGGCTTGATTCACAAGCATGTGCTACATGACAGCTGATTGCACCCATGTTTAGGGCTTGAACTATATAATGGGTTATAATCAACATCAAATTGAGGTCAAAAACAAGTTGAATGTACAAATCAAATTGACGTCACAACTTTAATATCAGTTTGATATCATGATATTTACTTCTTTTTGATGTCATGTGAAGTTTAAATTTGGACCAATAAATTAAATGAACTACAAACAACATGTTACAGCAACATTAATAAATGGTGTTGCACCAACATAATTGCATTCAACACAAATGTTTATTGCTATATTAACACATTTGATTTAGATGGAAATACTTTCCAAATTTTCTTATGTTCACTCAACAAATGATTTTCTTTTTTTAGTGTATATGTTCCAATAAACCATTTATTGTGTGTTTTCTACCTCTGTTAGCAGTTTTATTATTTATTTATTATTTTTAAAAAAAAGCATGCAAATTTGCTCTAAAAAATCTGCGAGATCCCAAAAGGTGAAACCGCAGAATAGCGAGAGCACACTACTGACCTTCTACCAAAAAAAAAAAAAGCAGACTGGAGAAACTGGGCGTGTCATGCTTGCTTTAGCCTGTTTACAAACTGTGTTCTTCCTACAGTAATAAACAACAGCATCACTAATGATAAAGTGACCTTTTTTGAAATATTCTTTGTGTTCAATGAGCTCCAAAATCACACCAGGCAGCAGAGATGTCACTGAGAAGACCATCAGCTATTAGCTCCTGAACGACTCATTGAACAGTCAAGCCTGTACAATTAAGGGATGAAACACCATGGTGGCAAATGCTGAAAGAACTGCCAGCTGCATCAAAGAGATGCAACAGAGCCCCCTATAGTTCCAGAAAGATGTTCTCTGTTTGTTTTCACGAGAAAACACATTTTCTGTTTGTGGACAAATGGGCCTCCAATATGCTGAAAATGTTTTATGTTTAGTGCTGCTTACTCAAACACACCAATGCACTGACTTACTTTTGTCGCAAATGCCCAACATACACACATACTTTTGCAAACAAGGGCGGTCTTTGTTGATTTCATTGTTTTTTGCAATGAAAACACTTTCTTTGGCAAACAAGTATAGTGCACTTGGGCTGACGTTTTCTCGAACAAAATATGAACTTGTGAAGATAGAAAAACAAAAAAACTTTTCAGGACTATTAGTAAAATTCAGGAGGAAAATAAAAGAAATTCGGTCTTCAAGAAATCATCCCAAACGTTTTCATGCATTTGAATAGTAAATAAACAACTAAACTCTAATTCAATTGCATGCACTTGCTGACCTTATACATATAAAAGTTTCATTTTTTGTGTTATATAATTTTATTTAAATTTTTCAAGTAACTATCAACTCAAGTCTGACAAAACTCTCATTTGGTTGAATCTAAAAAGCATAAGCGTGTCGTACAATTTAACAGCAGAGACCTCCATCAGCATTACCTCTAATCCCCATTTCACATCTTTTTTTCTTTTTTTTCACAACATTTTACATCTGAAATGAACAGCACATCATTTAAAGAAATACTTTCAGAAGGTACTTTTACAAAGCAATGCAGCCTTTTTTTTCATTTTTCCTTAAGAAGATGCAAAAAGAGGAATGTTTCAAGATGTTCAAAACATTCGGTCATGACATGTTATGATGAAGGAAACCTTAGTGCATTCTGTCAAATAAAGGATCCTTGAAGACCCACTTCAATGAAAATTATGTTTTTGGTGTTTTTAATATATTCTTGTGGCATTTTTCTGATGATGGAGGACACATCAAAGAAAGTTAAGCTTAAAATAGTGTTCCTGAGTCACCATTTTTGTTGAATGTGTTGGGGGTGTGAGGGGCTTTAAGCTAGTGGGAGAGCATGTAAACTGAAAGTTCAGTTCCGGCTGACCGTAAGGGATGTGGGGTTGCTCCGCACCTGGTCGTTCCACGAGCTTCTCAGAGCGAGAGGTGGTGACCAACATGACAGAAATGTTCTTTGGAGCTCGTTCATGGAGAGACTTGTGAACAAGCAGAGCTCTTTGAAATTCTGTTCTCTGAGCCACAGAAATCCAACACAGATATAATATAACCACGGATCTACTGATGTACTTCCTGGTTTTAGCCAGTGGCTAGTTTTCCAAACTTTTCATAGCTTTGCCGTTTGGCCCCAGGCATGTAAAAACATTCTTCTTCTTCACCTTTTCATCCCTGAAGTCTCACTGATTGACTTGTGTCAAAGTCATTTGCATGTAAATTGTCTATCTGCAGCTAAAACCACAAGACCTGAAAAAAAAAAAAAAACATTTCTTTGGTTCTTCATACATAAGGTTATGTAAATTTGTTTTGTCTTCAAAGCTGATTTGATTCATATTTGCTTAGTTTCAGACCAGACTGAAGAACAGGATTAGGAGATGAACAGACAGAAAGGTCAAGAAATGACCTGATGAGAAAACAAAATGATAGAGATCGTACTTTATCTGAGATATATGGATTTACTAGTGTCCCTGTAAATAATAGTACTCGCTTACGTAATTAGGCACATCTGTCCATCTGCCCTCTAACTCAATTTCTATTTAGCTAATCACGGGGCAGACGGGCTGGTCTGTTTCAGAAACTGATGATCTACTGGGATTTTTACCCACAACTCTCTCAAGGGTTCGGGTCTCTCTTGGCATCTCTTGGCTATAAATGCCTTGTTGTTGCCAGAGGTCGGAGGAGAATGGTCAGACTGGTTCCAGTAACTCAAATAACCACTGGTTCCAACCGAGGTCTGCAGAAGAACATCTCTGAATGCACAACACATCCAACCTTGAAGCAGATGGACTACAGCAGCAGAAGAACACACCGGGTACCACTTCTGTCAGCTAAGAACAGGAAACTGAGGCTGTAATTCACAGATCACCAAAACTGGACTGTATAAGAATGGAAAACGTGTTTCCTGTTCTGATGAGTCTCCATTTCTGCTGCAACATTCTGATGGTAGGGTCAGAATTTGGCGTGGATCCATCCTTCCTTCTTCAGATTAGTGGCAGTGTAATGGTGTGTGGGACATCTTTTAGCACATTTTGTGCCTCTTAAGTGCAAACTGAGCATGGTTACAACACCACAGCCTACCTGAGTACTGTTACTGACCATATCCATCCCTTTATGACCACAGTGTACCATCTTCTGATGCTACTTCCAGCAGGATAAGGCTCCATGTCATAAAGCTGGAATCATCTCAGACTGGTTTCTAGAAGATGACAATGAGTTCACTGGACTCAAATGACCTCCACAGTCACCAGATCTCAACCCAATAGATCACCTTTGGGATGTGGTGGAACGGGAGATTCTCATCATGGATGTTCAGCCGACAAATCTGCAGCAACTGTGTGATGCTGTCATGTCAATATGGACCAAACTCTCTGAGGAAAGTTTCCAGAACCTTGTTGAATCTATGACACCAAGGATTAAGGCAGTTCTGAAGGCAAAGAGGGTCCAACTTGGTACTAGGAAGATGGACCTGATAAAGTGACTGGTGAGTGTATATGAGACACCCACCACAGCTGTCAAACTCTCCATCCACAGACACGTTGAAAAGGAATGCCTGGTTTTTTGTAATGTGACGAGCGTCTCTTAACCACAACAAGCCATGCACAGATAAAGACTGTATTCCTATCATTTCCATTTTTAGAATGTATTTACTTCAAAACAGATGCAACAAGTACATAATTAAAGACTGTAATTAAGATGGAAAAAAAGGAGGGAAAAAAACAGTTCTGCCACATGAGCACCTTTGAAACAATGAGAGCTCAGTTCATTAGCAGTAAGCTTATTAATCATCTAACAGGCAATTAGCAAGCTGTTATCGTTGGCGTCTGGTATGTAAATATATTCCTCGGTTAATTTCTTCATCAGATAATCAAAGAAATGCTATGAAAATGAGCTCTGCCACTATATAAATGATCTATGCTGCTAATTGCAAACCAGTGTTTCAACTTGGACGTGGAAATGACAGAGTAACGGGTTGGCACCGAGGTTATATGCCAGGCTGCCGAGGGAGTGAAACTAGTCACATCTCAGTGCAGTCTGCATGACAATTTATGGGCTGTTCAAAAGCCTTCCTTCAGCCCTTCTGTCAAACAGATAATAATCACTGGCTGGCAGAGGTGAACCCAGGAGGGCTGTCCATGTGTGAGAGTTCAGTTCCATTCAAATCCCATACCAGGGAGGGGTAAGACCAACCCATGAAGAAACCAAATGAATCCACACCATATCCTCACATTGCCTAGACAGTTATTAGGAAATGACAAAAACAAGTAAGTGAGGCAAATCACACAAATATGTTGCACTTCCTATTAGCAAATGAGTCTTCACTGCACATGTGTGCCTGTCCCATGCCATGACTACACTAACAGGATATCAAGCCACGCACATTTTCTGGCAATCTTCTGCTAAATTTGCAGCACAAAAGCACTAATGACACTCAGGCCTGAAATCTATCATGGCTGTTCATAGAGCCTGCGCCAACGTCAAGCTTTCCTTCGGCCTTTGCTGCTAATCTATGCAGTGCAGGCTCGAAGACGCCATTCCAGCTCTGAATACAAGATGAGCGTCACAAGCAATGGCTGTCTCCACACGGAGCGAGAAGCAATAAAACCGAGGCCTGGAAGTAGATCGTGATCTATGGACATTGAATTAAGACTCTTAATCTAACAGTTTGCCCCTCAGAGATGTTGACGGGCACCTGGGTGAGCTCAGCCTTTTGCATGGATGTTCGCCTCATTGTAATCTTCCTACTGTGCTGCTGGTTTTCTGTCGACGCCGCACGAATGCATGATGGTTCACTCGCCTCGCCACCATTCACACATATAAGCTTCCATGACCTGCATACGAGCACGCCTATGTCTGCGCACGTGTATTCATGTTCCACATTAACTGTACGAGCAATTCCACACATGAGTAATTGAAACTGCCGTATTTTTTTAATCATAAGTTGTTCTGGAGTACAAGTTTCAGCTGCAAAAAATGAATACGTTTAAAAACACACACACACATATATATATATATATATATATATAAATATATATATATAACAAAACACTGTGGAGTTGAATTAATTTCTTTTAAATGAAAAATAAATTATTTAATTGGTATTTGCTAAGGTTTATGGCATATTCTACTGATATTGAAAGAACATATGTTCTGTTTATTTTTATTGTAGTAAAATTATAATTACGTTATTAGAACAGCTTACTTAACAATATGAATGCTAGCTGAAGACTTTTCCGGTGCAATAACTGACTGATGCTGCAGTTAGTCAGGAAGGAAGATACTGGAAGTTTAAAGCTTTTTTTTTAAATTTTCACTCATCAAATACACACGTTTTCATAGAAAAAAAACTCAGATATCCTCAAGCAAAAGTTGTCCAATCAGACCATGCCAGTGAGTCACATGCTCCTGGGTTTTGCTGCCTTAAGTGCTCCCAGCATCAGCCATTTTTCCACTGTCTCAAAAGCACCAGGCTGTGATGTGTGGCCCAATCATCGGCGAAACACATCCCTTGTATTTTAAAATATGCGTGACTACAGGCCGTGTTATTTTCCCCACATGTTCCGCGGTCTGCGATCCGAGCGCAGTGATTTATTGACGCTCTGCGACATGGGGAGGAGATAGCAGATAGCGTAGCAAGAATCTAATGCGCCACAACTGATATGAAAAGCAGCCCAGCATCTGAAATCATTTGCAGTTGTTCTCCTGAGGTCCCAGTGATTTAAGGAGACATACTTCAGAGGGCCCTGGTGCTTGCCAGAGAAAACTAGTCACATCAGATCAGAAGCAGCGACATGTAAATAAATGGTGGGCCGGTGGATTCTGTCCAGGCACATCACTGTTTCAGGTTTTCATTTGGAGACTTCAAAGGTGGCTATCGAGTTTCGCTCTGCACAGCCCTTCTGCCTTCATCACATCGTTTATGAATATCTCTCAATGTTGCAAGTACCTAGACTTGTCAGGCTGAAGTATGACAACAAAGACATTTGGACCAATATCTAAAAACAAGCTAATTAGCAATGTCCATTCTTTTAAAAATCTTTTAGTAATCAACATAGAGTTTGAGTGGTGTCAGAGCCATTAGAATCAACCAAATTGCTGCAGGATGTGGGCAAGGAGTGTCATCTATAGAGGGAAACGATTGTTTAATACAGCAGCAGGCGCTAGAAAGAAGGAGCGCTTACCAGAGCACAATCCGCTAGAATCAATAACAGCAGTCAGGCTGTATTGTTTCCAATGAGGAAAAAGTGTGCCTAGGATAAAAAGTACTCAGTATTGGTGTATGGGGCCGCTGAGACGCTGAGTCAGAAGTCAGGGGTACAGTAAGTAATGCAGATGGAGGAAGAGGTGGAAAGAGGGTGAGGAGGTTAACAGCAGGAGCAGGAGTAGGCTCCCACCACCTGAAGGTCAGTAAGCCCTTCCGGTTACAAATAATGGAGATTTGGCTGAATATCATTCTATGCACACCTTCATTTCCTGTTATCCACTCAGCTGTACTGCTTTGTTGATGCTTCTAATTTATTGGTTGAATGCTTTCTGTGACTTTTAAGGCATCTATTTATTTTTAATAGTGTATTAAATATTTAGTATAAACTGAAAATTGTAATTCTCCAGATCCGGAATAACATGTTTGGTTATTTTATTTTTTTGACGACTGTGGTTAAGGTTCATACAGTCCCATACTTTACTACTCAGAATTTTATATTCAACATGCTTCCTTCAAATCTGCATTTTGTCAAACAAAGCATTTTATAGAAAGACTTCTATTTCATGCCACAAACTAAAATGCTTTTACTGGTTAAAATGTTCCATGTAAAGTAACTGTCAGCTAACCTCTGATTATAAAAATGAATCTATAAGGGATTCTGGTGCTAAAGTGGCACTACGGCACGGGGGCCCTGAAGTGCCAATCACATCAACAAATCACTCGACGCAAAAACATATTAAAGATCACGATGACTATTTTAAAAGCAAAAGAAATAATAAAAAGAACGTGACATTTCATAAATCAAAGCAAAATTCCAGAAACCAAAGTACAATTCCAAAAAAGTGAAAGAAAATAAAAATGAAACACTTTGAAAAACAAGTATTTTAAATGAAATGAAACCAAAGAACATAGGTACTATGGGACATTGCTGATTGAATGGTGACGCTTGATTTTAGACATTCACGTTTTTTAAAAATGTGTCTTCCATGTTAACGTACCAATAAAAGTTTTATTATAAGTATGGAGCATTTCCAGAACCGCTTCATACCAAGTAAGTTATGGTTGAAATGATGAACAAACGGCATCATCCAATCAACAATTTTGGTGTGATTTTCACGGGCCACCGTACATAGGTGAGAGTGACCAAAAATCACTCTCCAGATCCACAAACTCCATTTCCTAACTTCCTGCTAAAGTAAAAGAGCTAAGAAGATCAGCTTACCCTTAGAGCAAACCATTTTTCCTCAATTCGTTTTCATAATTAATGAAAAGTGACACCAGGTAATGGTAAATAGTTGAAATGAGGTGACATCAGCTCACCTTTCAAGAACTATCTTTCACTATGTGAACGACATGGAAACCTCTGCTGCTGCTGCTGCAGTCTATCAAGCTGCATTCACGCTCGCCTCAACAATAAAAAGTCTATGTAAATACACCTTTTGGGCTTCTCTCTCGCGTTCACGCATAGCTGCACTAGTTTTACATACAAACGTGGTCGTTAAGCCGGTCCAAACTTTGACCAATCAGGGACGCGGATTTGGTAGCGACCTATGGATGGTATGCTTTTTTCCTTCCAGCTTGATTCGCTTGCAAAAATGATCATAATTTTGGAGATTTGGGGATATTTATTCTGTTTTGACAGGGTTTATACCTGCTAAAAGCCAGCCCAAATAACAAGATAAAGTAACTTTTTCAGATTTAACAATGTAGGTGCACGTGAGTCAAATCAGAAAACACAACCATTGGCAAAACTACATCAAAAATATGTCTAACATCCCAAAACAGCGAGACAAAGAAGTCAGATCAGGATAGGATGTGGTGTAGATTTCAGATCAAGGATGACAAAAAGATCAAATTCAGTCAAGCTTAGATTGTTGCAAATACAAGAATCAAAGTCTGAGTTTTCTTCTTTTACCAGTATTCTTCATTAGAAGTGGCATCTGTAATTGCCATTGGTTCAGTGGATTTTAGGTCATGTGAGACTGCATGTTCAACCAAAATATGGAAACTCGCTGCCAGCAGCATAGATGCAGCTCTTATCGCAGCAGACCTGATGTCATCAAGTACTTCTGAACAAGCGATCGCAGAACTGAGTCCAGGTCTGACTGCCTGCGAGGGTTTATGACGCTGCAACAAGCTGGAGATTAGAGAAAAGGTTTCTACAAAAGCAAAGGATATGGATTCATCTGGTAGCAGATTCATTACCAGTTTAAAGAGGTGGAGGCTGACAGCTACACAGGCTGGTTTCCACTGTACAGACGGTTTGAAGGTTAAAAAAGACAAAAAATATAAGTCTTAGACTGCGTAGTTAAAGAGACCTTAGATCCTACTGGTCTGGTTAGGGCGTAGTGTCTGTACGCCTGCAGTTACACTGACTGGAGCAAAGGCTAAAGGGAGGCGGCGGAGGCGGCCAGTTTCAATGTAAAGTCAATGGTTTAGACGCGAATTGAGGATCTGCGGCGCGAATTGAGCGGCCAGCACGGCGCAAAAGCGCGGAAACAACGTGAACTGAGCAACATGGCGCGAATTCAGCGGCAAATTCATGGATGAACAAATCCTTTCCCAACCCGAGTGAGCCCATTCACTCAACATTTTGTTGGAAGCTGTTTTTATAAAGTGACAAACCCTCTCAGTTGTCAGCTGCTCTTGTGGTGAATGTGGTTAGTAACCATTTTTCAAAATTTTTGTTTCCGAACCCCAGGTTCAAATCCCGCATTGGACTTTCGTAGTTCATTGAATATTTTTCCTTTTTTTCCGCTAAATGACTTAACACACATTGTTATAAAGATTAATTAGAAACATCAGGATAATTCTTTGGATTTGAAACATCACAGGAATGTATTTTTTCTATAGCTCTGAGTTTCTTTTAGTAATACATAGTTAACAGAAATAAAGCCTATGAAACCTTTAGTTTCAATTTTTTGTTGGTTTAAAAAAGATGTTCATATACATTTATTTAAAAAAATATGTATTATTTATTATTAATAAAATGCAAATATATACTTAAAAAGTAAAATACAACAATACTGAGATTTGAACCAGATTACATCTGGAGTGGTAGTTTAGTGAGCGCAGAGCAAACCACTGTCACCAAAAACACAGGTTTGTTCTAAGGATTGTTTGTTATTCAATCAGTAAATTTCACTTTTTTAGGTTTATATATTCATAAATTGATTTTTGATGGCCCACGATCTACATGGAGACGTGATCACCGACGTTTTTGTAGAGCTCTTCAACAAAGAAACAAAGTGATCTCTAAACATTATCTGTCTTCCATGCATTGTAAATGAAACACAGACAAAGCTTCATGTCGTGATCAAGAACATTAGCTGGTAGCTCCTCGCACACGCAAACGAGGCGGCGAGATTAGAGAACATATTTTTGGCCACGCGGCGCGTTCACGTTCGGTGTGAATGCACCTTAAGACTGGGACTCATGAGGAAATGTAGTAATATAAACGGAGCTAAAGGCTGCGTTTAAAGAGATGAAGGTTTAATCTTTAAATAATTGATCAGTGTTTAGTACGGGAAATTCACAAGTATTTTAATAAGAAATCCTTAGAACAGTAAAAGGAGCAAGACTTGTGTTTTCCATTCTGGATTTCAAAATTATTTTGGATTAAACTCTCCTGCTGTTTGGTTTTAGTGTAAAGTTAAACTTGATTACTCTGTGAGTGAAATCTTAGTTCAGTTTGCTGGTATGTTGTCTAAACAGTTTTAAAAGTTAAAGAGATTGTTGGGAAAAACATCACGTGAAACAATGTGTATCACGTTAAAATTCGTTTTAATGCACTCGCCTGACCACATTTCAATGAGTTGTTGTGTCTCATCGTTGCTCCAGTTTGTCTGCAGCTCATGGTTCCTACTCTGATTACATCCGGTAATGCCCGGCTATCGCGGTCGTTTGGTCCAGTTGTTCCGCTCCAAGGAACACTAGATAACACTGTTCATCTTTAACACACTATCCATCTTTGTTGTCTGAAAACTGAGATTAGCTGATTGCTCTTCAGGGCAGTTTAGATACACCCCCCCCCCCCCACACCACCACCACCACCACCACCACCACAGACACCACAGCCCCAATACCAGCACATTCATCAGCAGATTGAAGTATCAAGCGTTGCATTCATGAGGCTGCATTTTACTGTCCTGCTTGAAGCTACAGCTGATGAATCAAGCACTGCTCTAACAGGTCCAGTCTTTGGCATTCTGTGTTGGACAATTTACTTTAACAAACATGAATGAACTTATTAATTATTGTTTGAAGAAAAGTACGTTTTTCTTTCTTTAGCAGAGCTCACGTTAGCCTCCCCTCCAGCTGGGCAGTTGTTCACTTTATTAGAAACGTGAAAGGAAGAGAAGCTTTACAAGATCAGAAAAACATTTTGATCTTCAGGAAAGACCATTTTGAATGTAAACTTTTCATCTTTGAGTAATAAAGTTTTTTAGTTCTTAATGTTCTTAACTATATCTATGTTCAAGTTCAACTTAGACTCCTTTTTTGTGCTTAATTGCTGCACTACTCCATTCTCAAGCATTTGTTGCGTTTTTGTTTTATTCAAATTTCCATCACTGTAAAAGCTTTTGCATCTCTGCAAAGCACTTTGACGTGCCTCTGCGCATAAAAGATGCTGTATAAATAAAGCTGTCTCTCCTCACCTTCGGACAGTGGGCCTTTTTTCTGTGCCATCCTATCTTCCCCTTTTCTTTAGATGACCTGCTGCTAAAGAACATTTTTGCAAATATAAAAAACAGATTTTACCCACAGGATGCTGTTTCACTGTGATTTTCAGCCGGCCTACATAAGTCTGACTCCAAACCCAGCTCAGCTCATCAGTATGGATGTGCCCTATTCCTCCTCTGCAATAATATAGGCAGCAGGAGGGGGAAAAAACCCAACTGGATCCCTTAATAAAACAGGGCTGGATGGAAGCTTGTGAAGCTGCATTCCCTTCATTTTGGAGCTCATATTTGTTGAGCACAGACAGCAGACTCTTCAAAGCCAGAGAACATTCCTGCAGGCCTTCTCAGATCTGAGACCAGGCTGCCCTGAGTGCGCCCACCACACACATGCACACGTTCAAACACACGTCAAACACATTTCCATCCTTGACTTCCAGACTAACCAAGGAAATCAGAAAATCCTTTTTAAGATGTCTTGTTTAAGTTCTTTCTTTGACAACTTCTCAGGAGGATGCACTTGTAACACAAAATATGTTGTTTCCAATCCATTGTTTTTGTTTTATGAAGAGCATTTCATTCCAATCAGACTCTGATAATAAATAAATGTGCATCACGAGTCGACTTAATTTAAGTCGACTTTAATTTATTTATCATTATGCTGCTTTTAGCCGAAAAAACAAACTGTGTTGTTTTCTGGGACCAAGTTCATATAGAAATTTGCTCTGAGTTGTGGGCAGGACTGCTGATGTGGAGGAAGCCCACCCCTGTCTCCCATCATCCCTTTGTTTACACTCTCTCCCGCTAGCTTACAGGCCCCTCACAACCCCAACCTACCACCAGTGCAACGAAAATGGCGAGCTTTACGGGAGCTTTCCAGCCGTACAGTTTTGAGCCGAAGGTCAGCTCAAATGCGGAAAAGCGAGATCATGCATGGATCTAGTCCTGCTGTTATAGGTTCTTCATCACATCTACAAGCTTTTTCCAAAGACATTCTTTTCATCTGCTCCTAATTCACAAAGATTTCAATTAAGAAATTCTCAGAAGTGTAATTTTAAGCTTAATTCTTTATGTGCCCTACATCATGAGAAACTGCCTCAAGAACATGTCAAAAACACAAAACCCTCTTGAAAACATATGAAAAAACATTTTAACAGTAGATAATGTCAAAAATAATAATAATATTAATGTTTTACTTTGGATTAACAGAGTCTTGATGATTCATGAAAGAAAAACAAATGAATTCATTCATTTTTAAAGGATTTCTTTGTGTAAAATGTGCTCTTCTAATGTCAACTATATTCACTTTCTGATGTCTTTTTATAAGATAATCTAAACATTCCAAGTATTTAGATGTCAACTCTACTTTAAAAATGCATTTATAAGAAAATTAGATGGCACAAAAGATTTTTGAGGAAGGTGGCAAAATGACCTACACAGTGTGTTATTATAGAAGTTGTTAACATCCTTTCCTTCCTTTAAGGAAAGGAAGCAACAGCTTCAAATTTAAATTCACTCTTGTTAAGCAAGCGGATGATTTTTTTTATCAACAACCGAGTCTCTCCTTGAATCCACTGAATAGATCAATCTTATTAAAGTAATTAGGATTTAACTGCACACTATAGCACAGCTGCATACTAGCAGTGATACATGTACATACATTCTAATAAAGTCAGTGCTAAGCCTGGAGCTGTGTCAGCGTGTGCTGCTTCCTGCACACAGATTATCATCTGTCGTAGTCAGCATCTTTTGGCTCGTTCTGCGCAGACGGCGTTAACTACATATTAACTCTGCTGCTTTGTTTACCTCAAGGCTCCAATATAAATGAGCTAGCTTGGTAATACGTATTTAAAGCAGGTCTGCTAGATCAGCTTTGTGTGGCGTTTCTTCAGCAGGGGTGTCCAAAGTTTTCACAGAGAGGGTGTTAAGGTGAAAATGTGTGAGTGCCAGCCAATCAGCCTGCATTCTCTGAGCCAGAATAATAACATTAAACACAAATAAACTATTTAATGAACATTTTATGCACACACAGTCCTCAAAAAGTGCTGAGGGAGGCTAATTATTGATTTTGTGACAGGAGCCTGCAGCCAACGGACATGTGAACGCAGACAGCGTTTGACCCACGGACTGGACTTTGGACATGCCTGCTCCACAGGTCTGTGTAGTAGCATACACAGATCCGGCCCCATGTAAGGAACACCCAAAACATCCAAACACAAGTGCTTTAATCTATTAAACTGGGATTTCTAAAGCACCTCTAACATTGTTTAGAAAGTGCTATGACAGAGACATGAGGTGATTTTGATTAACAAAGCTGTTACTCTTTAACAGCATGAATGCAACTGCAAACAGTAACTTTGTTAGCTTCATATTTACCTGGTTGGCTCCAAATCAAGGAAACAGGATGCAGTTGCATGACAATGTTTAAAGTTCCCACAGCATTTACATTTCCTTTTTTTTTTGTTGGCAAACTTTTACTTTTTTTTTTTTTAAATCTGCTTTAAGAAAAAAAAAATCATGCAATATTACGCTGAACTGAACTGCAATATAGCTGTATTTCCCCAAACCTTAGAGGAGCCTTTCTTTGATCAATTTGGTTTAACAATTTAAGCCAAATGTCCTGCTTAACAACACTACAGGTGTTCCTCATGTATGGCAGTGCAACTGAATTCTTTTAAAAAGAGTGAGGTGTGGATATGGAAAGATGACAGTCTTTCTTGATCTTCTCCTGAATCTCAACAGGCTGAAGGCCTCCAGCTCTCCAGGATCATATTAGCATTCCTGCAGCACCCACCAATCTCAGCACTCTGTGCTGGGTCAGATAAATCAAAGTGGTGCACATCCAAGAAACAGAAAGGGGAAGACCGGTTGAATCACTAATTAAAGAATAAGACGGAAGAACAGTTCACAGTCACTCTCTGAGGACAGATGTAGTGATTAGCTTCTGGTAATCAATAAGCTCCTGGGATCTCAGTGGCTGCAAAAGAGATTTGTTTCTCCTGAATTGGAAACATCATATGAGGGGAGAACAAGAGCACAAGAGCAATACTACCTAAAGCTTCTTTAGTAGCATCAGTGGAATGAATCATGTCTTGTAATCCCACATTGTTTTAGGTAGTTATGGAATGTAACACAGTGATAGGAGAACTTGAAAACACATGGGTCCCATTTTAGTTTTACTTGTAAAGCAGACATTTGATGTGTTTTTCAAAATACATGGCAAAGAAACACAAAGTGTTCAATCTTATTGAAATGACTGCAATATAACAACAATTGCACTGCAAAAAGTATTGTTTTAATTGTGTAATGTCCCCATAGCATTGTTACCTCACAGCCACACTTTATTTTTTCAATTTCCTGTTCAACTTTTACTGACGGTGTAATTGTCTAAAGAATTTAGGGATTCTTTTCTTCAAAGTGTTTTATTGTTAGACTTTAAAAAGAATCTAAGTTTGAAGCAACAGGGACCTCAAAGTCTGGATGCCCTCACCTGTAGCCAATGAGCTGAGTGTTGTGAACATTCGGTCAGCAAACGGGTGGCAGAAATGACCTTCCCTCACACGGTGACTGAAGTCTCCCTCAGGCATTGGGTGGAAAGCTCAGCCATTCGGGAGAAACTCCTTCACATCTGGATGCCACCCAGATGCCTTCGTGATAAAATGTCACTGTCGTGTCGAACTGTGATGAGCAGACCCAGGACATGCAGAGAGATGGGACCTCTCCCTGGGAACACCTGGGAATGCTGCACGCACGGGATGTGCAGGTGATGATGCCCAGAGGACGCCTGTAGGATATCTTCACAAGCCACAGCAATGGTCTTGTTTCCTAATTTCTAACAGTCAGGCTGCACTTAACGAGTATGCACTTATCACGAGAACCGCGCTAACGGGATCCTTATGTTGAAAACATGAAAAATCCATCAGTCAGCGCCTGAGTCTCACGTTACCTGTTACTTAAGTGTTCTCCATGACCTGTCGCCTATTGAAAAAATGTGGACAAACATTTTCTCTGATGCGGCTCACCAAGTGGTTTCCGACCTTGATATTTCGTGCACTTGCGTGCCGTGTACAGATCTGTCCATTTTTCACCCACAGACTGAAGCTTTACTCTCCTTTTCTGGACTTTTAACAACACAAATGATTTTTTGGCACTACCGATGCTTCGCTACCATCTGTACGTGTGCTACATCAAAATGTTTGGATGTCAGCAAATTTCTTTTGTTTAAAAACCAGCTTTTATAGTCCTCCAGTGTGTCATTTCTGCAATGTATCTGAACGGGCAACAAACATCTGGCCCTTTATCGTTCATTTTCACAAATCAACTGTTTGTTTTCATTTTTCTGTGCCCAAGGACCCAACATATTTGTTCCTCTAAAATGAAAGGTGTTTTCTTTTACTCAAAATGCACAATTAAAGCTGTGTGAAGAAAGAAATTCCAAGCAAGGACAAGACAGGAGAAGAACAGGGTGAGGTTGGGACACAGCCTTATTTACAGCTGACATTGTGTTGTGCAGTGAAGCCACCCTTAATTTGCTGCCTAATAGCAGACTTCCACCTCCGTGTAAAAATCCCCCTGGGAAGCATTTGTGATTTGTTCACGAGATGTCTGCTGCCTCCTCTGCAAATTAGCCTTTCAGAAAAACCCTTCACCTTCCGGCCACAGCCTGCAACGCAGATTTCCCATTTTTCTTCTCCTGAACCTGCTTCTTTCCACTTCAGTCTGTGAATAATCACCTTCAACTAACCTTTAAACCACTGTGAATAATTTAAAGGCTATTTTCATATCAATGCAGGAGTCATGGCGAGTAATTATCTTTCATCTGTGTACTTTGCTGTCGGAGCGAGGCATTATAAACTCTTCCCCGAGAGGGAGGAAGACGGAGCGAGGCCGCAAGGTCACAGAGGCGGAGGAAGAGGTGGGACATGCGGAAAAAAAAGAGATGTAGCTGGTTTGGCTTTAACAAAAAGAATGAATAATTCAGTAATGAGTAGCAGAACTGCGTCGAAGTGAAACAGGGCTTACATGAGTGCTTGTTTTCAGGAAGGGGATGTGGTGAGGGCCACATGTGTGGTTTGGTGGCTGGTAGAAGGCAGAAAAGATAAACACGATAAACTGGCAGTTCAATTAGAGCAGTGGGTTCAGCGACAGCTCTGCTCACTGGTGCTCTCCATTCAGGCCAAAGCCAGAATGGCCTCAGGCTCATTTATGTGACAGTGATATAGGATCATGTAATAGATGGGTGCATCCTGGGAAAAAAAAAAAAGTAGGAAAGAGAGCAAGGAAAAAAATGTGAAGAAGAAATTCCCTCTGGTACTCATTAAAATTCAGCAGTACAGCAACACTGCCTCCCTTTGCTCCTCTTACCTCTCTGTTTCTCTCCTCCATCTGCTCCAGCTGCCGCCGCTTCGGCTTGTTGCCTCCCTGAATTCCTCTCTGGATTGTCCATGATCGTTTTGATGACTTCATAAAATTTGTGGCACTCTTGATTGAGATAGAGCAGTGGAGTAAACAAGAGACACGGGAAGCAGAAAAAGCAATATTCACAAGCCGTGAGAAGGAATGGAGAACACAGTGGGGGAGGTGAAGGAGTGGATGTATTTGGGAGTGATGGGATACAGAGATAACAAGAAGGGAAGAGTGGAGGGGATGAGGGTAGCAGCTATAGGCTTTGCAATATTAATCTATGGCGCAGAGATAAAAAGATCAGGTGAGCTCTGCGAGTGAAAACAGGATTTCCTTCGGCTGGCAGTGAATGAAGGGCCTGTTATTGAAAGCTCTGCCATCTTTGAACCAAACCAAACTTTCCCTGGCTTTCATGTGTTTGCTTCACCAGATCCCTGAGCAGGACAGAGGCAGAACATGCATTAGATGGATCAGATCTCACAAGGGCTTTCAAATGTCTACATAAGCCACACATATGATAACGTTAACGTGCATCCTGCATTTTTTTCTGACACACCAATTTACATTTCCTGCACATTTTTATCCAGGTCACCTGGAATTCAAATGGTTAAAAAAAATAACTTGCATGGTCTACCTGTTGATATATTGGAATTATGGCCGCAGGCAGAGTTATCACACATGATATTCTGTTTTTTCATGAAACATCAGTAACTTTCTCTAAGATCAGCAAGTTGTGTGTGTTTAATGGAGCTTATCTTTAGCAGAATTTTCTCAAATTACTGCACCACAGAATACTACAAGTAATGACCTTTCAAAAGAAACATACAGTTCTCTAAACCGCAAAAGGCAATGACGTCTTTAGTCTGTCCAAGAGCTTTTATCTGCCCTGAAGTTCTGTCCTTTTTACAAATTATTTCAAATCAAAATAATGCTCAAAGATAATTACTGTCACGGAACTAACACTGCTAAGGAGAAGCATTTTTTCAATCTGGATTTTGACTGAAATGTGTTTTAGTAGTGCGACTGTCCAACAGTTGATGTGTTTTCACGTCATTTGTGATTAAAACAATTTTTTTAAAATAATTCTTCATGTGAAAGTAAATAGTTTCCCCTTTACTGACTTTAGAAAATTAAACCATCTCCATCCATCCATCCATTTTCCTCCGCTCATCCAGGACCGGGTCACGGGGGCAGCAGTCTAAGAAAAGTTACCCAGACTTCCCTCTCTCCGGCCACTTCCTCCAGCTCCACTGGGGGGACCCTGAGAAATTCCCAGGCCAGCCGAGAGATGTAGTCTCTCCAGGGTGTCCTGGGTCTTCCCCGGGGCCTCCACCAAGTGGGACATGCCTGGAAAACCTCTCCATGGAGGCGTCCAGGAGGCATGCCCGAGCCACCTCAACTGGCTCCTCTCGATGTGGAGGAGCAGCAGCTCTACTCCGAGCTCCTCCCGGGTGACCGAGCTTCTCACCCTATCTCTAAGGGAGCGTCCAGCCACCCTACGGAGGAAGCTCATTTCAGCCACTTGCATCCGGGACCTCATTCTTTCGGTCATGACCCAGAGCTCATGACCATATTGGAGCCGTATTGGAGCGTTGAATGACTGGTTAATTGAGAGCTTTGCTTTCTGGATTAGCTCTTTCTTCACCAAAACAGACCGGTACAGCAACCGCATAACGGTGGAAGCCACACCAATTCGCCTGTCAATCTTACGCTCCGATCTTCCCTCACTCGTGAACAAACCATCACAAACCTCTTCATGAGAAGAACAATCAAAGACTCAGTAACTTCGTCTGGATTGGCATTCCCGGGACCCCACCCTGGAGCCAGGCCTGGGGTTGGGGCTCCTCCCATGGGCCCTGGTCGGGTAAAACCCGAAGAATCAACGTGGGATTACTCCCAAGTGGGCCCATCACCTGCTCAGAAGGGGCTGGCACAATGTGGTTTGGGTGGCAGTCGAGGGCGAGTGCCTTGGCGGCCTAAACCCCTGAAACTATCTGACAGTAAAATGTCTATTGCTTAACGTTTTCAAAAACACTGCAGGAAAAAAAACACTTTTCTCATCTGTGTTATTTAGTTGTTGCTGTTTTTAATGGTGAATGTAAAATACGATGAAAAAATATTTTTTTGCACTGAAGCAAAAGAAAAAAACAGTTCCGCATTAAACTGGCAGACAACAAAATCTTTCATCTTAATAACAGATATGAGCTAACTTGTAAAGTACAGCGCTATGAATGTGTGGAGTCATATTTCAAGCTTTTTTTGTTTTAGTCCAAGCATCTTAATTTTCATGGTACAAAACTTAAGTATAAATGCTAAAAAAATGTACTTAAAACACTTGAAACTTGGGCGTTAAAAAACTGGGGTTACAATGAGGTTATTTGAAAAAATCTGTTGATCATCAATGTGGGTCATGAGTTACAGTCATTGTTTCACTGCCATTATTATGGCTAAAATAACTTGGCCTGGTTGGAAGCTTCTTGGTTTGACGTTTTTACTTTTTCTTCATAGTTGATGACTTTGGTTGCTTAGAAGCACTGAACTAAGCTGAAATACATGGGATTAAGGCAAATCATCTGCTAGTAATATTATTATTTTAAGAGTTACATTTCAAATGTATAATCTGTTTTTTTAAAGATTTATAGCTCTTTTTAGTTCTGATTGCTTCATGTTCTTTCCGACTGTTTCACGCCATCACAAACCAGAAAAAATCTCATTATTTTCTTTGTTCTTTCCTTTGATTTTAAATGACCAACATCATATAATGAGAGGCTGAGCACAATATGTATGACCAAGAATCAAATCTTACCAAAAATAAAAGATGAGATGTAATTTGTTTAAGTATTTTTGTAACAAGCTTGTCTTCCAAAGCACTGTGTACTTTTCTCTTTAAGACAGAGCAATTAGAGCTTTGAATCCCAAAGTATGAGAATCATTAAAACCCATCCACAGCCAATTAATTTAGTGGATGAGGTTTTGTCATGTGGTGAAAAAGGCAAAAATAACAGAAGAACATTCATTTGCATCCGATTTTCTTTTTGTTAATTTGCAGAGATCCTGCTGAGAGCCACCCGAGTCAGAATTCATGTCTTCTGCTGGTAATGATAATAGTTACTTTCTGAAGTTGCATAAATCGTGAGCTTGATTTGCATGTTCAGGCAAAACAGCAAATATTTTCTTAAAAGCTGAAACTTCTCAACTGTGTTTTTATGCTGCTTTTGTTGCCACATTTTTTACTTTATTATGCAAATACTCAGTCGGGGGGGAATTTCACCACAGTCACATGCTCTCTATTTATTCCATTATCAACACATCTCGTTTGGCACCCCCCTCTTCTTCTTCTTCTTTGCCATTTTCCTGGTCTCTCAAACGCAGCTCCTCCCATCTCCTCCATGTTTCCCAGAGGAACGTTGTCCAGGCCGTTCTCATGACAAATCCATTCCCTGCAGATCAGAGTAGCACATCCAGTTTGTTTTTAAGATGACAGATGGTACCACGCTGCACTTGAACCCAATTTGCCCTTAAAGCATCTCTGTGTGACTCTTACTTTGTCTGTACAAAGTACAAATCTTTTCCGGAGATCAAAGCACCACATATCTGTTCAATTTATCTACATTTATTTTAAAAATGGAAGGGAAATATCTTCACAGCCTGTCCAAGAAAACAATCTGCAATGTGTGTTCTTAAAGATGGACTCCAATGAAAATGGTGTCATTGGTGTTTTTAACTTGTTGTTGTGGCATTTTTCTACAGTTTATATTTTCAATTGTCCTAGAAAACAACACAGGTTTTGTTTTGTTTTTTTAAACGGCATAATCATAATTAATAGACCACTGGGGAAACTTTTATAGACTGCACCATCACCATATACAACATTGCTGTGCTTTCATTTAACATAGAACTGTGAAACCCAAAAAAGCAACTTTTGGTCCTCCCTACTTACATTAACCCAAATATTTGTGTAGTGATTTAGACAAACTTTGGAGAAAAATGACATTCTGATGAAGAATTATAAACTTAAAGAAGAAACCAGCATAAGCAGATGAAGCTTCAGATCTGCATGTCCTCCACAGAATCTTCCTCTATATCCGTTTCAAAAGCAGCACTGGTGAGTCGCTGGTTGTGGTGCAGGAAGACCAAGGCTTTGAGGAGCTGACCTTCTGTCAGTAATGACCTGCCCTGTTGAGGAGAAGGTTCTCTCAGGTGTCTGTACAGGTTTGTTGTGGAGGCGGTTAAATTCCTGCAGACTCTACAGTCTTCTTTTGTGTTATCAATAAGAGTGAAATGGTTCTAGATTTTGCTTCTTTTTCCATTGTCACTCAGCTTCTTTAAGTTTCTTGTTGTTTCACCTGGTTCTCTGTCTTTTCCTCATACTCGGTTCATGTTTTGCTGCTGCTGCGCGTATAACATTGTATAATGGACCTCTCTGTCCCCACACAAACTGAGTGCTTCCAAGCGCAACTTGATGAGAGAAAAGAAAGATGGCGGAAGAAAGATTTAAAAAAAAAAAAAACAAGAAAGAACACCGCTCCCAAGAAGGAGACACACCGGGAACGCTCTTGAAGCAACGTTGTCATCTGGTCAATGTTGCAGTAAAGTTGCAGTGAAAATGTAAAGTTGCAGGGAGTGCAACAATTCGAGGGGTTTACTTAAATTTGTGTTAATAGCTGCGATTGCATCGATCGCATTCCTGCAGAATGTCATGTTTCTCTAAAGCATGTTTGAATCAATACACAAATATTTAGGTTAATGTGAGTAGGGAGGACCAAAAGTTCATTTTGGGTTTCACAGTTCTATTCATGTTAAATGAAAGAAAATGAAAGAATGAACAATGTTTTGTATGGTGATGGTGCAGTATTTTCCTAATGCACGTCACAAAAATAAAAAAAGAGTTGGAATACATGAATGTGAAGCTTATTTAATAATTTAGATTCTTTTGTAAGGGTGCTTTTGAAAAATAACATTAAAAAAAAGTTGTAACTTTTGCTGCAACTTTTCACAAAAGCTGCTGAAAAATCAGGCATTTTAGGTCACAACAATCATAAAAAAGAAAACTGCCATAAAATCCTGGAGGATCTGTTTAAGGCAAAAAAGCATGTTTGGGTGAGTTGAGATGAGCAGTGAGGATTATCTGTGTTGTGTTTGTCATTACAGTGACTAAAGCCTGAAGGGAAACAATCCTCTTTCTGTATGTAATATTTTCAGATCATCAAAAAACACAAACCTTTTGATTCCATTGAAGCCCTAGAACAAGAGAGGGGTGCAGTTCATCAAGAAGCCACTAGGGGCTTGTTTTAAAGGAAACCTGTCTCAATTTGAGGTGAGCTATCCAACTTTAAACAACAAATTAAGTTATTTAAATAGCAACAGAGAAAAATTGTTAGAAATGTAAGCATTCAGACTGTGGCAAAACGTTGAAAAAGAATGGTGAGAGAATTGAGGAATTCAATTCTCGCTTTAGAAACATTGCAGAAAGATGAAAACAATCTGAGATTAACTTGTGCAAAAGCAACAAAAGGCTGGTTGTCAACGACATTGAGGTGTTAATACAGCTGGATGTAAATGTTGAAATTAAAAATATTCTTAAGGATTTTGTTTTTTCAAATGATGGTGTGTATTATTTTACAAAAACAAGCAAAAAAGCCTCGTCCATCCATCAGGAGAAGCACTGAACATTTCTACAGCACATTTGCAAACCACGATTCTTCAACAATAGATCATCTTAATTGTGTGTCTCGCCTCTACATTGTATCATTTTTATGTAGAATAAAAATTTAATTTAAAGCAGCAATTCAGCTAAATGGAACGAAGTCTAAAGCTACTTACCTTTGCTCAGAGTGATCACACATTTTCCTTTTTTTTTTTTTTTTTTTTAAATAGGCTGCTTTTTTTAACAAACTGCAGACAGACTGGTGACTCAGCCCTGACAACCGCTCTGCCAATTTGGCTTCCGAACAATTAGGTCATTGCTTGAAAGGTTAAAGCTTGTCCATCTGGCTGTTTGTCAAAAACAAATATATGTGTCTGTTTGGGATCATTTTTGCTTTTGATGCTTTGCTGTTGCTAATCCAGGTTCCTGTTGGTGCAAGGATCAGGGAATTTCCTGATCTGACTGAACCAAGTTGGTAACTCCAAAGTTTTAGAAAGTCAATAAAGTTTTCAATCGCCATGGATATCCAGAGGTCCTCTGTTAGGGCTGGGTTCAGGAGACTAAAGTAAATAATCTTGTTAGATTCCCGTTCCATATAGTACCCACGCTTTAGGGCGCACCGGATCATGAGGCACACCGTCAATGAACAGTCTGTTTTCGAAATGATGTCATCTGGTGCATTAAGCTGTACAAAAGAGTCAGAGATTAGTCCATCAGTCAGTCAGACTTTATTACCTACATTCATAATAACTCTAGAACTTATGTGTAACACGCAACACGTTAGCCACGTTGGAAGCATTAGTGTATTCACAATACCTGTAACTAGGGATGTCCTGATCGGGTTTTTTTGGGCCCGATACAATCCCAAGTCATTTGATGTTGAGCATCAAATGAGTCCCAATCTGATATTTTGGTAACACATTTAAAAAATGAACGCATTCAATAAACAGATCCAGGTTGTTCCACATTTTTATTTCATTAACTTTCTTTTATCATTTAACACTTAAACAGAGCACTTCTGTGAAGTAACTTGAACAATCAAGTAAAAATAGTACAGCTTTTACCGAGGAAAATTACGATTACTATTACAATTACTAGTAAATATAGGTGATAATTAGTCATGTGAGAAAGTTTAGTGACTTTAGCTTTAATATCTTCAGAACTATTGAACATTTTCAACCAAATGTGGTTTATATCTTCATTTGAAATTCTTAAAAATATTGACTGTTCTAGCATGAAAATAATGATAAGTATTCATTACTAGCTGATATCATTAAAACTATTTGTTGTCTATTTCTTGATTTATTTTTAAGATTTTGGGATTTTTAGACCTCTTAAGACTTTGACCTCTTCAAACATCACTTTTTTTTTTCTTTCTATTTTACCACAATAAGTTAAATTACTTAACTAGGGTTCTGTCAGAGAAATAAAATGGCATATCAAAGAATAACTTGGGTCTAAAGCGATTAAATCATGGAGCTTGCACTTAACACAGTTAGCAGCTGCTGTGCAGCCGTCTCTGTCGGCTTCACAGAGAGCTTAACATTAAAAAGAGACAAGAACCAGATCTTTTTTCTGTTGATGTTCATTTGTAGATTGTTGTTTGCGTTAAGACAGGCCGATAGAGTTAATTCTTGTCAGTTTAAAATGTTTTTTAAAGAATGATTGATCCCGGAAGTGGGAATCTCGCTAGCCTGACTGAACTGTTTTTGTTGGCTTCCTGCTTGAAGTGCTTCCGTATTCTGCTGCGCTTTACGACAATAAAATGTTGTGATCCGTTCATGACATGCAGACTGCTAGTGGAGCATTTATCCTAATAATAGGCTTGAAATATAAAGCGCTGGTCAAATAATAATAAATTAAATATCTGGTTAATTTTAAAGTCAAGCTGTAGCTGCCATTTTCTTCAGCGCACGTTTTCTCCTGTTTGTCACTGCTTTCCCTTTTCTTTCATTTTCAAGTAAGATTTCTGTATTTAGACAGGTGGGGGCTTTTGTTTGTTTTTGGCCTTGGTTCATCCTGAAGCCTTCTGCTTTAATTTTAAGTTATTGTGAGTATGTTTTAATTGTTTTATTGTAAATAAATGTGTTGCTAATTTTATGGAGACAATCTTTTGGGTTTTTTGTTTTTGATTTAGTTGGGACATATTTTACTTTTGTCATGCTCCACCTGGTCCCCAGATCCAAAAAGGGGTCGTGACATTGTGCTGAACGCTGGGTACAAATCAGAAACCTTTACGTGCTAAATGTTGCAGGCTGTGACAGTAACAGTTCCTCGGGGTGAGCTTGTGCACTTCAACTTTTTCAAAATGCATAAAGGCTGAAAAATTGTTGGCTGGGCCTCTCATCTGTCACATGTACGATAGATGAAGCAGTGTAAGGTCAGAACGGGAATCATCTTTTATCTTTTCACGTCAGGCTAGTCAGAGCAGCTTAGCGTCTTACCCTCAGTGTGTTCATAATTTAAAAAGCAACTCTGTCTGACGCTGTGATGTGCCATGCATTATTCAACATATTCCTCTCTGCTCGCAAACATACAAACACAGCGCCAGAATGACGGCACTAAAGCAAACAGCAGACATCGGAAACGGCAGAAATGAACAGCTTAATTAGGACACAAAACAAATGGAAAGTTGACAACGAGAGAGAAGCCACTTAACATTGGCAGCAGCTTATCTGAACTCTTCACAAACGCTGGAGGTGTGAGCCTGGGCTTACTATGTTCACGACTGCTGTCAACACCTCCAAGATCTATTCTGCTTTGAGGCAGGAAAGGGACTATTAAAAAAACAAGTTATGTCAGCCAAAATCATTTATTTTAAATGCCATTTGTTGAAGAAACTTATCAAGTTCTGAAGTGTCATGTGAATCAGAGTTAACTGATTACTTCAAAGTGCTGCAAAAAAAGGACTTTGGTGCATTTTGAAACCTCGTTTTCCAAGTATCGTCTGGGGCAGCTTTGATTTAAAAACGACTGTCAGCACACAACTCACTGTTTATGCGTCCACTCCACTGTGATCAAACCACAGAGACAGCTCAGAAACATCCTCCCTGCTCCTGAACGCAACACTCTTAAGTTACGTTCACACTAAACACGCATTCGTGAACATGCATTTAGCCTGTGATGTTCACACTGATCAAGCAGAGGATTTTTTTTCTGTTCTACACAAACTTGTGTCCTCCACCTGCGGTTGAAAGAGGCTTGGTGTGAAATGCAAAAGCGATGCAAATCTCACCAATCTTGCTCCATTCTTTTTTTCACAGCTCTATTCTGATACATGAAAGACTTGGTGTCACAAACCACAATTGTTAGTATGGTGCTTCTGTGAATTAAAGGGGGAGTTATCCATCCGTCACTACCAAATCTAGGTCCCCGACTATTTAAAATTCAACCTAGTTTAACTTTGAGTGCACGTTCAATGGCCACTTGAACGCGTGTTGCCGAGGGCAATGTGAACGTACGTAGCTTTAGAATGAAGCTGATAAGCTTCAAGCTCCAAGAGTATGAACTTTCACTGGGACAATAAATCATTCAATTTGATCAAGTCTTCATTTCAAGTCTGTCCACACAGCGCTAAATGAACGTGTTCATAGTGGTGTAGACAAGAGGCCTCAAGCAAGAAAAGCCTGATCAGACAGAAAACCTCCCAAAGGTAAAGCATACAGGCTTTTCTGGCTGATACGGCAGTGCTTGAGCTAGCGCGCACCGACAAAGTGCTACCTTTGGGGAATGTTGTTCCCTGTTCCCCCTGAGGATGAGGAAGACCGGGTTTAGCTTCATGTGACTACACGGGACAAACATGCATCCAGCACAAAGACAAAAACAGAAGGAGAAAAAAAATACCCACTTGCTCTAAAAATACACTGATTTGTATTCCAAAGCGTCTGTGCCACATCCCAAATAGAAAGCATTTCATTACTAATGAATGAACAAACGCTAAAAAGGGGGGGGGGTGAAATCCCTTCAAATCTGCCCGTGTTACATGAATCTTTTATGCAAATAGAATTTCCAATGAGGTGGAGCAATCTTCAGAGGACACTTTTTCCACAGCCCTCGATTAAAATTGATGCTCTGGTTGATTTATAAAATTTATTAATAAGTTGCTGCTGAAGAAAGCAGAGCAAAAGTGATGAAACAGCTTCACTTCCCCGTTTGCCACCTGTGGTCCAGCAGTTCCCACATCAGCCTCTTTTATGCCCCCCTCCCTCTGTTCCTCGCACCCTTTATCTCACTCCCCTGACTTGTCTCATAGTGATTTCATAATTGGGCTTTCCTCATTGTTATTCAAAACCCTGCAGAACCAATTAATGACAGACCTCCCAACCTCTGGTTGCTATGTAATGGCGGTAACCAAAGAAAGCCAAGGTCCGGCCTTTTTTTCTGCACTTCCTGATAAATAATTATGTCAATTCTGTCTCATGCTGACATAAAACTGAATCTTTAGTTTGATGCTGTCTTCATTTTTAAAGCCTCTTCCTCTTTTATTCCATTTTATGAATCTTTAAGGCTGCCTGGATGTGCTCCTCTGCTCTCTTGTCAGATAAATGTTGTGATAAAAGTACAATGAGACTTTGTAAGAACGCTGCTCAGTCAGACGGGGCTGGAAGGTGACCTCCGTCTCTGTCCATGCTCCCTGAGAAGAGTAATCCAAAGGTTTTTTTGAATTAAATTGTATTTTTCTGAGCTCTCATCCTTACATGTTTGAAAAAGAAATACAGATTACAGCTGTTGCTTTAGTTCTAATCTAAGAAACTGATGAATACAGTGACAGTGAAGCAGAGTTGGACTTTATCATTGGAAAATGAAGGCTGTTGCCTGCGAACTTCAATTTTCAAATGTCTCTAATACACATTTAATAGAGTGGAATTGTTATTTTAAACTTCCAATATTTTAACCGGTAAAAGCATGAAAACACAAAAACAGTCAGTAAAAGAGAAGAAAGTCACCTTATGACACTTTAGTTCATGACTGCTTTGACTGGTACTGGATAAAACCAAAACCATCAGGGTTTATGAGGAAAAAAACAAAAAAAATGTATAATAAAAACCAAGAGAATGGAAATATAAAACAATTGATTTTCATTCTGTAACAAGACTTTTTTGCAACAAGGAAAAATATAATTATATCGCCCCCTGAACAACAACAGAAGATTTTTCTGTCTCTGATGCAATGATAGTTTTCAATGCATCAAATTAGTGGAGGGTATATGGTCACCAGCAAATAAACAACCAAACAATATATGAATTAAGCTGTCCAGTGATAAATGCTAAATAGATGAAAGTGAACTGTTTTTTTTCCATTTTCACCCAGTGCTCTCACATTTACAGAAAAAAATCTAGCAAATAACTTAAAAGTGAAGGAATAAAGTTTTATCAAAGACCAAGCAATGACAATGTTTGCAAAGTCAAAGTGTAAAAACACAGGACCTAACCTAAAAATAGATTTGATTAAGTTTTTAAATATTGAAATAATTAACAGAATGAATCATCCTTTGCAACATTTTTATTTATCATTTGTTGTTTGCTATGAAAAATAACATGTATAACTGCCTGAAAATGTTGGAGGAGCTCAAAGTATCTTCACTATTGAGCTGAAAAGTTAGACCCATAGAGAGAACATCTACTATGTTAGTAGACAAAAAAGTGAGCACATTTGCTTGAAACAAAGATCAGCCTTTAAAGAAGCATGGTAGCTAAATACAACAATGTAGGGATTAAAGTCTAGGCGAAGCCGTTGTTTTCTGGATCTCGTTGTTGATCTTTCAACACATCCTGTCAGGAGCCGCCACAGCAAACCAGCCTTGACTGATTTGTACAGATGATTTGGCAGAGATTCTAACGCCAAATGTGCTCGACAGCCCTGTATTTTATTCAACCCTGTATTTTTATCCGACCTGGGGACCAGCTCAAGGAAACCCAGGCCCAGGCTTCCTTGTGGCTACATAGTTAGGCAGTAGCATGAAAGATCTCGCATAAGAACACACTTTTTTAGAGGAAAAACCACATACTTTCTAACACGCTGTATACTTTATAAAATCTATCTAATATTTAATGAAATACACCTCTTCAGTTATCTTCAGTTAACCTTAGAAATAGAACTGAATTATTGTTGGTTTCTTGATAGGTAAATTCAGATAAACGTCTGAGCGTTTGTGTGAGAAACTAACTCAAACCAGTATTAGAGAGCAGGGTCAGCGAAGACAGAGATAACAGACAAATTCAGCTTCACCTGAAGTTGTCCTTTGACATCCACAGGGAAATGTCTGTTTCAGCCGAATGTCAACACAGACACCTGCCAAGGCCTATAAATGTCTGTCCGGTCATACTTCCATCCAACACACGATGAACTTTCGGTGACCTTGTCAGCAGTGAGTCTCAGTCAGGAAGAGAACAGAAGCCTTTGTTCACCTACAACAGTAAACACTGACAAATTTCACCAGACAGCCCACAGTCACAACAGATAAGTCAGACACGGCCATTGGCACAGCCAGGCGTCTTCCAGTAACACTTCGGCAGCACCTGACAACGAAGAAACGTCTAATACGCAGAACAAAAGCCTGAGGAAATTCCTGTAAATATGTCCACAGAAAGACAAAAAAAAAATGAAAGCTGAGTATCTGATGGACGAGAAGACGGATAGAAGCCAACGGGCACACAGGTCATATGCAGGAACGAGGGGTGCAGCAGACTCTGAATCTACTAAATTACAATTTTTCTTTCAGCTTAAAAAAAATCGTCGTTGTGGTTTGGAAATTGTTATTATGTCAAATCCTTCATAAACTGAGAAATGTAGTAAATGCATTTGAAAAGGGACCAGTATGAACTGTAAAGAAGCACAAAATACCCCTGTTATCTATTTCTACAAACTAGTGTGTGGTGTATAAAATTCCATAAGATTTTCATTCATTCATTCATTTTCCAATCCGCTTTATCCCTTTCGGGGTCACGGGGTTGCCGGAGCCTAACCCGGCTACTCATGGGCGAAGGCAGGGTACACCCCTGGACTGGTCGCCAGTCTGTCGCAGGGGCCACAATCACACACCCATGCACACTCACATGCACACCTAGGGACAATTTACAGTGATCAATTAACCTATGAAGCATGTTTTTGGACAGTGGGAGGAAGCCGGAGTACCCGGAGAAAACCCACGCAGGCACGGGGAGAACATGCAAACTCCACACAGAAAGGTCCACCAGCCAGGGCTTGAACCGGGAACCTTCTTGCTGTGAGGCAGGAGCGCTAACCACTGCGCCACCGTGCAGCCCCTCCATAAGATTTTGTTGAAACTAATTTTTCAAGCCATTAATCCTCTCTGTCCAATCATGCCGCTGCTCCCATGATGCAGTCCTAAAAGACTATTATGATGCTTAAGTAGATTGTGCAGAACTGAAGCCAGGCTTTTGTTTAATGAGGGAATTTAAGGAGAAATACATGATGTAACATGACTGAAGAAATAGAAAAACTAAAACCCAACACAATTTCCCATATATTTATCCAATACAAGTGAAAATTGCCATTACTTCTTACTACTATTGGTAAAGTACTAAAGTAATTGGTTTTTGTTTAGGCCCCAGTTTTTCCCTCTTCCAGGCCTATGTGTCTCTGTGTGCCCCTCCGCCATTTTTTTTTAAAATGTTATTATTTTTGCAGGTCCTCCTTCCTTTGAGCAGGAATCTCCACTCTCTGGGCAGTTCTGGCCAGTCCCACAGAGGGCATAAAAGCTGCTGATAGTCATGGCATCCCTCCCTTCCACCTGCCAGATAACACTGCAGCCTTAACAAACCCCTTTACCTTTCTTTGGAGAATTATTGGGTTTAATATTTGTTTAAAATAAACTTTTTGTTCACCCTTACCCAGTCTCTCCCCTTATGTTTGTCATGGCTTTTATTTTAGCTGGTTATAACAATTTGGGGGCTTGTCCAGGATTTATTTAGGTACGTATTTATTTTAGTACATTTATTTAGGTACTCATGAAAAAGTGTTTTTAATAGGGCTGTCATTTTTCATGCTTTAATGCTTGCAATTAATGTAAAAACTAATGGGTTATGATATATTAATGCTGATTGATTGCACTTCGCGGCATGCGTCACATTCTGAATGCACACTTTGTCTGGCACAATCCCGCTTATAATATGGTCACTAACAAAATAATTAAATACTCTAACCATTAAATATAAAATTTATAAATATTCTGGTTACTTTTTAGCTTTAGATCACTTATTCATAAAGGGCGGACTATTTGACACGTAATACGGCCTGTTGTCATGGTAACAAGTCAATCCGTAGCTGATCCGACAGACCTAGACTGCAGCGGCAAAGGAAAGTAATATATATATATGTGCTGATCATCACAAAAGGCTCAATAAAGCATCAATTCAGAGAGAAAGTAATCTCTTAATTTTTGTCAAGATCATGAAGGAAAAGTTTGTTTTGTGAACATTGTGACCGCAACTTGTTCCGGAACACCCAGCAGCCAATCAGAATATGAATATGTATAATATAAGACGGGGACCATTTAAAGTGCAGAAACACAATGATTGTTTCTTATGGCTGTATATCAGCTTCTTTGTTTTCTTCAAGTAACACTGCAGACATCAAAGTCTTTATAGTTCTACGTATCTTACTGTTGATGTGTTTTGTGCACACAAATTACACTTTATAAATATAAACATTTCAGACAGTAAAATGAAGGAAAACATATTTTTTCTCTGGCCTTTAAAATTGCATACTGTCGTACAAAATGTAACTCGTAAAACATTGTGATTAATGACAAAAATGTGATTAATCTGCTTAATTTAATCGATTGTCAGCACGTTTTTCAACAAAACACACAATACTGCTTTAAGTGACAGAGACACTTAACAACAACAGCTAGTATTTATTTTATTTACAATGCATGGGAGACACAGATGATGTTTAGAGATCCAGTTCATTTATTTCGAAGAGCTCTACAAAAACATCAGTGATCACGTCTGCATGTTTAGGTTCATAAGAACATTTAGTCTCCCTTTAGCTCCAGTGAGTTTCTCTCCTGCTGCAGTGTCTGATTGATGGTTGCTTCTGCGGTGTTTCCGTCAGTCTCTGACTGAGTTCAAATGCTTACTATCACGCGTTAACATGAGAGGGCAAGAATAAAATGAGAAGACTTTTTTTTATTATTATTGTCTCAATGAAAATAAGAAAACATTCTAAAGTTCAGTAGCTTTCCTATCCAACAGTGGCCCTCTGTCTGGCCACAAGCTCCTCACCTGGGAGCCGGCATGGTGAGCGTGTCCACTACAACTCCATAGGTTCTTCGACAGACTCTAGAGTGTACCCGCCTTTGCCCAACAGTAACCGGGACGGGCTCGGGAAACCCCGCTGCCCAGAAAGGGATCCAGCGGGTTAAGAAAACGTATGGAAGTTAAGGAGAGCTATGCATCGATCCACCACTGCTGTCACTGAAAACATCACGTGTCAGAAGTTGAGTCCCTGATTGGTTGAGGAGACACAACCACCTTCCCAGAGTTCATAACTCTGGCCAGCCATGGTGGCCGCTCAATTTGCACTGCGTCGCTCAATTCACGCTGTTTCCAGAGTTTTGCACCGCATCGACCGTTCAATTCACGCCGCAGAACCTCAAATTGCGTCTAAACCACTGACTTTACATTGGAACTGGCCACCTCTGCTGCACGAATCGTGTTCAGTTTGAGCACACCTTTATAGAGTTCCAATCTAAAAATGAAAAGTGCTGCCTTCAAGATATTTTTCTTTACCTCTCTTATTTTTTTCAAATTCTACATGACTTTTTCTTGTCAAGCTTTGGGTTTTTTATTTTTTTTTTTCTTGTTGTGTCGCTACCTTCATGACGTTTTTGTGAACGTTCCTCTATGGTGGCCATGATCCGCCTTCACAAGAAAACAAAAAAACTCTGCAAATAAAAAGAAAAGTGCAAATAACAAGAGACACTGCTACAAATAAAAGAAATGCTACGAATATAAAGATATGTGGCTGTAAATAAAAAAATCAATGCAAATATAATGCTACAATGAAAGCAGATTATCTGGGATGGTCTCTGCTCGTGTACCACTGTGAAAAGGAGAACAGGAGTATGAATCTGAAAAAGAACAAGAAAGTAAGTGAAGATTTTAGTGTTTAATTTCACTATGTGTCATTTTTGATGTATAATTTGGTTAGGCCATGTAGCCCCAGATTCAAAGGTAAACTGGAAGATATTTTTTAGGTTGGGCTTTCATTAACCAGAGGAGAATCGGGTTCGGTATGCAGCAAAACACTGCTACATGTCCCACCGCAAGGTCTCACTCCAGAGCAGTGTCTATCCCAGACAAACACAACTAACACCAGGTACTGAAAACCTGGGGCAAAAATACATCCAAGTGGGAACAACCGAAGGCTAAAATGTTCCACTTCTGGTGCGGTGCATCGGCAAATACCATCCTTGATAATCCACTTCCGTTGTGGCGTTTTAATTTCCATTGATTTTTTTATTTGCAGCCGTGTTTCTTTTTATTTGTAGCGTTTCTTTTATTTGCTTTTCTTTTTATTTTATTATGCTATCATTTTTTTTGTAGCAGCATTTTTATTTTAGTTTTGGTTTTTGCAGCAGTGTTTTTTTTGCTACAATGACAGGTCTCGACCACTGTATTCTCCTCTAGTTCGTTTTGTACATGTTTGGTTTCTCATCCCAATCTTCAGGCTTGACTTCTGTTTGCAATTAGACTTTGTCTTCAATGGAAAAAAGGCATTTTAGGAATTTAATTAACAGAGCAGATCCAAACACAGATGCTGTCCTTTCTAAACAGCAGTAAGACATTTGTTTGTTTAAGGTTTTTTGGTAAAGCCAATACTCATTCATGAAAAATGCCAGACTGTTGACAAAATTCAAAGAGCAGGTGGATGAAGATGGTAAAATCCAAAGTGGAGCTTGTTTATCGAATAATTTGTGCTGATCATACAATAAACATGCAGCAACAGGAAAATGGATCTTTAAAAGGCAGAGCATCATTTTCAGAACAGATGATGTTGAAAAGCAGCAGCTTGACCTGCTTGAAATGATAATGGCTGTCTTAATTGACGTCTCGTATGACAGAAGTCTCCGTAAGCTGTTGACCAGACTGCTGAGAAAAATCTAATTCAGCTGGTGCTGCAGATTTAATTAGATCCCAAGCCAAATAGAAAAGAAGTGCTTTTATCAGCAATGGCATAAAAGGGGAATGATTGACATGGAAAAGCAGAGGCTGTCATTTCAGTGGGATCAGTTTCATAATAACGCAGGTGGAAATGGGACAGATTTCTCTCTGCATGTGTGCTGATTTGTGTGAGTGCAGGCTTGACACAGGGCAGGATTTGATAAAGATGCGACAACATCATGCTTTATTTCGTCCACTGACGAGCAGAAAAATTGCAAATGAAAAACATCCTTTTACATACTTTTGCTTGCAGACATCCGATGCTTGTGGGAGAAGAACTAATGACACAGATGAGAAAACAGCCCTCTGGTTAGTCCCATTAGCTTTACTAATGACAAACTCAAAGTCCTCTCTCGTAGTGATCTACAAACCCTTTAGTGCAGGTTGCTAAGGGCCATTTCCTGTGCATAATGCCAACCCATTAAGTTCTCCCCAAATGCTTCTTTGGTGTCTGAAAATACTGCATGTCAAAGTCAGTCACCAAATGGGCAATTACCAAACCAATGCTAAATCTAAGTGGATGATTTGATTAAAAAAACGGCATGCACGAACACTGGGACACACTAACCATTATGAGACGAGGACTAATAGACTGAGGGTTCCACAATCATTTTACCATTGTATTTCACAAAGGTGCTGCAGAAATGATCATTTTAACTTCCTTACATGTGTGTTCCTCAAGCTTCTTCCACAAACCAAAATCCTGTTTAACAGGAAGATTAGAGTTTCCTTATTGTTGGTCTGGATCAGGGGTCTGCAGCCTTTAACTAAACTAAGAGCCTTTTGGTCCAGTTTCAGAAAGACCAAAACCCAGCAAAGTCCTACCTGAACATTTAGAAAAATGAACTGTATTTAAGTTGTTGTGGCTTTTAAGCAAATACATTTTAAAGTGTAGCATTTAAGCATTTCCAAAAATTCAATCATTAAAAAAATATATTTTTTATACATGTAACAATATTAACTCTTTTTTGCTTTTTACGGCAGCGCATGCATGTTTCTTTCAAACCAAAATGCATCCTGTCAAGTAGTAGCAATGCAAGACTATCAAAAGAAAGATTTATCCAAATGATATATAGGTGGATGGTCACAAAAATGTCTATGCAGCCTATTCAATCCATATGATCACAAACTGCAGTTCTGTGAGGGATTTTTGTGTCATTACTCCAAGCTCAGCACTCACTGTATTGTGCATAAAACTTAAAAAAAATGTGTAAAAAAAATTATTTTGCACTTGAAACTGAAAAATGAACTTGAAACTTCAAAAAGATGTGCAAACAAAAAAAAAATTACTCTTGAAGCTTAAAAAATATGTGCAATCAATACAATTTTAACCCGAGCAAAATTCTCTTTTTTCTGCTTTTAAAACAGAGCAGGGAACCGCGTTACAAATGTGCCACAAAAGCCAGCCAATCACAAACATGGACATGAAGGTTGATGCTGACTGGTAAGAAATTCTTCCAGTTGTGCCTGTCAGTCTAAAAGCTGTTTTAAAACCTAAGACATTATTTATTAGACTTTTTTTTACTGACTTTTTTGTGCTGTTAGCTATCTCTAATGTGTTTTGCTTAAAATGTCTGAGTATGCTTAGCTGGGTTTTACCTGCTGAGTAAAGCACCCTTTGTGAAAAATGTTGCATAAATCAAGATTTACTTACTTAATGTATGCTCTTATTCAACAAAAAAAGCTATTTTTCCAGACAAATGTTAATAATCTGGCATGAGGTTATATTAGGAATTTCTAACTAAATGCAAATAAATACAAGCAAATTGAATAAATTAGTGGACCTAAAAAAGAATCTGTGTCGTCTGTCTCGTTTTAAGCTCATATCTGGATCTTTTAAAATTAGTGTAAGAAATTCACCTGAAGGATTTTTTTTTTCGGCCACTTGCCCCTCAGGCTATTAGCTCGGGTGTTTTACTCGCCCAGGGCCAAACAAACTTGTCTAAATAAAACATGTTAGCCTTTTAAAAAAATTCAATAAATCAATTAAATGATTTTTGCTCACACTTTAATGTTTTTTTTTTTCATTAATGTATAATAAATATAGAGTACTAGGTTAGCTTTTACCTTTGCAGAACTTATTGAAGGACAGTTTTCTAAAGAAATTCATAGCTTCATAGCCTCTAAAGTAGGTTTAGAAAACAGAGACTGTTTTAACAGGCCAGGAGTCTGCTGAAAAAACGTTTTAATACATATGAGTTGTTTATTTGTGAGATGAGTTTGGTAAACTAATCACCATGCTTTGTTTTAAGACTGTTCTTTAATCACTTTGGACCAGAAGATTAAAAAAATAATTAAAGAAATGTAAGGTGTTGAGCAAAAGCAGCAGCTTTCAAGTGTTTGTAAGCTCCTGTTTTATACTTTTACAGAGTTTAGGAACTTCCATCAGAACTTCCTGTTGATCGGTTTGCAGTTCAGAGCTTGTTCTGTGTGTTTGTAAATCTCCCCCTGCTCATCTGTGTTTCTGCACAGGAAAACAATAGTGAGTAATACTTCTAATCTACAGAAGCTAAAAACCACCTACCCTACTTTTGTTTTTTTGCCCATTGTTTGCCTATTTTTTTTTTTGCCCATTCGTGATCTGCTATTTTATTATCAAGAGAAAAACAGTTTTTTAAATAATGATAAAAGTCCAAGTCCCGAGTGGCGCGTAGTCTTTCCGTCCTGCAGCTTTTTGTGCATGAATCTGTAACTGTGTAGACTCTCTGGTCCCCTCATCTTACTAAAGGAATTGACAGCAATCCCAGGAACACTGAACAGCAGCTCTAGCTATGCCAACCTTCTCCTCAAATGACAATGATTGATTTGGAAATTGTTTATCGTGGCATCAGCACAATCTTCACCCGGTGTTCAACATTTTCTGAGTTGGGCTGGGTGTTTGTTTGGATTCCGCTAGTGTTGAGTGAACACACCACAAAGAGATATTTTATTGGCCCTGGGTTCTGTCATTCAACCTCTAGAGTAGGAATCAGATATTGGCTGAATGGGGGGGGGTTTGCATGAGATGTTATTAAGGTGCCTGAGGAGCTGAGGAGTGTAGCTCCACTACCTAAAAAAACTAAACTAAAAAGTTAACTTTTGGGGAGCGTTTCCTATGCTGATGTTGAGAAATGTCGGTGTAAGCTATACAGCGTTGGTTACGGCCTACCGTAACCACAAAATACAGAGACTTAAACAGATCATGTCTCACTGTCTCAGTGTGGGAATGGGACAGAAATGGTAATTTGCTTTCCTGTGATAACGAGATAAGGAAACGGCAAAAAAAAAAAAAAAGAAGGAGGTTGGGTAGACGATTTGAGGCTTCCATACTAATCAGCAAGCTAAGAAAAAAAATCTAACAAAATGAACAAATCAGAAGCGATCCTCTATCAGTGGGGGTGGAGTTTCTCCTTAAAACACTTGCTTCAATGGAGACTAAAGCCTGAGTATCAAAAATATCAATTAACATTATTTCCTATGACCAGTGCAAAGCAGAATCCACTTGTATACATTTTAAAGACTTAAATAAGACAAACAGATCATTTAAGCTGTTGAAGCTGTTTTCTGGATGTAAAAGACAGCCACTAAAGTTAACTGTGTAGAAATACAGGAAGTCTCTTCTTCTCTCCCAGTGCAGTGTTGGAATGGAGGGAGGAGCTGTTTAATAGGGATAGAGTAAATGGGGGGTGGGTAGGTGGTGGAGAGTGAAGAGATTTTTAAATTAAGCTGGTTTTACTCAACGAAATGCTGACACTTTTGAAATGTTGCTGTTGAAAAGTGACATCAATGGTACACAGTGTGCAATCATTGATGTTTAAGCAGACATCAAAAACACTGACCAGTCAGCCACAACAAACTTCTCAAAGACACTCCGTATTCTGCCACAAACAAAAAAAGGAATCCTGAAAGCTTTCGGAAATATAAAAAAAAAGGAGAAAATGGTTTTAGAGTGCATGGCATCGGCGTGACTTTTACTTTTGAAAATGCTATTATCTTGGTGTGATGTGGAGACACCCATGACTCATTGGTTTTGAAGTGAAATGGCACTGGTGCAATGAAGTTTGGCTAAGTGGCCTCGAGATGCTTTTGATGTGACACAGGAGCACAAAAAGCAAAAAAACAAAAACAAGGAAGCAGTTATTGCAAAGAAAGAACCCTTGAAATGACAGTTCAGCAGCATGTGAAATGAAAAAGGTGGTGGTGGGGTGATGTCGCTTATCGAGGCTGGTGGGCACGGGGGGAATGGAAGGAGAAAGAGGGAAGTAGAGGGGAGGGTAAAAAAATGTGTGAAATGCAAGATGTAGTAGTCATCATGTGGTTGTGGTGAGTACACAAGTGCAGCCATCCAGCTGAATTGAAAGCAGGTTGTGAAAGATAAATATGCTGACCCAAAACCACCGTGTTCCGCAAAAGTCAAGAGCACAAAAAAAAGGAGATTAACTCAAGCATTTAATGTTCCTCTTTTTTCATCGCAGACAAAATTGTCAACATCATTCAGCCACAGCCGACAAACGTAGTGCCTCTTTTACCACTTTCCATAAAACCTTTTCAGATAAAAAATGCTTTCCACTGAAATTTGCATTTACTTTGAGATGTAATTTTAGGTATAGAAATGAGCTTGTCTGAATTTATGTCACTTTACAATCAAACCTGGATTAGCATGGCAGCCCGTCTTTTGGGGGACTTTCCCCCAAACCCCTTAAACCACTCAACAGATGGTGGCCAACAAAATAGATTTTCTCACCAGAGAAAACAACATCATTATCCCCAAACCAAATCACTTTAACATTGTGATGCCAGCACCGGACAAATCTTTTTAGCACTTGCACGTGCCCACCGAGGACTCGACATCGCAACCCCTCCTTTGAGTCAGGTCTAAAACACGGTTTGTAACCACTTCTGCAGTCCACCATAAATCCTTAATGGCGTACTCCATAAACTTTGCCAGACTTGAATATTTATGGATGCCTGTGGTTCCCCAGAGTGCCATTTCCTGTCTGGGGCTCAGCGCAGATCAGAAACTGCTGTGGAGAAGCTCTGCCGTTCCAGCTCTGATTGAGAAAAGAGCTTGTGAATACAGATGGGTGGTCATCTTGGCTTCAGCCATTAACAAAATAGTATTTTGTGGTGAAAACGTAGCAGCATATCAACAGTTTTAACAAATAAATGGCCAGAGCAAGGACCAACCCGTGTAGCTGCCTGAGGCTGTTGTTCTTTCCTTACTTCTATCAACCAAACTTGGGTTTTTTTTCAATCAATTATGGAGTTAGCAACTAGTAAAAACACTCTGGCTTTCAGACTTTCTCACCGTAATAACTGTGAACACTGTTTTTGTCATATTGCAAACTGATGACAGTTGTTTAAAGTCCCTCTCCGATTATCATTTGATCTTTTTTCAAAGCATTCCCAGTGGTCTTTAGTTATGATTATGCAATTTTAGCCAAAATGAAAAAAACTTCTGTCATTTTTTTTCTAGGACATAGTTTCTGCAGAGCAACTGTAGCAGATTACAAATTCACATTAGAGTTGTCAGGGACCGTTGACATGGAGCAAGCCCGCCCCCATTTCCCATCACTCATGTGGTCACATGCTCTCCTGCTAGCTAACATTAGCAATGCAACAAAAATGGTGAGCAATATTGGAGCTATCCAGCCGTACAGTTTTGATCCAGATTTCAGCTCAGACGAGGAAAACAAACACGTACGTGGATCTATTTGTCTGCAAGTGGATCCATCAGAATGAAGCGGAACAGAGAGCTTGAGGTCGCCGTGTAGCTTCTATGTCACACTTGTAAGCTTTTCCAAATGGCATTCTGCTGCTAAATCACAACTTTTTGAATAAAGAAATACTATGAAATGCAATTTCATACACTGTATGTCCTCCATTGAGAGAAAAATGCCACAAGAGCATGAAGAAAACCTGATTGTCATTTAAGTGGGTCTTTGAAAAAACTGTTGGTCAAACAGATGCAGATGCTTTGTACATTCTTTGTAATTGTCGATGTAGCCTAGCTTACCTTAAAAAAAGAAATAATCCTACAAGCCTCCACGTAAACATTTTCCCTTTTTTTTTCTAGAAAAAGAATGTTGTTTGAACCGTCCAATTACATTTTCCATTAAGAGAACTCCTGACATCCAACTCTAAATCTAAAATGATTTTATCGTCAAAGTTTCCCATGGAGCTCCAGCAGAGTGTAAAAAATGCTTTAAAATAGAATTCTAGAAGCTAAATGTCATGTTTACATCCCATAAGCCAGTAGACAGGGTCACTCTCTTGGGACGAAGGTTTGCAATAAGCTGATTAGAACATACTTTGTTGTTGTGCTGTGTTGTACTCTCTGTGATCTGCTTCAGGGGAATACTTTCCCTCAATATGGTAACCTTAATTTCCCTCTCAACTGTAAGAGTGCTGAGAGAAACCAGCTGTTTAGGGTCTCACGTTTCATCCTGTACTCCTAATTATTGCGGCAGCAAAAAAAAAAAGTCTTCTCTCTACACGAGTGTTGAAGCAGACAACAGGTCAAGTCTGTTCAGAGCATTCTCCAGACTAAGAGAAAATTCTCTTTGTGTTAGGGCGAAAAATTCAAGCTGAGGTACTGCAGAAAAATGCTCTATTTATAGGCTAGTCTTAAAACACTAGCTGCTGGAAATACCAAGCTAAATTGAAAGCAGGGCAGAGTCAGTGAACAGAGAGAGGACAGCCAGAGGCATCTTAGCTCCAACGGTGAAGTTCACAAGTTCTCTGCTCATAAACTGGAAACATATAGTTGGTGTACATCCCAATGACAGTTGAAGGGAAACACGACACTGTTGATATGTAGACTACACGTGTTTACGTTTACATCCCGGGACCCTGAGAAGGGAACGGGGAGAATGTCTTCAAACAGTCGAGGATCCCTGCAGTCAGTATCAGATGTCCATCCTATACGGACGCTTCCTCTAGTATCAGTCTGCAGGGGTCACTTGATTGATGTTGGATTCAGGTGATCTCAGCCTGCTATAGACCACACTACTTCCCTCGAGCGGTTTACTTTGGGCAACCAGCACAGACTGAGACAACTGCAACCCTAACAGCAACTTCTCAAAATGCGCGATCACATGACGCATTGATTTGGACTTGTTTCCATTTTCCAGCTCCATGGCCAAATTACGAACACCAAAATCGGACATTTTGGATAAAAATGGCCACATTGATGTGAGGGGAAAGTGTGCAGTGAAGCAGCTATGACGCTCAGGATTTAATGGTCACCGGTTAAAAGACCACATTTTAGTGTTGTAAAGTGTGATATCTTAGAGGTTTAATTTGTGTGCACAAAACACATCAACAGTAAGATAAGTAGAACTATAAAGACTTTAATGTCTGCAGTGTTACTCCAAGAAAACAAAGATGCTGAAATACAGCCATAAGTAACAAACATTATGTTTCTGCACTTTAAATGGTTCAGGGGAATACTCAGAGGTGTAAAGTACTTGAGTAAATTAACTTTGTTACTATACTTAAGTATGGTTTTTTGGCTACTTTGTTTTTATACTGAGTATCAAAACATAAGCAACTTTTACTCTCTTCTCAACTAAATTTTTGATTGAATATTTGCAATCTTTACTTCAATATATTTGAATGGACACCTACCATTACTCAGTACATTTACCTGAGTAGTTTACTTGAGTAAATGTGAGTGTCCATGATCACTTTTTAATGGACACCCTGCAGCCAATTAGAATAGAGCATTCACCCAAACCATCATATAAAGGTGTTTGATTTCCCCTCACCAGTCTGATTTGCCAGTGGTTGACTGTTTGTTTTGTTATTAAATGTGCTTCAATCTGGAAGTTGAAGAGTGAAAATTATATGGGATAAGATAGCTTTTGCCACCACTTCCGGGTCCGTTGCATTGTTTAGATGCTCCACTGTTGTCACCTGGCCAAAAATAAATAAAATGGCTGTACATATCCTTTTTTCCCAGCAGAGCTACGGTATCAAGATAATTTTCCTGCCATGAGATCAATAACATTCTAAAAAGTTTATTCTATTGTCGTTTAATACATGAGTCGCAATGCGCAGGAGCACTCAGTTGAATCGATGTTCCAAGACTCAATGTTTATGCCTGTGACCCCGTGACTTTTTTTTTTTTACAGTCTAACAGGATAAATTCATATTCAAGGCAAAGAAAAGTTGCATTCAAAAGAGACATGTTAAACATAAAACTAAATTTTGTTTTCATATTTTTCCTGCAAAGTTTTGAACAAAATATAAATTTGTGCACAAAGTTGTCTTTGTGAATACGTTTCTTATTGACAGCTATCTTACCCCATACATTTATGTCAATCAGTGAACCCAAATGTCTTTTTTGAATAAAACCCTTCAACTGAATCAACCTATCACAATGTAAATAACCAACAATAATTGCATAGAATGTCTCTGGGAGAAAAATGATTTCTTCCTCCCTACTGTCATGATTTGATGGGTTTCTTTGCTGAGCAAAAATGTAAAAATGAGCAGACTGCGCATCCAAACTCACCTGGTTCAGTTCATTACTAAGAAAATAAGCACTACGACACTTTCATTGCTTTATGGACAGATTTAGCAGCTATGTTAGAATTTCCTGCACACTGATGTGGTGGTGAAGCAGCCTGCTGCTCACACAGAAAGTTATGCGTTTCACGTCACTGTGACACTGCTGCAAGTAAAAATGTTCACCAAGACCTTCTGTGCTTTCACAACTGTTCGGTGCTGGAAACTGAAACCTCGTCGCACCTCATGAAAGTGATGCAGGTCAGATCCCGAGACAGTTATTTATGCCTTATGCCACATGGCAGGCTCGTTTTAAAAAGTAGCAGAACAGAGGCATCAATGCCTGTCCAGCCTCTTATGTTAAATGCCTTTGACCTTGGTGACAAAGCAGAGCCCTCCCAGTCTCTTGGCATATTTTTGAAAACACATTTTAATCACTTTACCTAATGAATCCATTGAAAAACCTAAACCTTTTAATGTTTAATTCATACAGAATATTTGCTCAAAAATAGTTTGAATTAGTTAAAGGGGATGCTGGTGAACTCCATAGTGTAAGTTAGCCAGTATCAATGTGTTGTCATGGTTACAAAAAGACATTTTTTACGTCAACCATCTTTAGATCTATTGTAAAAGTGTTCCCAGTGGTCTTTTAATCATGATTATGTCATTGTTAAGCAAAATCAAAAGTGGGTCTTTAAGAAGCAACGAGTTCACCAACAGGCTGTGTGTCAGCTGGCAATTATGAGAACCTGCTCCACTAAAAGTGTGGTTTTCACTCTCAAAGCCATCCAAGGCCTGCAGAGCAGTGCTGTTTTTGAATCCTGGCCCACTGTGGCATTAACCTTGAACCACAAACATCAAAGTTAAGCGAGTGTGAAAGGTGCGATTGTCCAGCACGAGCAGGTTGGACGGCCTCCCCCAGGCCGCGTGTGACAGAGCCAACCACCAGCGAGAGGAAATCATTCAGGGAACGGGATGATGTTACTCAAAACTTAGGAAAACATCTTAGTGAAATATTTACAGTACCTTTCAGACTGCCAAGTCACATGGAAATAAAATTTACCTTAAAGCAGAAAAAGCTGAACTTGACGCCAAGCTCCCTTCTGCAGAGATTCAGAGGGAATCATCACAAGTTCCACTGAAGCATCAGACATAACACTCAGCCATCACGTGTTAATGCAGCAGGACCACTTCACCACAATCTCTGTCAAAGCTTCATTCTGAACAGACAAACTAAACCCAAACGCGTTTTGCTTTGGTTTTGTGAAAACTTTCTCAACCTCGTTTGCAACTCGTAAAAAAACTGACATTTTTTGACCTCTCAAAATCCCTTTGACATCAAGAATTAAGGCTTCTAAGTGCTCCTTATGGTGCTTCTAAACTGCTGGATAATCTGCCGTTTGCTCAATTTGTCTGCACCTGAGATTAGATGACCTTTCATAGCTCTAAAACCAGAAGGCGGACTGAAAGAGCCCTGAGCAATCAGCTCGGCTGTGACTGTGCCCCAAAGATTCAAACTTTCTTTGGGTGTGGTATGTTCATCTGTGTTACATTGTGACAGAACACAGCAATTCTCTGAAAACATGCTGTCTCTACTCTTGGAAGATTTCTCTTTAAATTGTCTCTCAACCCTGCAGCCATCACTGTGCAACTTTTAGAGTACCGGTAACTGTAATTACAAAAGAGCATACAGTGTCATGCAAAAGTAGTCATACCCTTTCATTTCTCCACATTTTCTCCACATTGATTGGTGACTGATCAAATGTTGACTTCATGAATTAAGAGTCTACCTGTGTGTAATTTAATCTCAGTATACAAATCCATCTGTTTTGTGACAGTCTCTGTGGTTTGTCAAGAGAATATTGGGGAGAAAACAGCATCATGAAGAGTAAGGAACACACCAGACAGGTCAGGGAGAAAGTTGTGGAGACATTTAAAGCAGGGTTAGGCTAGAAAAAGATTTCCCAAGCTTTGAACATCCCATGAACCACTGTTCAGTCCATCATCCACAAATGGAAAGAGTATGACACAACTGTAAACCTACCTAGACATGGTCGTCCAGCTAAACTAACAGGCCGAACAAGGAGAGCACTATTAAGAGATGCAACCAGGAGGCCCATGGTGACTCTGGATGAACTGCAGAGATCTACAGCTCAGGTGGGAATCTGTCCATAGATCAGTCGTCCACTGACCAAATCTGGACTTTATGGAAGAGTGGCAAGAAGAAAGTCATTGTTAAAAGAAAACCACAAGATGTCCTGTTGCAGTTTGCCATAAGCCATGTGAGTGACCCGGCAAACGTGTGGAAGAAGGAGCTCTGCTCACATGAGACCAAAATGGAGCCTCTTGGTCTAAATGCAAAGTGCTACGTGTGGTGGAAATCTAACACTGCACATCACTCTGAACACACCATACCCACTGTCAAACATGGTGGTGGCAGCATCATGCTCTGGGACTGCTTCTCTTCAGCAGTATAGGGAATCTGGTTAGAGTTGATGGGAAGATAGATGGAGCCAAATACAGAGCAATATTGGAGGAAAACCTGTTGATGTCTGAACAACGACCATAAACATAAGCCAAAGCTACAATGGAATGGCTTCAAATTAAACCTTTCTTTATGTGTTGGAATGGTCCAGTCAAAGTCCAGACCTGAATCCAATCCAGAATCTGTGGCAACATCGGAAAACTGCTGTTCACGAACGCTCTCCATCTAATCTGACTCAGCTTGAATGGTTTTGCAAGCAAGAAAGGGCAAAGATTTCAGTCTCACCAAGATTTCTATGCAAAGAACCTTTATCAGAATTAATATTCATTCATTCATTAATTCATTCATTCATTTTCCAAGCCGCTTTATCCCTTTCGGGGTCACGGGGTTGCCGGAGCCTAACCCGGCTACTCATGGGCGAAGGCAGGGTACACCCCTGGACTGGTCGCCAGTCTGTCGCAGGGGCTCAGAATTAATAGTTAGAGCAAGAAAAAAAAAAAAAAAACATGCAAGAAGTCCACAGACCGCTAAGTGTTAATATGCATGAAAACAACTTGTGTGAAACTAGACTCCATAAAAAGAATGTGTGGACATCGGAAAGCATGATGTGTGCACAGGGTCACCATGAAACTATTAATTTCACTTTAAACCTATGAAGTAAAACTAACCTTCAAACTGTAGGCTAGGGCATATTTCCCTTGTTAATGATGTATTTTAAATGAATGAAAATGAATATATTGAGGCATATGCAAACTTTCAACAGCAAGAAATAAGCCAGTGAAATTAAAATCTAACTTAGTTCAAAGAGTAACTCTAGGTTAGCAAACAGAGGGACTGAAACAAGAAAAACCAGCAGTACTGCCTTTAATTCTGTTATTAGTTTCCGTACACGTTTGCCCTAATAATCCACGACAGCCTTAAACCCTTAATGTCACCCAACTTCAGACTTTGCTATTATTCAGAGGTCGTATGAACTTTCCCGTCTCACAAACCAACCTCTCACCAGTTGCCTATTAAATTTGTAAACAGACAGAAAATGAAGGAGCTCGTTCAAAAGACATCTTTGCGCCACAATCAGCTATTTTCAGAAAAAGCTGCGCTAAAGAGATCAAACATTGCTGGAGCTCATTAGCATCTGGAAAATCTCTGCTAACAACCTTTGGATAAATAATTTACAGCTTTTACCCAACTGATGGGAAGAAAAATGCTAAATTCATTTGTTGTTGTCTGCGAGGCTCTGCTGCTATTTACCATCCAAAGCAGAAGGAAAACTCATTTGTAAGAGTGCCAGCACAATTTTGAGTATCTGATCGTGTGCTGTTATGAGACCCATTCTGAGTTAATACTATAATAAAATCACATACAGAAAAAGAACCCTTTGATAGTTGTGTGTCAGAGCTCATGTCATCATATGGATGCTGTAGAGCTCTGACGAGGCTGTTTCTCATTTAAAAAGGATAGAAGCTGAAACATTTATGATCATTTAGTCAACACCATCCCCTCCTTTGAGATAATAATTTCAAAAGTATGGATTAGTGTCTGTAGAGATAAGCTGGACTTGTCAGTGAGCCGGCTCACTGCAGGGGAGCTTCCACTCCGCTTTATCATTCACAGGAAACAACTGTAGTGTCCATAATCTCATCTTGGCAAGAGATGAACGTTTTTTGTAAAACCCGCAAATCACGACTTTTGTGCTCCACTACTGTGTCCGATAACTTTATCAAAGAATCAATGTACTCTATATTGTTTTCTGCACACGTGTAACTCCTGAGAGTCTGTGTGGATAAACGTTTGTTTATACTTCTTTTTCTTTAAAAGCACTTGTTTGAACGCACGTTTCCGAGCCCGGTGTGAACTTAGCATTACACTGGGCTTGCCAGAAATGTTCCAAAGTGACAACAAATGATGAAGAATTTAATGGGTTTAGTGATTTGATGTGATGTTGATTTTAATGGACTTATTAGCATGTTTTTTATGTTGTGGTTATCTGAATAAATGTTCAAATGTTGCGCAAATATACTAGATTCCTCCTTTGTTTCAGGAATCTAAAAAATCATTAATGTGCTGTGATATATTCAGCCTATTATTACTATCTATTTCGTTATGATTTGCCTTTCAAAATAAAATGCCAGTTGTTGTTCCCATATTTTGTTAAATACATTTTTCACAAAAGTGCGACTTCTATATGATTCTTTTTTTTTCTTAGGCATTTTTTGACTGCTGCAACTTATACACCAACGCAACAAAAAAAAACTGTATATTGAGAAAAAAAGTAAATCCACTGTCATTTGTAAAGCTTACAGAACCATCACAAATGGAAATTGTCCATGTTTTTTTTGTTTAAAAAGTCATTGAGCAGCAATAAAAATCAAATACATTTAACAAACTGAGGCCTTCAGTGTGAGTTACTAAAGCCAGGTCTATTCTTCATTTGTGGTTTGATAGCGTGATAATTTATTTAAAAAGTTGCATCTTTTTGATTTGAAGCACACTTTCCTCTGTGGTTGTAAAGCATCTGCTCCTCAGCCCTGAGCAGAAGTCTCTGCAGATGACCCATACACAAAAGCTGCAGGCTGAAGCAGTGCTCCTCGACCGAGGAGTCTGCACATCTTCTTTGAGGTCTTTTACAGTTCAGCTGGAGGTTTAATTTGTTTTTCCAGCATTACTGGAAGTATTTTCTAAAGTATGGTTTCAATCCTCTGAAAACATGTTAGTCTTTTTGCAACATTTGTTTTTTTTGCGTTAGTTTCAAAGTCTAAATTTGTCCTTGTTCTCTCAGCATGTTTGAGTTTGAGTTTACAGTTAGATGAATGTAAAGATGTGTTCATACCATTTATGAACTACTTGAATGCAATTTCATTTTCCATGGTTATTTCTGTGTAAAATAGTGTTATAATTTGGCCGGTAAAATATGTGTTTGGCCGGTAGATGTTTTTTTTAATCAACCAGCTAACTTGGCTAGTGACTCAAAATTAAACTTTGGCCACTGTGTGAAGATATTAGTTAGTTAAAATCTGACAGAAAACAGAGTAACATGCACTACAAATTGAGCAGAAGGCATGTTCCTTCTAAAACTGGAAATACCATCAACCTTTTTTATCATGAGGCAGTGTCATCCAGCATGCTCAATCTCAGACTAAAATAAACGATAATTCTCCAGAAAAAAATATTAGGACCTTCACAGCAGCAACAGTCTAAACTACGAGAAGAAATTCAGAGAATTTGCTTTTAGTTCCTAGATTAGTCACAGGATGTTGACTTTTTTTTTGTTTTCTGGTGAAAAAAACAGTTGCATCATGTTCCTTCAGTGCATCTGTTATGTTTAAAGTATGATAGGAAATAAATATTTATATATAAACTACGTGCTGATGATTACACATTTCTCTAATGAGTGTTGTTTTAAAATTAAACTAATATAGTTATTTGGTTTATATTGTGATATTTATATCGATATCGCCAGATATGAAAAAAACACTTTCGTGATGTAAAAAATTCAATATCGCCCAGCCCTATTTTTTATTTAATATAATTATCTAAATGTATAAATGTCTTTCAAAATAAATGTCAGATTTCCTTGAAAATCAGCTTGTCACAATCTACATTTTAAAAATATGCATATATTTACACTCACACACCTTGCTAGTATGTTCCCTTTTGCCTTCAGAACTGACTTCATCTTTGGTGTCATAGATTCAACGAGGTACTGGAAACATACCTCAGAGGGTTTGGTCCATTTTGACATGATAACATCACACAGTTGCTGCAGATTTGTCGGCTGAACATTAAAACAAACCAGTCTGAGATGATTCCATGGCGCCTTATCCTGCTGGAAGTAGCATCAGAAGATGGTACACACTGTGGTCATAAAAGGATGGACATGGTCAGCAACAATACTCAGGTAGACTGTGGTGTTGTAACCATGCTCAATTGGTACTAAAGAGGCATAAATTGTGATAAAAAATATATCTCACACACCATTACACTACCACTAATCTGAAGAAGGAAGGATGGATCCATGCTTTCATGTTTGTGACGCCACATTCTGACCCTACCATCTCAATGCTGCAGCAGAAATGGAGACTCATCAGATCAGACAATGTTTTTCCAATCTTCTGTTGTCCAGTTTTGGTGATCTGTGAATTACAGCCTCAGTTTCCTGTTCTTAGCTGACAGAAGTGGTACCCGGTGTGTTCTTCTGCTGCTGTAGTCCATCTGCTTCAAGGTTGGATGTGTTGTGCATTCAGAGATGCTCTTCTGCAGACCTCGGTTGGAACTAGTGGTTATTTGAGTTACTGGAACAAGTCTGACCATTCTCCTCCGACCTCTGACATCAACAAGGCCTTTCCGCCCACAGAACTGCTGCTCACTGGAGATTTTCTCTTATTCCTACCGTTCTCTGTAAACTCTAGAGATGGTTGTGGGTGAAAATCCCAGTCGATCAGCACTTTATGAAACACTCAGACCAGCACGTCTGGCACCAACAACCACGTCATGTGCAAAGTCACTTCAATCACCTTTCTTCCACATTCTGATGCTCGATTTCAACTGCTGCAGATCGTCTTTATCGTGTCTACATGCATAAATGCATTAAGTTGCTGCCATGTGATTGGCTGATTAGTAATATGCATTAATGAGCAGTTGGACATGTGTACCTAGTAGAGTGGTCAGTAAGTGTAGAATATATACATTGATGGTCGTCTCGCCTTACGGAGATCTCCTTAAATTTTCAACCACACACACATGAGCTGTGGATTCACGGCAGGTCGGCCACATGAAGGGAAACTTGGGCTGAAACAAACTAACGTCCAGCTGTCAGTCGGAGTTTCATGTAGAAAAAAGACTGGTAACGAAACTGAATCCCAAAAAAAAAAAAGAGAAGTTCTGAAAACTTGAACCAGTGTGGCTAAATATGCTGATGAGTTACAGTTCAGAAGGGAAGTCAATGCTCTATGTGGGTTAGTCACCATAAGTGACTTCCACCTTTGTCAGCACACACGTTTCTGTGTGATTACACAAATACATACCGCAGCTGCAAGAGTTAAAAGTTAAACTTTACAGAACGGGAAGCAAATACACACCCACTGACAAAGACAAAGCCTGACCTCTGGCAGGATGACGAGGCGCTCAGAGGTAATTCTTTGCTTTTCAGTTACTATCAGAGGACTCTTAACATTAAGTAGCATGTTAACAGTCAAGATTAAAATCTGAGTGAGAGATTAAAGATGCTGGGAAACAGTGGAGGTGAAACAAAGAGCTAATCTAATTAAGATCAGCATCACTCAATTAGATTTGAGCAAGAGAAACAAATGGCAAGTAAATTCTTTCATCCTAACAAGCGCTTTAATTGCTTGGAGACAGAGTGCTGACATCTGGCATGTCCCCTCCAGGCTGAGCGTGTGTGTTCACACACACATAAACACACAGAGCTGGGTGGGTGATGAGTGCGTTTCCACTGAGCCCTGACTGTTTATGAGCATGACGCTGCTTGAGTGCAGCCGTGCAGCAGCCTGGTTTTTGCATCAGGGCTTCACCCTCATGGTCAGTGGAGGAGCGTCCAATTAACGGCCTTTCGGGGGGGCGCACACACACACCAACTGAGAATGAGGTCACTTTAAGAATGAGGAGATGCTGTCAAAGCTGGGCAGCACGAGGTCTGCCTGTGAAGCACAGAGGTGCTGTGTCAAAAACAAACACCGAGAGGGAACAAGAAGCGTTCCTTAGAGCAGATCTGCACTGGGTTGTGTTAAACGTCAGTCTAACCACTTCCTCATGCAGCAGGCAGAGGTCAGGGGTCACTCCTGTCCTCTGACAGCCTCCACAGGCTGCAATAACAAGACTGCCGGAGGAAAAAAAGTGTTGTTTCATTTACCCTCTTTACTCCTCTGACGGTTTTGTCCAACCCAAACCCTCCCTGTACCTTTAATTATCATTTTAATCACTTTAAATAACTCAACCGATCTAATGTTCTGCAACATGTCAAGAAACATTTCTTTAACACAAAATATTCCACAGATGTTTTGTTTTCATTTATGCATCATCAGTTTTGTTTATATTTTATATTTTTGGTGTCAAACATCACAACACAACCTTAGCCGAAGAGAGACAATGACTGTCAAGTCACACTGTGTTGCTTCACTGAAGGAAATGTCAACAACACAATCCAGATATGGGGGTATGGTGCCCTCTGCCGGTCACGACTGAGACTGCAGCTGTCAATACAGTCCTTATAAATCACAGCTTCAGAAACTGAATTAATAAAACAGTGAGTCTGCAGTAAACCTGCTGATTAAAGAAAAAAACTTTTTTTTATTTAAATAAAATAAACAATAACGCCTTTTAATCAATTAAAGTTTAACAACAAAAAGAACAAAAAGTGAAGAATTATTACCTCAAATCAACAAACTAAGCAGCTGATTTAAGTAGTATACTTTAGCTTTTTTTTTTTTGTTTACACTTTTTAACCACAATGACACATTAAGCAGAAGCCAGTGTTTTGACTGTTTTCCAATCTCTATTATAATTGAACTATTCTAACTCTATTAAATGATGACAAAATGACCTGAATGAAATCAGAAACTGAAGACTTTCGCAGTGTTAGAATTTCAGTTTAAAACATTTGGGGGAATTTTTGCAGAGCCCTGGACATGACATATTAAATATTCATATATAAATTGTTACCTTAAATGTAACATTTGTGGCCACGAATTATTATATTGTGGACAGTAAAATTAGCATTTTGTTGACTCAAATTACCAGCAGGAAGTATAGATACTAAAACATTAATTTTTGCACAAAATGCTAATTTGTCCCAAAAAAATATTAATTTGTATGGACAAAATGCTAATTTATGTCCACAAAATGCTAACTTGTTTCCACAAAATGCTAATTTGAGCACAAAAAACACTAATAAAATACTATTTTGTGACCATAAATTATTAATTTGAGGGAACAGTTTATTTTATTTTTTTGTCATGTCCAGGCCTCAGTAAATGAAAACTTAGAGTGCATAAAATAAATGAAGGAGGCAGAATAAAAGTCTTTACAGAAAGACACACGATGGGACAGTTTCGGCAGGGTCACTTCTGGAGCCTCTGAATTCTGCTCAGGGAAGGGAGGCTCTGAACAGTCTGGACAAGTTAATACATTCATTTTTAATTGGATAGGTGTGCCCAGACTTTTAACAGGCTCTGAATTTCAACTGGATCCAAAGACGTCGCCAGAGTCTGCCGGGCACATTTAGACAGATGGGCCGAGGTTCAATTAAACCTGACCTGTGGACGAGTGGAAGGGAGGAACCATCTGGTTTGTCATCAACATGCAGCTCAAATGCTGAGCATCCATCCATCAAACGGATAAGAACATTCCCAAACCCAAAGTAAAGGATCACATAAAGAAATGTTTCATCTGAAGTTTGATTCAAATAGATCATTTGACACAAATTAACTTCACTGCATCCAAAGCAAAACCAGTAGATGCAGCCTGCAGAAGCAGCAGATCCTGGATGCTGCAAGTTGTTTCACTTGTGAGGTGCCGCATGTTTAGGTTGAAGCTTCCAGCAAAAAGCAGTTCATAAGCTCACGGGGAGCCGGCTGGTATTAACAGGTCAGAGTGCTGTGTGTGATGCACGAGTCAGCTAAGTGGGTCAGAGATGCGGTCCAGAGAACACTCTGCCAGGTCAGCAGGCTCACTCAGAGGTGTATTTGCACATTTCTGGCAAGAGTGACTGCTGAAAAGCTTTGCCCTGGCTGGTCCACTTCAATATTTGTTTGCGAATGATTTATAAATATTTCCCTTTGGTTTCACCAAGGGCAGCGTGTTGAGAGGGGGGGCATTTGAAGTGAGGCCATGAAAAGTCTGATCTGTGAGCCGCCTGCATCCTTAAACACATGATCCACTGAGCAGCCTTTTTCATCTGCTCGTTACACACACCTCAGCCGCCAAACAACTCAGATCAGGCAAACATAACAAGCTAAACTTTTAGTCACTGTGAACATACATCAATTAAAACACCAACTGTCACCGAGACGCCGTTCAGAAGAATGGAAAACTCCTGCAAAGTCCCATTGAACAAGGAAGACTGTTTGAAGATGTCGTTTCTCTCTGGGTAACACAAAGAGACAAAGACAAAAAGGCAAGGAAATCCAAAAAGAATGTAAAGAAATCGTCTTAAATCAAAGCAACCACTCACTCCATCAACTTTGACTTTAGGATTTTATCTGTAGCTTTTTTGTTCCCATGTAATCATAGAAGTGAAACTTTGGTGATTCCAGCTCAGAGGAGGAAAACAAAGACGTACATGGATCTATTTGTCTGCGAGTGGATGCATCAGAATGGTGCGGAGCAGGGAGCATGTAGCCCACCTGTTGTATTTTCTACTTTGCAAATACAAGCTTTTATCAACTGCATTTTTTCATCTGCTCCTGATTCACAAGGATTTGAGTAAAGAAATACTCACAAATATATATATTTTTGCTCATTTTTTATATACATGTCCTCCATCGTCACAAAAATACCACAAAAAGGTGTTAAAAACCCCAAAAACACGTGTTTTTTAAATTGGAATGGGTCTTCAAATTCATGAACACATTAATTCTTTTTTTTTTTATTTATTTAATAAAGCAACCAAGTTTGCAACTAAGTTTACTCAAACAAACAAGACAGAGGTTTATGTTGCAGTTTCTTTGCTAAATTTTATGAACCAGTCGGACTGTTATGTCAACAAGAAGTCATGAAGGCGTCCTGTTGAGCCGAGTTGAAAGCATCCTCAGAACATGCAGTGTTTCCTCTTAAGTTAAGATGCCATCAGCTGTCACACATGGGTGTGCACACTTTGTTATCTGCATTTAACCCATCCCTCAAGGGAGTGTTTGGTGGTTCAACCCCCCCAGTCTAACACCTTAATGTTGAGGGTCAAGCAGGGAGTTCTGCTGTGAACTGTGAAATACAACTCATAGTTTTTTAAGATCTCTCAATAAATTGAAAATACACAAAAAAAAGTTTTTGAATTTCATTGCAAAACAGACAAACATACTAATAATAATCAATGACAGCTTTTATGTATTCCTCAGTGGCCTGCAAATAAGTTGTAATGATATGTAATACATTTTACAACAAATATGTAATGTAATAAAGTAATAATCCCTAAAATACAATGTTCTGTCCATGTCAGAGCAGAATATTTCAAATTAAAATCTGCTCTTTTTAAAAAGTCATAATTTCGACAGCAGGTTAGCAATCAATCCCGTTTTATTTATTTTTAAGACAGATACGTACGCAAAGTTGAAACAACTGATCCGAAAAAAAAAATAAAACTACTCAGACCCTAAACTTTGGTTACCAACTGGTGCACAAAATAACAGGCGTGAATGTTGCAGTTCCTCAACAGCCCACTAGTGTCAAACTTTTTGATTATTGGTTATTTTCTAGTTGTGACATGTGTGGGTTTTTTTCTTTTGGGGGGTATTTCATTACAGCTTAAATTTATACGTGTTAGGAGCAGGATTTTTTATTTAGGTGGGTGGACAGCAAAATTCAAACTTTACTCCTCTGTCTAATTGGGCATTTTTTGGCAAAACTGTGGAGGTCAACTCCTGTCAGCCTCAGGCTTCATTTCTGAGGTTCAAGATCCTCCAGCATAAATGACTGTGGTGCCACCAGAACAAATGGAATCACTGGAGGTTGTTTATTTTCTTGACGCCTTTGAAAGCCAACAAAAAAACCCTCCCATCCAACAGCTGCTTTACTTTAACTGAACTTTTGTAGCAGCTAAAGTGATTTCCAAACGACTTCAAGTCAAAGCAGTCTTGTTCTGTCGTGAAGTTTTCTTTTTTTTTGCTGGGTTATCTGAAGCCTGTAAATGAGTGTAGGGGCACATCCGTCCCTGGATTTATTTCTGTCTTTAACAATTATAATTGAACAATGTTTAAAGGTAACATTAATTCCAATAACACACTAGATAGTTTACATGGGACACGTGACAGCTCCAATCAAACAAAGCTGGAAACAGCTTCATCCTTCAGCGAGATGTTTGGAAAGCTAGCTGAACATCTTTAAACGGATTTGATCTCCAGTTTGTGAAGGTTACAGACTAGAAAAAAGAAAAATGGAGACAGATGTTTGTGTTTTTACACCGTGTTTGTGTCTTACAATTTAGTGCCCCTCTGAAAAAAAGAACTACAAAGGTGTTTCCTCTTTTGTGTTTAATTACGGTGTGGCAGAACTCTTTCACTGCCACCTCTGGCCTACAAAGCAGGCCTGACATCAGACTCTGTTTAATCTCAGCAATCCATTCTGCCAATAACTCAACAACTCCAAACAGGAAGGCAGTTATGGGGGTTTGACCCTCTGACCTTTACTGCTTCCGAAATGCTGAGGAAATGAACCTCAGAGCGACCACAACAGCTTCCGCTTACCACAAGCTCAAACCGATTGAGCAAGAAGCAGCAAATGAAGCCAGAACCTGAATGTTCTGAATTAGTCACGTATAGTCTGGCCTCTGCTGAGAGAGAGAACTAAAAGAAAAAGCTCAGACACACAAAGAACAGGGGATTGGGTTTGGTTTAGGCTTTCTTCACATGGAATTTATCTTTCCAGGTATCCAGTTTGGGTTCGCCAAGAAATAATCCACAGCAAAACATTTAAACGTTCCTCTGTGGGTACAACAAAAACTGGGTTGACCCGTACGATGCCGAGGTGTTGGCTCTGTTGGACAGGCCTGGGCAAGCCTTTTCTGTTATTTAAGCTAAGCTAGCCGCATTGGTTTTAAGCTCATCCATGGACAGGTATACTTGCGTCATCCAAAAGGAAAACAAAATAAATCAAATGTCGAGCTACGTTCACAGCGCCCTCAGCAACACGCGTTCAAGCAACCACTTCCAATTAAGCGTCTGTGTGAATGCTCTTATCGGGCTTTCATGTTTAAAATTCTTGCGTAGCTATGTAAGTTTCTACAATCGTTTTTGGGTTCCACGTACAAAACGCACGCTTAAAGTAAAACCAGGTCAAATTTGGGCCGATCAGGAACTTTTGGACGTGGTAGTGACTTATGGATGGCGTTTCTTAATTCACAGCAATGCCAACTGTTTGAAAAATTGCACGTGGAGGAGAAATCAATAATTGTAGTTTGTGCCCGGCTGGAATTCTACGATACCAAGTCTTACATAGAACTGTGAAAGACAAAACCTGGAGCTTTTGCACCACATTTTGAACATGTGCTAGAAAACTGTAAAAAAAATAAAATAAAATAAAAATAAAAAGAAGAAGAACCCCTCTCTGTATGTCCAGTGTGAACACCATGCGCTATGTGGACCATCAAAAACTTGCAATCAGCGCGTTCTTAAGTGCGAGTCACATGCCCGATGTGTCTGTAGCTTCAGTCTTTATTTCATCCACTTCTCTCTAAATAAACGGCATTTCTGACAAATATAAATTTTAAAAGAACTTTACTTTTAGCTTAGGTTAAATATGAAATCGATGAGCTGTTATAGCTTTTTAAAAAACAAGTCTTAATTTTTTACTCTGCATTTTTAAGACAAAAACTTTTTTTTTTTTTTTTATTGCTGGATTTGAGGCTAATTCTGGGTCTCTAGAAAAATCAGGCAAAGACTAATGTGAGCTAAAGAAAGCTGCAGATGTGAGCCGGTTCTCTGTCGAATGAGAAACATTTAATAAATCCGTTATACAGAACAGCAGTAAAAAGCTCAAACTTTCTGCCGGCCCATCCTTAGACAGTTTGGGGCAGTAAGTATCTGTCAGAGGTTTGTCTCAACCGGTGATCCAAACACACCGTTCCAAGCTAAAGGTGAAGCGCCTCTCAAACACCAACACATGGCTTTTTCCAACCACCAACAAGCTGAACTAACATCCTCAGGCCTGAACAGACTCCGGAAGCAGCTGGAGGGAAGGTTTCTGAGAAAAAGCTTCATCTTTTCAAGCCACAAACATCATCTCACGTGTTGAGCAGACATTCACATGATCAGGCGGTTTTTCCATTTAAGACGTAGACATTATTAGATTAAAAAAAAAAGATGCGGGAAGGAGCAGAGGGGGAGGTGTGGTGGTTTGGGCCCATCTGTTTCTTGCCAAGTCAAAGTAAGTCAGAAAGAAAAGCCGAGCAGATCCACTAAGCATTAGTGGTTAACCAACTACTAATGAGGGAGAAATGAAAACACTAGGCTCAGATGTTAGCGTTTAGCGTGCAGGGCGCACAGCGTCCCCACGAGGTTTCCGGGAGTGATGGCCAACACTCATCTTAACCAAACGATCGGAAAGACGAGAGGCCCGTTTATAAGCTATGATTTATTCTTGGAGTGAGAAACTCTTTCAGAAATGTGGAGCACATGCTACAAATTCCTTTCATTCAGCTAAAGTCCGGAGCTCCAGGCGTGTTGAAGGAAAAAAATCCTTTTGCCGGTGTTTGAGGTTTGCTGGTTCTTCGTCTACTCCCGGCGTCTTCCTCCTCTGAGCCCTGGAATGAATCCTGGGAAATGAGAGGGCCTCCTCCGTTCTTCACTACCAGGTGTGCCAATTTCAGATCAGCCTAACATGACGCCGTTCCACTGCCAGAGCAGTGTTTCGGAAGAGGTATAATAAATAATGGTAGCTGACACGTACAAAGAGAAGTGAGATGATCAGCGTGACAAAGGTGGAGAAGGAAGATGAAGGCAGAAAGAATGGGCAGAGGGAGCTGCTTTAGGGAATGTGAGGCATCATGAAACCATTTGAATCAAATCAGCCCCATGTGTCCTCCAGAGTCTTATTATCCCATAAATGAACTTTATTGAGGCAACAAAGTGCTTCAGAGCTCTGCAAAAACATTAAAGGGGCCCCGCCCGCCTCGGCCTGCAGCCAGGGGGAGCACTGTTCCTCAAGGGACTAATGAAGAAAAAAGTAAATAAGAAAAGACGGGGTCCCCCAGCCTAGTGTAGGCTGCCCTGGTGCGGCTTCACAAGCTGGTTGGTCAGTGCTGCTGGACTAATAGCCTATTAGTGATGGAAAAATGGTTGGCAATTACACTGGATGCACAAAGACCTTTGGACTGCCCTGACCTGTCAGGTTAACCAGGAAGGAAATGGGGATGAAAGGAAGCAGGAAACGATGAGGAAAGAAGTTCTCCACCAGATATAACCATTTCACCAAACTAGAATTGACCAGATGGCAGTTGAGCCAGACGCCATCCTCCAACTTTACCGGGTTCTTTTGGGCATTAAAGCAAATGCTAAGATTTATTACTAACCATGATTGTTGTTTGTAGCAGTAAAACAAAGACCAGATTCACATGGAACATTGTCATTAAAGCTTTTAACATTTTGAAATGTCTTATTTGATCTAAAGTATTTTCGGTCATGAGCTACACATGACCTGAAACAACGAGGTCCCGGATACAAGCGGCTGAAATCAGGTCAATCCGAATGGTGGCTGGGCGTTCCCTCAGGTCACCTGGAGTAGAACCGCTGCTCGTCCACATTGGCAGGAGCCAGCTGAGGTGGCTCGGGAATCTGGTCCTGGGGAGGAGTTCCGGGCATGTCCCACTGGACGGAAGCACTGGGAAAGACCCGACACGCTGGAGCGACTACGTCCCGAGGAGAGGGAAGTCTGGGCATCTTAGCTTAGACTGCTGCCCTCCTGACCCGGTCCCGGATGAGAAGATGGAGTCAAAGTACTTTAAGTTAGACTTAAGGGTTTTGAGTACCCAAAAGTCCTGGATGAAGACTAACCTTTAAGATTGGGGCATACATGGTGCAGTGAGAGCGGTTGACATCTGATTGGAGAATTGCAGGTTCAGTTCCTGTCTTGCCTCCCCGTGTGTTGAAGTGTACTTGGGCAAGATGCTGAACCCCACGTTCTCCTAGTGGTTAAGGATGACACCAGTGTAAGGCAGTGGTGCAGCCATCATTTTGTGAAAGGGGAAAGTGGACTGTGACTGTAAAGCGCTTTGACCCTTAAAGCAAAGTAGAAAAGTGCTATAGAAGTATACGCCATCTACCATTTACAAGACTATTCAAGTGGAAGATTGATCAGATTGTGGATTGGTTTTGGAGCATTTGGAGTTTTTCTGATGTGAACTGTAAAGTCCCACTCCGACCATCTTTAAATCTATTTTCAAATATTCAAAATATTTAAATAATCTATTTTCAAGTGTTCCCAGTGGTCTTTTAATTATGATTTGTCAGCGTAATCCTTCCCCGTTACTGAGAGCTCTGTTTACACACTAACTTACAGCCCCTCACACCCCAACCTAACATTAGCGGTGCAACAAAGATTTAGAAAAATATTGGAGCTCTCCAGCTGTACAGTTTGGAGCCAGACACCAGCTTGGACAAGAAAAACGAAGCCGTACATGGATCTATTGTCTACAAGAGGATGCATCAGAAGTTGGATATACCCAGCATATTTTCTTTGTACTCTCTTTTTCAAACATCATTTTTTGTCTGCTCCTGATTCACAACAATTTGAATAAAGAATTACTCAGAAATGCAATTTTAAGATTCATTTTCTCAATACATGTCCATCATCATGAGAAAATGTTACAAAAACATAACCTTTAATCACTGCTCAGTGAAGAAGTGCTTGGTTAGTTTTCTCAGCAGCTTGCATTCTCTTCTTGCATATTTGTTTAAACCCTATACTGTTTTCCAATAACGTCTTCAGAGATGTTTTGATGGGGTTTTTTTTTTTTATTTGGCTGAATTCTCTCTTTTGGAAGATGCCACATAAAAGTTAAACAAATAAGTCTGTTTTTGTCAGGAGGCAAAAAGTCAACTATTATTGTTGTAGTAAGCCGATGTGATGAACGTGCCTCAGCAGGTCCATCGCCTCTGATGACGTCCTTTCTGCTCCGCCTAGCTCTAACCATTTGCTCAGCCAGAAAACCAGTCGCTCCAATCAGCATTCCTGAAAACTAATCCATCTGCAGGGGAGCTACTCTAATCCTAAACATTCGTGTGTTTATATGTCCTTGGAGTGCACCTCTGTATGCAAAACAAAACTTCCATTAAAGGATCTTGCAGGCTTATCTCAGAATGGAAGCAGTAATAAACTGCTTCAGGAGAGGAGAACTACATTTCTGAGTATGAAAGAGATGTGGAACCTGGAGGACATGTTATTAAAAATGGTTTCTTTGAAACCAGCAGCTCTGCTTTGAACTGGAGGAGGAGCAGGAAAGTTAATCGAGTGGAGAGCTCCTTTAATGAGCACTAGGAGGCATTGGAGAAGACGGCAAATTAGTTAAACCTGCCCCTGTCGGAGTGAGACAACCTGAAAACAGCTGATAAAAGAGGGGTTATTTTACAAAAGAAGGATATCACGTTTCAGAGGCCCCAGAGTCTCTGAGTGAGGGACAAAGTGAAGAAGCTCCTCTAGGGAGCAAGTGGAGAGGAGCAGCCTGCGAGGTGGAAGACTGAGGCACGGGATAACAAATGTTCGTGACAACTCAAGGCTGACGTTGTGGGGCTGTGTTTGATGTGTACATAACCACACGGCTCGCTCCTCAGCCGGCTCACTTCTTTCTCATGGAGGCGTGCAGCGGACGCCCAGGACCCGCTCCAACATAAATAATGTCTCTGATCCTCTTTGGGACAAGGGATTTTATAAAGACGGGATTTTTTAGAAGTTGGGAAGGAGGTTACAATGGTTAACCAAACAGCCGCCAGGGGGGATGCATGGAACTGATTAGGACCCTGAAATGAGATGAAGAAGAGGTCTACTAACAAAGAGCAGCTCATTTAGTCCAGCCCACAAAAAGAAATCACAATAACTGAGGATCTGTATGATGAGCCGAAAACCAGAAAAGAAATCTGAGAACATCCCTTGTGTGCAAAATGTTACTGTCTGGCTTTGAAACATTTCAATTTCTCCTGTATTTGGCTTTTTTTGGGGAAATAAATCCCTAAATATTGTACTTCCCAAAACCCGGAGCTCCCTCACAGCACAGGTTTATTTGGAGAGATGCTCTCAGCATCCGCTGAAAACTGCTTTAATGAAAAATAAATCTTGTGAAAAAAAGAAAAGAGCAAGTATTAAAAAAAAAAGACCAAGATAAAAGTGAGCGCTGTGTGCCAGAGGCTGCTGGCTCTCATTCCTGGAGTGATTGCACTTAAAGTGAAACCACATGAATTGAGCCGCTGCCACAAGGGAAGGACAAGTGCGTGAAGCTAAAAACACAAACACTTACGCAGTCCTGAAACAAAGCTCCAACCACATTAAAGTCATGAACAAATGAACGTTCCTATCATTCCAAGCGATTCCTGAAAAGTCAGATTCTGATTTTGGAAACCAGTATTGACAGTAAACCACAACAACAACAATGTAGTTTTCTATGTTAGGCACTTTAATTGATTTTTTTAATGACTGATTAACAATCAAAATGTTACCAGAGAAAACAGCCATCTTCAACACACTGGTTAAAGAGTACACATCTTTAGAAACCTAACAGGAGACTGCGTGGATTCCTAACAGGTCAGGAAAAAGAAAGAAAAGTCTCCAAAAACCACCGGTTACCCTATAGGCCTGCAGACGAAAGCCTTCAGAACACAAAAACATTCTGCTTAGACACCAGCGAGGTTTTCCTCAGTAAACCCAATCCCCCGGAAAAGAAGTTTGATGCTCCAGACCTGCTGAAAATCGGATTTGTTGGTATCAAAATTATACAAACCTACGAAAAGTAGAGCCTTGCTCAACAGTTACAATCACATCACACTGTCAGGGGTCACACCAGGGCAGACTCAGAGGAAGGAGGGGAGCAAACACTGCTTTATAGGAGCTGCCGGGCTCATTGCTGCAGTCATTGCATTCTTAAATGTAAAAATTTCGAATTTCTTAAAATTGATTTTTTTTCTTCCAACTGAATGAAAGTTACAAACGGCTGCCTGGCTGTTGAGCACTGGCGTGTAGTAACGGATGCAGCTTCCAAAAACAGTGGCACTCCCCTGGGCTGTATCGTTTCTATTTCTATCAACTTGGCCTGCCAAGTTCAACCACTAGAGGACACTCTTGTTTAAAAAAAAAAAAAAAAAAAAAAAGGTGCCACTGCAAACTTCAGGACAGAGATCTCCACTGACTCAAATCCAGGCTGACTAATGCAGAATTACTTAAAATTAAAAAGAAAAAAGAGCTTTTTATTTTTGGATCCACCTCGGGTCTAGATTGGACCTTTAGAGGACCAAAATCAAACCTCAAATAAAGTTTAATTTGCAGAATGTAGCAGAAGTCTAACAATAGGTATGAAGCAAAGGGAGGATTCACATTTTTTGTTATATGTTCTCATGGAGTACAATCTAAAAAGAGCTCTCTGCAAGGGATTCAATATAAGGAAGGTGTGTCAAAAAAGTTTCAATAAATAATTTTTTATCAGACTTATTTTTGAATTCCTAATAACTTTGGATTGAACAAATTAAATCAAAGAAAAACAAGAAGGAAGTTCAGAATACGACTGTGACAGTCACCAGTTCCTACTGCACTAAAATGAGTCAAAACTTTAAATCTTTTTTCTGTGTATATAGAAATATACACACACATGCTTTATTTAAACAGCTCATTTATATACTCACTAAAAATGTCTGACTGTTTTAATCTGCTGCCATGAGCTGACAGTTTAGGTTTTAGTACTTTTACTCTAACAGATGTTATGAGTCTAAAAATAAGTAAAAGTTCCTGCAGTTAGACAGTATTAACACCATCTGATAATAATTTTATTTTATTTCATTGTTGACAAACATGTGCCTTTGTAGAATCATTTATGGCCACCGGAAGCTCAACTACAACAGCTAGCAGCTCTTCCTATAAATCATGAGGTAAAAAATGTGGATCTGCCCTTTAATTTGAGGCAAAGATTGCAGTTGGATATGGAAAGATTCTGCACGAGTGTCTCAGGTGGGAATGTGAAAAGTAGTCTGTGTTCATGTCCAGTTCCCATTAAAGCTGAACATTTAGAAGTGTCTCCACATCACTGGATATAATGCGTCACGGTAAAAAAAAAAAGACGGATTTGGAACGTGAATTACAAATACAGTTTGTTTTTTCTGTTTGGAATACGACCTAAATTTAATTTACTATCCTTCTGTTCACGTTGAAAAAAAATGATGGAAGCTGCAGTTAGTCATCTGTAACCACAACATGGATATCTGGAAATCAATGTACAGAAACACAAAAAACAGATTTCAAAACAGTGTTTTTGTGACGCACACACTCATCCACACAAACAGACACACACACACACACAGGGCATCCCTTGGGGCAGCAGTAAGAACAAACTGCAGAGAGGAGATGCCACAACGATGAATCTGAGTCAGCAGGTGCTTTGGAGCTTTAACACACAAACTCCTGTCTCATGCGGATGATCTGTAATAAGGCGGCCTGCACGTCCTCGTCCATGTGACCCTGTGAGAGACACAAAAAATGATCCTAAGTTAGATCACTCTTCAGAGCCGGCCACCGACACACTGCTGTTTTGGAAATCATCTTACTCCATGCACTGTTTCAAATGCCCAAATAGACTTTAGTGAGAACATTCTCTATGAATCACTTGAGCTACGTTCACACTGAATGCAGTTTGGGCTTTAGGGTTGTACCATTTCAATGTTAAGTCAACGTACAGATGTAATCAAGGGCCCTGCGGTGTGTTTTTAGCATTGGGCATGGCGCGGCGCAGTGCTGGCGACAGCATATTATGGGCATCGCAGCACATAATATGTCCTAACAAATCAATAGATCAAATATCTGATTTGTGAAAAAAACAAAAAAAAAAACGCACTGCGTTAACCAACTGGGAACGAAGCTTTGGCCTGTGGTGTGCTAATGTAATAAGCAGGTGGAGTCCAAAACCAACAGAAGTAGAGAAAGAAGAGAAAGTTATAAAAAGATCCTCCTAAATTTATTCATGTTTTTATTTTTTCCCTCTTTGGACTACTGCAGGACAGCAAGTCATCAAACTGGATCATAGAGAGATGGAAGCACCACTGAAAGTGTCTATCATTCAGACGCAGCTCCTGCAGTGGATGGTGAACTTCATGACCTCTACCATCTCCTAATCTAGATTATTGTTTTAGCAAATGACAAGATCTTTCAGTAAATATGAAACTCAAAATACCAACCATGAAATATAAAGAGAAACTACATTTATTGTTAACCTGCCAACTAAACAAAACTATTTCTGCATCTCATATTACATGAAAAAAGTCACATTTATTAAACTATTTTGTTAAAAAAAAAAGATGGGGAGCTTTCACTTTGAAACAACGACAACTTACTTGTGCAGCACTGAGAAGATGAGTCCGATAAATGGAAACCACCTCCCTGTGTTGCCTCTCAGCATCCTTATCAATGAAAAAAAAGAGGAAAACAAAGAGGACACTGTGTTATGGTTTTACATCCAAAAGTAACATATTAACCTAAATCTGTACAATTTTGTAAGACATGTTTTTTGTATTTTGCAAACTGAATCAGGAGTTTGTTCTGAGCTTACAGCCAGCTGCTGCTGGAGGCTGTTGATCTGAGCTTGAAGAGTGTCTGCGTGCTGCGTTTGTCTCTTGTTAGGTGAGCTGCTGGTGTATGCCAGCTGGGACAGGCCGTTCAGGGCCTTCTTCAGCCGCTCCACGTCTGTCAGTAACTCTGTGATCTGAAAAACAAACACCTGTGACTTCTCATTTCCTTCACACAACCAACAGGAGGAAGGATTCTGCCTCAAGAAAGATGCATCTAAAGCTCATTCAATAAATGTGCTTTACCCTGAAAGAAACGTGTGAACTGCAGGGATATTGAGCATTTTTACAGACACAGCTGACATTGGACAGAAATTTAACAAGCAAACATAATCTACCTTCTTGTCTTTGGCTTCAGTTTGTTGGGCGGACATCTCAATCCTCTTCTGGAGATCACAGATGGTGCTGAGTGACTCATCATACCTCTCTTTCAGCTCCCTAATTTCCTTTTCAACTGCACATCCTTTTTCCTGGACGGCCTCCATCTCCGTCCGGGCCCTGCTCTCACCCTCTCTGGCCTGCACCGCCTCCTCATAGGCCTCTTCACACTCCTTCTCCAAGCTCAGAAGCTTGCTGTTCAGGTTGGCCAGCTCCTCCTCCAGTTGTTGCTCCTTGGTCTTCAGCTGATTCATCCGTTCTTCCTTACAGCGAATCTCTTCGAGTGCTTGCGTGGCTTGCAGGAGTTCAGATTGCAGGGCGGCTACGTCTTCAGCTCTCTGGGTGCTCATCTCCTCCTCTTCAGCAAGAGCCGTCTGAAGTTTAGCCACTTCAGCCTCCAAGATCTTCTTGGCCTCGGCATGTTGTTGCAACAGGGACGTTTGATCCTGGTGGAGTTCTTGGAGTTGTTTCTGTAGGGCACAGGCTCGCAGGGCTTCCTCCTGCTGAGCCTGTCTTGCTTTCTTGCAGTCAGCTTGAGCTTGATTCATTGATTCATGGAGGGATTTGAGCTCTGTGTCATATGTGGCTATCCGAGTCAACTCTGATTTTAGACGCTCCTGCAGATTTTGAATCTGAGTGTTGGATAGGGAACTCTGAGCCTCCAGATCAGCCTTCTGGAGTGTTAGCTCCTTATGCTGCTGCTCTAAACAGAGCCACTTCTCTGTCAGCTCCTCGTATTTAGTCTCAAACTCCTCCTCCACTCCTTTGTGCTTTCCACTTGCAGCTAGGGCATTATCAAGTCTCTGCTGGACAGATTCCATCTCAGTTTGGAGTTTCTCCTTCTCCTCTGTGTGGCGCTCTCTGGCAGACTTTTCTTGATTGTACTTGTCTTCCATTTCCAGCAGCTTCTCTGTCAGGTCCTTCAGCTTGTTATTGTAGGAGTTCTCCTTCTCCTCAGCTGCAGTTAGTGGAATAAACTTGGACTGAATAGCCTCTTGTATGGTATCGAGCTCTTTTTTCTGGGCTTCCAACTCTTGAGTTAGCTTCAGTATTTCTTGCTGAGCTAAGGCGTGCTTTGCTGATGCTTCATTTGCTCTGTTCTCTGCCTCAACCACAGCAGCGTTCAGCCTGTTAGTGGCCGACCTGAACTCTTCAATGCCAACGTGGTTACTTTTCATGTCTGACATAACTTTTTCCAATTGGTCTTTCAACTTGTCATTTTCTTCTCTTACATTCTTTAGTTCATCTCCACTTTCTACTTTCCCGGCCTCCAACTTCAACATCTCTGCTTTCACACTCTCTAAGGTGGAGGTTAGCTCCACCTTCACTTGCTCGTGCTGATCTTTGGAAACATAGTGTATTTCCATGCTCTGTTTCAGGGTCTGGTTCTGCACTGCCAGTTGTTCACATTCCTTATCCTTGTCTTCACATTTCTTCACCACAACATCCAATTTCTTCATCAACTGAGCATTCTCTGACCTCAGAGCCTCCACCTCCTCCTGATGACCGTCACTGGTGCGTTGGATGCGGATGATGGTCTCCTGTAGTGTGGCCCTCTCGGTTTGGAGCTGCTGGACTTGTGCTTCTGCTTTTCCACAATTTTCACTCGTTTCCACCAGTTTGTCCTTTAGATCCTCAAGAGTTGCAAACATGTTCTTTTGAACCTCCTCGTGGTCTTTCATGGATATGAAGTCATGATCCATCCTGGAATTGACTTCCTCCAACTGCTGTCGTAGAGCATCTTTGTCCTTGACCTCTTGAATGAGAATCTGACTTTTTGCAGTCACATCCACCAGCTTCTTCTTCAAGGAGGAATTCTGTTCTTCCAGAGCTGCTCGGATCCTTTGATGCTCCTCAACTGTGATCACCTCGGATCCTCCCTGGGATGACGGGCTGTCCAGCTTTCGGTGGAGCTCAGCCACTTCTTCCAGTACTCGATCGTAGTCTTCTCTCAACTCGGCCAGCTGCCGTTCCTTCTCATCCACTGCGTTTGTCAGCAGGTTTTTCATGTTGTCAAACTTCTCAGCAGGTACAGTGTTGGAATACTTTGTATGGGCATCTCTGAGCTGAGCTTGCACCTCCAAGAAGGCATCTGCCAGTTCATCCCGTTCTGCACTTAAACTTCCCAGTTCCTGATTCAGCCTTTCAACCTCTATAGCCAACTGGCTCTCACTACCCTTGTATTCTTCTAGCGCTTTTTCACTCTGTTTCAGACGGTTCCGAACACGACCCACTTCAGCTGAAGCGCCTTCATACTTTGCCTTCACATCCTGGAGCTGGGCTCGGAGTTCTTCTGTTGCTTGCCCTCCTAAATGTTCCTTCATGGCCACTACATGTGCCTGAAGTTGTTTGACTTTACACTCTGAATCCAGCATCCTCTTCTGGACATCTCCTAAGGCGTCCTCCAGTTCCTGCACCTGCTGGTCAGCTTGCTTCTGAATGGTGTCTCGACTCTGAATCAGTTCCTGGCACTCTTGGCTTCTGCGGCTCAGAGCGGACTTAAGTCTTGTCGTCTCCTCCTCTTCTGCCTGCTGTCTATTACGGACTTTTTCAAGTTCGTGTCGAAGAGCATCCACCTCTGCAGAAAGATCCAAGCCTCCCACCGTCTGACTCCTCTCCAGAGTTCTGGATGCTGATCGTGAGACAGCAGGTTTCGGGAGCATCTATAAGAGGAAAGAGTAAGACAAAATTCCTGAGTTTACACCAAACACTTGAAACATTACTCAAAACATTAATACGTTACACAATATCTATTGGCAGAAATGTAAAGTTAAATAGACTCTCGAGCTGTTCTCCTAAAACCTTTGATCTCTATACTTCATACACCAATGATCTAAACGTGCTTGTCTTGGTTCATAGTTAATTATGTACAGTAGGATGGAGGACATAAGCGGTGGTTTTTGTCTTTCCGGCAAGTTCTGCTGTGGCTACTTGTAGTTTCTGAATGGAGTGTAAAATCAGATCTTCTTTTTTTTTCTAACAGGAAAACACTGAGCTTGTTCTGTTCTGGCTGGGATGCTGGAACCATGGCCATGTGTGATTGATTGCTGTTGTAGTTTCACTTGAGTACTCGCTGGCATTGGTTTGACTGCAAGCTGCTTCTTCTGGCACCGTCACCCCCAGGAGTAATTCTCACAACTCTGTCAGAAGATTGTTTCCAAAATAACACCAACAGTGAACCACATTGGGATGCAGGCAGTGCTCCTCATAAGCTGGATGCTATGTCACATAAACCATTATAGATCTTTGGTTCAAGTTCTCCATGCAGCAGAAGCCCTCTATAGCAAAAGGTCTGCTGTGCTCTACACAGACATAGCAGAAAAAAAAAAACAATCTGTCCAGGACTAATCTCATTTTTCTTCAGCATTACTTCCTGAAGAGAATAAGGAGCAGACATAATGCCAGCTATGCTTGTAGATCAGATTAAGAAATGGCTTCAGATTAATAACATGCTTGTATTATATAAAGGTAATATTACAAACGACAAATGCCAAAATGGTCTTTGCACAAAATTAGCTATTCTTCTTGTTACACCAAACATTTTCTTTATCTAAACACAATACTCAGTGGAAACCTTTCAGTTCAGACCAGTTTCTTCTGGTTATTAAAGACTCGTCAAACCTGAATTTTCTCCCAAAATATCTTAATCCTTTAACATGTATCATTACAAATTTTCCCAGTTTATTTTTATTTCACTTTTTGATTGAGTTGTTACCTGAAAAACATAGTTTAGATCACAAAATGTTACATTTTTTGAGAAACCAGACAGTTTGGGCTCAATTAAACTAAAACATCCCTACAGCATGTTTTGCTGGTTGGTTCAGAAAGGTGATGATGGGGTGGAGTTAGAGCTCTGAGAGCTGGCAGAAAAAAAAAAAAAATCAATCAAAATGGGAACATTCTTCAGGTATTTTGAACAGCATGATCGTTTTCCCTTTAGTCACCATATTTCAAATTGATGAAGAAATCTGCAAACTATACAAACTTTCGGTGAAAACTTACCTTATTAGTGTCGGGGCTGTAAGCTTGATTCACAAAAACGTTTTCTTTGCCTACAAGAGTAAAAAAGATAAAAATTAGGAGCATATGTTTTACATACAAATTGGCATTTGTGTTCAACCTAAAATCTAACAGGAAACCAACCTTTGATAACAGATTGTCCAGAGTACTCTCCCTGTGAAAACATCAAGTGAACGTTGCATGAAAGGCTGTAGCTGAACCATTTATATCTCTGAAGTTGTTTAAAATTTTTTAAAAGTTTAAAATTTACTGGACTCCTAAATGTACTTAGAACTGAATAGAATTTTAAAAGTAAAAAAAAAAAAAAAAAAGACCAGAAATCAGCTCCATGTGAAGTGACTGACCAAAGCACTCCGGAGCTGAACTTTAACGGTCTCTGAGCCTCGGGCTGCTTCCTCACGGTCTTTGACTGACAGCAACATCTTCAGGTCTTCTCTCTGAGACATTACAATGACAAAGAACAAGTCAATAAAACCATCATAAACTCATATTAATAATGAGCGAACTGATGCAAAATGACATCGAAGTGAAATTGATGAAAGTAAAAAAACAATTAATTGCATTTTAATGAATAAAAATATAAATCACTGTTTGGATAAAAGTAAAAACAAAAACAGAGAAACAAACATCAAGGTTTGTAAGAGCTGTTTTAAGTTTACAGCCACATAAAAAAAGTCTCGTTCTGTCAGCAGCTCAAGTGGCATTGAAGAGGCTGAAACTGCAGGTGGAAGTAAATACGGAACATGTTCACAGCACTGCAGCAGCTGAAGACAGATCTTTATCCAGATGATAAATGACATCATCTTTGAGATGCACATTTTTTTATGAGACACAACATTGTCTGTTTCTAAAGTACTTTATCACAGACCCAGCACAGGTATCCATCCACTTAAAGTTTTAAAGTAAAAAAAAAAAATAAGTACCAAGAGGAGTTTAGAGATAAGAAGGAAAAGTTCTTATTTTTGTGCGTTATCTGCACATCCAGAACTTTCTGCACACACTCTTCTTCCACCAGCTGTCACTTTAGGATTAATGGTTCATGGTATGGTATGGATTAATGGTAAGAGTTTTCCACACATATCTGACTTACATATAGTTCAAAATGTCTCCTTGTATCAGACAACTGGTTTCTCACCTCTTTGCTGGTCTTTTCCACTGTCTTCTTTTCCTACAGAAGAAAAAACATGACCTGAATACAACATGACATGGTTCAGGCAGCTATAAACAAAAAACAAACCAAACTAATGTAAAAAATTTGGATTCCTGTGTTGATGACCTAATATAATTACATTGCATATTTCTATCAACTCAGTCCTTGTTTTTCTTTGCCTTTAGTACATTGACATTTCCCTTATTTAGTGAAAATAAAGCTCTGTTCTAATGTAAACCTACCAGTGCGAGTTGTTGCTGCAGCAAGTTGACTTTATCCACCAGAGATTTCTGCTCTTGCTGGGACTTCCAGAGGCCTTCCTGAAGGGTCTCATTTTTCCTTTCCAGATCCTAAAATACACAATCATGCTTAAGAACACGTGGATTTTACCCAATTATGAAATGTTAAAAACACTTTTTTGGTTAATATCATGCTAAACTAAAAATGCTTGTATAAAAGCAGGGTAATAAAGCATCAGAAGAAGGAATACTGTCTTGGGCAAAGGTTCTAAACAAATTACTTGACTGGGTTCCCTAAAGTGTGATTCATTACTAAGGATATTTCTGATAAAAATAATCTATAAATATTTTTTATTTCTATACCTGATTTAATTAGATGACTTTTATGAAAATAACTTACATAAACTGATGTTTTAATACCCAATTTAATTAAATGACTTTTATGAAAACAATCTACATTCACTGATTTTTTTATACCTGATTTAAGTAAATGACTTTCTAATGAAAATAATTTGCATGTATTTTTTATACTGACTTATGTAAATGTTTTTTTTCCAGATGTTGGAATCTTGCTCTACATTGCTGAGTTTTTCTCATGAGGAATAATATACATTAGTGGATGTTTGAAACTTACATCACTTATTCTTTTTTTCTGCATAAGCTACTAACACGTTTAAAATAGTGTTATATCTACATGCATAGCAATGCAATTCATTGTTACTTAAGGAATGCTTAATGACTTAAATCAGTGTTGGTACAGTATTAATAGCTGATCATAAGTTACAAACCGGATGTTGATAACAAATGTAAAGTAAATGGTGTGGTCTGTCGGGGTGGGATTATATAAGTCCACATCCTCTCACTCCCTTTCACGCAATCTACAATGTGATGCCTAGTTATCCTATGTTTGACATGTTTTTTATGGATGTTAACCTCTGTTGATTGTGTTACATATGTGTTATTCTTGCCCGATTGCTTCAAATCAAATCAAAATAAAATAGAGAGCATACGCGGATGATCAGGTCTCGTCGGTTGGCCTCAGTGGCCTCTGATCTCTCCACTGAATGCTGCAGACAAGATGGAATCTTTTTAAAACATACATTTACATTATGTTGACAAGTGCAATTTTGAATACAATCACTAGATGGCAGTCATGTACAATTGAAAATACACAAAAAAATTACAGAATAAAAGGGAACATGTACTGAAAGCTTGTTTCAAAGAGTCTGTATGACTGCTGTCCAATTACCTGTCGCTTCCACTGTTCTATCTTTGCAGCCTCCCGATCTGTGAGAACAGGAAAAGTTTATTGTTCTTTCTAGTTTTGAATCAAGACACAAAAAGTTTGATTAAACATAAAAGGAAAGCAACAAAAAAAAACGTGTTTAAAAGTTGTTAAACTAATCGTCTACTAATTTAAAGCTGTTTGAAATATTTTTGTTCTATAATACAATATAATTCATAGACGATGGTGGTCCAAAATGCATCATAAAATAAAGCTGTGAAAGATTTTTATCAAGTTGTGTAGCTGCTCTTCATCTTATTCATCTGTTTCTGAATCTTTCTTAAAACAACTGAGCAGAAGAATATGAAGCCTGAGCTCTATCTGGATCTAGAAGTGCTTAACCAATGCTTCTAATGTCAAACATGACTGAAAGGAGTGTAAATCTATACCACCAATTAGGAAAGTCAAGAATGCCCAACAACCTTTGGCTCTGGCATTTATCTAAAACAAATATCCACAGGACTGGTTTATGTTCTGACCTTTGGTGGCTTTCTCCAGGTAACTTTTGACAAGTGCAATGAGCTCTGGGTTCTGGCTGAGGCGAGCGTAATGAAACACATTGTGACCCAGAGAATCAACTGCCTCCACGTCAGCGCCGTTCTTCAGCAGCACCTCTACTGCATCCTTGCAGCCGAACTCGCAGCCCAGAATCAGAGCTGTCCTACAAGAGTCCACAAACAGCCGAAGTGAGAAAGGGTACACCCAACTCTAAAATATAATTTGTTCCTGATGGTGATGGTTGTGAAACACAAAGCGAGTGGAGAAGAAGAGAATGGGATAAAAAAAAAAAAGTACTGTGCTAGTATGACACTGTCTTAACATAAGGTTTTGGACTTTTTGTGGGGCTTGAACCCAGTCTCACTCAGACAGATGCAGCTACTTGGATGAGGAACAAAACATTTTAAGAGAAGACAAGAAATCCAGATACCATGACTTGACTACAAGACAACATCATCAGGATGAATGAGAATCTTTAACATTTTTGCAAGGACTAACTTTTCCCATCACTCTACATATACAGCAAATAAAATCATGTAAATTCAAAGTGCATTCATGAACCTTCTGGGAGTAGTGCAGATCTTTAGTATTTTTGCCCAAATGAAAGTAAAAACAAAGGGACTAAAAATACCTTAAATGTATGTTCTACGGCAATCATCAGACACCATGTTAGTGTTACTTTCAGTTCATTTGAAGTAAACTTTCTGAAATACCCTTAGGACAAATGGCTATCTAATTTATATGACACAAAACTTCAATCACTCAGAAATGATCTGCCATGATGATTGAGACAACAAGGGGTAAAAATTCAGCTTTACATGCAACATTTCAGACAGTTTTTTCTATGAAGCCTGGATTTTAAAAGACTAAAGATGATGAAGCCTAACAAAATAAGAGCATGAATCCTGCAGGATTTACTTGTTTTGTTTGTCTTGGAGTGTGATGTCAGCCCCCCGCTCCAGTAACAGCTGACAGATGCGTGGATGGCACATCTGTGTGGCCAGAATCAGAGGTGTCCTGCCTTCCTGCAGAAAACCACAAGAACACTCTTCAGCGTGCAGACACACTTAACCCCCCCACAAAACAAAGCAAAAAAAAAAAAAAACAGTAATGCAAATTCTCAATCACCTCTACACTAACAATAATCCAGAGAGCAAGTGGATAGTGTAAAACATGTTATGCTGATCAAACAAAATTACCCACTACAAGAAAGGGGGAAACATTTATTAAACACAAAATAAACTTTATCAACACAATATTCTCACATGATCACTGGCATTCACAGAGGCCCCACTGTCACAGAGAAGTTTCACAGAGGAGCAGCAGCCTGCCATAACTGCAGAACAGAGGAACAAAGACTGTTATTTCACCTCGTTGATCACAGAAAAACATGCACATTTGCTGAACTCTATGGCATGTGCATGCACAGAATGCAGTGAAATATGGGAAAGATCTATTATAGACTATTAAGACTCTATTTTGAATATTTTATTTTATTTCATTCATGCTACATTTGTCATCACACTGATGAAGAAATCTTACAAAGGTTTGGATTTTAAGGAATAAATTAATCAAACAAAATAAAACAATAACCAAAGTATTACAATAAATAATAGAAAACAGTGCAAATTGGATGTCTTTAGTGGATGAGAGTCAAATTTCCTTTATTCATGCATGTGTTCTGTAAGCTGTTAATTCAAAATTTGGTTCTAATATTCACAACAACCATCAGTAAAATGAAACCACAAATGTAGCACAGAGACAAACTGAAAATGGAGCAGGATGGAGGAACCATCATCACAATGTTGTCTTACCAGCATCATGTAGAGCAGTCCGTCCTTGTATGTCCACATTCCCAACTGGACAGTTGTGCTGGAGAAATTGCATGAACACATTCATTTTTAATTCCCTTTTTTAAATTAGCCTGGTTGGAAATTTTGTTATGATCTTATTAGCACAATATATCTCTAAATATGTACCATTTCACTTAATTTTTAAGTCACCGTGACCAAATTAGATCACTACAAGATCAACAAGTTGGTCTAGTTAATAAAATTTACAGAAGTTCAATTTAATTTAATTCAATTGACTGATTGGTTCCTATTAAAAAATAATAATCATAACAAAAAATATGAAATATTACAATTCAGAAACTATTATATTCATCTAAAAATACAGTAGATTTAGGCAGAATCTTAAGATGCATGGGGAAAACAAAAATCATAGTTTGTTCTAAGGTGTTTTTCCATAGAAGCTGACAGAAAAAACGGTGGGTTATATCAGGAAGTACGGCGCTGTGCTGATGTGTTTATGTCTCTTCACGCTTACTCAGACGGCAGGACACCAGTGACTGCACTTCTGTGGGGATGAAGGCTGTGATGAAAGCCTTTAGGATCAGTGCCAACTTTGCCTTGATGTTGCTAGGTAAGACTTTCAGCCAGCTCTGCCTACCCATTCTAAAACCCCCATCTCCCTCTAGCAACAAGGGGCAAAAATTATCAACATGCTCAAATGACAGAAGGGGAGGGGGGGTGGGCTGCAGTGGGAGATGACGGCAAAGCAATGGGGTGGTTAAGATAGTAGAGTTAGAAGGTGTTGGCATCCACTTTGTGCGGTGCGATGACGGCACTAAGAACGGACAGAAAGCATGTCAACACCACCAACAATCCCCTACCAATAGCCGTGACCTCTATTAGATCATTGCCATGTGACAGAATAAAAGTGGGAGAAGGCTTACGATACTTTGGGAGCACAATTTTGAAGCCAACCCCCCACATTGTAAACACATAAATCCCAAGAGTGACACAATGACTCACCAGGCTACTGTTGACTGATATGGATTTGGCTCAGCAGCCAGAGGTAGTCGGTAATAATAATTTAGGGGTGCTGAAAGGGAAACTGCTCTGATTGACCGCATACTGGGACGCTGCTACATGAAACTGAATTACAGTGGTGCCTAGATACACCATGTACCAGTATAGGGCTTCTAAAATAAAATTCTCAAAACTGACATTCATTCTTGTCCTCCTTACAGAGGAAAATAATGCTCAGGGTCGTGTTGAGAGGTTTGTTTTACCTGCAGCAGTTTCTGTACACACACAGAGCGTCCATTTCTCGAGGCCAGATGAAGAGCACTTTTGCCTGCAAAAGAAAGCGTATGTTGCATCACAGCCTGCCAATGAGCAAAAGACACAAGCTATGACCTTCCTGGATTTCTAAAACCTTTTTGCTGTTATTACTTTACAATTTAAAGACCCATTCTGATGAAAATTGTGTTTTTGGTGTTTTAAATATGTTCTTGTGTCATTTTTCTTATGATGGAGGACACACAGTGCATCCGTGAAGTATTCACAGTGCCTCACTTCTTCCACATTTTATTATGTCACAGCCTTATTTCAAAAAGGATTAAATCAGTTTCTTCCTGAAAAATTATTTGAATGATGTTGAAAAAGTTTGTTTGAAATTGGTGCAAATGTATGAAAAATAAAAACTTGAAAATTGATATGTACACAAGTATTTACAGCCTTTGCTCAATACTTTGTTGCTGAACCTTTGGCAAAAATTACAGCCTCAAGTCATTTTGAATATGACCCCACAAGCTTGGCACACCTTTCTTTGGACAGTTTGGCTCATTCCTCTTGGAATTCAGTATTGGATTCAGGTCTGGACTCTAGCTGCGCCACTCTAAGACGTTGAAAGAGTTGTTCTGAAGTCACTCCTTCCATATCTTGGAGGTGTGCTTTGGATCATTGCTCTGCTGAAAGATGAACCGTTGCCCCAGTCTGAGGTCAAGAGTGCTCTGGAGTAGATTTTCATCCAGGATGTCTCTGTACATTGTTGCAGTCAGATTTCCCTCTATCCTCACAAGTCTTCCAGTTCCTGCTGCTGAAAAACATCCCCACAGCATGATGCTGCCACTGCCATGCTTCACTGTAGGGATGATATTGGCCTGGTGATAATGCCTGCCATTCACTGCAGAAAGTTCTATTTTGGTCTGGTCAGACCACAGAACTTGGTTTCTCATGGTCTGAGAGTCATTCAGGTGTCTTTTAGAAAACTCCAGATGGGCTTCCATGTACTTTTTAGTAAGAAGGGGCTTTTGTCTGGCCACTCTACCATACAGGCCTGATTGGTGTAGTGCTGCAGAGATGGTTGTCCTTCTGGAAGGTTCTCCTCTTTCCACAGAGGAATGCTGGAGCTCTGACAGAGTGACTATTGGGTTTTTGGTCAACTCCCTGACCAGAGCCCTCCTCCCCCAATCACTCAGCTTAGATGGCCTCCAGATCTAGAAAGAGTCCTCACTTACAGATGATGGAGGCTACTGTGCTCATTGGAACCTTCAAGGCAGCAGAAATGTTTCTGGACCCTTCCCAGTCTTGTGCCTCAAGACAAACCTGTCTTGGAAGTTTACAGACAATTTATTTTCTTTCATGCTTGGTTTGTGCTTTGACATGCACTGTCAACCATGGGACTTCATGTAGACAGGGTTGTACCTTTCCAAATCCTGTCCAATCCACTGGATTTACCACAGGTTGGCTTCAGTTTAGCAGCTGAAACATCTCAAGGCTCATCAATGGAAACAGAATAAACCTCAGCTCACTTTGGAGCGTCACAACAACGGCTGTGAATACTTATGTACATATGATTTTTCAGGGGTTTTTTGCTGCGCCGGTAATGTTTGGTTGGATGTGTGAGGGGCTGTACGATAGCTGTGGAAGGCGTAAACAGACGGGTGATGGGAAGTGGAGGTGGGCTTACTCCACACCAACAGTCCCACCCAAAACTCAGAGGTGAATTTCTGATGAACTACTGCTGCTCTGCAGTAACTATGTCGTAGAAAATTGCACGTTTTTTATGTTGGCTAAAATCAGCATAATCATAATGAAAAGACCACTGGGAACATTTTTACAATGAGTGGAACTTTAAGCAGTAAAAAGGCATTTCAAATACAAATGTGTAATGAAAGAAATATCAGTTTTAATCATTTATTTATAGCGGTTACAAACATTAATAAAGACTCAACTTTAATCACAAAATATTTGCATACAAATAGATGAATCCTGTGAAAACTAATTAACACATTGGGCAACAAACACTAATTAAGTCTTGGAGAAATTATGTCATTACACTCATTTATAGGATTTTATTTAAAGTAAAGATCCACAAGTGAAGTAATATTCATGCAGAAAAAATAAACATTAGAATATATTTTTCACTCAGCAGCTTTTTTAGGACTGAAATAATTTCCTTGCTTTCATCAGAAAGTTCAATAAAATGGAAATTACTTTACAACCAAAACTTTCATGCATCTTATTGTATATTCAGTCTCAACCCTAAAAATTTCTATCCTTCTTTACCAAATAAAGTGTAAAATGCTTTTAAAATGCAACAAGACAGATTTTTTAATCAGAATTTATCAAACTAATTGGGTCATAGCTAAATTAGAAACCACAAAAATAAATGCAGCTTTAGGACACAGCTTCCACTCAACCAAAACTCACCAGTGGCATCGCTTGCTGTGATATCAACGTTGTGTCCCAGAATGAGATTAAGACATTCCAGGTGTCCTCGTGTTGCTGCCAGATGAAATCTGGGAAATAAACAAAATGGATTCAAATCCAGGAAGGAGTACCTGAGACAAAGATGGCACAGAACAGAATTGTGAAAGAGAAAGGGGAGGATGACAGCTAAGGAAATAAAAAAAAATACACTGAAAAACACCTTGTCCTTGCCATCAACATCATGTGAATCTTAGACGAGAATAATAAGGTTTTTTTTTTCTTTTTAAAGAAACACAACATACAAAAGCAATAACTCCTTTCTAACAAAATCAGCTTTAAAGGATCTATATCATGCTATTTCAGAGTAAACTATATCAATATACGTTGGGATCAAAGGTTTGGGCTCCCCAGGTCACATGTTATATTATTGTGCATAAAGAACCCAAGGAAAGATTGAAAGATCTTCTAAAGGCATCAGTTTACAGATGAGACATATTTTTAATGTAAAAAAAAACGTGGCTTTATTTCCATCATTTACCCTTTCAAAATAACAGAAAACAAAATAATGGTGTGTGCAAAAGTTTGGACACCCTGGCAGTGTCATGGATTGTTCACAATCATGGTTTGTAAAGACCAGGTTTCAATCTAAAAGATTTGAAATAATCTGAGTCATCTGACCTATTATCAACATCATTGAAGATCTATGGATAGACCTGAAAAGAGCAGTGCATAACAGATATCCTGGAAATCTCAAAGAACTGGAAGACCTTTGTAAAGAAGAATGGATGAAGATACCTCAAATAAGAATCAAGAAACACTTGGCTGGCTACAAAAAGCGTTTACAAGCTGTGATACTTGCCAAGGGGGCCTTAGGCACACTGAAGAAAGAATTATTTATGAAATATGAGTAATTTTTGTGAGCTCCTTTTCCTACCCAGAAGTAAGACAACTCAATCTCGATGGCACCACTTTCGCTCCTTTTGGATCCCGTCCATTTCATTACACTGCAGTTTGCATATTGTGCATATAACATGAAAGCCTTTTGCTGATCACTGCTAGCTCCGTGGAGAAAATGGGTATTTGTGTTAGCCTGGGGATGGTGCTGGCAGCGCACTCTTCCTGGAAGGGGCTGTTCCTCACTTCACATTGTGAGGAGCCACTTGTTTAAGTGGATTGGGAAGAGCTGGTGCTCAGAGAGCAGGGTCTTAAGAGGAATGCTCAGAGATTTGGGGTTGTTTGTCATAACAGAATTAACATTATTATGCACTTAAAAGCTCAAAAAGTTGATTTTGCATGATATAAGCCCTTTAATACCTGGGCAGATGTTATAAAAAAATCACAATATTTAATGTCTTTTTTAGATGCTCGTTATCCTTTTTTTATGTTTTTGATGCTCGTACTTCTTTGCTCATCAATGTAGTTTGAGATTTGCAGCACTGACTTTTACTCAAAGGTCCCCTTCTTGCATGTCTTTGATTGAACCCACAGCAGTACTTCAAGCAGAAGTCAGGAGGGTGTTTGACGCTCCTGTGTGTAAGCTAATCTCAGCCTATCTCAGCCACAGGAACCGTTTACGCGTTAACTCAGAGGTATCTGCCAAGGAGACAGCGAGGCTGTCACCTCAACACTGGCAAGGGGTATTAAAAGCTGTGTTGATGGCAGGAGATATCAGTCTCTTGAGGAGAAGCAGGGGTCATGACCCTAAGTGGGGCTCAGAGCAGACAGGAAGCTGACCAAGGCAAATCACGTTAGGTGGTCAAAACTGACAAGTTTAGGCCATACACTTAAGAGTGCAGAATTTTTTTCATGACTATTGCTAAAAATTGAGTGACAGGTCACATTAGTGTCATTTAAACCATTGGCTGTTAAAAATCAGGACAGGTTTGTGTGTAAGACCTTTGGAGCATGTCATTTTCCTTCCATCTCTCTGAAGAGTTTGATTTGAACACATGTTTGGCGTGTCTCATCTGAGGCCTCAGTGACAAGCTTACAGTTAAGGAAGCCCATTCAGCACTGCCATTTCATCTTTACACCTGCTCCTTGGGCACACTTCAAGTTGACAGTCTACAAAATATGACTGCTATTTTTAAAGTTGGGGAGATGAGAGACTAAACCATAAAGTATATGTCAGTGGCTGAACCGTGTATCATGAAGTTAACCTTTCAGGTCAAAACAGCTAAAACGGTGTTAAGTTTATTTTTTTTTTTTTCACATAGTCTTAACTGATTCTATGTATGTGCAGGATACACTATAGTCTCTCCAATAGAGTTTTGTAAGCATCATCAATGCGTGCTTCACATTGTACGAAGTGTACATATCACATGACCATGACAAACAAAAAGGGATACTAAAATAACCAGATTTGTTCACATTTTAATCAGGTTAAGAAACTGTTTAGATAAACCAGTGATTATAAGTGAAGTGGATTCCTGTCATTTTGAAATTCTGAGATTAAATATTATTGAAGGATGCTTGATGTTCTTATTTTGAGATAGTTCTGTGACCTAACAGTACCTTGATGAATCAGTAAAAATAAATAAATAAATCACATAATTGCTCATTTTAAGATCAATGTTTTAAGATCCCTTAAAGATCCACTGTGATGACAATCGTGTTTTGGGTTTTTTTTTTTTTTAAACAATCAGGAGCACACAAAAATGCTGTTTGAAAAAGCTTGTTTTTATTTAGTGTGGAATTTTGCTTTTCTATATTGTGATCAGTGGGCCCACTCAGATTGATTACTGTAGTTTTCTTTTGAAACATGTTTTCTTGTCTAGTATAATTGAGTGCATTTCCAAACAGCTTTGGGTGAGGCTGGTCCGCATAACTTGCTGTTTTTTTGCAATAAATCTAAAAGAAGGGATTACAATTTTTAACATAAAACTCAATACTAACAGTCCTACAATGGAGTTTGTGATGCTTGCAGTGCCATAGACTTTCACTGTGTGTGTGGCAAGCTGCAAAGCTGTGATTATGCTTTGCTTTTTCTCTATTTTGGACAGACCTGCCCAAAGTACAGTCTGACTTCTCCCACTATATTTTCAGGTACCGTGAGTTGCTTTTATGCTTGAGTCATTGTGATGGAGTTTAAACAGAAAGACATAAGATGACAGTGTTGGAATACAGAAACCTCTGAAGTATTTTATTGTGGAACTGAAAAATACAGCCTTGAGTAGATCTGACAGAAAACAGCACCTTTATTAGAGGACCTGCTAGCTGTTAGTAGAGCTCAGTTCATTCATAAACATCCATCATTTGTCTAATCAGTGCTAACATAGTAATTTAATACAGCTAAAAAAATAAGTTGTGGTTTTATCACTTAACAAAACTCTTGTAAAATAAACTCAATGCACAAAATGAAATTAGAGTTAACTCCCAGACAGATGGTCTTTTTAATTTTTAGGTTTAGAAGGAAAAGCAACTACCTACCAACCCACTTTGTTTCCAAGTCCAGGCCTTACCCATAGAAATATTGCCAAACTTCTAAACTAGGTGGCAGTAGTTGGTCAACACAAACAAATACAAGCATTTATCTCTGTTACACTGGGCCATTGTAAAATCTCTTTCATTGTTTTTCCTATGTTGTATCATTTGTATCTATTTTTTCAAATTAAAACCATGTAAGTCTGCAAAATTCTGACATCTGTAAAACTTGGAAGATCTCATGTTTCCACAGAGCTGTCTTAATTTAGAAAATGTGGAGAATCTTGGTGTCAACCAGTCATGATAATAGAGTGTGGTTGGGTTTAAATGCATTAGTTTTGGAAACACTGTGGTGGATCTGATTTTGAAGGGAGTCATTTCCTGCTGAAACAACATAAACAGTTTCTGACCAGTGTGGCCAAGGATTCAGTTACCAAAAGCATTCTTTCTCCAACTCCTACACTGACCTCAGTGCAGCTGGGCACAAAAAGAAAAGAAAAAACTACAAAAAGTAGACTTCAGAGAATGAAAAGGCTTCATGAAAATTGTTTGATGTTCAAAAAAATAAATATTTTAATTGTGTTCAAAAGAGTAATAGTTACATCTGTTAGTGTTAAAATACTTGGAGAAGGAATTTTGGATGCTGAGACAAATTGAAAAAAAAAAAAATGGGTCAGCAAGATGAACTTCCACGGTCGCACATCCTGCTCATGTTCAACAGTGTCCTGCCGCTGATGTGTTTGTAGAAAGAGTTTCACCCATGCTTTGTTCTAACTTCAGTGTGTGCAGATGTGTGTGTGTGTGTGTGTGTGTGTGTGTGTGTGTGTGTGTGTGTGTTACTCACGCAGAGCGTCCTTCTACATCAAGCTTGGTGGGGATGATGCCCTTCTTGCTGAGAACAGCTGCAGCTTTGTCCACTTCTCCACGCTCCACTGCTTTCATCAGCCGATCATCGTACTTGTTCCAGTCTGTGTTCTGACGATGAAAAAGCTCAAATATTAGATACACAGTGGACAATGTTTTACAAGCCAAAGGCTGGTCAAGTGTTTACATGCGTCACACTGACACCAGATTCTCTGTGGGCTTTTGATTTAGCACACAAGCATAACTGATTCCTTAAAAGGAAAGCAGCCCTGGTTAATTGTGCAACAGAAATCAGGACTTTGTTTTTAGATTTGTTTTAACACGCATTACTGTCGATAAAGCCATTTCTGGCACAAATGGAGAACATAGTGACGTACCATTTCATTTAGAGACTAAAAGAAATAAATGCAATAATGTGCTGCAACCTTAAACTTTTACAACTTTTAAATCAGAGATAAAGACATAAGTAGAGAGCTTCATATTCTTAAGTTTCTGTGGCAAAACTGACAAACACTGCATATGAGCCAAAAATAAAAACAACAATTATTCACAACACGAGATAATCTCACTTAACTCCCATTTTACAAGATATGAAAAGCACAGAAAAAGTTGAACTGTAAAAGGAACCTGCATTGAAAGAGTCAAAGTACAAGCAACAGATACATACAAAGTGCATGGAGGTGCATTTCAGCCAGCGGCTCATTTTGGGTGAGTGGAGCTGGTCCTTGCACCGTGCTATAGAAAAAGTCGCCACAGTTCCGGTTTTCAAAAGAGAAAAACTGAGAAAAATAAATGTATAAAAAAGTTGTCAGTGTCCTACAGCACTCAACCAGTGAGTGCAAAAAGAGGATGAGTGCACCAAACCTCAGTCAGTGCAGCAGTGGAGGGTCCTTTTATTGACCAGCAAAACACAAGGGTTTCCCCCTCACTAGAGGCAGAGAAATGCATTTGTCAAGACTTTCTAAGCATTCCTTTGTTAGGAGCTGTGCCTGCATGTCCATCACTGCACAGCAGTTTGGATGATTGTTGAAGGAGGAGAAAGAGTAGGAAAAAAAGAAAAAAAATGGAGGTGGAGAAGCAGTAGGGCCAGCCCTGCCAGCCCTGGGACCTGCCCTAGCCGGCAACTGCAACTCCTCCTCTGGAGTAACAGTCAGCTCAGGGTGGCTGCTTGTTGCCCCCCTTGGATGTAGTTCCTCCTATCCTTGCCTTTAAACTGTAAGCACTCAGTTTAACGCAGTCGCTTTGTTATGATAGTCGTCTTCTTGAAATCTGGGGAGTCTTCTGTTAGTAAATGCAGCCTGCACTTGTTTATCAAGGAGACAGGGGTTGAAGGACTCTCTTTTTGCCTCTTCTCTTCACTATCAGTAGTCCTCAGCTTCCTCACACCACCAAATGGCAAGGTCAGTCCAGCTCAGTGGGGTAAATATGTGAGCTCTCTCAGGTTTAAAATATCACTCCCTCCCTGGTAAACAGCAGCAGTGCAGACAGCCCCGCAGACTGGTTACCTCTTTATTTTTTGACCCTCCAACCTTTCTGTAGTGACTGATAGGAAGACAGGGGCTAAGAATACATTCTGGACATTCCAGTCCAATGAGTAATGGCTTTAGTATCTTTCACCACTGCAAGCATGAAAAAGCTCCAGCCAAAGAGACCTTGCTTACTCAGCCCACCCCCACACTACACTCACTGCTTGCCGCCAAGTGAAAATATT
>BSAI01000104.1:5593655-5699390 GCA_036245035.1 Adrianichthys oophorus
TGTGGGCTCAAGCTCTGAGGGGACACTAAAGACCTATAAGCCCACATTAACCCTAGAGAAGTGGTCCAGTTTGCTCTTGCAGTGGAGCAGAAATGTTCAATTTACGTTTATGCAACCCCTTTACCAAATGGCAAATGTATCCTACAGAGTCTTCCCCTCTTTTAATGAGTAAAAAGTATCAAGCAAAAATGCACAGTGACAGCAGTCCCAAAAAGGAGTGAAGAGTATGGAGGACCCGTGTAATTTACACACTGCATCAGCTTCTTGTGAGCTCTGGTTACTGGCCCTGCCAGACTGGCGTTTACAGAGCAACACTGATATTCACAAACATGCAGAATAACTCTTCCACATGACATGCCATATGAAGAAGCAGGTGTCCATTTACAAAAGTTGCTCTGCTTGCACAGAAACAAAGATGCCAAAATGGCCTCTTGCCATACATTGGTCCCATCTGTGTCTTACAAGGTTTGTGTGTCTTTGAGTATCTAATTAATTCTGTTTAAAGATCCGCTCCAAGGAAAATTGTGCTTTTGGTGCATTAACATGTTCCTGTAGCACTTTTCTCATGATGACAGACATTTCTGAGAATTACTGTATTCAAATTGTGATTGATCGGGAGCAGACAAAATCCAACAATTTAAAAAAGCTCAGGTTTGTGACGCAGCAACTGCCATGGACAGGCCAAAGTCTCCCTTTCTTTTCTCTTTGAAGCATCAACAATCTCTGTATCAAAAATCCTTTTGCTTTCATGTCAATCATTTTCCTGAAGTCATGCACTTTTCCGTCTTTGCTCAATAATCCATGCTCAAACCAGTTCTTCTAATTTGACGCTCACTTTCTCTGCACCGCCAACAAAAAATCGTTTGCCTTTTTCTGCAGCCATTTTCTCAATATTACCCATCTGCTTGCAACATTCTTGGATATGTTTAAGATTCACCCCAAAATGGGGTGCAGATTCCTCACCAGAATGTTCTTCGGGGTATGCAATCGCACAAAGTTTAAATTCTAAATCGAAGAGCATTTGACCATCGCTACACAACACAAATACCACAGACACCCAGCATCTGCACAACTGTGCTCGACCTGGGGGACGGGTGTCTTAAAGGAGCCCGGTCACCATTAGGGACCAACATATTAAGCAACAAACACTTGTTAGACCTGAATGCTATTGGAGACGGGACACAATTGGAAGATATATAGTATTGTGCATTTAAAATGAAAGCGTTTTCCTGATTACCACTAGCTCCGTGGAGAAAGTGGGTGTGTGTGTTAGCCTTGGGGCAGTGCTGGCAGCACACACTCTTCCTGGAAGGGGCTGTTTGCACTTGTCCATGTCAGCTCATGAGAGCCCACTCATTTTTGTGGATTGGGAGGGGCTGGTGATCAGAGCGCAGGTTTTTAGAAAAATAGAGATGCAAAATAGAGATGCATGAATGGATCAAAATACCACTTTGGGGTTGTTTATAGTGAGAAATGAACATACAATTAAAAGCTCAAAAAGTTGGTATAGGTCCTTTAAATCTGGAGTGGGACACACATTAAACAGAAAATGTGACAAAATTAGGCAAATAAGAAGATGGATACTTGAACGTTATTATCCCAGCAGTGGGGTGCGATTTAGCTCAGCAGCTTCAACAGATACACCATGTGCTAATGATGAATGCCTGTTATGCAGACAATGGAGGTTCTGGTCTTTCTGTCACACAGCATGTGCCCCCTTCTCATCTTATTTTCTGGGTTAGTGCAGGTAGTTAAAGATTAGCACACTACAACATCAAGCTAAATAATCTTCTTCGCTATATTAGTTCAAAGTCAACACAGAAACACAGCTGTCCTAAAACTTGCCTTCTGACTTGAAGCCAACAGATGCAACTTAACTGAGTTCTATTTGACTTGGATCTCTTTTGAAAAAAGGGGGCAAAGCTCAGCTATCCAGACAGAACTCAAGGAAGAACTGCTATCCCTTCAAATTTATAAAAAGCATTTGAGAGGGTTTAGCAAAATAGCAAGAAAGGCACCCAAACACCTTCTCGAGTTAAGAACCATGTGGCAAACAATTGACAAGCAGGAGAGATCATTTCTGTGGACTGGATTGGGAACATCTCAGTATTCTTCTGGAAGAGCTGAAAAAAAAAAAAAACGGGACGAAGGAATTTGGGGTATATTTGGTAAGACTGCCATTTCCACAACAAAAACTCTAATAGCAGTTCACAATAGAAGTATGGAAAGAAGTCGTGTTATTTAGTGAGCTGAGAAAAACTTTAATAAATGTACAAAGTATTAGAAAAATGTAGTTTTATGAACTAAATTATTTCATTCTGTTGTCATTTGCACACCAAATTCAGTGTTGATAAGATGACTGTAGATTTATGAACTTTCAAGTCATATTTAAGGAAGAACCATTTTAATTTTGTGAGATTTCTGCTACAATATATTTGAAGGCACAGGTTATGCATTACACCAGAAACCCAAGCTGCAACCACATTTTTTAAGCAGAGTACATGAAAAGTAATTTTATTCTTTGAAAACATTAGAAACAACGCTTTTTTCTTAAAAATAAGATGTAATATATAAATAGTTAAAGAGTATTAAAATAAACTTCTAACACATGCTGTCACCCAGATCCTATGATTTCATTATTAAACTCTTCTGCTAGTAAAACCATGGCATTACCTAAACCTTCTATTTTAAATCTGTTACTCAGAACATAGTATCACCTGACATAGGATGAGGTAGGATAAGTTACCTGTCTGCAAAGATTATTCTGGGTGTGTGGTAATACTTTCACTCAGATTCCAGACATCTTTTGCTTCAAATTTGACAGCAGTTTACAGGCTGAAATTCTTTTCCAACACCCCAGTTTCCGCCATCTCTCAGCCCCTGGCCAGACTAATGGGTCTCTAATGTCTTCACAGATGAACTCATCAGCAGAAAAAATCTAACCAGTCATCTGACAACAGACTGAAGCCAAAACTACACATAAATTCACACGTTAATGTGTGAGGTGATAGTTGTGTACGGCAAACTGCAACAGCTTATGCGGTTTCAAGTTATAAGTATGTGGATGACAGTGATCACTGAAGTCATCTGCATTGAGACGCTGCATCATGAAACCCCAACCTCAGACGTTACATGAGTAATGTGTAAAGCTATTAGGAAAAAGTTGATTAATTGCACTTTTTTAAATTGTACTTTCTGTAATGAATTAAGAAAACATCCCAGGGATTTAGAGTGCAATCAAATTGGTCGCAGATGCAACCTCATTTCTCAATGGTGCAACCAATAAAAATCTTATGTTGCATCAGTGTGCTCTGCTGTTTATGGCATTTAAATAAAAAAAAAACTCCTTGTGATTCAACAGACATACATTAAGTCCATACTGTGTGGTCTAAACCAATCAGAGATGGTGAAAGAAGCAAACCCACCTCCAATTGGCTAGGGCCCAGATACTCTTAGTTATGTGTGCGATTCCATTAACAAATGCTATGGCCAGAAGGAAACCGTAGAGAGTAGGTAGAAGTCTGATAAACAGAATTAATGTAGCCTCAGCCAATGAGAGAAGATTAAAAGAAAGATTGACATTTTTTTAAGTATGTTCAAACCAGTTCCCTAGGAAAATTGATCCCACTGACCATGTTTTTACTAGAGTTGCACAGTAGCATAAACTTTTAGCAGCACTGTCTTAATTATGCAGCAGCACGGTCCAGAGGCAGCTAGAAGTACAAAAACTCCATTGAGGTTCTATTTTGTCAACATGCTAATTGTTTTAAGACATTTGTCCCAATCGGGTAGATATTGTAAGATCTTTGTTTGAACAGAGATGACCATCAACCCAGTGTGGTTGCTTAATTTATGCATTAATAAAAATGGAGAGACCATTTATCTCACACAAAACTGTTTCAAGTGTGAGCTTCATCACATATAGATTGACCTGTAAGTGATAGCAAGTTTTACAAACTAGACTCAGTTTGTAAGATCTGCTTTGTTCAAGAAGGGAGGCATGGCTTGCTATGAATGTCAGCACAAAACATATCAAGTACACAGTAAAATAAATAAATAAATACATACAGCTTTGAGGTTAAGTCAATGTCTTAACTATGTGTAAACAGCTGGTCAGTAAAAAGATATTAGCTTTTTAATTTAATTTAAAAATTATGTCTTAACAGCAGAAAAACAAGAATTATTTAATTGTTCTGGCATCAGTATATTGTAATAAAATATTACATTAATTAGATTGAATTCTACTCAAAAACAAAGTAGATAAGTCAGAGATCATAATGTACAATCCCTGCTGTTAGTATGCGTGAAGGGCCACGGCCCAGAGGAAAAGCATTGGACCACTGAGCACATGTTCCATCCCCAATTCTGCTAGCCCATGTGTCAGAGTTTCCTTGGGCAACACACTGAATCCCTGCTCCTTCAAGCGGGCTAGCTAGTACCTTGCACGGCTGCTCTGCAACCATCAGTGTCTGTTTGAATTTCTTAAGTGCTTTGGTCCTCAGAAAAAAGATGGAATGCACAATATGAGTAAATATCTTTTGCAATTCACTATGTGTGTAATATTTCTATCACAACTTCTTTAACCATAAAAAATGTTAATATTATGCAAACAAAGTTGAAGTAAATACTTTTACTTTTAATTAATGACAAGATTTCCAGGAACATAAGCCTTCCTAGCCCTGCATGCATTATTTGGATCTTTAACCTAAGAACTGGTTCTGCCCCTCTACTAGTAACAAAGAAACAGATTCAAACCACCCTTGCTGCAAGGCTTTGGGAAAACTGAGTGTTTCATATGGCTGTGGGAGAACTTTGTTCCACCCTTCCTTAAATCTACCACAATTGAAGGTTTGTTTTACCATTACTAGCCTATTAAAAGTTCAGAATCTATTGCGTTAGGTCTAAATCTTGACTAGGCCACTTGAAAACATGCATTATTTTATTTGGAGCTAGCAGGTAGTCATAATGCATAACTTAAGTGTTTGAGGCAGTGATGGCTGAACACTTCCAGGATTTTCTGGTGCAGTGCCATTTTTGTGGGGGGTTTTCCCCACTTTCAGTTGTTCAAAGTCTTGAAGCTTGAACAAATGGCTCCAGCCCATCATGTTCCTGCAGTTTCTGACTGTTAATGTAAAGCTGTTCAAACAAAATTAGCGTTGGTGTGGATCCTGGGGTTAGGGCAACATTCAGGTTTTGCAGAAACTGCAAATGGTTTGTCAGCACTGAAGTATTTTTGATTGATTTGGTCAGTAGTCTAATTGTTCTTCAAACTCCACAATGGATGGGATACTTGTTTCTTTGTTATTGAACATGGACACTGACCCCTGCGGTAATATGCTCGACACTGTTCCAATTTTTTTCCATTGTTGATTATCATCTTTCTCTGTTGTTCACTTAAGTTAAAAAACTTAAGACCTCAATGACCAAGTCCCACAACTGTTCTTGAATCAAGTCAAAGTTAATACATCACACAGAAATATTTATTCGTCATTTAATTATTGTTAATGAAGAATGTATTGCTTTTTTTTTAGAACTTTTGGGTCATTTTACTTCAAACAACCTACATTCATGTGATCCTTTGGTTCAATAGCTCTGGTGGGCCCATGTGTGGCAATTCAAGTGAAAACCCTGTAACATTCCAAGACATGTAGTTAATCATAGGACCTCAATGATTTCTCAAGGATTTATGCCAAGGTAGCTTGTCATAGATCATCACTGTTGACAAAAACCTTAGAAACAAGCTCAAAGGATAAACTGTGCCACAGAAGATGAAGCCGCAAAAAAAAATACAAAAGGTAAAGAATACCACAAAATATCTGCATTTCTCTCAATTCCTCCCTCCTCTAGGTGGGGGTGAATAGCCCCTGCCGTGCTCTCTCCTGGATCTCCTGCGGTTGTCTGGAGCTTGGGGGCGGGTTTCCCTTGGGGGGCCATGGCTCGTACCCAGGGCTGTGGTGGGAGGATGCTTGGAACTCTTGGGTGGTGGTGGGCGGGTTGTCTTTTATTTTTTATATAAACATTCCATCACCCACCCAGCTTAATATGGACATTCACTTGAGCACAGGTGTCTGCTCACCTTTGCACAATTGGTTTACGTGACAGAATGAAATGCTTTACATGTGTTGATTTGTATGCATACGTGTGTGAGCTGTGGTTGTGTTGTGTGCATGTTAACAGGTTTGTATGTGAAGACTCTTTGAGCCAATGGGTATGTTTGTGACATCTGAGTGTGTGGACAGGCCCTGCCCATTTTAGACAAACCTTCACACTTGACTGTTATAAGATTTCAGCATCTTCTTACATGTTTTTTGACCCCTGGAATCATCCTCCACTTTCTTCAACCAACTCTTTTCTCCCTGTCTTTTGTGCCATCACCCCCTCTCCAATTTCTTTCTCTTCTTTTCCGTCCGCTCCGACAAAAAAACAGAATACAAACACAATCAATATAAAGAAAGTTTAGTTTAAATTACAAAAAGGGGTTTATATAAATATACACCTTGTGTGTCCAAAGATTTATAACCCCCAATTGTAACAGTAAAATATGTTTAACGCACAAGGCTCTCAGCTCATATCTGTTTGCTTGGCTGTTGGACAGAACAAATAAAAAAAAATAATAATTTAATCAATGAATAATGAATAAGAGAAAATATACTATTTTTTGATATGTATGCTGGTTCCAACTGTAAAACCCTGTCTTTAGTGAATTTCAATCATTCCAGATTCAATGTTGCATAATTATTTCTGCATTTCTCTGAAAGATGTTGACAATAAGAAGAGAGTTTCTGGTGCTGGCATTTGCAGTTTTGCACCCCCCACCTTGACACCCCCCCACACACACACACACACCTTGACCCCCCCACCCCCCACCACCACCACCACACACACACACACACACACACACCCCTGTGATCTATGACAGCAGACCTGAACTGTGAGCAACCGTCTGGGCATGTCGAGTGTAATCAAAAACCCCTTGAGGTAGGGAGGTAAAAAAAGGGCGGAGCAGAGAATTGCAGGGAATATTTGAAAAAGCAATGTGGAGAGTATTGCGTGTAGTCAATCTGTCTCTACAGAACAGGTAAATAAATACTAGACCACATCCCTTTCGGTTATCTGTGAGTCCCTGCGGATGTTTCAGGTCAGGTGTGTGGAGAAAAGGGTCACTCAGTTTTTGGCATGTATAAGGAGCAATGGCTACTTGCTGTCTCTGGGTAGATCACTTTTCCTAGTCTGACAGTAAGGACAGAGACACAGGCGCCCCCTGGCGGTAAAAAGAAAAATAATGTCTAATTAACCACATCCGACTAAAGGGAAAAGCAACAGCTTTCGTTTCTTGATAAGTGCATTTTATTAGTCCTAATGTATTAGAATGAGGACATTTAAAAAGGACAAGTACTTTACAAATGAATCCTAATAACTTAGGGACACACAGTCATCTGCATCAATTAGCAGCAAATTTTCACTTCAAAACAAAAGAGCAGTAAGAAAGACAAACACAAAGTTGAAAATCAAAATAATCAAACAAAAAATGTTATGTAAAATAAAGTTTTAAAAGTCTTCCCAAAGAGATTTTGATACGAGTGCTTAAAGAAATGTTCTCAAAGAAATCTCAGTTTTAATTGCAATTGTAATATTTCTGCTCTTTACTTTTAATTAAATATAAAATACAATGAATAATTAGCTGATTTTTTTTATTTGCAAAGCAAGAACCACAAAAGCCTTTATCAAAGAACCAACTACAATGAAAGCTGCATTCAACTTTTTTTTTTTAATGAAACCATTAAACCAACATGACCACGACAGTTTAGAAGAAAAGAGACAGATGGACATCAATTTACAAGTAAATATCAAGAAATAAGAATAATAAAAAATGACTATATTAAAAATAATAATAATAATAAAGCTGTCCTAAAACTCTTTAAAAACACACACGCACAAGCCATGAAGCATTTTTGAGCTTTTAGTTGTCTTAAATGAAATATTTTTCACTTTGTTTTATCTATCAAATCCATTCAGGAGACTAATTCATTTCGCTTGTGGGTCAAAAATTTTGCATAACTTATAACCTAAAGGGCAAAACGTTTCCCAAGCAACCAATAGACTTTGTACCAGGGCCAAAAGTCAGCTTTTTAGCTGTCCTCATCCTGAGAACCTTGCCCCTGCTACCAGCACGAGAGAAAGATTAAGGAACCAAAATCTCAAATAATTGTGCACTTAAGCATTGTGTGTGTGTGTGTGTGTGTGTGTGTGTGTGTGTGTGCGTGTGTGTGTGTGTTCTCATTTCTGTGGCATGCCTTGCTCTTGAGACACACATTTATAAGTCTTGTGAATTTGAATAACCAAGCTTTTGATGATACTTTGTATGCTAATATTAACCATCAGTGAAATGTAATACGCAGCAGAATGAGCAAATTAAGGTTCTGGACACACAAGGTGGCTGAATTTATTATTAATGGTTTGATCATGTGGAGATGAAAAATAAATAAATGGAACCAAAACAGGACAGATGACACTGGGAGGGAAAAAAAACAAACATAGACAAAAGACGTCCATACATTTTAACACATTAAAATCAAATAAACTACAGAGACTACTCTTGCAAAGCAAAATATTAAGCCAAATTAAGTGTAGAGCTTACATTTAACCAGATGTTCCTCCTTTTTAATGACAAATATATTTTTATATGTCATAAATTCAACACAGTGCTGTTTTGCTGAAGAAGGCATTGTGAAGACAGAAATCAGTTACGATCTCACCTTAGGAGGACATTGGCTTATGCAACTAACTATTTGGGCATGCCGGTACTTGGGAACAAATAACAGTGCCGCGGCTTGTATAGCCAGCATTTTCAAGTCACTACACACAAAGACAGAAAGGGATATGAAAACAGGGGACTGGTTATATGGAAAAAGGTCAACATAAAACAGTAAAAAAATGCAGCGCTGTTACTTTAGACTCCTGTGTCGTTGCAAGTCACACTGACTCAGACGCATATTGACTCACTGTGACCTGATAAAAGGTCTTCTTTAAAGAATACTGTTTGAGAATTGTGTTTTTTAAGAAGTTTAAAAAAATCTATAACTGGAGTCAATTGTTGGAAGATAAGGATTAGATATACATGTAGCACATCTGGACTTGTTTTTTCAAGCACTCATATCACTACAACTCATGACAGAGGAGGGCTTTCCAGAAAAGTCTTGTCTTAGCATGTGATCTCTAAAAAATGGCTTCATTTAAAGGAGACAACTGTCCTTTCATTCAGCAAAATGGGATAAATGAATGTTGTGACATTTATTATGCAGTTAAAGCAGTGAATTCATCGGAAATATACATCATTTCTAAGACAACAGCTTGCACAGCATGACTTGTTGCAAATAAATTTTTTTTTAACACTTTACATGTTACTAAATAATTAAATACTTGGACTGAAAAGTAAACGCCAACAGGAACGGTGTTTAAACTTTAAAGTTCAGAGTCTTTGCTCCATTGAAGATCATTTCAGGCTTCAGTAGTAGCATTTTAAAAGCTTTAGTTATCTTCAATGAAATATATTCCACTTCGTCTCATCTACATATCAGAATTCATTTAGCTGGTGAGTTAAACATTTTTACATGACTTATAACCCAAAAACGGCGAAGCTTTTTCCAAGCCACAAAGACACTTTCCACTAGGGAAAAACGTCTGCTTTTTCTTTTTCCTAAGAACCTTGCCCTGCTACCAGCAAGGAAGAAGATTAAGGAAGCAAAATCTCAAATAATTAAGCACAAAATACACTAGTCACCTAAAACTTAGTTGAATGCAGATACGGTAAAAATCGTAACAGCACAAAATAATGTTTCTCCATTCAGGTAAAAGCAGACAGCGGGAGAAAATCTGCCAAGGCTATAGGTTTAACAAGATCAGGTGTTGTGAAACCTTCTTATCTTTCATTTAACTTTTTAATATAGTGAACATTACAATTTTAAAGTGCAGAAAGTGCATAGAATATGGATACATTTCTGTTATTGATCAATAAGCTTCCATTTGCATTTACGATGATATGAATTATTTTATGTTAAGTATTTGTTTTAAGAAAATGCCAGTTAACAGATTAACTTAATTTCCAATTGTCAACATTAAAATAAATGTATAAGAATAATTTTCTACATCATCAACAGATGCACATAGCTTGACTTAGTGTGTCACAGAAGGCTATTTGTATATACAGAAAAAAAAACAGGTCAGTCCCTCTCTATTGAGCAGCTCTGTGGACTAAATATTCAGTGCTCACAAAACTGCAAACTGCAGTTCTTGCACAATGAGGTGAAGAAAGACCACAACAATGCCTACACATTCCTAGTCGAGGGAGCCCAGGAATGGTGTATGGTCACTGAAACTACAGTTGAAAGGTCTGAACTGATAAGCTGGGCCTCCCTGGGTGCCATGCCTACAGTCTTTACAGTTCTTTGTGATGGTGAAATTAGATTACCATGGTGGAGGCATTGAGAAGCACACAAACAGATCAGCCACAGCCTGTTCAAACTACAGGCTGATAGTGGAGCCAAAGAGAGTGCCAGCGCTTCAAGAAAGCAGAAACATGAGCATTAAGCAGTCAGTGGAAGCATTGGTCAGTCTAGCACCCAACACTCCAGCCTTTATGAATATCCCATCATAACACCAAACACCAGCAAGCAACCTCCCCTAGCTATCAATGTCCTACTGTCGATATCAGAAGACCTGAGGACTCCCCATCAAGCCCCCGGATCCCTTTTCCAAATTTGATGCATGCCAATGGTACCAAAAGACCAAATGTTGTTGATATTTCAAAAAGAAAAACACTGAAGGCAGGTTACAAAATACCAATTATTCATAAAAATGCATACAAAAGAGGAGAGGGAGTGATTATTATTTCCACAATCGTTTTCATCTTACCACATCACAAATTACGACATAGGGGTGTGTCTTTTTGATTGTCAGGTAGGTCGACTCAACAAAAGCCTACTTTAACGTTGTCCCACCTACTCAGTTATTTCTGTCATGTTTTTGAGGTGGACTGAGTATGCTCAAGTCAACATACTCATCTCACTTTCGGCTTCATTTTATCTATTCAGATTAAGAATCCTACACACATGGACAAAATTGTAGGTACCCTTTGAATAATGAAAGAAAAACTCACAATGGTCAAATAACTTAAATCTGACAAAAGTACTAATAAGTAAAAATTATATGAAATGTAACAAATGAAGGTCAGACATTGCGTTTCAACCATGCCTCAACAGAATTATTTACAAAAACTAAATCATGCAACAGGCCTAGAAAAAAAAGATGTTACCCTTAGAAAAGACTGAAATTAATGTGACCAAAGGGATATGTTAATCCAAGATGTGTCCACTAATGATGTCTACAACCTTGTAATCAGTCAGTGAGCCTATAAAAAGGGCTACAGGTAGCCATTGTGATGTTTGGTGACAGTGTGTACCACACTCAACATGAACCAAAGGAAAGAGTTGCCTCAGGACTTTAGAAAGAAAATTATAGACAAGTATGTTAAAGAAAAAGCCTATAAGATTATCTCCAAGGAGCTTGACGTTCCTGTGACTATAGTTCCACATATTATTCAGAAACGTAAGATCCAAGGGTCTATAGCCAATCTCCCCGGTCGAGGCCGCAAGAGGAAAATTGATGAAAAATCAAAGAAAAGGATAATACGGATGGTAACAAAAGAGCCCAAAAAAACCTCTAAAAGAGATAAAAGGTTAACTTTAAGCTCGAGGAACATCAATGTCAAATCACAACATCTGTCGTTGTTTGACAAAAGTGGACTTAATGGGAGACGACTAAGGAGGACACCATTGTTGAAAACAAATCATAAAAAAGCCAGACTGGAATTTACCAAACTACATGTTGACAAGCCACACAGCTACTGGGAGAATGTCCCATGGACAGATGAGACAAAAATTGAACTTTTTGGAAAGGCACATCAGCTCTATGCTCACAGACGGGAAAATGAAGCATATCAAGAAAAGAACATGGTTCCTCCTGTGAAACATGAAGGAGGCTCTGCTATGTTCTGGGGCTGCTTTGCTGGATCTGGCACAGGGTGTCCTGGATCTGTGCAGGGTACAATGAAATCTCAAGACTATCAAGAGATTCTAGAGAGAAATGTACTGGCCTGCGTCAGAAAGCTTGGTCTCAGTCACAGGTCATGTGTCATGCAACAGGATAATGACCCAAAACACAGCTAAAAACACTAATGAATGGCTCAGAGGAAAACATTGGACTAATCTAAAGAGGCCTTCTATGATCCCTGACCTACTATAAATTAGTTCACCTGCTTTAAAAAGTACTAATTTTATCAGTAGCGTGATGAGCAAAAGGACAGTTTCCAAACTTTCCACAAGATTGAGTTTTATTGAACATTTATTTAACTCCAAAACATGAAATGAAGGTGATTAATGTAACTTAGATCACAAAATCTTCAGTTTTACTTAAATTTGATTGAAGCAAAAATGAATACACCCTGCATCAAAAACTACTGCAAATAGTATTTTGTATGAGCACCGTGACTTTTAAGGACAGCACCAAGTTTTCTAGGCATGGAATGAACAAGGTGGCGACATATTACAACATCTGTCGGTTTTTATTTTTTAACAATAACCTCTTTTAGGGCCTAGATGCTGGATGGAGAGTGACGCTCAACTTGTTGCTTTAGAATTCCCCACAGGTGTTCGATTGGATTCAGATCAGAAGACATACTTGGCCATCCAATCACCTTCACCCTGTTCTTCTTCAGAAATGCAACAGTAGCTTTCGGTGTGTGTTTTGGATCTTTGTCGTGTTGGAAAAGTGCATGATGACCAAGTGAACAGAGTGATAGCAGCATCTTCTTTCCTTCAGTATAGAGCAGTACATTGTTGAGTTGATGATACCATCAATGAAATGCAGCTCCCCAGCAGAGCTCATGCAGCCCAACAAAAGGACACTGAAATGACCGTGTTTCACTGTAGGCACCATGCGTTTTTCTTTGAAATCCTCACCTTTGCGACACCATAAATTTTTAAAACCATTAGTTCCAAAAACTGTGATCCTTGTCTTATCACTCCAGGAGTATACACTCTCAGTAGTCTTCCTCTGTTTCAAATTCTAGGCTTGCTTTTTCTGCTTGGGCTTTCTTCATGGACGATGCCCATGCATGCCATTCCTCCACAGTGTGCATCGTATGGTGTCAAGGGAAATGGTCACTCCTGTTTGGCTTTCTACTGCTTTAGCTAACTGCAGTGAGCTTGCATGGTGATTTTCTTCAACCCTTCTCATCAGAAGATGCTGTCGAGATGTTAGCTTCTGTGAATGGCCTTGACGTCTCTGTAAAATGGTTGCACTTCCATCTTTCCTGAATTTTTGGATCCCTTTTGCTCCAGTATTTTTACTGATATGTAAAGCTTTGCTGATTGTCTTGTAGCCTTCGCCTTTTTGTGTAATTTTTTTTTCTCAGATGTTGTGACATTTCTCTTCCATGAGGAGCCATTTCTGACAGCATGAAATGAGAAGGGCTTTTCTTTGTTCAGTAATGCTCTTTTACAGTCACCTGTGTCCTGGACACATCTTAAATGAATTAGAATCATCTGTGGCTGGATGACTGTTAATTAGAATTTTTTTGTCTTAAGTGTGGCTTTTCTCCTAAGACTATACTTGGGGTGTGCTCATTTTTAAAACATGGGCTTGAATGAATTAGTTGAGAAAATCCCTTTATTGTGTGTGCAAATTAACAAATCTTGTTTGCAATCCGGGGGCTGCACGGTGGCGCAGTGGTTAGCGCTCCTGCCTCACAGCAAGAAGGTTCCCGGTTCAAGTCCTGGCTGGGGGACCTTTCTGTGTGGAGTTTGCATGTTCTCCCCGTGCATGCGTGGGTTTTCTCCGGGTAGTCCGGCTTCCTCTCACCGTCCAAAAACATGCTTCATAGATTAATTGGTTACTCTAAATTGTCCCTAGGAAATTGTCCCTAGGTGTGAATGTGAGTGTGCATGGATGTGTGATTGTGGCCCCTGCGACAGACTGGCGACCAGTCCAGGGGTGTACCCTGCCTTCGCCCATGAGTAGCCGGGTTAGGCTCCGGCAACCCCGTGACCCCGAAAGGGATAAAGCGGATTGGAAAATGAATGAATGAATGTTTGCAATCCATGGCCCACATTTGTGGGAGTGTTTTGTAGTATAATAGCTCATAGAAATGTTGATTCTGAAAGGACACTAAAGGTTTCCTGAAAAATGTAGTGGGGTGTTGTCATTTATGCTGACCACTGTAAATCGTATTGAGCATCTTTAGAAGGAGCTAAAACATACCGTCTGGGGAAAAGGCATCCTTCAAACCTGAGACAACTGGAGAAGTTTACTCATGAGGAGTGGGGTAAAATACCTGTCAATAGGTGCAGAAGTCTCATTGACAGCTACAGAAACCATTTGATTGTAGTGATTGCCTCAAAAGAAGCAAAATATTAAGTTAAGGGTACCATCATTTTTGTCCACATGTGTATTTGTGGGTTTAGAGAATATCCATCCAGAGTATAAACGTCTATGGCCCTTCCAACCACATCCTTTACACTTCCTCTAAGTTTGTCAGTCTAACTATGCTGTAGACTAAATACTCTATAGAAAGCAGAATTTTAAAAAAGGCATAAAAGAAGCAGAGTAAAGATCGAAACATATTTTTTATTCTCTTGTTTGCCCACAAATCACCAGTCAGTCTGCTCCTCTTTGCTCTCAAAGTATTTTGTTAAAATGACTCATTAGTTCTTAACCCAGCTCCTCTCTATTAAATCTGTCATTCATTCACCTTTCAAAGAAACTCATCTTTGAATTGGAATGTAACAGGAACCAATAACAGACACTTTGAGAATGAAGTGTCAAACCACTGTTCTTACAAGTACCGCTTTGTGTGCATCAAGGCCAACACAATAACACAAAAATACTTGAAACTTGGTGTGAAAAGTAGAACCAGATCTCACAAATTTCCCACAACAAATATACTGAAGGGCATCCATAGAAATGGAGGCATTAGATACTACCATGCTCAGAGTACAATTAACTTGAACACTTTGCATGTGGGAATGTCTCAACTGTCCCTGAACTTTGCGGCAGGAAAGCTTTTTCTTGGTTATCCATGACAAACAGTTCTGTATTGTCTTTACAAAGACATTTAATTAAATCTGGTGGTTGAAGGGGTTCTGTGCACCTGTTTTCTGACAGTGGTTCAGACACAGACTTGAACATGTTTGTAATGGGTATGACAAAATAATCTGCCATCTCATTAAACTTGTGTCTGTGTGCAATGCACTCTATTGCACCAGGGCAGGCTTTAAACAAAGGCTTTGCTTTGGAGACACATGACCAACATGCATGTAAAATAAAGATTATAGCTCTACATATGGTAAAACAGGATTAATATATGTTGCCAACTCCTTCCAAAGGTAAATGGTATGATAGATTGATTGTTTATTTGGATGTCATAGATATTGTGTGCACATATATATCCTTTTGCTGCACAAAAGCAATGTTTCTTTTAAAAAAGATCATTTTCATCCACAAAAGATAGTTACTAGTGATCAGCAGACAAAGTCACATGTTCAAGAAAAGTCCAATATTAAACTTTTTTCATGTTCTTTTATGTGCTCCAAAACTCTTAGGGAATGGTTGGGCACAAAATATAAAAATAGGTTAAATACTGAACTTTAAAAGCACCACTTGGCTCAAAATTGTTTTGTTTTATATATCAGTAGTGAAGACAACATGTAAGCGGAGGATTGGGGGTCTTGCAGAAAAGCTCATATGTTTTTGCAAGGCGTCTGAGACACTTAACTAATTGACAGAGACGGAAAAATACAAAACCAGAGAGAACAGCTTGACATGGCTTAAGCCTGAGCCACTGCACAGCAGATTGTCTCCTCATCAGCAAATTCTTTGTGCTTCTGTTGCTCAACATGATTGACCGTGTGTGCACGCGTTACGGCTGATGTCAGCGGTAGCCTGCCCAAAGACTGTCAATAAATGAGTCCCTGTCCCATGGCCCCCTCCACTAGCATTTGTAATCTCTCCATCAAGATCCCATAACACACAGAGTTCATGTTACACATTCACTTAAACTGTAGTAATGTGTTCTCAATTACTTGTTACAAAGAAACATGACAAACAGGTTGGAAAGAAACAGGCTGGCTAGATCACCAAAACAAAGAAAAAGCTGTCCTTTGTTGGTCTTGAATGCAAATTCAGTAACAGACATGGAGGGGTTAACGTTGCTGAGATTACCTCAAAGCAGCTCCCATGGAGCCAGACATTAATCCTTAAAATGACACATCCCTGCACTGCCACTCATTGTACAGTCAGCACAAAAAACAGCACTTTTCGACACAAGGAGACCACCAAAAGTCCAAGAACAGACCAAGATGTTGACAGTCTAAGCCAGAATTCAAACTACCAACTCTCGAACTATATTAACGTCAGAACAACAAAAGCTCCTAAAAATGTTAAAAACTTTCTGCATACACTAGCGTACAATGACTCCTTACAAATAACAATATTATCACATCCTTTAAAGCCCCACTCCAACCATACTTTTTTTTTTTAATAAAATTGTTCCCAGTAGTTTTTTAATCATGATTGTGCAGTTTTTAGTCAAAATGAAAAAGATTTGGGGGTTTTTCTCAAAAGACTGTCATTTTTTTCAAGACATATTTTATGTTCAGTGGCAAGAGCTCATTAGAAATACAATTCTGGTTTGTGGGCGAGACTGTTGGCTTGAGGCAACCCTGCCCCAATCGCTGAGAGTTCTGTTGGCATGCTCACACCTATAGCCCCAAGCTAGCGTTAGCAATGCAAAATATAATGGCAAGCAATATTGGATCAAACCAGCCGTACAGTTTTTAGCTAAGGGCCAGCTCGGACGAGGAAAATGAATGTGCACAAGGGGGCGGAGGATAAAGTCAATATCCATATAGACAATGGAAAATCTCAACAATACGCGATAGAATGATAGACACACTGCTTTGAGTCATTCTCTCCGTTTGACAGTTTTTTTTTCATTTGCTGGCAACGGGAAAAGAGAAGAAGTGAGTGTGTTTTACTCTGAGTAAATGTCACAACCTGCTGCTTTAGCCGTTAATAACATGTCTGTGTTAACGGAGTTAAAAAGAAAAAGTGTCAGTAAGGCAAAAATCCTTTTTCACCTAAGGGGGGGTGACTACATAACACAACCAACACTACATAAAGAAAGCAAAAGAAAAAGCTCAAGAATCTTTCCAAACTGGAACTAATAAGGAATAAAGGAACAGAGCTTAAGCTTTCCTTCAAATTGCTCAAAGGTTTTTGCAGTTCTGACTGTTAGTGATAACCTGTTTAAAACCCCCTAGGTTACAACTTAGAAGACAAATAGTTTCAGAACAGAGTATTGGTACTGGAGTAAAAACAAAAGTAATAATACAAAATAATAAGATAATTCTCTTATAATTAGGGTAATCTAATACAAAGGAGATACATCACAAAATAAAAGATTTAGTGTTTATTTCTCTTGGAATGAACATAAAACACAATCTTAACTTGAGTGTTAGGATTCATACTTATGCATAAATGAAAACCTATGAAACTTTATCTCAAGCACAGACAACTGAAGTTATTGCTGTTAAAATCTAGAGTTTGGAGGTGCCATGATTACTGATTCTACTCTCCCAGTGCTGTCTTTAGACCACCCACTCATCACCACCACAAGATATTTTCAGGAAATTATGTAGCATCATTGAAAAAGAACATGACCTGAACAACAGAACCAACGGAAGTAAAAAAGAGAAAAGTTTAGAAACAAAATGTCAAAGCATAGACAGTGACAAAAAACAATGCATGCATAAAAAAACAAGAATCCTAAAAAAAAAAAACACTCCACCGCTGTGGCTTTGTAGCAACACTTTCCAAGGCCATCAGTTCACAAACACATTTTTTCATGAATTCAACAGTATTGTTTGCAAATTAACAGTTTTGAGCAAAGAAGTATTGTAAAAAAAAATAATAATTTGGATTTCATAAACTGTTAACAAGAAGGTACTCCAATCTAACAAAGACAATTACTTTGGAAAATTTCAATTTTTAAATAAATTGGCCTTCTTTCACACCATTTGAACAAGAGTTCATAAGAGTTAGAAGCATTGCATCAAAGAGGAGATCATGGTCATATTCTTACTTTGAGGCGCATTTTCAAACTTCTCAGATATTTAGCCTGGAAGTTTTATTGATCCCAAAGATTTAAATATTTATTTTATTATTTATATTCAAATATTCAATATTTAAAACCAGTTTTTCAGAAGTACAAAATTTAAATACTTTGGGCATTACAGTCAGAAAACAAAGTTTAAGTGAAAGCTTAAATATCCCAACTAGCAAGGCAAGTTAACAACTATTATGACTTTATGCCATGACCATGACTTTACATGAATCATTTTGTTTTAAAATCTTAAAAAAACATGTAATTACTATATATAAAATAAATCTCAAAATGTATCATCATTGCAATATTAACTTGTATAATTAGCGTATAATTCACTTAAATGTGTACACACATGCTAAAAGAATAACATGGATGCTTTAAGTATTTAACAAATCAAAAAGAGCCCTTTGTGCGTTTGACCAATCGGATGGAGACCATTTATTTTAGATACTGGCTTCTCATGCAGACATGGGTCATTTGGAATATCATTTAAAATTAGGCTGCCTTTTATAAAAACAAAAGTGCAGCCGTGAAATAAAAATAATGTATTAGTTGCTTTTTGTCTTGTATGTAATGCATGTCATATCATCATCTCAACACTGATCACTAAAATCGCACATCGCAAGTTTTTCTCATATCATGCAACCCTAAGTTTTTTAATTTTGTGCTTCCACAAAGACAGCTGTCACCAAACGCTGTTGTGCTTGGATGTACAACAATAATAGTTTCTAATCTTAAAGAAGTTGACTATTTAATTTTGTATTTCTTGTTGCGTGTGTTTTTGAAAAGAACTAGAATTTTATTTTTTGCAAGCTGCTTAAAAACCACATTACAATTCCTTCATTTTTACAAATGGCAAGCACAAAAGTCTAAAGGCAACTAAACAAAACATACACAGGTTTCTGACATCACAACCACAGCCAATTCCAGTCTTTAAGAATTTTTTGAAACAACAACTACTGCTTAACTAAAACTCTTAATAGCCAAATCAGGAATGGGAGAAAACTGCTGTGACACAAGGCTTACAGCAACATTTTTTTTCAGCATCATAGTCTGATTAAAGCCTTAATAGAGGGATCTGTATTACACAGACTTAATTTTAAGTAGGCTATGAAAAGATTGATTATAGGCTTAATTTCACAGTCACTGGGCAAAAAAGGGGCACAAAACAAATTCATTTGGTTGTATAAAACCAAAGTGAGTTACCAAATTGTTACTCAAAATCAAAGAATCCCATTTGATCTTTTTTCCCTTTAGAAAAAAAACATTCTGTTGAGACGCACATGATTTGACGTCAAAACTGAACCTAAAATGGATAAAAAAAATGTAGTTATTGCAAAAATCATGCAAAAAAATGTAACAAATAAAAGTCCCACACCAATTATCTTATGATCTATTGTAAAAGCGTCATAAGTGGTCTTATTTATGATTAGGTTTTTTTTTTTTGTTCAAAAAAAAAAAAAAAAAACATGTCATTTTCTAGGACATAATTTCTGCAGAACAACAGGAGTTCATTAGAAATGCACTTAAGTTGTGGGCGGGTCCTTCGGCCCGGATCAACCATATCCTCTCTTTCCGTCATCCATAACTTGAGCTATTTGTTTATGTGCTCTCTTGCTAGCTTTCAGCCCCTCACTTCCACAACCTAACATTACTGGTGCAACAAAATGGTGAGCAATATTGGAGCTATCTAGTCGTACAGTTTTGATCCAGATACCAACCAGCTTGAATGAGGAAAACAAAGACGTACATTGATCTATTTGTCTGCAAATTAATGGATGCATCAGAAGGAGCAGAGCAGGGAGCTTGTGGCCCACCTGGTATATTTTCTAAAAATCAAACACAACCTTTTTTAAAATGCATTTTTTCGTCTGCTCGTCTGACTTTCAACGATTTGAATGAAGTACTCAGACATGTAATTTTAAGCCTAATTTTCTACATGATTGTGATGTGTTGATTGATCATGTTGCCACAACAACAAGACAATTTTCATGAGTGTGTCTTGGAAGAGTCAGGATAAGGGGGAAATCTAGTAAAGAATGTCTTAGTACATTTGTTAGAAAGTGCATTTTATATGAGTGAGTGATAAAGCTTTAGAAACAGAGAAAGAAAGAACAGATGAAGTGGTCCACAGTAAGCAGACACAGTAAATATGATTACATCATTTCAAAAAGTAATAAATTGTAGCATAAATAAAAAAGAGAAACAAATTATGTAAGGGTTTTAAGGCACAGTGACAAAGACAAACATGTTGGAAGAATGCTTGACTGAACACATCCAGACTACTGATCCTAATCTACCAGTAGCCATGTTTATCTGGCATGTTCTTTTCTTTAAATGATATATATGTTTTTATGCTGATAAGACATAGTTGAGAGTTCAAAAGCCAGTTTTGATTTTGACGAGAAAAAGTCAGAAAGTTTCAAATATTATTAACAAGCTAACAAAATCTGAATCTTGAATTGTTAGCTTTTCATTATGAAGGGACAGGATGAATGGAACTTTAGGTCTTGTATAATTGAAGTAAGCTGACAAAACTGTATTTTAAAAACACATGTCCAACCAGGCAGGTTTCCAGGAACTGTTCAGGGAAAGCCATGGAGGACAGGAAATGGGCAGAGCTGTCAAAACCCAAACTCATCATGTTGGCAGATGTAGAGTTCCGAGTTGGAGTTACGATGATGCCAAAAAAAGACATCAACACGGCATCACGAGCCAAGCAACCACCTCTGTGCAACACAGGCTGCTAAAATGAAAAGCTTTCAAAGTACTGTTGTGAGACCAAACGTGGTGTCAAAGAGCCAAAGCGAAAAAAAAACAAATCACCATGCAAACAAAATGCTGCAATTATATATGCAGATACCTCACAGATCTATCTGCATACCAGATTGTATTTGTTGATACTAAATTAAAGTTGCACCTCAAATTAAAAAGAAAGCAAATGTGTGGCAAAAAACATGAGAAGCCCAGCAACACAGCACCCATAACAGAATAAAAAGACCATAATGTGGAATAGAACGCCAAGAAAGACCAGCAAACCTCAAACTGCATCTAATCTACAGATGGTATTAGGAGAAAGTTTTACAATACTGAGTTTTGGTTCTTTTATTTTTGCCTTTGTTCTACTACCTGTAAGCTTTTGATTGCATACTTAACATTCCTTGGCAGAGGTGAGCGTTTAGTCTTGCAAAAAACTCATGTCTAAATATGGCATATCTTTTCTCTTTTTTTTTTTTTAAGAGTTACATAAAAAGCAAAGTGCATGACAAACTGAGATTAGAGTGGAAAAAGATCTCTGCTTCCTGTGGTTGAAAAACACCTAGTTGTGCTCAGACTAAAAGCCAGATTCTCCTAAATTCCCTCTTGCCTCTCCCACTCCAAAAATGCAGAGAGTTTTTCTTATTATTAGTCAGTCCACCAGGAAGGAGTGAGCGTGCTCACCTCCCAGGGACTGTTGGAATGAGGAAAACATTTAATCAAAACATTCGCCACACAGCTTGCTAGTGTTAACCTAGTGTATTTTTGATAGATGACCGTTCATGAACGAAATCAGTTCAAAGATTACACTGGATCAACGGTGTTAACTTGGTATTCAATGAATATCTCAACTATGCCATAGTTTTGGAGGTAAAACAGTTTTAAATGAAAAGCATCTTCCTTCACATGTAAAATGAGCTTGAAGCTCCAGTGATGTGTCAGATCATCCTTCAGTTTCTGCATTTTACTAGTGCCTTCACAGAGGGGAGTACTGTACAATAATAATGTTATAAATTCATTGTGCAGATCCGTGTAACTATCACTTTTGTTTCCTTCACACAGCTTACCTAAAGCTGTTGAGGTTGAGTCTCAACAAATGGCACAGCAGTGTTTTAGGGGGGACGAACAGACTATTTTCATCCATTTCTAAAAGGCAGACTCTGCCTCTAGCTGAGAAAGCGGCCGGACCATCAATGAAGCGAAAATATTCTGAAAGCTTTTCTTTTCAGTCAACAACTTGGAGGGAAGATCCTATAGGCTTTGTGCCTTTCTTATGATAATTGCAGCAAGCTACAAACAAAGCCAAACGTCAATTTAAATGCTTACCACTCAGAATTGCAATGACTTGAGGATGGGCAAAGTTAGACTCCACTTTTAGGAATTTCTTAAAAGAACTTGACCATTTTCTATATGACCCAACTAGGACTACAGTCACATTTAGTGTACAAGAGGACCGACATTCCCAGGGGGACCTCTGTGTATCCATGGAGATAGGAGGGCTTGTAAAACACTTAGGTAAAACAAACTTGTCCACAAAGCATTGCTTTGACCTATAAATGAGTCAACATAAATCAGTTAACCGTCTACAGATACTAAGTTGTGCTTTGGTAGCTGAAAAGTCTCAGTAAAGTATTATCTGGGAGGAATTTTTGAAAGAAATCATTAATAAAAGCTAGTTGCCCTGCTTATTTTTAGCTTTCATTAAGGTTTACATTTAGTTTTAGTATTTACACTATGATTTAAAAAGTTGAAAGTAATGAGATTAACTGCACTTTATATGTTTTATATTTAAAATGAGTTTTTATGTTAATCTCACATAAATATTTTAAGAAATTAAAATATTTAAAATCAACAAAAAAATATGGTGCTTTTAAAATTTACACACAAAAGGAACTAAAGGGAAAATGGACAATAGTTGCGATAACAAACAGGAGCACTTTGGTGCATTGATTTGTGGGCTTGTTTTACCCGCATGTTTGTGAGTAACAACAGCCTGGATCTGAGTCTAAGAAACACCTGCGTGAGAGAGAAAAGGGCTGTTAAACCCGTCGGAGGTGTAGCTGCAGGTGCTCACAACAGTTTTCCTAAAGAATTGTAACCACCGTGGGAACATGATCGAGGTTACCGTGATAGTTAAAACGAGGTCAGTCAGAAACAGTAAACTTAGGGTTAAAAACAACTTCTACCAACAGAACCGACATTTAACGTGAAGACAGCTTATGGAGTTTTTAAAACGGCGGTTTGGCCAAACTAGTAAACAAAATAACTTACTGAAATGGTGACTTCGTGCCTTTTCAATCGATTCTTGAGGCTCTTCATTTTGAAAAGCGTTAGCTCCCGATAATAAGTACCCCCTTCTTTGGAATAAATTTAAAAATGTAAGATATATACTACAATTGGTTCACAGAAAGTCTAAAAATGTCAACTTATCCTGTCTGTTGCGCCTAAAAACTAGTTTCACCTGACGCCTTAGAACCGTAAAAGCTACACGCGCCTTGTTTGACAGTTCGTTGAGCCAATCCCGTTTGAATATGTGGAATCACTGCTATTGGAGGTCCTATGGGGCGGGACTTCCGGGTAAAAAAAAAGAGAAAAGCCAATGGGAAGAAGTTTGAGAAGTTGGGGACTGAAAAGGGAGAAACCAAAGTGCGAGTGACGTCATAATTACCTGAAAATCGAAACTCCTTGATATCAAAACAAATTGTTTTGGCAGGGGAGGTTAAATCTGTATTGACCGTAAAAAATAGTGCGCAGTGATGCCGAAAAGACGTCATAATAACTTTAATAGGCCGGGGTGGGTGTGTTTAAGATAATGTGTCATTAACACTCACATAGTCCCTGAACTCACCAGGAGTTTGCCATTCAAATCGGTAGTACAATTTGATTCAGGGACGAAACTAACCTTACGTTAACCATCGTTTTCATTCATAGATCAACATGAAGATTGTAAAAACGTATTAGAATTGATTTTTTTTTCTAAATAAAGACAAGAAGAGTAAGAACACATAAGCATGACACCCCTAGGTAAAAATTTTAATTTAAATATAGCGTATTTCAATAAGGTTGTACCTGCTTGTTTGTGTGTTTCATATTGACTCTACTTTGACCAAAACTTTATTTTTTTTTTACCACCTGGAATTGAGGCGTTTGGACAGGTTCAGACTCATAGGGAAATTATTGGCTAATATAACAAAAATATATTGGTAAAAAAACTAGGGTTGTAGGTACTAAAAAGATATCCAGAATTGTCCCAAAAATAGTTTAACATGGTAATCAACAGAGCAAAGTGTAAAATAGGAAAAAGATCAAAAAGGCTCTGGACTAACAAGGGTTAACATAAAATGTATGCAGTAGGCTTTAAAAGCGTAAAAGGTAATATATCTTGGATTTTTTTTTTTTTTTTGCAGATTTAATTTAATTTTGTTTAAAAAAAGGATTTAGATGTAGTTCTGTTCTATGTAAAAAAAAAAAAAAAAAGTACCTTGATGTAAATAAATAAATAATTTGCATTTCATGTTATTATAAGGGTCAAAGAATGCAAGTCAAATGGTTGGCCTTCACACATTCCCACTTCACTGAAGCTGTCCCCCTCTGCGAATTGTTTGGACACCCCTGCCATAGAATGACAATCTCATTCAATTTCTGAATGGAAGTAAGACAAATTTTTTTTTTTTTTTAAAAAGGCTTATTTGGCCCAGTGTTGTCATAATTACACTAACAAATATTGGTCTCTGGTCAACAAAGAAGGAAAAGCCTCATTAGAGAAAATAATTACAATTTATACAAAAGCAAAGATGTACTGTCATGCTTCATCACCTAATGAGAAGAAAGAAGCCAATATTTTCACAATTTTCATTTTCCATGCTCCATAAATGAGATCAGTTCACACTCAGGACTAATAGTGTTAATTACTAAATACAATTTTCAAACAAAAATGGAGGAAAAAATTAAGACACAAAAATGAAATTCCCCCTTTTTATGTGTTTGTGTATTGAGCCAAATCCTGTTTAGTCACTATTTGCATAACTTTTATTTTTGTGTTTTCATTTATTGCCTAATGGAATGTAAACTTTTACTTTTACCTTACTCGAAATATCAACCCCAGAAAAAAGGGAGTTGGTTAAAACAATTGATTGAAGTAGTAACATGTTTTCATGTAAACTTTAAATCTTAGGGACTTGTTGTTGGAAAGGTGCTGGCCTATTTCTCAATATTTTCAGTACACAATAACGGTAAAGAAAAGATATAGATAGGTATCGAAAAATCCATCGAGCTCTGGGATTAACAGCTGTATTGTGGCTAAAAACCACACATATGAAAGAGATATGGTTGGTAAAAAAAAAAAAAGTATAAAATCAATCAAGAAGTAAATAATTTCTGGCCAAAGTAAGTGCTAGTAAGAAAAATAAAACATTAAAAGACATTTTCCTTTATAATTTTAAATGCCAAATGAATAAAATATTTAGACAGTCTATCCATTTAGGTAAAAACATTGGGACTGTAATGTATCACTATAAAGTTAGTTGTATCTTTATGTATCAAGGTATAATTTGAGTAATGTGAGAGGAAAGATACATACATACATTTGTAAATAAATATAAACAGATCAATTTAAAACACAGGGTTAGGGTTTGTGTCCCTTTCAAATGTTTGGCACTTCTAACATCCTAACTAATATTAGCTCAAGTCAAGTTTGGTGTCAAGTGTATTTATAGTTTCATATTGCATTCATAATCATTTATTCACACTGATCTTGCAGTAGTACAGTATTTATGTTGCACTGAAGGACACATTAAAACGTCAGTGGCTCTGACATGCGAGGTTGCAGGCACTGTGGATGCTGCAGACTTGTGGCACTAATTAAGACTCAAAATTATGTCTTTAGGTGGCAAAAATTGTGTTTCTCAGAAACCCCAACATGCATGAAAGATGTACTTCTTTGCTAAATGGTGCGTCGAAAGAATTTTTACACAGCATGTCCTTGATTTTGGATGCACTTAAGAACAGCAGGGAGGAGCTATGAGACCCAATTAAACAAAGAGTATTTTGAACAGAATGCATGTTTGCAAAGCAATCATAACACAGAATAATAAGAACACAGTTGACAACACAACAAAAAATAACCCTGTGTAGATTTTTTTTTTTACAAATTGATACAAATACACAAATTACAAATAGATGATATTGGCTGACCTTGAGGCAAAGTATCAAATTGCTCCTCATGAGGCAGAAATAAACCACAAAAAAACATATGCAACAGTAACAAGCACCTCAGCTGGAATGCAGATTTACACAAGAGAGCCAATTGTGGAGATGATTCTTCACTTCTTTTTGAATATATTGGTATAAATTAAAACAAAAAAGTTGAAAAAAAAAATAGGAAACTGATAAAGATTCCCTCCATGACGGAAGTGTAACAGTTCAAGTCTGGAAGTGTAGTAATGGATATTTTACATGTGAGCCAAAAAGGTGCTCATGTGTGCGTCTCCGAGTGTTGCGTGTCTGAGAGCTTTCACACAGCTTTGCGATGGTACTCTGGGGGCGCCACCTCATAGTCTGTGGCGCTGAAGAGGGTGGCTGAATTCTTCACCAAGTACCTGGAGAGAAAGCAGAGCGGACTGTCACCGTCAAACGAAAAGAAAACAGAGGCTGCAGAAAACCAATCAAGAAAACTTCCAATCCAGCTCACAAAGCAAAGGCCCACAAATGCCCCAATAGTTAGAGCAGTTAGTACAGGACGAGGAGATAATATGAGCTAAAAATTCCTGCACGTGTGCAGGACACAAATAGAGACAGCTAGATTTTGCAATAATAAAAATAACAACATCAAGGTTTTGGAGGTTGCTCAGTCATTCATCTTAGTTTTCAAAGGAAAAAGAATTACAGAAATGAAACCAAATTATTTTGTTTACCGGCAAAACATTCAGGCCATACATTCATCACTCACCTGTCTGCATTTTTTTTAACGCAGCTCAGTCTTTGCAATCACAAAAATTGCTGCAATTATTGACGGGATCTTTACATTAAAATTGAATCACTTCAAGAATGTGAAGAGTTGTTGTAACTTGCATTTGTAAAAACATGTAAGTGCGTGTGTCTAAATATGCAAATGAGTCTACGTTTGCAAGACAGTGCAATCTGCTGCATCTGGTTGACAGGAAACAAGCTAGGAGTACTGTCACTTCAAACAAAGCCATCTCCCGAGGGAAACACAGAGGGTGAGATGTGTACAAATCAACAATGTCATTATATTTTTTCTTTGTCAGATTTATTCAATTAACTGTATGCAATTTCTTTACAATAACATAATGATCTTCATACCTACAAGCGTGTTATGGCCTCCTAGTTTAAGTCAAGCTGGATTGATGCACTATACAAGCATTTGTGTGATCAAACTTTTGTTTCTTTAAAGCACACTTACATTTAGCCGCCACTTTTCTCTAAAGTGACTTGCACGTGAGCTGCATAAAAAGTAGCTTTGAGTCAATAGTCTCAGTTAAGCAGGAAATGTCATCAAGTAGACAGAACAGATTTCGTTCTTTTTGGTTGAATCAATGTGTTCAATTATTACAAAAGAAATAAATTACAGTATTAATACTACGAGGTATTTCTCTATATAAAAACAACCAAAATGTGAGAAAACAATATTATTTCACTGAAATTATGTTGTTTTTATTCAATATGCTAATAGAATACTATTAAATCTTCTTCTGAAGCATTGAAGCAAATACAGATACACGAATGCCTGCAGAAGGAACAACTGCTAACTCTTTTTATATCCAAATTACTACACTTTCCATTAATGTAATATGCTGCTTGGTCATTAGATTACTTTTCTGGATAGCTGAAAACAAAAAAACAAAGTATTACAATATACTAAACATGCTTTATTAGTTGTAGCTTTGGTGTACCAGGCCTGAAGAGAGTAAAAAAGATGTTATGTTGAGGCCAATAGTAAGAGCTAGGATGAAGAAGAAAAACACTGACAGGCTGTAAAGTGAGACATTAAGGCCAAAATGTCAAAACCTCAAAGAAACAGGACGGGAAAAATAAAATCATTGTCCTAAAACCAGGGGCTGCACGGTGGCGCAGTGGTTAGCGCTCCTGCCTCACAGCAAGAAGGTTCCCGGTTCAAGCCCTGGCTGGTGGACCTTTCTGTGTGGAGTTTGCATGTTCTCCCCGTGCATGCGTTTTCTCCGGGTACTCCGGCTTCCTCCCACCGTCCAAAAACATGCTCTAAATTGTCCTTAGGTGTGGATGTGAGTGTGCATGGGTGTGTGATTGTGATTGTGTAGGCCCCTGCGACAGACTGGCGACCAGTCCTGGGGTGTACCTTGCCTTCGCCCATGAGTAGCCGGGTTAGGCTCCGGCAACCCCGTGACCCCGAAAGGGATAAAGCGGATTGGAAAATGAATGAATGAATGAATTGTCCTAAAACCAACAAGCTCAAAGATATCCACTGAAGGAAATAGGACACAAAGAAAGCCCAAAAGTTCTGCAGAGACCATACAAAGAGTACCTGGCAAAAGAAAAGCTGTCTGACTGTGGAGGATTGGGAAAAAAAAATAACATTTCAAATAACTCAGTTACTGGTTATGTTGGTAGTATCAGAGAGGGATCTAGATTGAGATGGAAAGAATTATTTAAGAGTAACAAAGAAGATATTGAGTTACAATGAGGGAAAAACCGAAGCAAACTTGAAAAGCTTGAATATTTCCATCAATGCTTTAAAATATGAGAAAACCAGTGTGGAATGAAGAACACTGATGTTTATTAGTGAAGCTTGTGCTTTCTGGAATTTACACAGAGGCAACAAAGTGCTTTAAGTTGTTTATGGGAAAACAATTTCTCACATTATTGAGTTACTCCACCATTTTCTCCTTAAACCCCAAAGCTTGCCTCTATTTACCCTTAATTACAGCAAGTTAAATTTCATAAAAATGCTTAATAAAGTCAGAAAATCGAGCTGTTAGGCCACAAAGTTTGCATTCTACCGAAGGCACCCGAACCCTTGCTGTATTTTCGCTGCGACATGCAGTCAGTGTGTGCAAAAAATACTTTCCAGAGCAGAAAATCGATTTCATGGCCTGACTTTTAAGTATTTGCATCAAGCCAGGCGGCACTAACGTGAAAGCGGATGGGACAGAATGTTTTAAGAATCAGTCAAACATGACATGGAGTCTCTGGTGGCGTGCCGGGAGTTGAAGCTTACTTGAGGAAATCTTGGAGGTAACTGAGGAGCAAAGCCAGACTCTTCTCATCTAATAGAGTATAGGCCAGCATGGCTCCAATGCGAACTGTTGAGAGATGACAACATACAAGAAGAGCATAACATAATTACAGCCAACATTGAAGAGGCCATATAACCATTTGTATCATATTTAATACAGGCATTTCTGAGACCCCTATCTAATTAGCATGTTTCAAACTTTCCTTAGAAACCCATTGTATATAACCTAGCCCATGCTTTATCCCCTGTAGTTCATCATCATTCCACTAGAGGCAGTAGAAGGGCTTTTCCTGCTGTTTTCAAAATGGCAGCTCCCATGAAATCTCAAAAACAATTTTGGCTGGAAAAGTTTAAACTAATTTTTTAAAACTTTATGAAGAGAAGAACTCATCTATTTTTATTCATTTAAATAGCTTCTAGCTGTATTGAATGCAAAATGCAAAATTAGTTGATAATTAATTCTTTATATGAAAGTTACACCATGTTAAAAATGTGTGGATCAAATTTGAGACCGTGGGTAAATAAGGTGCTTTTTTTCCCTTAACACTCATGTCAATATTTTTACATCTTAAACAAACATTTTTGTGAGAAAAAACTTACCAAGTCACCCAACAAATCATAACTAATACTATCTATATCCTATAAAAAATAATATTGCCATTTTTTTGGTGGATTTCATCAAAGGGTTTTAAAAAAATCTTGATTAAAAAAATGTGTGATTATTTTTTCTGTTCATTCTTTTACAGGATTAAAATAGAAAAAAAACTACATGAAATCTTTACAAAAACATATCTGAAAGAATAAAGATTTAATTATTTTAATGTTTTAAGTGTTATTATGATTTTTTAAATAAAAACGTCTAAAAATTATTATAATTATATTCGATTTAAAAAAATCTTTTAGTATGACCTGACAATAACTACTGTATTTTATGCACCATAAGGCGCGCAATATTACTAGGCGCAGTCTTAATTAGGGGGTCTATTTCTGTATTCAACCCAAGGCGCATCGTGTTATAAGGCGCAAAAATAAAAAAAGATACCAGAAGCAAAACAGTGAGTTTAGATGAGCTTTGTTCGACTATTTAACATTCAACTCACTTTATTTTTTAAGCAATCTTCTCCGAAAATCATCTTAGGTGTTTGAATTGAACATCTGCGTAATCAAGCATGTCGACTTCCCTCTCATCATTGTTGGAGTCAGTCTCATTGCAAGACAGTTATTCAGCAACGATGCCGGCTTTAGCGAAAACTCAGACAACAATTAAAGCAGAGACCTAAGCCCAGGCGTCCACAAGCCATTCACATAAGGAGGTGCAACTCGCCTGGCGCTGCCTCCCAGTCTTAGTAAAAGAGTCTGTCATCTGTCATCCATCGCTCCCACCAACAAAGACAGGTGCTCTGTCACTTTTCCTCTGGTGGCACCGGGTACCTTTCTCTTAAGACATGAAGGAGACCTCATGGAGTGTGATCGAGCACTAATTCAGCAGGGCTGAATTCCAGTTACTCTTGCAGAGTCACGTGCAGCAAACATTCTGGAAAAATGTGTGTGAAGTTTGGTTGGATGCAGGACGCTCAGCACGCAGCAAATATGATATAGTAAAAGCTCATGCTGCTTTCAAACTACAAACTTTTGTGCTGAGATACAAACCTTCATAAAGAGCTGAAGCTAACCTATAATTAAAAGTACAACTTTGTAATCAGGCTTTTGTGTTAAAACATACTGCATTCTCTTTCATCTCAGTGAATCCCTTCAATACAGAAGAAATAAAAAAAACAAATGATTTTCCGTCAGGGGTTTCTGCAGCGTTGCATTTAGACACTGGCGTATGCTAAGACTTTTCATTTCATCTCTCATCTCTGGGATCACAACACCAGCATATTAACTTGCTCAGAGATTAGTTTTCGGCCCCTGCACAGACGAGTTTCATTTCGGAGAAAAAGTGTTATGTGACTAAACTTTATCAAGTGAAGCGTTTAAGTGACTGCAAATGAAGTCACTGTTTGGTCATTGTTTGATTTGCTAAGATTCACAGGAGGTAATCTCAGCCTTTGTGTTTCTGAAACACTGGTGTCTCTGCAGGGCCTCGCAGCAGTCAAGTTCCTGCAAAAAACATTTGACAAATTGTTTCGAATGACAAAATGAGACTCTGCATGCCTAAGAAGGCAATTAAGGTGACACGTTAGGAAAAAAAAGATAAAAAGGCTTGGATGTGCATTGAATAAAAAACAATTACGTGCAGCAGGTATTTATGAGTGCAGACTGTGTACGAGTGTTTCTCACACAAACCCACCGAACAGCCGGAGCAGGTGCGGGGCTCCATACACCTGAGACATGGGCGTGTCCGGGTGCTCGGCCAGGATCTCTGCGTACTGCGGCCGCTCAAACTTGTAGAGCAGCTGAGTGCCGAGCATGACGTTGAAGTACTCTCGAATTCCTGCCACCACTTCATTAATTGCATACTCTCTGAGAAAACAGAAGATCACTTCTACTGTGAGCACTGTCTAATCCTGGCTTCTTTCCTTTAAACCTTAAAACATGGAAGGAAACTGCATGTTTTTCATTTTTTGAGATTATTAAATAATCTGTTTGGATTTCATGCCAAAAAGGCTCTGGGTGTTTGCTTACTTGTTATCGGAGTTTCCTTTTGACTTTTTGTAGTTCGCATAGTCCTCCAAGACCATATCAACACTCTTCTTGGCAGGAAGATGAAATAACTTTGAGGAAAAAAAAGGAGAGAAAAAAAAGATTTTTCTCTTCATCTGAAACTTGCAGGCTTATGATTATAACTAATTTCATATTGCCAGGCTTCAACTCTTGGATATCATGTGCATTGCTTTGAAATCCCCCAGACAGTTCATCACAATCATAAATACTTTATTGATATACGGAGAGAAATGGAATAGAGTTCAGTAGAATCTGATTTATGTTCTGCCGACAGGAAAACATTTGTTCTTGAACGCGGGGCAGGTCTCTGCTCAGGACATTACATTCTCCACAAGAAGCTCAGGTGGAGAACCTCATCCTCGTGTGATGTCCAACTGTAGCGCTGTAAAGCTAAATACAAATCACACATTTGACCCATGTTCAAGGACATGCTAAACGTGCACTCTGGAAAGCATGTTTAGCCATCGGGGTTTACACTGGACAAGCAGGGAGGGGCTCATTCTACTTTTTCTACTGTTACTAGCGCATGTCTGCCACCTACAGTTGGAAGAGGTTTGGTACGAAATGTCAAAGCGGTGCAAATCTCGGGAATCTTGCACCAGAGTTTTTCTGTCACAGCTCTATTCCAATACGTGACAGGCTTAGTTTCATATAATTCCAGCTGGACACAACCACAATTAATAATTTCTCCTCCATAATACATTTTTAAACGTTTTGCATTTCTATCCGTCTTCTGCCGGTTCGGGCTTTCGCTGCATGCGTCAATTTCTAAAAATATACACTTCGTCGGGCTCAATCTCGCTTTTAACCTGGTCACTTACAAAATACATAAATATTCAATAGATTTTTAGTACTTTTATTCTAGCTTTTTTTAGGTTTAGATTGCTTTTCACAAAAGGCGGACTATTTGATACGTAATGCGGCCTGTTGTCATGGTAACAAGTCAATGGGTCTCTGAGCCGACAGCGACCTTGAAGTGCAGCGACAAAGGAAAGCGATAAATATGCTGATCGTCACGATAGGTTCAATAAAGCATCAGTTCAGAGAGAAAGTTCACCTCTTTCAGCTTGTTTTTTTCCAGAAGATGTAGCAAAAAGTTTGTTTTGAAGAAGCCTGCGCAAATAGAACTATGTGTACAGAATTTTTTTCCGAAACACACAGCAGCCAATCAGATTTGAGTATTCACCTGGACCATATAAAGTGCAGAAACTCACCTTTTCTTATGGCTGTATATAAGCATCTTTGTTTTTTTTGAGGAATACTGCAGAAATAAAAGTTTTTACAGTTCTGCTTATCTTACTGTTGATGTGATTTGTGTACACAAATTAAACTTTTTATTTTTTTGTTCAAAAGCTGCATATTGTCGTTTAAAATTTAACTCGTAAAACATTGTGATTAATTGTAATTAATCACAACCCAAAAGTGGGGTTAATCTGAATAATTGTTTTAATTGATTAACAGAACTTCTGATTACACAAGAATTTTCACACAACTGAGTTTTCCTTTACTATCTACTGTACCTGGTGACAGAAAAACTTGAATCCAGAAAAAGGATTGAAAAACTCTGGAATACTTTTTCAGGATTTGTTGTTAAGTGATACAAAGCAGCAGTGACATTTATGTTTTGTTTACTGCTGGAGTTAACCAGGAAGTTGAAAAACTTTTGAGAGTAACATTGTTTAAAAAGATAAACATCATTTCCTTCTTTTAAAATCTTTTTTTGTTTTTTCTGTTATGTTTTGTTTCATATGATCTTCTGTTCCAAGTAAATGTTTGACTGACAGTAATTAAATACAAATTATTTTAATGTTCATACGTAAAGTAAAAAGACATACATGTAGCAACCATTTAAATATTATATATTGAATAGAAAGAATCATGGTTTGATCAGTAAATGGTTAGTCTTGACTCGTGAATCGAAGCAGATCGCAGCCTACGTAACGATCCACAGCCCTGTTATGAAAGAAGCCAATTTAAATGACGTGGTTTTTTATCTTGTAGTCTGTGCGTATGAGAAAAAAGGCCTGCTTTCTAACTCCTGCAGAAAATTTAGAAACTGCTCAGTCATGTCAGCTCGTTAACAGCAAAGTGTATCAAATGAGGAGAAAGAAATCTGCAGAAACACAGCACTTTACTTTTACTTTTTTAGATGGCGCATAAAAACAGCTTCTCACTTCCAATGGTTGTGCTTATCTTTGGGCACATCTCAAAGAGAAAACAATTTTAGTGTGTAGAGAAAATTAATTTTCAACTCTCACCTGCTTCTGTCGTGTGATAAGGTCCCAGTCATCTACCAGCCACGGTTTCAGTTCTTCTGGAATCTTCACCTTCACCTCCACCCGGTTGGTGAACATTTCCTCCTTTGAAACACACATTTCAATATGATCAACATTTTGTTTTATTCCTTTTTTCAAGATTTCCACAAAGGAATGGTCTGCAAATCTGATTAGAGTATCAAATGTTGCAATGAAAAAAAAAAAATACATAATCCAACAGAATATTAGAGAACATCTCTTTGCACATCCAGCCTTCGCTTGTGTCTGAGCTGAATATAATGACAGCAGCTAAATAAAGCTGCCATTATTGAGACTTACCATGAAATTTTCTCATTAAGCTCTTGGTCTAAATTAAGTTTTTTAATAACATTTTTAGATTTTTGTGATTTCATATTTATTACCCAATGTTAAATAATTTTCAGCCTTTAAATCACTGGTGTGATGAATTCTGATTCTGTGATGATCTGTTAGATTCAGAGAAGGCTGGGCAGTAGTGAAGGTTCTGGTTCAACGCTGCTCACGCTCTAACTGGCTATGCTGGCAGAGTCATGATCATAGTCCTAGACCTTAATGGTACACATCAAATAATGTAAAGTCAAATTTCCTTGAAGCTTTCTGAGTGAACACAGAACACGGGAGACGGCCAGCGTTTGTATTTCATCTACCTATCTTTTACCATTAGGCTAAGGGGGAAGATAGAAAAATAAACACTGTGGAATGATCTCAAACAGAAAATAGAAGAAAAATGTTGATTATAGAAAAAAACAAAAAGAAAAGACAGAAAGGGACATTTAAAGCTATGTTCACACCACCATCGCCAACATGCGTTGCAGCAGCCACTTCCAATGAAAAGCCTACGTAAACGTGCGTAAACAAACGTATATTTTTGGCTTCCCCTTTTAAAGTTCATGCACAGCTACGCAAGTTCTCTGCTTTTCATGTTTCATGACTCATTCTGCCTTTCAACTGTTTTCATGCTCTACATACAAACGCAAGGCCATTGAAAACGCATTGCCAGTGAAACCAGGTCAAACTTTGACCAATCAGGGACTCAGGTTGGGTGCTGATGTATGAACGGCATTCCTTTTTAATTCACAGAAGCGAACCATTTAAAAATTGATAATGGAAGACAAATGGATAATTGCAGTTTGTGCCTTGCCGGAATTATTTTTTATTATCTCAAAACTTTCATATATTGGAATAGAGCTGTGAAAAAAAATGACTGGAGCAAGATTCACGAGATTTACACCGCTTTGACATTTTGCATCAACCCTCTTCCAACTGTAGGTGATGAACATGAGCTAGTAAACACTACAAAAAGGAAGAAAGAAGCCCATCGCTGTTAGTCCAGCGTGAACGCAACTTGTGTTCTTGATCAGGTCAAAAGCCGGTGTGAACATTGCTTTAGTTTTTTATTTTTTAAAGTAAATTCTTGAGTTTGACAGTTTTAAATTCTGCTGCTGTATTTGTGTTTAAATGCAGCACATTATAAATCACACCCCCATGACACATACACTCTCCACAGTGGGATCAACACGAGCCCTTTTCTTCCGTGGACCCTGGGGCATTTCTGCACTGCTCGTACCTTCAGCTGGGCCTGGAGCTGGACAACACAAATGTCAAGGAGTGGATAAATGATAAATGATGACAATTGTTTATTACATTTTATTGTATATTATTTTGAATATTCTAAGTGGTTGTAGGAATACCAAGAAGATATATGAAAGCAGTCTGCAGCCATTCAAGTGTTCAGTTTGGAGATTTCCTAAAGCTGAGTTCGTCTGAATTCCTCAATCTTATTTATCTTATTTTACTTATCTTCAAGCTATCTTATCTAAAAGCAGTGAAACTATGATCATTTGGTCGATTTTGGGATTAACTTGGTCTGCATTCATGTACTAATTAAATCAAAGGACAGTCAAACAGCCACATTAATCATCATTTATACCATGGTCTGGATGAATACTTGATTGTAAAAGTACCTGACTTACTTTTCTGTTTCGCCTTTTTTGCTTTCCTAGGATCAAGGACAAAAACAAAAATATAGATGATCATCTTTTCCCAAACATTCATTTGAAAGATGCACTTACATTCATTCATAACAGTATATTCCTTTAAAGTCCCCCTCTAATAATCTTTTCATCTATTGTAAAATGTTCCAAGTGGTCTTTTATTATGATTATGTCGCTTTTATCCCAAAACAAAAACCCTGTGTTGTTTTCTAGGACATAGTTTCTGCAGAGCAGCAGGAGCAGATTAAAAATTCTGTTCCGAGTTAGTGAGCAGCAATCCTCCCACCCCCCATCGCTGAGAGTTTGCAGCAGGGACCTTGTGTCACGCCCAGTGTGTTTACTACATCACAAATAAGCTCTTTTTCAAACAGCATTTTTTTAATCTGCTCCAGCTTCAAAATGATTTTGATAAAGAAATACTCAGAAATGATATTTTAAGCTTTAATTCGTTTATATGTCATCAGAAAAATGCCACAAGAACATGATAAAAACGCCAAAAACACAATTTTCATCTGAGTGGGTCGATAGGACAGTGGATACTTTCAAATTGTTACCTAAATGTTTCTGTCATCTCATGTAATTCAATGATTTAACCATTTTTTGACACATTCATTCATTGTAAAATAGTGTGAAGTGTCTGTGACTGCAGCTTTAAACCACATACTGGTACTGAGATCAAAATTCCTATAATTTGATTACTTTCTAAGAACATGAGTTTAAAGATTCACAAAAAAAGAGGTACAAATTCACTAAGTCGTTTCAAATATATCCTCATGATGACTATCCTCGGGTGTTGTCTGAACTCTGAGACCTGCGGGGGTCAAAAATTTTTCACAGTATTTCACTGTTGCGCTTCAAATGCACTTACAATAAAAGCATTCCAGTCTCTTCTGGACTGTTTAATCTGTCAAAAAGAAAAATAGCACAAAAGCAGAGTGACTTTCTTCTATTCTTTTATGTGAAAATTCTGATCTGAAAGGAGTCACTAAACAGTTTCCAGATATAGACTACCTAAACAGTTTTTATGAGGACCGTTAGCATCAACTACGTAACTCCTAAATTCTGCCGTGTTTATACTGCGGCGGTTTTCTTCTTAAAACCTAAGAAGTCTTTGTTCCACAGCAAATGTGAAAAACCACAGTTCAGACAAATTGCTTTTCCAGTAAAATATTGGCCAAATTCAAAATATTTGTATCGAATAAGTTTTCAGGCAAAAAATACATTTAAGAAAACAGCAAAAACTTACAGATCAACATTTTTCTGCTGCACAGTGGCAATCTTCTTGCTTGGTGCTAAACCCCTCATCTTTCCCTCAACATAATGATCCCTGTGGATGAGAAAGAGATCATGACATATGTTTATTCACATGAGTACGGTCCAGAGGTTTCAAATTAAATTATACACAAATATTTAAAAATGTGACGCAAGTTTCTGTAGATTTTTTTTTCCATCTATTATGATCATTATTTATGTAACTGTTTTAAACGGATAAAATAAGAAATAAACGTCATAAACAGAAGTATAGTGATGAATGACTATATGCAAAGCTTAAAAAAGGGCTTTGCATGATTTAATGAGACCAAACCCCTTTTTTCAATTTCATATAAACTGAAATTTATGCAAAAAAAAGAAAAAATATTTTTGCAGAATTACAAGAAGAAAACACATACACTCTCTTTGGTAAATTTTTTTATTTTGAAAATGACTAATTATTTATTAAATCAACCAGGTCTTCAAATTTTGTTTTTTTTTAAACAGTTGGCTGAATGCAACATGATCTTATATGACTTTTTAGAAAAAAAAGAAAAACAGAGTGTACTTTTGTTTTATATGCGTTTCCCAACACCTCAACACAATAGATCATGGATGGAAGGATGAAGAAACAATGCAAAATGTACAGTGAGGATGACTGCTTTTAAGAAGTGTTTAACTTTGTGAAGAACAGATTAAAATATTTTAGAATGTATATGTTTTTCATTTTTAAAAATCAATTATCACAACAAGAAGTTTTATTTTGACTCTTTAAATTTATAGTAAATCCTAGTTGTCTGTTAGTGTTGGCTGTTTTAATTCTAAATATTATTTACCTCTAACCAACTCTTAACTCTAGACAGTTCTTGTCCAGCTCCATCCAAAAGCTCCTTCAAAGATTTGTATCAACCGCAAATAAAATAGTTTTCAACAGACTGGAAACGCCACTCACAAATATTATTGATGTAGAGCATAAATACCAGCCCCAGAACCAAACCTTGAGGAACACCAACATTTATTGGCATTCATTTTTCCTATTTCATTTGAACATACTGTTTTCTATTATGCAGATAACCACAAAGCCAGGTTAGGCCCAGTCCTTTTACTCCATACATGTGATGTTTTTTAATCAGTAACTCTTGATCAGTAATATCAATTTAGATTTTTTTTTTCAAGTTAAAAAAATATCCCCACTGCATATGGTTTTATAGCAATAGCAGATGTTATTTCTTAAAATTAAATGAGAGCAAGAGAAAAGCACTTGAAAACAATCAAGTGGGAATGAACAGAAAAACTTACTGATTAGCCTTTTGAAGCTCTCTTTGTTTTGCAAGGTTGCTGTCCACATATTTGAGAACTCTGCTTTCAGGAACCCATTCATCCCAGCTGAAAGGAGAATAATCAGAGGAGAAAACCATCAAGGTTTGTCTCCATAAAGGGATTTAAAAAGGAGGCGTGAAGAGGAGGCAGTCAAGATGCTCACTTTTTGTTCCATCCGCTGTAGTGAATGAAGTATTTGATCTGTTTATCCTTGATGCTGATCTTGACACACTGTAAAACAACCAAACAAACAGACCTGCTCAGTCGTTAGCTGACTTTTTTTTCCGCACAGCTGCAAAGAAGACAGGAGCGCGCGGGACTGAGGCAAACCTTAGCTTCGTACAGCAGTGGCCCATGAAAGCACAGGACTCTTTCACCTGAAAACACACACAAATACACACACACGGTGACACAGCGTACAATAATTGTACAAAAAGAATAGCTATATTTCAAATCAAAGCCTTTTTTATTTGGGGTAAATCAGCCAATTTAGCGAAAATCTGGCAAGCTAACACAGTGTTAGCTTAGCTTCCCCCGTATATCTTGAAGCTACTGTTTTAAAAACGCTTTTAAGCTAACTTCAGCACATTTTCAGTTTAATATGTATTAAAAACCATTCTGCCTCTCACTGGAAACCACTATTGTTTGGTTCAAGTCGAGGCATCAGAAACAACAACAAACCCGCCCCTTTGCAGGCATGAGCAGCCATCACCCGACTCCTTTCTTCCCATCTGTTGAAACAAACCTTCTTGAAATTTAGGTTTAGGGTCCTGTTTTGGCGCCATTCACAGACTCAGCTGATCGGATCCCTGACTGATCAAATGCGTGCATTGCCAGAGCCCATTTCCCCCAGCTACGAACTCAGCAGACATCGGAGCCAAAGCAGGAGAGAAGCCGAGAATGGGCCACCCGCTACGGTCACATGACCACCGTCTAGCAAGGGGGCCGTGGTGCGTTCACGTGCTGGCCGCATTGCTCTGAAAAGCGAAAACTAACAAAGTATCAAGAAACCACATACAATATATAGAGAGAACTGGACTTACTATTCCTTCCCCCTTCACGTTCCAATCTATTGGGAAACAAACAGCTTTTGTTCAGTCATCAAATTTATCAGAATAACCTTTCTTGCTCTGCTACCTCGTTTTAACATGTTAATGCTAAACCTATTTTTTCCATAACATAGTTTCTTGATCACAAATTTTTCAAGTTAGAAACTGACCAATCAGATGCCTCAGTAAAAGCATGCGGCGCCCCCTCGAATGTTTGAATAATCTGTAATAATGGCGTAACAATGGTGACTGAAGTGGCTTCATTGTGCCAGAGCCAGAGGTAAGGTTTTTTCTTTGGGTGATGATGTCACACCCACTCTGTTCAGTAAATATACAGTCAATGGGCTAAAGGCTTATATTTCTTTAAATACAAAATAAGTACAAATAAGTTAAAAAAAAAATTAAATATAAGAATGTAAGTACAAAAATAAACACATTGCTGGGCATTTTGCTCTTAATTTTTATATCTGCGCTAATGGCAGAGCTAGAACATTTTACATAGAGGGGGGCAGAAAAATTTGGAAGGGTGGCTAATGACAACAGCCAATGAAGGCCATTACAAATGAAAAACAGCAGTTCTTTTAGCTGAGGGGCTATTTCTAATGTTTAAATTAGCTTGTATTGATGATTTCTTCATCTTTGTAAATAATGATACTAATATTGACTCAAAATTGGGGTGGGAGGAAAATGTTTTTGCTGGGAGGACAGCTGCCCCTTCTTGCCCCCCTCCAGCTCCGCCTCTGATCTTTGCTGTTTTTATATCTAACCATTGATAGAGTTTGTTTAAAGAATCAGTCACTAGTTTGTGTCTTGACCTTGTATTCATCTAAATGTGGTCAAACATTCAAACATCTATTGGTGGAATTATTCAAGGCCTTTAACTTTGTATAGGAACTGGATTAAGTAACCATCTTAACCGTTCTTGTTCTGATCCCCTTTTTAACACGTTCTTGATAATCATACTTTTTACTTTGTGATGGGTGTGGCTCTGGCATTAATGCCTTTTAAATAGAAAGGGGCGGACCTGCCTAGCAGTGCCAGATTCTTGTGGGTGGTCAGGAGGACTACTGCTGGGCCCACGCTGTTTGTGTGGGGCCTCTCTAAGCCAATTTGGTAAATTTGATTTGAATAATGTCTGTTTTCTGCAGTCATTTTAAATATTTTTTAATTGATCTACTTTTTGAAAGCCTACTGGATGAATGAATTGGTGTGGGTGCTTGATACCACAGGCATGTGGTACATCCGATTGGTCTGAACAGTGTTTTTTTGTTAAGTTTTTATGTTTTTACCTATGTAAAGTTTTTTTTTACAGCGGTTTTAGCCGCCTTACTGGTGTGGGGAGTTTTTGTTCAGTTTCTAACAGCTAAGTGGCAGATGTATGAGCCCGGACTACCTGTCTGTGCAGTAAATATGACCAATTTATATGAACGCAGCTATCTTTAATACATCCCCAATGCATGGAGACACTTGTGACATCATCATATTTTTTTCTTCTTTAGAAGTTATTCAAATTGTAAACGGACCAATTAGATGCTTCAATAAAAGAATGTGGTGCCCATTGGGCCCCACATCGAGCGTATTTTCCCGAGCTCGCTTTCAAGTGGAAGGGGTGTAGGCTTCCAACAAGCTCACTCCTGATTGGTGAGAGTGGTTCCCATATAAAAGTTGACTTGGACCAATTACTGCTTACATTCATCATGTGGCTCCAACATGGTGGCGTCCGAATCGCCAAAAATTGGCGACTGAATTGACTTCATTTAGTTGGAGCTGGAAGTAAGCTGCTGTTTGTTTGGTTTTTTTTGGGAGGGGGGCTTCACATTTGCTGGCTCCAGTGCTCTCATATAACATTGAAGACAAATGTCTGCTCTATGGCAGACGCCATTAAAGGCTCCCTCTTTTTAAAATTGAAAATATGTCATCTTCAGTTGGCATGATGACACATGATGAAGACGGTTTTCAGCCTTTTTCTGGCCAACACAGATTTCTCATGAACTCTAAACTATGTCAGCGAATGAAGCGAGCCGGACCACACCATACATCTTTGTTAACATTCACATAGCCTTGACTGGAACTCTGAACAGACCAAAGTGTTTTTCTTGCCAGCAGCATGTCAAGAGGAAGAATCTCAACAACGTGCTTCCAAACAAAGTTGTCCGTATCACCAAAAATGAAGGCCAAATTAAGAATTAAATGTTCTGTTCTGATTTGCCTTGCTTGAATGTTACAAAAGATATAGAAAACTAACTGTGCCCATGTGACTTGGAGCCGCCCAGTCACATCCCAAAGGAACTAGCATGCAGAGGGAAACAAATTACCCTTCTAAGATCAATAAACATCTGCTCCTCAAACAGTGCGTATCTGCTACTCCTGCTGCTGGGGACGTGAGCTGAAATAGAAAATGGACACTAAATGAAATTCCACCCTTGAAGTTATAAATGAGAGGCTGCGTGAGAACAAGCCCAGAATTATAATGTGATGTCAAACAAAGTCATTGGAGGGAAAGTGTATTTTGAATATGAAAACCTGCAACTCTTGGGAAGGTGGTGATGATTAAACTATACTCTTTGGAGGACCCTAAAGTGTGCAAAAAAAAAGCCCCCCACCATTTACAACCACCAGTCTAAAGCGCGGAACAGCAAATACATTCTTTAGCCTTGTTTAGGGCCTGTTCTCAAAACTACAGGTCATAGCTGAACATGACTTGGTCAGGCAATATTTTTGTTAACCCTTTCTTGTCTTGTTTTGGCTAACTTGTGCAAATAGCGACTCCAATTTCTGGCCGTGGTAGCCCATGATTGGCTCTTCTGCAGCTGGAGCCCAAAAGCTTATGGTTAGACACAGCTTTGCCAGTAACTATCAATCAACTTTATTGATGCAGCAATAAAGTGCCTCATGCCCCCAAATGCAATCAAATACAACATCGGGGAACATAAAACATCATAAATGAAAGAGAAACAACAAGATTTAAGTGTAATGAGTTGAAATGCTGTTGTCTACTTTTCATTACAATCAAGGCAGAGCAAGGAAATACTGAAGATTATGTTTTTATTTATCCATCCATCGATCTTCTTCTGCTTATCCGGGACCGGGTCGCGGGGGCAGCAGTCTAAGTAAAGATGCCCAGACTTCCTGCTCCCCGGCCACTTCCTCCAGCTCCTCTGGGAGGACCCCGAGTCGTTCCCAGGCCAGCCGAGAGACATAGTCTCTCCAGCGTGTCCTGGGTCTTCCCCGGGGCCTCCTCCCAGTGGGACATGCCCGGAACACCTCCCTAGGGAGGCGTCCAGGGGGCATCCGAACCAAATGCCCGAGCCACCTCAACTGGCTCCTCTCGATGTGGAGGAGAAGCGGCTCTACTCCGAGCTCCTCCCGGGTGACCGAGCATCTCACCCTATCTCTAAGTGAGCGCCCAGCCACCCTACGGAGGAAGCTCATTTCAGCCGCTTGGATCCGGGACCTTGTTCTTTCGGTCATAACCCAAAGCTCATGACCATAGGTGAGTATTGGGGCGTAGATCGACCGGTAAATTGAGAGCCTTGCTTTCTGGCTTAGCTCTCTCTTCACCACGACGGACCGGTACAGCGACCGCATGACGGTGGACGCAGCACCAATCCGCCTGTTGATCTCACGCTCCGATCTTCCCTCACTCCTGAACAAGACCCCAAGATACTTGAATTCCTCCACTTGGGGGAGGAGCACTCCACCCACCCAGAGAGGGCAAACCACCTTTCTCCGGTCGAGAACCATGGCCTCAGACTTAGCGGTGCTGACCCTCATCCCTGCCGCTTCACACTTGGCTGCAAACCGTTCCAATGCATCCTGGAGGTCCTGGCTCGATGAAGCCAACAGGACAACATCATCTGCAAAGAGCAGAGAGGAAATCCTGTGGTTCCCAAACCAGACCCCCTCCGGACCCTGGCTGCACCTAGAAATCCTGTCCATAAAGACTATGAACGGAGCCGGTGACAAAGGGCAGCCCTGCCGGAGTCCAACATGCACCGGGAACAGGTCTGACTTAGTGCCAGCTATGCGTTCCATGCTCCTGCTCTGGTCATACAGACACCGGACAGCCCTGAGTAAGACTCCCCGGACCCCATACTCCCAAAGTACCCTCCACAGGACACCTCGGGGCACACGGTCGAACGCCTTCTCCAAATCCACAAAACACATATGGACAGGATGAGCGAACTCCCATGAACCCTCTAGCACCCTAGACAGGGTGTAGAGCTGATCCACAGTTCCATGACCAGGGCGGAAACCGCATTGCTGTTCTTGAATCTGAGGTTCGACTATTGGCCGGACTTTCCTCTCCAGTACCCTGGCATAGACTTTCCCAGGGAGGCTGAGGAGTGTGATTCCCCGGTAGTTGGAACACACCCTCCAGTCCCCCTTCTTGAAAAGGGGAACCACCACCCCTGTCTGCCAGTCCAGTGGTACTGTTCCCGACTGCCACGCGATGCTGCAGAGACGTGTCAGCCAGGACACTCCCACAGCATCCAGAGACTTGAGGTACTCAGGGCGGACCTCGTCCACCCCCGGTGCGTTGCCACCGAGGAGCTTGTTGACTACCTCGTTGACTTCAGCTTGGGTAATGGACAGCCCCACCCCAAGGCTCTCAGCCTCTGCTTCCTCAAGAGAAGGCATGTCAGCAGGATTGAGGAGATCCTTGAAGTATTCCTTCCACCGCCCGACAATGTCCCCAGTTGAAGTCAGCAGCTCTCCACGTGCACTGAAAACAGTGCCTACAGAAAACTGCTTCCCCCTCCTGAGGCGCCGGACGGTTTGCCGGAACCTCTTCGAGGCCAACCGATAGTCCTTCTCCATGGCCTCACTGAACTCCTCCCAGGACCGAGTTTTTGCCTCTACTACAGCCTGAGCCGCAGCTCGCTTAGACTGCCGATACCTGTCGGCTGCCTCTGGAGTCCCACAAGCCAGCCAGACCTGATAGGACTCCTTCTTCAGCTTGACGGCATCCCTTACTTCCGGTGTGCACCAACGGGTTCGGGGGTTGCCGCAACGACAGGCACCAGAGACCTTGCGACCACAGCTCCGAACAGCAGCAGAGGTGGAGAACAGGGTCCATTCAGACTCAATGTTACCAGCCTCCCTCGGTACCTGTTTGAAGCTCTCCCGGATGTGGGAGTTAAAGACTTCCCTGACGGAGGGCTCAGCCAGACGTTCCCAGCAGACCCTCACAGTACGTTTGGGTCTACCAAGTCTTTCCGGCCTGCTTCCCCGCCAACGAATCCAACTCACCACCAGGTAGTGATCAGTGGACAGCTCTGCCCCTCTCTTTACCCGAGTGTCCAAAACACACGGCCGAAGGTCGCCTGAAACGACTACAAAGTCGATCATTGATCTCCTGCCAAGGGTGTCCTGATGCCACGTGTATTGATGGACACCCTTGTGCTGGAACATGGTGTTTGTTATGGACAAACTATGACTAGCACAGAAGTCCAACAACAAAACACCGCTCGGGTTCAGATCAGGGAAGCCGTTCCTACCAATCACGCCTCTCCAGGTGCTACTGTCATTGCCCACGCGGGCATTGAAGTCGCCCAGGAGGACAATGTAGTCCCCCGTCGGGGCGCTTTCCAGTAACCCTCCGAGAGACACCAAGAAAGCCGGGTACTCCGAACTGCTGTTCGGCCCGTAAGCTGAAACCACAGTCAGAGACCTGCCTCCCACCCGAAGGCGGAGGGACGCAACTCTCTCGTCCACCGGGGTGAACTCCAACACTTGGCGGCTAAGCTGGGGGCTCACTAGTAAGCCCATCCCAGCCCGCCGCCTCTCACCATGTGCAACTCCAGAATGGTAGAGAGTCCAACCCCTCTTGAGTGACTGAGTTTCAGAGCCCAGACTGTGCGTAGAGGTGAGCCCAACTATATCTAGCCGGTACCTCTCAACCTCTCGCACAAGCTCAGGCTCTTCCCTCCCAGAGAGGTGACGTTCCATGTCCCAAAAGCCAAGTTCCATGACCGGGGTTTAAGCCGCCAAGGCACTCGCCCTCGACTGCCACCCAAACCACATTGCACCTGCCCCTTCTGAGCTCTCCTGCAGGTGGTGGGCCCACTGGGGAGTGATCCCACGTCAACTGTTCGGGTTTTACCCGACCGGGGCCCGTGGGAGGAGCCCCGGCCACCAGGCGCTCGCCTGCGAGCCCCAACCCCAGGCCTGGCTCCAGGGTGAGGCCCCGGTAATGCCAATCCGGGCGACGTAACTAGATCAGTGATGTACTTTCTCATAAAGGAGTTTGTGAACCGCTATTTTTCTGGCTCGTCACCCAGGACCTGTCTGCTATGGGAGACCCTACCAGGAGCCGAAGCACCAGACAGCATAGCTCCTGGGATCCCTCGTGCACTCAAACCCCTCCACCACGATAAGGTGGCGGTTCATGGAGGGGTGTTTTTATTTAGATAAAATAAAAAAAAAAATCTCCCACTTCATCCTCCTACAGAGACTCATCCATTGTCATTATCTACACTACCTTAGACAGATTCAAATCCTATCTCTCTGGTCGCACACAGTTCATTCAGCTCTCCTCCAGGCCCAACCATCCCTCATCACTTCTGGTGTGCCTCAAGGCTCTGTCCTTGGCCCTCTCCTTCTCATCACCTATACCTCCTTCCTCTTGGAGACATCTTTTATATATTCAACTCTACCTATCAACCAAACCCACTTCCACACTTCCCCCCACTTCCCTCACAACCTGTCTGTCTGAACTTATCATGCAAAATCTACCTTTTTGAGTTCTGAAGTGTATTAAAATGTTAATTCCTCACGGAAAAACACCCCCAAAGCAGTAGTTTGCTCCATTCACACATGTCTGAGCATTTTTCTCCAACCCTGCTCTCTACCAATCCACAAAAATGACTACCGGTAGGTCCTCGCATTCATATGAATGTGAGGGGATAGCCAGGAAAAGACTAATACACACACCCATACAGCGGTGATCGGCGCAACACTTTTATTTTATGTGCACAATATGCACATCTATCTTTGGAAAAAGTCCGGACGCTTGTTTTCGTGGGTGTAACGCAGACACACTGCCGACGCCAGCTCTAGGCTGACGTCATGAAGTGGGCGGGACCTACAAGAAGCAATAGGCGGAGCCTCAGAGATTGAGTCGTCTTACTTTCGGGTAGGAAAAGGAGCTCATGAAAATAATTAATATTTCATTAAAAAAACATTTTTTAGTGTGCCAAAGGTAATATATGATCATGTACATGGATATAGTTTACTCTGAAATCTAAATACTTTTAAATCCATCGGCAGCCTCGCCCATCTGTACCTCTCCAAAGTTGGTCCACATTGCAACACCATCCCACTTCCTAGACATTTAAATTCACCTTTAAAACAAAACTCCAAACTCATCTGTTCAAAATATCATATTCCTAGTTGTATCCACCACCACTTCCTTTTTTACTGTGTTTATTTCTTTTTTTGTTGTTTTTTTGTACAGCGTCATTGAGGCCCCCGAAAAGGGCTTTTATAAAACACATGTAGTATGACAAAAAAATGTAAAAACAATGACACGAATCAAAGTTCATTAAAAAGCATAGTAATAAAAAAATGCAAAGATCGATAACAATTGAAATGAGAAGAAATACAAGTTAAAAGTAGGAGTTGGTTAATTTAACTAACCCTTATTTGAGTTAATGTTACCTTTCTGTCATCTAAAAGCCATCCTCCTGTGATCTCTGACTTCCATCCTACTTACGCTGAATATTTCCTCCTTCAGCCCTTTCTGACTAAACCCCAGAGATGGTCATCCAGGAAAATCCCAGCAGATCAGCATTTTCTAAAATACTCAGAGCAGAGCCAAACAAACAACTGGGGTACATTCAAAGCCACTTCAGTCTTTTTTTCTCTCATTCTGACACTTGGTTTGAACTGTGGCTTGCCGCCTTGACCACATCAACATGCTGAAATGCATTGAGCTGCTTCCATGTGATTGATACAGTTAGTACAGTGTGTTAATGAGCAATTACACCGATGCTACTAAAAATTCTTCCTGTTTGGTACCAGACCAGAAAACAACGTGTACAAAACATGCACGAGAAGAGGCAATTACGGCCCCTAATTCATCAAAAAGGATAACTTTCAGCAGCTTCCTCTGCTCTACCCTCCAGTAACCTTTACGTTTTTGAGAAAGTAGCTCAGGAATTGAAAGCTTTTGAAGAGTAGAAGTGATGACACTTCAGTCAGATAATGGTGAGGGATGCTGACAAAAAAACGACTCAGTGCAGGAGACCGGCCAACATTTCTACGACCCATGAGAAGGAATATTTGTCTTTACTTGTCAAATGAATAAAAATAAAATAGGAGCTTTCCCCACTGAAAAAGCATAACGTTGATCCATAGAGTGTCTTCAGCTTTGAATCCCGCAAAAGTAAAAGCCCTCTTTATGGTGGAAAAGTTCAATTATGTGAATTGCGTGTAATTCTATAAAAATGCAGTGACACTTGTTAAGGTGTCTCAGAACGACAAATTAGAGTAGTTTAGAAGCAGAGACATTTGGTTCTCAAGGAAAAGCAGGAGCTTTTCTAATGGAGGGATGAAGATACGGTGCAGCTGCTGGAGTCGTTGAGTGGGCAGCAGCACTGATGTAAATCTGATTTTGCAGTCATCCACTTCACTGAATAACAGAGTGACAGGTCTGCTCTGAGACACTGCAGTGAATCGGCTGTATGGGTTCAGTCTGTATTCAGAGACAGAGCTGACGAAAGAGGCTTGCAGACGTCAAAGGGGGTTAGGAACAGCAAATTGCAGCTGGAATAGTGGAGACACGCTAAGTCTCATCCAACCTCCCCTTTTATTGAGAAGGCAAAAAATATGGCTCTGACAGATGATGGCAAAGGCAGAACACCACACACTTACGTTGATAACTCCATAACAATGTAGAGTCATCAATCAACCTATGAAGCATGTCTTTGGACTGTGGGAGGAAATTGGAGGGCCCTGAGAAAACCCACGCATACGTGTGAAGAAAACGTGCAAAGTCCACACAGAAAAGAGACCGCTATGCAGATTCAGAGAGGCTAGAAATCCTAACTTGCTCTAACTTTTAGTTTAACCTTTAAAAAAAAACCAATACCTGTCCAGAAGTAAACCAGGCAAAGCTGCATGTGTGGAGTGTGTGTGCTTGGAACAAGCCATGTAAGCAGAGGATTTGTTGGTTGTGACGGTCCGTTCTGCATCTTTTATTCCGTCTCTAATGTGCCTCTAGAGGAGATCACAGAGACAAATCAGAGACGGAACAAGCAGAATCTGGATCAGGCCGCAGAGACAAACGATGCTCTGGCCATGTACTGTTATAAAATGTCATTTGTTTAAAAGTCCCACTCCAATCATCTTTTGATCTATTGTAAAATGTTCTCAGTGGTCTTTTAATTATGATTAAGTCGTTTTTAGTCGTTTTCTAGGACATAGTTTCTGCAGAGTGACAGAAGTTCATTGGAAATTCAGCTCTGGGTTGTGGGCACAACAGTTGGTGCAGAGAAACCCCCTCCCCTCTTTCCCCTCCCCATTGCTGTTTAAAACAGTCCCCTGCTAGCTTACAGCCCCCCCCCCCCAACCTGACATTAGTGGTGCAACAAAAATGGGGAGCAATATTGGAGTTCTCCAGCCGTACAGTTTTGAGCCAGATGCCAGCGCAGATGAGGAAAACAAAGACGTACATGGATCTACTGAAGTCTCAAATCTACAATTCTCAATAATGAGAACTTTTTTCCCATCAGGATGGACTATCATCCAGTGAGGTTAAAGGGAAGAAAGATGGAGCTCACAATGGAGTACAAAGGGGTTTTGTTCTATTAAACATTATACCTCAACATTAATGAGATGTTGCTCATAACTGACAATACGTTTATAAGATTTTAAATTATTGCAAAAATGAATGGTTGTTCTATCATAGCCTAATGGATGGCAGTAAAGGAACATATGGCCTTTTGGATGGGGTAAAGAAAGATTTGTTGACCTGGATGCCTTTACAATCCAGGGTGGAGTTTCTGATTCCATACAGATATGAAACAAAAAAAAAATCAGACAGTTATGCTGAGATCCTGCTTCATTCAGAAAAAAGAGGAATCAATTATCTCAGTTTACAGCAGGTGTACATCTAGTAGGTTAGTTTAAAAACCCTGTTTTTGTTGTTTTTAATATGTTCTTGTGGCATTTTTCTCATTATGGAAAACATATATAAAGAAAATTAAGCCTAAATTGTGATTCTGAGTATTTCTTTATTCACATTCGGCGCCAACTGTCCCGCCCACAACTCAGAAGTGAATTTCTCATGAAGTCCTGCTGTGCGGAAACTATGTCCAAGAAAACAGCAGCTTTTTTTTTTTTTTTGGGGGCTGAAAATGGCTTAATCATAATCAAAAGACCACTGGGAATGATTTGAAAACAGATGAAAAGATGATTGGAGCAGGACTTTAAGCAACTTATTCTTCCATAAACAAATAATAAATCACTGAAAACAAATGAACAAAGAAAGAAGTTCTCTATAAATCTAATGTTTTTGAAGCTTTTGATTGCAAGGTTAATCAATTAGGATTTTCTTTGCTTTTGTGCAGTTAGATTTGAATCGAGTCAGTTGGTGTGAACTAAATTTCACAGAAAATACAACATCATAAGCAGGAATTCATGGCTGATTTTATGCTGACACCCTGTTGTCAAGACATTCATTTATTCTCGTATAACTTATTCCTCAAATGGATGAAAAAGTTAAGTTCCTTAATATAGAAGGTGCTGATTGGTTCGAGACATCAAACCAATGACATCAAAAACTGAAATCACTTTTCCTGATTTGAAAAGCAAATGAAAATGTTTTTTTCTACATTAATTTTTTTTCTAAATGTTTCGATTGTTTTACTTTATGTTCTATTTTTGGTTCAGTTTTTCGCATTTTCTCCTCCTGCACTGCAAAAATAGTCCCCTTAAAACAACTCAGAAATTCTTACTCATTTTTCCTTAAATTTGCAAGAAAAAAACAACAACAATGTGATAAGAAGAATGGGCTTGCCAAGATATCTTATTTCAAGAAAAAAATTCTAGTCACTAAAAAAAATATTTTGCTGTTGAAAAACTTTATTGATGAGATTATTTTTCTCGCAAGTCAGAAAATAAGACAATTTTTTTCCTTAAATTAAGTTTGTGCAGTGTGCATGTGTTTGGCTTTACATTACTCAGATTATTCACACCTTCTGCGATTACCGATTACTCTAAAATTCATTGTTACCTGTCTGGGTCTGGACATTTCCCATGATTCTCCTACTACTGAAGAATGGCCACTCTTAGTGTCCCTGAATTCCTTGTTTCACTTTCATCCTGTTACAAGAGAAAACTAAGCTCAAAGTAACCGTAACTGAACTGATCAGGGTTTTAATGGCGTTATTTTTCCCCCTGCAAATGTCAGACTCCTCCAAGTGCCAAGAGCTGACCTTTATCAGACCTGCAATCCCTCATTGAGATCAAAGCACCTGAGAAACCTCAGAATATTTATCAAAATGTCATAATATTCCATTTTCTTTGGAATGGTGGGAAAGTAAATGTATAATGTCACCTTTTTTTTCCTCTGTAGCTGAGCCACTTTGCTTTAGGGTGCTAATACCTACTTGAGGTTCACTGCTCATGTTGGAGTGAAATCATTTACTCTTGTCAACCAACACACAAACACATTATAGGCTACAAGTGCAGCAGACATGCATTACATTAGCATCAGCAGATACATAAAGTGTACATATTTTTCTGAGAAAAAGCCATCAGTGGCTCCCATATTTACATTTTTATTAGCTATTAGAGTCGGAACAATTTCAAATGTAATCGTGTAAGCGTGTCGTTACGCAGCTCATACTTCCAGGCATTACAATCTCATATTTGGTCATTTTTCTCTCAAATATTTGTATTTGTATTCAATACTTTTATTTTTTTTAAACTTCCAGCTGTATGTTTTCAAACACCGTTTCATTTTTTTCTTGTTTTGTTCAGCAGTCCAGGGCTGCTGCTGAAAATGTGTGTGGAGCATCAGTAAGAGGTGAACCGCAGACTGAGCCGCTGACACATTCCGTTCAGCAGGACAAAGACAGGTTTCTCTTTCATTACTGCACCTTTGAGTAAAAATGTTGCCTCCGCCACATTATCAAAAACTTAACAAAATGTGCACACACCGAGTACCAGTGAAAATGAATGTATGACATAGTGATCCACCACCAAAAAATGAAAACATCACAGCGGGAAAAACCATAAAAAACATGAATGGGATCAAAATCTCTCATGGGGCTCAAAAAATATTTCAAAATACACTAACAAAACCAAAACACACTTCTAGAGAACGTTTTGAAATTATTATGGGATGGCCACAGGACCTACAGCTTAGTGGCCATTTTGTGGCAAAGTGTGAAATTGGGTGATTTTCTTATTTTTTCCAAAATACGGGAAAAGGAGACTTTTACTTAGGCGATCTTCATGAAATTTCACACACATGCTGGCTACAAGGCTACAACCACAACCAAAGTGTTGTTGACCTTTGAGTTCAAACAGAGGTGGCCATGTTGAATAAAGAAAACATAGACACCTTTAGCTCCAGCTACAAATTTAAACTCCTCCTGGGAATTTTGATCTATTGCCTCCTCATTCCTTGAGCATCTTGGAAAAAAATTGTTTGTATTCAGAAGTTGTAGACTTTGAACGGCTTTAGCAGAGCAAGCTCACAAAAGTGGCGTTCCTCTGTTGTTTGCACATTTTTTACCAGACTCTTGTGAAAATGTAATAGATGAGTCATTGGGTCAAGATAAACAAAGCAATAATGCATACAATATGAACACATTAGAAATGTGAGCGTGGTTACCCAAAAACGTCAGTTGCCAAGGAAATCTAAAAACTTACTTTTGCAGATTCTTCTAAAAGTTACATAGACCTTTACGTCAGCTCTATGGAGATAAATTAGTATCAGTCCGATTTGTGCTGCGTAATCCTTGATTTGTGCGTAACTTTAGTTAAACCGCGGAGAACCTCCGCCGTGAGACCAGACCAGAGCGGGGACGTCTCCCCGTGGGGAGGGTTACCTGCTCGGGAGAGAGCCTCGTGTCTGAGGCGCTGTCGGGGGCGGGGCTGCAGAGATGAACTGTTTAATTCTGGAAAATGTTTTTATTTTTAAAGGACAAGTGTTATAAAAACCCATATTCAGACTTTTTTTATATTAATTAGCCAGCAAATCTGTTTTAGCAAACTGGAAAATGTCAAGTTTCACCAGATATTATTAACCGTCTAAGTTCAGAGCGGCTGATCAGAAAACTCTGATGACCCAGCATTCCAGTAGCATTTAAATGCATCACTTACGCACGAATCTGGGAGACGTGAAAAGAGTCTCAAATCAGATTCATGTGTAAATGTGGTTTTGTGTGTCGTAACAAGTGATTCGTGCATATTTTTTAAAGATTTGTTGGTGTAGTTAGTTTCAAGCTGTCGTAATTTGAAGTTGTGCATGTGAAAATTGTACTTTGTATTTTTTAATATTTTGTAGTTTTTGAACTCATGCACAAAATGTATTTTATGAGTTACAAAAAAAGAATTACTTATGCACAAATCCAAAGTTACGCACAAATCAAGGATTACGCACGCACAAATCTAAAGTTACGCACAAATCAAAATTACGCACGCACAAATCGGACTGATACTAATTTCTCTCCATACACCCCAGGCAACCAAAACGCAAAATGGTTGCTATGGAAATAAACCCAACAAAAAAGCTGCCATTTTGAAAAAAAAAAATATATATATATATATAAAAAAAAATATTTTTTTTTTATTACTTTTGTCCTGTTTAAATAAATGTCTAAACCAGGGTGGGGGAGTGGGGTGGGGGGATTGAAATAGCCGCTCATCCAGTGAAACCAGATTAAAAAGGGTGGGGGGTGGGGGGGTTGCAGTGCCTGTTTACCCTAAAATGCTGCTGCCAGCTTTACGGCCTTTATGATCATATTGTTTTTGCAGTTGTAAACATTTCTGCGCCTTTGAGTCCAAATTTACCCCCTGCCACATGAGCGAAAAGTTACCAAAATTTGCACACACCTAGTAAAAATTGAACATGAATTTTTGGCATGGTGACCCACCCCCCCTCCCTCTCCCCAAATCCCCTTCCCCAAGACAATGACATGGAATTAGAAGTGGTACATTTGAACGGCGTGGTCACAAAAGTGACGTACTCATATTAGTCACAAGGGAATAAATTGGACGGAATATTGTGAAAACGTAATATGCTGAGCCCTGACTAGAGCTGGACATAATATTAGAAAACAGGGTATGAACATATTAAGAATGTGGGTGTGGCTAGCAAATAACCTTGGTCGCTAAGGAAATTCAAAAGTTTACTTTTGCTGATTCCTCTGAAACTTACATCGATCTGTTTGGTATCACCAGATGACCAAAATATACAATGGTTGCTATGGAGATAAAACCAATAGAAAAAGTCACCATTTTGAAAAAATTTTACATCAATTTCTAACATACAGTTCAGACCAGCCTTACAGAAAGAGAAGGGCGTAGGAACAGGCATGCGTTGTGGCTGCTTCACAAGTGGGATTGAGTCAAAGGTGGGCAGTGAGGGCAGCGGTGGTGTGTAGAGGCAAGGGCGGGCGGGCATAGAGGCGGGCAGTGAGGGTGAGGGCCTGCGGACCATCCAACGCTGCTCATGGCTTTAATTTCCTGTATTACATAAAGTTTTTTCTGTTACCTTGAATGTTTTTTCTTACTCTTTCACCTAGATGCTTTTGCAAACTATTGGGAACATGAGAACATTTTACATAAAACATAAATTACCGTAATTTAATTTAACATAAATTATTTTGAAGGGGTTGTGAAGTTTGTTTGCAGATCTGCAGAACAGGAACTGAAATCCCAGCAGATTTCTTTTTGATAATCAGGTTTTTAACAAACCCAGACACCTCAGGTTTCAATAGCAGGACTGTAAACAAAATAAATATTGGAATTTGCACAACAAGGAGTACAACAACATTGTTTTTTTTTTCCTGCTGCAGACGGCTCGGTTGATCTGCTGCTGAAGCTCGGGCGCTGGGGTTTGGCTTCAGGACAAAATCAAACAAGCTATCAGATAGAAACGATTATGCTCTCAATGCCCCCGGTTCTTCCCTCTGTGACACATTTAAGCAAACATAAAACATTAAATCCCCATCAAATTATGCTTGTTTGCAGTGAAGGACTCCATCCATGCCTACTGTTGCTCATTTCAGAGAAACTTGGCTTTGTGCAAACCTGTCAGTCTAAAGGACACCATGCCATGCCTTCACAAGCAGATGCAAACTTTTAATATAATTCTTCACTGACGTCACAAAACAAGAAATTTGAAAGAGTAGGAACACGTGTTGATAATTGACTATGCAAATCTGTAAGACCTTCATCAAAAGTCCATTAGTTGTCATGCACCATTTGTGACCCATCCCCTGGGGGAGTGGTGAGCTGCAGACACACCCGTGATTGGGAAACATTTGGTGGTTTAACCACCAATCCAACCCCTGAATGTTGAGGGTCAAGCAGGGAAGCAATGAATAACATTTTTAGAGTATTTGGTATGACTCGGCCTGGATTTGAACAAATGCCCTTCCATTCTCAGGGTGGACCATCTACCAAAAGGCCACTGAACTGCTCATCACTGGTAAAAGGTTTAATTCCCAACTCAGAATTGGAAATAGTTCAACATCTTGAGGTGAGACTTTGCTGCATCCCGGTCTGTGAGCAGTGGTGGAGGCTCACATCAGAGGGTGAAACTCATTTATCCTCTCCCATGCGTGCCTCACTGGCAGCCTGTAAAACACACACGCACACAGACAAACACACACATGCACGCACACACACAAAACCTACTTAGAAACAAATGAAAGGGAGAAGAGTTTCCAGCAGGTCAGATTAGCTGCTGATCCCTGCAGCCTGTGACAGATGGTGTAGGTGAAAATTCAAATCCTCACCCAGCCAAAGTAGATTTGATTTTGTTGAAATATCTTTTATTCTGCCACAAAGTCGTTTTATTTATAATTTTGTTTGTTTGTTTTAGGTTCCTCCTTGTTTTGACATTTGCTTTCTATCCAGCGTGGCTTCATTTATCATTTCAGAGGGTTTGGATTGAATCAGAATTTGTGTCGGTGAGACTTTGTCCCTACAAGGACAACATCCTCTCAACCGTTTGGCTCTTTTCCTGATTTATCCTCAACATTGAGAGGAACACATTCCATCATTAGGGTCTTAGTAAAAAGAATTGCTCTGATAAAAATTTCAAATTTAGTTCAGTCAGCACTAACAACTTGGTTTCCTGTCCATTTTGACCGTGGAGTTTCACTAGTGTGTGGTTATGTGCGCTTCTCTGCCTGCACTGCTTATGTTGGTACTATTTTTCCTCTGCAGGGCGGCGCTGTTGGGCTTTCAGTGCGCATTACGGAGTCTGTTTCTGCGACTGCATGGCTGAAAGTTAAGACATGCAGACAACCCTGGACACATTTCCATGCCTTTTTATTTATTTATTTTCTTTATGCCGTGAATTTGGTCAGAAGCATGGCGTGTCAATGTCACCACAGGATGAGACTCGTTTAACACGACAACAAAACCAACAGCTTTTTGCTTATTTACAGCAAACATTTGGCGATTTTCTTTGCCTCACTCAGCATTTCCATAAATCCAGGACTTTCTTTGGTGGCTGAACGTCTTCCCGCAGAAAGCATCTGCGCACATATCATCACTAAAAGCAGAAGGTGATTGTGACGCGCAATGCCACGCGTTTTGCTGAGTCCAGTTATGAGATTTTTTAAGAAGAAAATCTATGTGTTTGATATTGGAACTGAGAAATCGTGAAAGCGCGCAGTGATGTGTGCGTGGTAGGTGACCACATCACATTTTCTGCAGGATTTAAGTGCTTTTCAGCTGTGCGCATCCGCGCGTCCTGGCACAGGTTTGTCCGCGCATTACGCGCATGCCTGACACTCGGCCCGCAGCATCATCTTCTGTAAAACATCCCCCGAAGTTTGTCCCGGAACTCCTTCCTCATGAGGCAGTAGATGACGGGGTTCAGGCAGCTGTTGGTGTGCGCCAGGCACACGGTCACCGGGAACACGTAGGTGTGGACGATGTAATAACTTTTGTCCCAGTTTGCGGCGTTCAGTTTGACCAGCACGCTCCAGAAGGTGATGGCGTGGTTGGGCATCCAGCACACGAAGAAGGACAAGACGACGATGGTGACGGACCTGGTGACCTGGGATCTGCGTTTGGGGTTGCTGGTTTTCATGCTGCGCTTGCGGATGAAGCGCAGCAGCATGAAGTAGCTGACGGACACGATGACCATGGGCAGTACGAAGCCTACAGTGATTTTCTGGATGTGGTAAAGCGCCAGCCAGTACTGTCCACCGGGGAAGCGCAGCAGACACAGCTTCTCTCCGGTCACGTTGGTCACTGCGGAGAAAATCGAGGTCGGCGCGGTCGCCAGAGTCGCGAGAGTCCAGATGAGCGCGCAGATCCACTTGGCGGAGCAGGACTTGTGCGCCGTTCTGTTCTTCAGAGCCGACGCCACCGACCAGTAGCGCGTGACGCTCATGGCAGTGAGGAAGAAGACGCTGGCGTACATGTTCATCACCGTGACCGACAGGATGATCTTGCACATGGCGTCTCCAAACGGCCAGCTGAAGTCCATCGCGGTGTCCACGGCCCAGAAGGGCAGCGTGAGCACGAACTGCAGGTCCGTCACGGCCAGGTTGAGCACGAAGAAGTTCACCCTCGACTTCCTCCTGTCCTGTTTCACCCTGATGAAGAAGAGGACCAGCAGGTTGCCTACCAGCCCCGCGGCGCACACCACGGAGTAAACGATGCAGATGAGGAACCGGAGAGCCGGGCTCCCGTCCGCCGTCACGTCGATGTCCTCCAGGTTGCTGAAGAGATCCAGCTCCGCCTGGGACATGTTGGCGCGGACGCTCTCATTGTCCCGACTCATGTCAGCGGAGGGTGTCGGTTCTTCCAAATACCGGAGAGCCACGTTTCTGTCCAAACGGATCCTGAAGTGATGCCATCCCAACTCCTCTGCCTGCGTCCACCACCAGCCTCCCCCCGGCCGTCTCCTCTGCTCTCCAAAGCATCACAGCTGGCATCCTCTCTCCACCCCTCTTTCAATCAGCCTGTGGGTGTGGTTAAGTGTGGCGAGGGGAAACGCTCCCACCACTCTAGTGCGTAAAGAGGCGCGCCCCATCACCATTTTAACACGAGTCTAACACTTATAACAGAATAAACGGATCAAAGCCCGACTATAATTGAGCTGCAGTGTGAAAACACGACAGGTTTAAGACTCCAGACACTCGAAACAACACCATATAAGCAGGAGTTTATGCAAAAGTTATTTAAAAATGAGGGTTTATATTTAAACGTACAATATAGTTTCCTAAAATATCCAGTTATATAGCCAGCATGATGTAGCCCTGTGGAGACGAAGGACCCCTGGAATGATCCCACTTTATGGTACATCCAGGCCAGCTTTGAGGCTACAAAAAGTACCCGTTTGAGATGGAAAAAGCAACCTGCTGCATGTCTTAGACTGGAAAAGTAAAAACAACAACAAAGCCTAATAGACAAAATCATGCCAAGAAAGACCTAATGATGCCAAAAGACAATGTCAAAAACCAGAGCCAATGATGCCAATGAAGATACAATAAGACAGGGCACAAAAACATCTGATAATGGCAAAGATAAGACACAATAATGCTTATAAAAAGACCTGTCAAATTCTAATAATAATGCTAAAAACAGAGCTAATGATGCTAAAGATAATACATAATAATTCCCCTAAAAATACAGAATTAAAAAAAAAAAAGTCCTGCTTCATTCCTATAACAGAGATTATGATGGTAAGACCTAATCCTCACTGGGCACGGACACATCTATGAGATATCCAAGTCATGACTGTTTCAAAGCTCACAGATATGCATTAAGCATCTAGAGGTCCGTTGTGTTTCGGTCCCACGTTCCCGTCCCATCATGTCTTGCACGTTGTAAACAAGCCATTTGGGTAGTTTCTTCCCTCCGGACACATGATGTCTTTTAATTATCTATAGACATCTATCGCAGATGTATGTTGGATTACTAATAGACATCTCTATCTACAGGACATCTCTATTTTGTTACTTTATTAGTAGTAGTATTATAGATGTAGACCAACAGAGTTCTACATATGAGGTCTCCTACACATCCAGACATCTACACAGACATCTGTTAGATGGCCACACAATAGACATCTATCTTTAGATGTCTGTTAGAGAACCTTTCTTTAAACATTTACTAGATATTAGATAGAAAAGCTAAGTCAAATATGTTTCTATTGATATTATTTTTGGTGTGCCGTCATTCTTTTTTTGCCTTTTATGATCAAATAAACATGACAGCACTGGTGCAGAATCCACTTTTTTTGTACTAATCCATACATGTAAAAGTCTATACTTGTAGAATTTTGCCTTTCAACAGCAACTAGACCCTGTTGTGCAGCAGAAAATCAGAAAATCTGCTTTCAACTTATTCTAGTAATCCACTCTGACAACGGATCAAACCTTTTACCATCATAATGTTCAGTTATGTGACAAGTTAAAAATCTAAACAGAAATATAGATGTCGGATTGTTGTTTTGATCAAGTATCTGTGATCTTTAACCCCAGGTACATTTCAGTAGAAATGTTTGCTACTTATTAGAATGTAGAACTTTAAGATTACTAGTTGTCTGCTGTGGTGTAGTGGTTAGCCCTTTCACTGTACAGCAAGGGTAACCTGGTTCAAATCCCAGCTGGGACCCTTCTGTGTGAAGTTTGCATGCTCTCCCTCTACAGGTGTGGATTTTCTCCTGCTTCCTCCGCCAGTTCAATAACATGTTTCATAAGGATGTAAAATCACTCCTGTGCGTTTGTGTGGCTCTGTGACAAACTGGTGACCTGATTTAGGCTGTACTCAAGCTTCAACGGTTGCTGGATTGGAACCAGCAAACCTGTGACCCCAAAAGTGATTCAGTGGGTTCTTAAGCTGAATGGATGGAGGTAAAATTGCAGTATTATTTTTTTAATGAGTAAATGTTTAAAAAAAGTACTCTAAAAATATCCTAAGATTAGTTGACTACATGTAGATGTACATCTTTACATGCAGATATCTTTCAGAACACTATTGGTAGAGATCTAATAGAATAACAAAACAGTTATCAGAGATGTCATCTACAGTATGTGTATATAAGGTATCTAAACACATCCTGTGCCTCGTTGGATCATTCAAAAAAGAACAAAATGCCCAAAAAGATCAATTATAATGTCAAAAAGAGCCACCAATAATAATGTCTAAAACATAGAACTATTAATGCTAATAACGACATAATAATAAAAAAAAGCTTAAAAAGTTTGGGTAAACGACTCACTGCTGCCCCCCAGTGTTCAGTTTGAAGCAGAGCAAACAGTCAAACCAGCTCTTGATTTTCAAATAAGTTGGAAACCAGCATTTATGTAGCAGAATGCATTTTATTACATCTACTTTTCTACATAAACAGGGAACATTCAATAAGTAAACAATTTCTTTCAATGCAGGTAATAAATATTTTTTTCCACTTGGTATCTTTGTACAAACTGACACGGGTCTACTGTACATCGTCTTCTCCTGTCCCTCCCGGAAAAGCCTTTATTTGTCAATGATTTAGTCGGTTTGGAGCTTTGAAACGAATCCTGTGAATAAGGCAGTGAGTGCGGACGTCAACTCAAGTCTGACAGATTCTTTCACTTGTTAGAGAGACTAAGTGGCCACAGTCCTTTTTTATCAATAATACAACTTTCATTTTCTAAAAAAAATATATAAATTATTTGATTCTCTCACTCTGAACGAACACACGACAGCATACAAAAAGACAGCAAACACCCATGTTTGAATGGAAAGTGTCTGTTTTCAGGTTTACAGGACAGAAAACACACAATTTTCCCTTTTGTTTCAGTGAGACTAAAGAGCTGAGCTGCTTTTTCAGGTTCCCAATAAAGCTCATGTGTCGTCTTTACGAATAAAACTTATGAGACAGGAGGGAGAGAAGACGCAGGAGCGGAGGAGGAGGAGGAGGAGGATTTTGACTTTTTTTGGTTTTCCCATTCTTGTTTGTCGAGCACTTCAACAGCAACACATTCAACACCGTCTGCCCTCGCACAGCACGTGCTTCCTGCTCTTCAGCTGCATGACATGTGAGGAGGAGGGATAAACAAATGAAAATGACGATGCAACGCAGTTACAGACACGGCAGCCTCCCGAATCAAAGGCAGTCAAGAGTGAAGCAGACAGACACCACACAAAGCTGCTCATGAGTGAATTCCATGGATGTAAAGTTCAGATGCTGATCTCTGATTAAATAAACATCAGAAACTAAAAGCTGTAAGTGCAAATTAAAGTAGGGGAAAACAGACTTTTCCTCAAAAATGATTACATTTCAAATGAAAACATTTTATTGCTGATCTACGGTGGCCCTGAAGGGCAAATCACATCAACAAATCACTCAAGGCAAAAATATATTAAAAATAACGCGACAGTTAAAAATCTAAACAAATTACTTTCTGATTTCAATTCATTTTGTTTTGGTTTCAAGAATGTAATGCTAGTTTGTTTAAAAAAAATATGATTTGTCATTGTGATCTTTAACATGTTGAGTAATTTGTTGGTGTGATTTGCCTTCAGGACCACCGTACTGATCCCTGAAGGCAAACTAAAGGCAAAGACCTCTGTGCCATAGTTCTCGTTAGCTTGTGCGATGTCCTGACACTCATCTGTGAGCAGTGTGGAGTTCAGTTTGCTCTCATCCTGTGCTCTTTTCAGAGACGATGGGAGGCTCGGTTAGCTGACTACAGTCTTCTCCTTCACATCCCAAAGCCTCTCTGTAGGGGCTAAGGTCCGAACGGTGAGGACTTTTCATGCTCCCTCAACCACAGCTTTACACTTCGAGTCCAATCGAACCTGACAGGAACATCTCCAAACGTGTCTGGGGGAGAATGAAGAGATCTGCAGCTTGAAAATCAGGTACACTGATGTTTCATGTGGCTGGTAAGTTTGACACTTGAACATTTTTCCTTCAATCAAACCTGTTAAAAGCTAAATATTTGGACAAGTAAAATCAATGTTTACATATTTTTTTTTCACACTGGTGTTGAACAAAAGAGAGCAAAATGGTTGTAGATGTACACTCCGGATCAAAATCTCGACTAGTTTTGAAATTCCATGAAACTGCATTTTGCATGGCTCGATTTTAACAAGGTTCTAAGTAGAGCTTTGAAATGTAAAAATAAGACACGTGAACAAGAGGTCAAACAGTTTGAGCAGACAATTCAATTAAAACAGCTTCACTGAAACGGCCTGTTCTTCAGCTGTTCATGACCATAGCACACAAAAAAAATCCTGTTACCCACTCAAAGAAGATGGCTTCATGAAGGGCATTTTGTAATGTCCATTTTTGCCAACTCCTCTCACCATCTAGCCACAAATGTTCTCCATTGGATTTAATCAGGAGAACATGCAGCATGGCCCAAAAAATCCCTGAAAAAAGGTCCTTTGTCAGGCGAGCTTTGTGAACTGCAGCATTTGTTCTGCTGAAAACGCTGTCATCACCACAGAGACGAGGATCCTTTGCCATCAAGACTTGAACAGGATGAAAACTTTGAATGTGGTTAAAGGCTGTGGTCTTAAACTTCTAATCAGCTGATGAACAGTCTCTTTTAGTTCAATTATTTCCAATAAACTGGCCGCTAAAATCATTTGTTTTCTTGTTCATCTTTCATCGTTTTAGCATTTTTTTCCTATTTATATCATTGTTAAGGTCCAGCTGTGATAAATGGAAATTCTTGCTTTTTCCTAACTGGTTTTCAAATTTTGATCAGGAGTGTATTTGTGCTGAAATTCAGGATTAAAGCTGACATTCATCCACAGACAACAAGAGCAGAGCAAATGCCCTCAACAGGTTGCTTTGAGATGATGTCAGCAGCACATCAATGTCTGCATCTGCAAACCAACTCGCTGACAGCACAGATCTGCATCGCTCTCTGTGCTCCGAAGCTCTTAAAACTGCTCTAATCCCAGACAAACTAACAAACACTAACTTTAAGGAGCAACTTCTGTGAGGATTATGGGGAAGAATTAGCCGCGGCGGCTCTAAAACGGCGTTTTTTTTTTCTTTTTTTGGATCAGAAGGCAACAGCTTTCTCACAAGTCCTGAAGAAATCATTCAAATGACATGAAAGTCAAAAGCTTCCAGGTGACAGTGACTCACACTCTCTGCACAGAAATCAACAATATCATACAGACAAACATAAATAAATACAATACTGCACAGAATTGGAGACACCTTACTTCTTTCGTGGCAGATGATGGAGTGAGATGGAGAGGAGACTCCCCAGAGAGAAAAATAAAGTCACAAACAGAAGAAAGAGTGTTGGGGGGGGGGGGCTGCTGCTGCTGACAGAAGTGATTAAGTCATTGCGGAGGTGATAATTGAGCAGTGGAGTGTGCTGCAGGTTTCTGGAAGGAACTGGCACATGGAGGGGTTGGGTGATAGCAGCGGACCGGGGGGGCGTTCAAGGACACAGGGGGGGTGCAGCACAGTTCCCTTTCACTATAAAGCCAAGCACAGTACATTCATGAGAGAATCCCGAGAGGCCGAAGTGCTCCTCGCTTCCAGACAGGGCGTGTTTGGTAAAAATGGCCTCCATGCTGGCAGCGTTTCCTCCTAACAATGGCACCAAGCCGCATGCTTCTTCTCAAGTGCTTTTGCCACACACACCTACCCCTGAGGGTAGGTTAAAAAAAAAAAAAATCCTGGGCTATAGAGGTCAGGGAAGGGGGCGAGCATTTGAGACAATAACATGACATTTCCCAAACACGCACATGGACAGGCACTAGTTTGAACTTGGTCACATGCCGTCACGCCGCCCGTGTCTTTAAAAGGTCTGACGCTGCTACAACAGCTTCACTGGAATTCCTGTTTAACAGTCAGCTAAGGAGACGAGACAGAGGGGGACAGAGCGTCCCGCCAGGAACACGCTGAGACGGACAACAAACACTGGCACGTCGATGCGACCGCACTCCCACCACTGTGATCTTTTTCCTAAGTGCCTACTGTTTTTTTTGGCATTGTGCAAAAGAAACAATAACCCAACCCTCCCAGCTCAAAGATCTAAAACTGGCAAGTATAAATAGTTTCTAAATGCTTTATGCTGGCAGAGTCTTTACGAGGAGTTCAAATGAAACACTAGAAAAGGCTAGCTTGCACCCGCACACTCCCGCAGCGTTAACCTGAAGGTCGAAGGGAATGCATATATAACTGTTTAAATATCATACATAATTTAAAAGGAAAGTAAAATTACACCATAAAACTGTAAAGTCATTGTCTGAAGGAAAAAAAATAAAACAAGTCGAGTTTGGAAAAGAGCATGGAAGTTCATGTCCAAGAAAAAGACAAAAACATGGCAACAGGCGTTTATATAAGCTTCAGCCGGAGGAAGAGACTCTTCATTCCTCCACTTCCAAACAGAGATCCAAGCAGCTCACTACACTGACAGTGTTCGGGTTGAACATACAAAAGTAAAAGAGGAAAATAGATTTTGTTCTTTATACATGGTGCCACACCTTTGCTTCTCATTTTTGTTTAAAAAAACTTCCAACATTGTGTTGCTTTTTTTTTTTTTTTCCCAGGTAGCATCTTTGCCGTTTGTGCCGGGCTGGCAGCAGAACAGCAGAAATCCAGAGTTCATGCGTTTCTGATCTGCAGCAGGTGCATCAACATCACGGCTGACCTCTTAAAGTGACAACATCCTGTCAGAACTTGTGCTCTCCCTTTAAGAAGCTGAGTCCTCGCGTGACCCCACACACCGGTCTGTTCAGTAGGGGTCTGTCTAGTTTCTGCAGTCAGCTTGTGAATGGGTTAGTTACTGCATTGAAGCTGGGGCCCAGACTCTTGCTTTGGCCCCTCTCGGGTCAGTCCAGCGATATGACGTCAGGTATCCCACTGTAAATAGCTGCCACTGCATCAGTACCACTCCGGCTGGCCACCACCCCGGGGTGTGTGTGTGAGGAGTGTGAGCCCGTGAGGGAGGACAAGTGTGTTGAGTGAGTATCCCGGAGGCTGCTGGATGAGACCAGGCTACTGCTGCTGCCTGAATTGCTTGCCCCATTGCTGGGCGCCGTCAGTGAGGTGGCGGGGGACGTTCCTGATTGGTTGAGGTACAGCTGGGTGGCGGAGGAAGAGGAGCTGTAGGGCAGGAAGCGGTTGAAGAGCAGCTCGTGGTCATCTGAGGCCGAGGCAGCGGCTGCCGTCGCCATAACCATGTTGTAATGCTGCAAAGAGGAGGAGCCATAAGTGTGTGAGGTCACTCCGTGCGGATGAAGACATCAACACGAAATACACGGAACTTTATTCATCTAATACTTAGAATTAACTTGATGCTGCACTTAGTAAAATTAACTAAAACTGTTGCAAAGGATGTCAGCACCACCTCTATTCATTTGAACGTTAGATTCTCTGGTAAAATGCTTTCAAAACTATAAGCCCAGTAAATTCACTGTTTCTCTCAACTTATTTTTAAGGCCAAATTGGCACAAACATATTTGCAAAATCCAGAGTGAGAAGTTTTGAAAATGTTCTCCTACTTTATTATTCCTATTTATTCAGAAGCATTGCTTGACCTCATATCTTTGTGAGTAGGTTAATGTGAGCCAGTGACGAAACAAAACTGTTAACAAAAACGTAAAAGAAAATATGTGGATCACCAAAAAAAGTCATCAAGATAGTTTTTAAAATTGAAATTCTGATCAATGAATTAGATTTGATATAATGGAAAACTTGTAGCTGCTCTCATTTAACTTTTAGCCACACCTCACTTCAGTCCCAGAGCTTCAAGAAGAGACTAGAAAAGGGGTCAGTAACCAGAGGTTCCAGAGCCACATGCAGCCCTTATATTCCTCCATTGTGGTTCTTTGGCTTTAAAGAAAAATGTGAACGATTTGAATAAAAATGTGTGTATAATTTTGGTTAATTAAAAAAAATATATTAAGTTTTGCCACTTATGTTTTGATTTTTAACAAGCCAAAAAAAGGTGAATTTTATTTTGAAAGGAACTTGTGTGTTCTGCGGTCAAAAGTAAAGAAGTTAAAGTTGTTATTTATAGAAAAATATAATAACTGTCAATTACTGTAAATATTTAAAAGCTACTTTGATCAATAAATGGCTTAATAGCCACAAAAAAACTATTTTTGTAAACACTTTGTGGATCTCGCTGGGTTTTGGTCTGAAGGAAACTGGACCAATAGGCTCTTCAAGTGTCAAAGTTTGCAACCCCCAGACTATAACATAAAAAGGGGTTCAATAAATCTTTTTTATTTGTGGTGGTTTCAGTAAAAGTCTGTCCATAAAGAAAAAAGGGAAAATGGAAGTCAAAATGAAAATCAAAAACAGGCCAACCTAAAAGAAGAGAGCAGGCCATGAAAATAAAAGCAGGATTACAGCTGATTCAGCCGCATCGACTGTCGGAGCCAGTGGCTCCCCGACTGACTGTCTTACTTAAGACAAACTAACTAAACAGAATAAAGAAAGATCCCAAAAGGATACCGAAAGTTGAAACCCACATTAAAACAACAAAACCCAACAATCTAACAACTACTACAACTAAAGCTCATCTCCCTGTATGGCTCTGGTGACTGCTTGGATTAAAAGCCAGGGAACAGAGAGACTTGATGTACACACCTGAGCTACCTGCACGAGGTGAATAAAGGTTCCAAGAGGGGGGCTCACTAGCAGCAATGTTTTAAATGTTTATTTTGATCATTTTCATCATCATAACTGTATAATGTTTTTGTTTTGAAATATTCCAGATTGTCAAAAATCACACAAACATCAGCTGAGAGAATACTAAAATTTCAAGATGTTTTTGCCAAATGTGTATTTTTTTCCTAGTTTTTGGTCAACAGCAGCTTTCATTAATTTAGATTTGACTCTTATCATGGCTACCAGACAATTATTTCTACTTTTTAAATGTTTCAATCTTTCTATTATCATCACTATTCACTTTATTATTTTTACCTGTTTGTGCACTGAACAGCAAAACAAATTCATGGGAAAATGGTTGTTGAGTTCCTTTAGTTATTTCATGTCACACGTCCTCTTTTTTTATTGCTGTTCTCTTCAGATGGCTGCATGATGATTATGAGATTTTTTAGGATTGTTTCACTTTGTCTGACAGCTTTTGTTAGATAAATAAATGCCTAATTCAACAGATCTGGCTGTAATGTAAGATTAAACTCAGATTGAAACTGTTTATTTATGATTAGGAAAAGTGGAAATTGTTTTTCTGTGTGGGGCAGGCAGGTTTGAAACTGCTTTATTTTCCTGTATGAGTGTAAAAGTGCATTGTGGTTTACTCAGCAAATCTTTGTCTGGTAATAAATGTTGAATGATCTTAGCTTCTTAGGTGTGACAAACTCTAGACTGAGCTAATAGCTTTGTGCGGCTCCTTTTCATTCACTGTGCTCCCCTTCAGCTCTCAAAAGCTTCAAACAAAACGGGATTGAGTGACACTCGACTTTGAAAGATTTATGAATCTGCTTGTCCATGTTTTCTGACAGTCTCTTGCAGTTTCAGTGAAGACACTGATGTTATTCTCACATTGCAGTGAGAAAATAAAACCCTGGTTTGGCTGAAGTTCACAGTTAGCGGCACATTCATTTGCATTCAGTCTCACAGTATCAGCTCGCAGCAGAAATCTCACTGGCAGATGTGTCACAAATCAGCTTAATATTGCACCACTTAAGCCAAATGAGACAATGCTTGATTTACAACAATATGAAACTGTTGATGAATGGTTTGTTTTTTATGCCCCCCCATACACACACTCACAGCTCATGAGGAATAGAAACAGAGCTGCTGCTGTGAAATCCTACAAAAATACCAAGAATATTTTAATTTGCTGACTGTACGTGGGCTCTTCCAACACTTCATTGCTTACTTTATAGTTTCTTCAGAAAATGCACGTGTTTATCGGAAATGCACAGGGCTTATTTTTGGGGTTGGCTTTACCTGCGAGACATTCCTTTTTATAATTTTATGATCTTTGCACTAAGGTTTCTGCCTTTTTACAGTCTAATTTCATCAGAATATCAAAGCAAAAGGTTGGGAATAGTGAGCATACCTGATGATTGTCTACTTGAAGAAAAGAAAAGAAGTTGAGATCTGAAAATTGAACAAAAATACAGTTAGTGCTGAAAAAAATTGACACGAAGCTTCCTTAAGTAAAAAATACCACAGAGACAAAATGATAAAAAAAAAAAACACTTTACTGCATTCACTCTGTCTGAAATTTCTCACAATCCACTTCCTATCAACATCTGAGAGAGGGTAAACCCCAAAAATGTGTCTCCGTAATAATAGAGAAGGTTTAGAAAAAAAAATTAACAGAGCAATAGCTTTAAAGACCTACTCCAATGAAAATTGTGTTTTTAACATGTTCTTGTAGCGCTTTTCTCATGATGGAGAACATATATAAAGAAAATCAAGTTTAAAATTGCATTTCTGAGTATTTCTTCATTCAAACCGGCATGAAGCAGACGCAGACGAAAAAATGTTGGGTGGGCCCCAAGTTAAAGTCTGATCAGTTATCACGCACCTAAGGAGTGTGAAATTTGTGCCCCACTTTTGACCCATGGGGGAGTGGTGAGCTGCAGTTACAGCCACACTCGGGAACCATTTGGTGCTTAAACCCCCCCATCCAAACCCTTAATGTTGAGTGTCAGGCAGGCATTGGGTCCTATTTTCAGTGTATGACTTGGCCTGGATATGAACTCACGACCTTCCAGTCTCAGGGTGGACACTCTACCACAAAGCCACTGAGCTGGTATGCTCCATGTACGTCTTTGTTTTCCTTGCCTGAGCTGGCATCTGGATCAAAACTGTACGGCTGAATAGCTCCAATATTGCTCACCATTTTTGTTGCACCGGTAATGTTAGGTTGGATTTTTCAGGGGCTGTAAGCTAACGAAAGAGAATGTAAACAGAGAGCTCTCAACAACAGTTAGGGGAGGTTGCTCACTGAACTGCTGCCGCTCTGCAGAAACCGTGTTCTAGAAAACTATGCAGGTTTTTAGATTTGGGCTAAAAACAGCATAATCATAACAAAAAGACCACTGGGAAGACTTTAAAAAATACAATTAAAAACCCAAACATTTCACATGTAAAAAATAAAAAAGGATGGTCGCTAATAAAAAATAATACAGGGATGAAAAATGTGAAGTCATTTCATCTGTTCGATCAGAGGTGGATTTTTACGTTGTGAGCGTGTGTCTTTACCTGACAGATCGTTGGGGTTGTGATAGTAGGGTCTGTAGTCCTGGATGAGTGGGGGGACAGGTGGGATGTAGCTGGTGTCCATGGCTGGAATGCTGGGGGTGCGGCTCACAGGAGAAGCCTGGTGGTGCAGGTTCAGCACACTGACGGAAACAACACAGCACAAAGAGGAAAGAGAGCTCACTTAATTCATAATGAATCATTTGCTTCATGTTATATCAGCCGCTGAGCCGCACAGCATTTTGTCTCCTGGAATTAACTCTCGACACAAACCTCTGAACGGTAACAGGATTCAATAAACTCAAATGAAGCAGCAGATGCTTTGGCCTTAATGGATTTTAATTTGTCAGAATCAGCAGCTGCTCAGCTTTCAGGGGAAACATTCAAATCTCCAGAAAGGATTGTTTGTTATCTAAAAGTTAACTTATCTTTCATCCTCCATTTGTCAATTATTGAATTCTATTTTTCCTCTTTAAATCCTCCTGGACATATTACTGCATGAACTTCAATCCTGTGTTCAGACTCATGAGTGGGATTAATCCTCTTCCTCCAGAAAGTCACACATCTCATTCCATCCAGATGATTCACGGGCAGCTAAACTCACCAATCCTTTACCACCTGCACATGCAGGAGCAACATAACTGAGCATCACTTTGACTTCTTATGAAAGTCAAATCTAATGTGCTGAAGGGACATCACAGTCCTGGGAGTGTGTCTCACCCTTTGTTGATGACAGGCGGTGAGGTTGGGGACAAAGAGGAACACGCTCTTTTGACAGGAGGAGGAAGCGATGGGAGCGATGGAGGAGGTGGGGGCGGCGGAGGTGGAGAGTCCGCTTCTTCCTCATCAGAAGAGCTGTCCAGTGTCAAGTCGATCACTTCCACTTTCTTGGCGTTGCTGTTGCTGCTGTGGCTGGAAGACGAGGAGCTCAGCTGATCAGAGCCTTCTGACGTCCGGCAGGAGCCTGTAGAGGAACTCACGTCTCATTTTGTGTGATCGTTTTCAGGACGTTAAAGACCCACTCTAAGGAAAACAGTGCTTTTGATGTTTTCTTTAGAATTCTTCTCCTAATGAAGGGCATATGTAAAGAAAAGTAAGATTAAAACTGTGTTTCTGACAAAAAATACAGTTTGAAAAAGCGTGTAGTTGTTTCATACAAACTACAACTTGCAGGCCACAGGTTCCCTGCTACTCTCCATTCTAATGGATTAATCCTCTTCGTTCTCTTTACCATTTGTAGACAAACAGATCCATGTAAGTCTTTGGTTTCCTCCTCTGAGCTGGCTCAAAACTGTACGAATGTATTGCTGGTTTATTGCTCACCATTTTTGTTGCACTGCTAATGTTAGGCTGGTGTTGTAAGCTAGCAGGAAAGTGGGTAAACAAAGGGAACAGGGGAAATAAGTGCAGGCTTACGCCACGCCAACAGCCCTGCCCAGAACTAAGGAGAATTTCTGAAAAACGTCTGTTGCTCTGCAGAAACTACATCCTAAAAAACAACAGGTTTTTTTTGGCTAAAAATACCATAATTATAATAAAAAAAAACACTGGGAAAGCTTTTGAAATAGATCAGAAGATGTATGACTGGAGTGGGACTTTAGAGAACATCAGGTAGGATTCTCTCTAGCACTACAATAAGACACATTTGTTTATTCATACTTTAGCTGCAAATAGCGAAGATCACTAGTGCGGCTCTGCTCTTCTAAAATCCTCAAAGTCTCCAAACTCACCATCCACTCCGTTGTTACAGGAGGCAGAGAACACCTCCTGCACTTCCTTCTTTGACCTCATGGGGGCCCAGCTGCCATCTTCCTTAAACTGGATCTCATCGCAGTCCATGCAGCTGTTGAGGATTTCCACAAACAGCCTGCAAGCAAACACACACAAACACAGCTGTAAAAACATCCAGATAAGGCTCACAACTGAAACTTGGATTTGCCGTTCATGTGAGGAGTAGAGTCACAGGATTTAGTTATTTTATTGTATGCATCAGCTTTAATGCTTCATCTTTTTTTTTTTTTTAAAGAAACCACACTCCTCCTTTAAATAATTCAACGTAGATCTTTAGAGAAGATTTCGTGGCAACATGGCAACTGCTTTAGTGGATTTCTGCAAAAATTAGAATTTTAAAATGCAATAAAAAAAGTCCGAATTTCTAGATTTATTAGAATCTAGGATTAGAAATAAAGTAGGTAAAAATTGTACTCATCCCATTGAGAAAATAAAAGTCTAATTAAAACAAGAGGGAGTTACCCATCAATAATGAGGTGCTCATAGGGCGCCTTTTTGTCACAGACTGGACACACCCAAGTGGGCTTCTTCTCATTCATCTGGATGTAGAGTGTGGCGTCAAAGCACTGCAGGTGGGAGCAAGTCAGCGCTCTGCATGGTATCATCAGCCTCATCTTCCCCAGCTGCAGGAGGAACACACATTGGGGTCAGGGCATTGACACAAACCACATCTGAGGCAGGGGGATTAAAGCATGTGAGAGACATAAACTAAATAAAAGCCACATGAAAAAGACATCCAATAAAGGTTAGCAGATTGAAAGATAGGCAGGAGCCATACAGAGGAAGGCATCTTGAATCACGAGAAAAAAAAAAAAAACAGTCTTTGAAATGACTGAATATGAAAAGTGCTCACGAGGAGCAGGGAGGATAATTACCGGGCAGAGCAACGACACTCGCAGGCTGGTGGTGGCGATTTCACTGTCAGGGTCTGCGGTCAGCTTCTCTTTGACTGTTGAAGCCAAACATGCATGCTCTTGAGTAACAGCAGCAAAAAAACAAACAAATCTCTTTCCCAGTCTTTAAACATCGTGGTTCTTTAAACTTAGCTTTACACAAATTCTAAATCTGTCATTACATGTGTCATGAAACATGGAATTAGCTTCTCACAAGTTTCAAGACCCACTCCGATCACCTTTGATCTATTTTAGAAGCATTCACCGTGGTCTTTCGACTGATTTTGCTGTTTTTAGCCAAAATTTTAAAAAACCTGCGTCGATTTCTAGGACATAGTTTCTGCAGAGTGGCAGTAGGTCATTAGAAACGCACCTCTGAGTTGTGGGTGGGACCGTCAGAGCAACCCCGTCCCCCCTTTCCATCCCCGATGCAACAGGGAGCTTATGGCTCGCCCAGCGTATTTTCTATGCCACAACTACAACTGCTTTCAAACAGCATTTTTTTCTTCTGTTCATGATTGATAATGATTTAAATGAAGGAATCTGAAAAATACAACTGAAATCTTAATTTTCTTTAGATGTGTTCTCCATTATCAGAAAAACGACACAAGAACACGTTAAAAAGAACAAAAATTTTTTTTATCAGTGGGTCTTTAAACTAAAGTCTATAATGATAACATCAAGGATGATAATAAAGAAGTGTCAAGAGCAAACAACTGTTTTTTCTCAATGACTTCCAGAAACTCTCTTTAGTGTAAACATTTCCTGCTATTTCTTGAAAAATTTCCCACATTTTATTGAAAAAAATAATACACAAAATAGTTCTTTTTAAATTATTTTAAAATCTACACTTTAAAATAATGTATTTTTAAATATTCATTTTGATACATTTTACATAGGAATCCTAATATTTAAAAAAATGCTTTTGTGATCAATTTCTGTTGTTTATATATTCCAAATTCATTTAGGACAGGACTTCTGTTCATTAAGAGAACAGTTAAAATCCTATTTTTAACGCTTTTACCTATTTCAACATAAAACAACTATCTAAATTCAGGTTAAAATTGTAAGCAATGTTTATAACTCAAAAGGTTAAAAAGTCAGAAAACATATTTTCTTTAAAAAAAAAAAACACAAGTGTTTACAACAACAATGTTTCAGTCCTCTTTGGTCATTCTGTAGTTTCTATCCAAAAGATTCAAATCGAGTTTTGTCAATTTTGTAGACATCCAACATTTTATTTTCTTAGGATTTTTAATAATTAAATACAATCCAATAATCCTTAAAATCTGACCTGTTTCTTGGGTTCTGTCTTCAGCATGACATCATCAAACAGTTCACTTAAACACAGTGTTCCCTATCTGATCGCTGAAATTATGTTCTAAATAAACCTGTGATGGGTGAAATCTGCAAAGTAGGATTACAGATGTTTTAAGGCGGTAAAACTCCTCACTACACACTTTATACATTTTCCTCAGACAGACATGAACATTTTCACACTTTTCTCTCTTGTTCAAACTCTCAAAGTTCAAACCTTCAGAGAGAAACAAGTCCAGTATTATAGAATGAAAACAAAGGAACCTGACATCACCAACATCTGGTTTTGCAAAATCTTACTGAGAGCTCTGGAGTGGTCTGGGTTTCTGATGCCTTTTGCTCGTAGTCTCTGTAGCAGCACTGTGGACGACTGCTGCTTCACCAGATACACCGCCATGGAGTAATTCTGTGAACAGACATACTTTTAGCAGAAAGCAGCAATAATCAGATCACTCTTCTACCGATCATCCAGTGACTTCAATGATAGCTGGGAACTTCTTACCCTTCCGATCTCAGACGTCCAGGAGACCACAATGGTATTGGGAACTGTGGTAGACAATCTGACTAGTGAGGTAATGTTGATGGGCCGGCTAGGCCGCTTGGGCTCAACGCCATTTTTGGTTGGAGGAAGATAGCCCTAGAATTCAGGTGTAAATGTTAAAGCAAACAAAGGATTTACGTTTCTACACTTATGTTATGGTTCAGGGCTCCCTACAGGCAGGGTGCACGGTTTCCCGTTGACTTTCACACACAGATTTGGCGGGAAATGGTCCTCCTGAGGACAACTGGTCTCTGACAGGCAAAACCGCAACTGAACTTGGACTGAGAAGTCACATTTGGTCCCCGAGATGTCCCTGAGAAGGCAGAAACAAATTTAGGTGAGTAAGAATGAATTCTTCAGAAAGACAGCAACAGGAATTTGGAAAAGACGTTCTTACATGGAACTGCTAATCTGCTGAACCTGCTGCGGCGTTAACGCAAAGGCAAAACACGTCTCTTGAAACCGCTGACTGTTGTCTGACGCTGTGAAGAGAAAACAAAAAAAAAAGTTTAATAGTGGAGAAGTTTACATATCAAAGGAAACAGAGCCGGATTATTCCGACTTCATATCCACAACTCAAGTGTCTACCTGCACAAATACATCCTGAATATCAAAGAGAGCAGGACCACAGTAAACAACAGTAAAGGTACATATGTGTGAACAAGAGGGAATCTCATCGACAAACATAAACATTATTAACTAGACATGTCTTCCTGCAGGAAAGAACTCAGTGGACCCCAGGGGAGTCAGAAGTAGACCACACAAGATGTGCTCTTTTTATAGGCCCACCCCACAGGTGCTTTAATTAAGCGGCCTGCTTTAAAGACAGATGGTTCACAATGTCAAGCAGGTGGCACGTTTGCACCAAAAAAAGACGTTTGGATGAAAACTCTGCGTCTTTCTAGGGTTCTGTGAGTAAAATACATTAAAAAAGATTGTAGCGGTATTAGTTTTAACACATTAGATGAGAAAAGAGTTAAAAAAAAAGGTCCCAGAAGAAGAATGAAAGCTAGGAACTAATATGTCACATAATGTCACATTATGAAGAATAAAGAATTATGTTTAGGAATGTAAAAAAAAGTCACTCATAGGAAATGTGAGACATAATTATAATCATCTGTAAGTCAACATGGTTAACTTCTAGCTCTTTTTCATTTTTCTGGTGTTTTTAGTTTCAATTAATTTGTTGGAAGTTGAAATAAATCCCAAACTGCTTCAGGATTTTTTGGGGTATTTTTCTGTTTGTGACAAACATTTAAATTTGTCCAAACATTGAAGGGAGAAGACTGTTTTTGGTTTCTTGCAGGGCTCTGTAGCCTTAAGCTGTTTTCAGCCTGACTGCACAAGTCTGTCCAAACTTTTTAGCCATTTTGTTTGCTGTAGAGTAACAACTTCAACTTTCTGAAACACAAAAATCGCAAGTACTTTTTTTAACCAAACGGTTCCTACTACTATAAAACTGTCTTTGTTTTCTGGTGTAACCTGAAAGGTGTTGATAACTGCAGAACCGATAGAGTTAGAGGCCCTAAAGTAACTATCTAGTCAAAAAAGGAACTGACTTGTTTTGTTCAGGCAGTCCATTTAGAGTGGAGCAAGGATGTGCTGTAAAATTAAGATGCATCACAGTTTGTTTTCTTCTGAAAACATATTTTTGTTTACAAACCTTTTATTTTGAATTACCACAAACATGGAGAAAAAGAGAGCATTATGACCTGCTGTGGATGTAGAGTAAATGTTAAAGGCTTTTGTTTATAATTCAGCCACTCAGGTGTTTGTGTACGACAGGCTTTTAGGACTCTATGGTAAAAAAATGGGAAAAAACCCAACAAGATTGAATGTGTTTTTGTTTCAAGAAAAAAAAGGAAAAACCTCAAATGAACGGAAATTCCCATCAAAACATGGAAATATTAAAAAACAAAAATTTTATGATAAAAAAATAGTTCCACATTTCAAGAACTATGTGGTCACCATCTTGATTACTTTTGCAGAATCCTCTGTTTAAAGATTATTTTGATGTGCTTCAATGCAAAATTAAAACAACAATTTCCTCTAATTAAAACCAGAGCCACTAAAGTGCAGGCTTGTCAAGAATGGCTCTTAATCATTAGGTTTTTAAGTAGAAATGTAGGAGAAAAAAATAAACCTTTGAATCCGCTTCTAAATACTCTTTGATAAGATGAATGAGCCTGTAGAAAATAAAATCAACACAATTTAACGATATTCACAACTAACTAGAACATCATTAGTTTGACTCAAACAACTTCTTAATTTTTCTTTTTATTGAAAAGCCCATTAAAACAAAAAGATTTTTGTCCTCTGCCAGACTTTCTTCAGTAAAAGCCATTTATATGAGTTATACCATTGACTGTATATGAGAACTGCCACAGAAAAAATGGCTTACTTACTCTAACCAAATTTAGTCAATTCAGTTGCCATTTTTCTGTGATACAGACGCCAACATGTTGGAGCTAGACGACGTCAGTAAGCAGCGATTGGTCCGAGTCGGAAGGAGTCACCATTTCTATAGCAACCACTCTCGCCAATCAGGAATGAGCTTGTTGGAAGTCCACACCCCTACCATTTGAAAGCGTGCTCAGGAGAATCTGTCAAACGTTTCCAACATTTGACATGGGGGCCATCGGCTACCACATACTTTTATTGAGGCATTAGATTGGTCAGTCTATAACTTGAGTAACTTGCATTAAAGAAACAAATATCATGAAAAAATGACTATGAGCAAGAACATGTTAAAAACAGGTAGTAGAATGGTTATTCTGACAAATATAATGACTGAGTAATAACTGTTTATTTCTCTATAGAAGTCTTTAGGATTTTAGCTTCTTGGAGCCAGCAGGTACTTCCTATTTGGAGTACGGGGAGGTTGGTGGGCACTCAGTCCAGTTCTAATATGATGTCAATCAGTTATACATTTTCAACTGGCACACGGCCTAAACTTTTGTTCATTTAAAGGAATTTCTTTCAGAAAAGGATTATGGAAAAGATGAATACTACCGTTTCTGTGCATGACTACAGAACCTATGATTTTTTCGTATTATGGTTAGCAAATCTGAAAGTCCTTCATTTTTCCAGTGATGTCCCGGTCTCCTGTGTTTACAGGTAACATAATAATAGCATGTCACTGTCTCTATGTCCTCAAGCTTAAGCCTGCTTACTGCAGAACAAAACCAAGAGCGAGTGAGCTTTCAAACAACAGTCCTCCTTCTCTATGGGCACATAGGCTATAAATAGACAGTGCTCTCCCGCCCTCCCACTTTCACTCTAAAAATCCCTCTCGCTTTGGTACTGGAATTGGTGGATTTGTTGCTGGAATTTGATTGGGGAGAACATGAAAGGGACTGATGGGAGCTTTGATTGCACATAAAACCTCACCCCAAAGTGGCTCCTTTAGAATCTAAGTTATGGCTGTGAATTTTCAGGATGTTTTGTTTATCTAAAATGATGGGAGGCTGCATTCATGCTCATAAGTGTTAAAGCAGGATTTGTCACATATGTGTTGCATTAACAAAGCTAGACTGTTGTCAAGTTTCACGCTTCTCTTAAAGGAGTATGACTCGGTTTGATTCTTTTTTTTTTTTTTTTTTTTAGAAGAGGAGAAAGTCAGATTTTGCTTGTAAACATGATCCACCATTAGAATTTGTTTAACTTTGCTCAAAATAAACACCGGAAACAAGGTGAAACAGTTAACATGAGTGGTTCCAAAAGCAACAAAATCTGCCTGACAGCTGTTCTAAAGATCAATAATGGAGCAAGCTGGATTCCGTGTTTACATAAAGAACCACTTGAATGATAAAATAGTGTGATGAAAACATGTGAAGCAACAGCTGGCTTCAAAAAGTCTCCAGGGTGGTATCCTTTTTTACTCGACCAGTGGAGCCATTTTTAACACCAGCGTTTACTTTGTGCTGATGGTTATGCTAAAGTGGCACTTTGGTGTGGTCCATTTGTCTTTGAGAAATACAAACTGAAAGGAGCATTAAAGTAGACAAACTTCCGGATCAATCACAGATGACTTTGTGATCAGTTTTCCATAAGCAGCGAGTCCTGTTGCTGTTGACGGGTAGCTTACATAAGTCAGTGGTGCAGTAGCTCACAAATATATAACCTGGCAGTCAAACCTGCAGAGCTCAGATCAGGTCCACCCCTGTTGAGTGCATCTGTAACAGAGTCTCTGAGTAAATGTGCAATCATTTACAAAAACAGGGGAAAAAAATTACACTTTCTATTAATATTGCTTCAGTTTCCATTTCTAATTATACAGTGGGGAAAGAAAGTTTGAGCGCCTCAGATAAAATGTTAGATTATTGTGCCTAAAGAACCCAAGGAAAGATCGAAAAATCTCCTAAAGGCATCAGTTTACAGATGCCTTATGCTGGGTTTGGTGGAATTGTTCCAAAGTGATTTTAAGTGATATAAAGAGCTTACTTGACTTCTTAGCATGCTCTTTATCCTATGGTTACCTGAATAATTGTTCAAAAGTTGCGCTAATATATTAAATGACTCATGTTTGATGAAGCTAAATAAGCATTGGTGTGTTATGATAGTGAAGCGTGCTTATATTCAGTCTATTTTTGTCTATTACATTATTATTATTTGCCTTTCAAGATGAAATGTCTAATCTTGTGCCCGTACTGTCTTTAATAAATTTCTCCCAAAAGTGTGACTTATTCTGTTTCATTTTTAATAGTTTTAAGCCTGTAAAGCACTTTGTGTTACTGTTGTGTGACTTATGTGATGATTATTTGTCTTCTTATACCCAGGAGCGACTTTTAGACCAAAAAATATGGTAAATGGCAGCCTTTTGAATTACAGACTGAAGCATTTTTAACAAAGTAGAGCCAGTCCAAGTCCCCAAAAAAACAGCAGGGAGCTCATGAAGCAGGCAACTGAGTCTTTGTTTACTCTTATATTACATGCTACAACTTTACCAAACAAATGAACAAACAAAAATCCTGGTTTTAAAATATTAGAGTTTAAACTGTAAAAGTGTAGTCTTTTGATTGACAAACCTGATCTCTACAATAGGATAATTAGTCAACTTCCAGCAACTGCCAGGCTTTTGGTCTCATCCATTTTTTGAAAGATCAGTGTTTGAGGACTGCTCATCCAGCAGATAGCCAAGATCCATCTTTGGATAGTTCGAACTAACCAAATTGTCTGATTAGATATCTGCAAATGGTTTTACACAAAGATAAAGATTATTGAAATTCTGCCCAAGTCTCCATCCACAATCTGTAAATTAATTTGTAACAGAAGCGAGGACAGAATTCTGTCAGGCCAGAATTCAGACAAAGACCTAGATCTGGAGTCATACATTCTCAGGCAACCCCCGGTATAACACAGCATGCATTTGCTCACACTAAAACTAGTGGTTAAGAATGAAAAAGAATAAATGGAAACTTCAAGCCAAGCTGTTCTGGACAATCCTGAATATTTTAAATGTTTTCTGTTGCTGCTTCAAATAGCAGATCTTTGTAAACTTTTAACTACTTTCAGAACAGTGCTGTGATAATGACGCAGGTAAAGAAGCAAAAGCACAGAAAACGGGCAGCTCCACATTCAAGGGCCTATACCATGAAAACATTTTTGAGCTTTTAAGCGTATTATACTGTTCATTCCTCACTATAAAGAACCCCAATGCGGAATGTGATGCATTCACACATTTTGGAATAATCTTCCAAAAACCACCGCTCTTAGCTGCAGCCCCTTCCATCCCCACAAAAACATGAGGGTCCTCACCGTGTGACATAGACCAGGGAGAACACCCCCTACCAGGAAGAGTCAGCGCTGCAAGCCCCGCCTCCAGGTTAACACAAACACACATCCACTTTCCCTGCAGAGCTAGGCGGTGATCAGCAAAACAACTCATAGAAGAAGTGGTTCCTCTTGAACTGCAGAGAAAACAACGGCTAGCTTTTTCTGCAATGAAATGTTTTTTAGGCTGCTAGAGATTTTGGTGTTTGCTCAGAATTCCCAAAGAAGAGCCTGCTCATCAGAAATGGTTGGAGTTAACCTTCACTTCGACAGACCGACCAGCAACTTTTTGTCTGTGACCGCCACGTCACAGATGACTGATCTGTTAACCTTGACCTGTATGAAAGTGGATTTTCCGGGAGACTGATCCTCAGAGCTGGCGTCATTCCTACAATCAAACCTGATGAAAATGCCAGACCCGTGAGTAAATCAAACAACTAGCTGAAATGACGCAGTATAAGCAAACATGCACAAGCTAATGCTACATTTCCACACACATTGTGCCTCATGTATAGAAATTCCGAATCGGACTGTTGAGAGTGTAAGGCTCCACAACATGCACATCCATGTTTAAAATGTTCTGTGTTGTTTATTTTCATGAGCGGACACATACAGACATGCAGCTCAAGGTTGACATCATGGTTTGGGCATCACCCACAAGAAGCAAAAGGCGGTGCCTCAGAGATCGAGTCGTTTTACTTCCGGGTGGGAAACGAGTCCACAAAAATAAGTCATATTTCATAAATTATTTGTTCATTAGTGTGCCAAAGGTAATATATGATCATATTCATGGATATGGTTTACTATAAAAGCCTTAAGATAATTATGGTATAGGCCCTTTAAATTTTTACCCTGCTACATTATGATTTCATTCACCTACATGAACTATGACAGGAACCCATCAAATTGCATGTATACACAAATTGTGTATATACATTTACTCTACATAATGCTTTAATTTCCTTGAAAGGAAAAGTACGAGGATGTTGTTCAAAATACTCAATACAGAAGTATGCTTTGCAAAAATGTCTGGGTGTTTTGTCACATCACTAAATGGATTTGTTTCCAATTAACCAAGAACAAATTTGTTCATTTATTTATTTATTTTAACATTTGTGTGTTCACTGTCTGGACTCTGTGTTAGCAGCAAACACAAGGCAGAAAAATACTAATTTCAAATGCTGCAATGTTTGTTTATTCAAGAACAATAATTTTGCTGCAGTTCAACAATAATATCTCGTATAGCATGTTTCCCCAAAACCACGCATTCCTAGATATTTAAATGTTTTTGGAAATTAACGACAGACTTCAGGATTTAAAATGTTTTGAAAATAACATCATATAAGGAATCCTTATATAGTAAAAGGTCATTTGAAGGCCGTCATATCAAAGAAAAACTTGCAGTTTATGACCTTCATGCTATGGAAACACGCTGTGTCAGTATGTTGCGCTTTATGTTGTCTAAGAGCTGTAAATGAATGTGTGACAGATGGTGGTGGGGGGGGCAGATGGGGGAAAATGACCTTCATTGGGTAGATGCTACCAGTGAGGGGGAAGAAACCAAAGTTTAGCCAAAATGTACAGCCAAATATGTTCACTTCTTGCATAACCTTCAAAATAAGGACAATTTTTTTCTCTAGTATTTAAAGTCCCACTTTAACTTTATTTTGTCTTTTGTAAAATTGTTCCCAGTGGTTTTTTAGTTATGATAATGCTGTTTTTAGCCAAAGTGAAAAAGCCAGTGTCGTTTTTAAGACATATTTTCTGCAGAGCAGCAGAAGTTGAGGGCAGGACTGTTTGTGTGAAAGTTAGCCTTCACTAATTTCCCATCAATGTTTTGTTTGCACTCTCTCCTACTAGCTTATAGCACCTCTCAAGCCCAGCCTTTTAGGAGAAAAAAAAAAAAAAGAACGGTGAGCAATATTGGAGCTATCCAGTCGTAGGGTTTTGAGACAGATGCCAGCTTGGACAAAGAAAATGAAGACATTAATGGATCCATGTGTCTCGTGGATGCATCAAAATTGGAGCTGATGAGGAACACTTTGGCCCACCTGAGGCAGTTGGTGCGCCACAAAGCCAAGCTTTTTCAAACCACTACTTTGTATGTGCTTCAAATCCAATACGATTTAAGTACAGAAATACTCAGAAACACATTTTCAATAACGGACTATTTTATACATGTCCTCCATAAAGAGAAAACTGCCACAAAAACATGTTAAAAACACCAAAAACACAATTTTCTTTGGTGTGGGTCTTTAATGTTTTTAAAAACGTATATTTTGATCAATTCTGTAAGGACGCTACATGCATGAAAGGATTATGTTTTTAGTGATTTTATTGGGGTTAGATTTAAAGTCTAACATGGTTGCGTTTGTTCCATTGATCATTAAAAATACAATATAATGTTATTAGACTTCTCCTAAATGCCACACATCAATCCTTAATAAAATTCCACAATGCCAAATCTCAAACTTGCTTGAGGCATCCAGAGTCTTTCTAGTTTGAAAAGGATGAATATTCTAACAGTACAGCGAGCAAAAATGTAGAAGTCTCATGTTTTGGAGTTTGTTCTTCTTTGGAGAGAAGGCTTGTAAGCTAAACTTCAGTGAATGTGCTCGGCTCTATAGCTCCTCTACAGCAGCACTCCAAAGCCCAGCTGGAGTTTATTAACTAGTTAGTGGTGGTGGTACTTTTTTTCTCTGCACCATGGGCATAAACACACGAAGGCAGCCACACACAAGCACAAACAAAACATGCAAACAAACAGCATTCGTGAAAAGAACAAAGGCAAAAATTCTGTCAGAGGCACCAAAAAGCAGAACTAAAGAGCTAGAAGGATCCGCAACTAAAGGTCAGGGCTAGATGATGCGCTCATACTTGTACACAATGGCCACGCAAAACTTTTCAGTGTACTGACCGCACTTTTAAAGGCAATTTTATTATCAGAATATGGGTGTTACATTGAATATTTTTTGATAGCTAATAAGCTGATCTGTTCACCATTTCAAAATAAACTGTGAACTTGTTTTTATGTGACAATCACGACAGTACATAATGAATTACACAAAGACAAAAGCAGACAGCATTATGTTGTTTATGTTTGAGATAAACCACAGGAACAGCGCTGATAATGTTTACTGTTATTAAGGTTTTGGTTGGTCTCATCAAGTACGTGCGAAGATAATTATAAATCAACCAAGACAAGAAATAAATGCAGGTTTAATGGGCTCTGAGATGGAAGCCATTTTGCTCAAACTGTTTATAGTCGAGTGCATCCAAAGCTGTTTTTGTTGATGTTCATTTGGTGTGAGAATTTGCTAGATTGTTCACACAGAGACACCGTGCTTTGAATATGAGAATCACAGAATGTATTGGAAGTATAAAATCCAAAAATTAAGATGCTGAACAAAATCTTGCACTAAAGCATCAACTGGTTACAGACCCACTGATGAAAATGGTGCTTTTAGCATGTTTTTGTGACATTTTTCTCATGATTGAGGACATATAGAAAGAAAGTTAAGGTAGGTCAAAATTACATTTGAGTATTTTTTTATTCCAATTGTTGGGAATTAGGAGCAGATGAAAAAATGTAGCTGGAAGCTTGTAGTTGAAGCAACAATCGGCACAAGCTCCCTGCTCCGTTCTATAATGATGCATCCACTTGTAGTAAGTCAAACTGTCTGAGCTGGCTTGGTCCAAACTGCATGGCTGGACAGCTCCAATATTACTCGTCAAATTACTTATCAAGGTTTAAGAAATGATGTGAATAGTTTTAAGTGTTGCTCATCGCTGTGCATGTCATGTGGCATTCATTTAGCAAAATCAGCTTCAGATATGCAGACTGTCAGTCCTGGCATAGAATAGTCTTTGTTTTTTATGCTTCTGCACCAACCTATGACTTCTTATAGAACTGCACCCCCTACCCCTTATGAGTTTGTAAGCTCTGCAACATCTTGCAGCAAACATTAAAGAACAGACTGCCCAGTACTTTGTGTAAACTTTCAATCCTATGTTTAATCACATCTGTGTACAAGATGACACCATGATATTTGCAGGTCTCCAACATATTCGCTTCCCTTACACAATTGCTGCATTTTGAATTTAATTCTTAGTTCTTCTTAAATCTACAACAAATCCTTTATTTTTTTCTTTATATGGAGAAGTGGTTGTTTACACACCATGAAGAAATCTTAATCTTTTGTCCTTTGCAGATACTCCCAACAATTGCAGTTTTTTTCTGTAAATGACTCTGAGTTACACTGGAAGTCTGAGGTGCAGAGTGAAGTGGAAGTACAGTACCCTGAGGTGCTCCTGAGCTGATGATGCACAGCTCTTCAGTCTCACCTTTTAACTTTATTCAATCTGTCAGTCAATAATCCAGGAAACAGTAAAGGCAATTGTTATGCTTTTTGGCAACTGTTATGTAGCTGTTTAAGGCAAATAAATACAAATGTTCCAAGACTCTGATGATTATTGTTTGAAGTTCTATTTGGCTGATACCAATACCCTGTAGGGATAGCCAATTTTCAATTTTATTTATATAGCCCAATATCACAGCTATACTGAGATATCAGTCTCATTGGACTGACATCAGTATTTTGCAAGAACAAAAAGTCAAAAATAAAAATGTAAACAATAGCTGGTTGTTAAACAGACTAATCTAAACCAACATCTCTGCCCGTACACCCTCATCTCAGTGAGGAAAAACTCATTAAAAAACCCCTGTCTCTTTTTTTGGCGGCGGAAAAACGAAGAAACCTCAGGGTTGCCCACATGAAGGAGGGATCCTCAACTCTGGATGGACAGGTGATGTGCTAGAACTATTAAAGAAATATGAGCTTCATTAATTCTACAACTACATGGTTGAATAACAAGTATATGTCTAATAAACAACACATGTCTAGATAAACAGCTAAATTTTTAAATAAACAACGACATGTTTGAATAGTGTAGCAGATGCGCTTCAACCAGCTGGAGTTGTGGAACAGCTGGGGTTGCGAGAAGTTGCTGGAGTTACCACCCAGCTTGTTTGTCCAGCTCTTTCTGACCTGCTTGCTGCTTATTACCAGGGTCAAGTCATTCACAATGTGGAACCACCCCAGACAGCTTATTAGAGCAAGAGGTGCAGAACAGGCTGGAAAGGGAAAAAGCAAATTAGTTGAACTTGAAGACAAAAGTTGGCCTTCTCAGCTTCAAAAGATATGAGAATATGAAGGAATTTAAGACTGTTCATGACACTACCACAAAGTAAAACTGTTGTAGTCTTCGACAAGAAGATGGATTGATTGTTTTACATTGATTTTCCAGTTACTTCTGAAGAGTTTATCTTTTCTGATAACAAGCACCACTTCACTTTTACTTTAAACAATAACACAAATAATTTCTGTACAGCAGCAAACAGATAACATAAATAAAAATACATGAAATACAACGTTTTTAAAGTTACTCAAAAGCTCAGCTGTTGTTGATGGGAACAGCTGCAACAAGTTAGTTTTTGGCAGCAGCAGTTTGGTCTGTGTTGTAGTCCAGCTGTTGGTGTTAGAACCTGAGCTACATCTATGATTTATATGTTGCTAACGCACAACAAGCGTTCAGGAATACAGTAGTTTCCCTTCAGTACTCACCTCGCAAACGCATTAAGCCTCAGAACAGTGGCCTTTAGTCAGCTTTACACCTAAAAGAAACAGCTGTTGCTAAAATCATTACAACTACAGTACATTCCAACCTTTTTCAGAACAATAGAAAAAAAATCTAGTGCCCCCAATGTTGAGCAGAGATACCATCTCTGCAGCTGTCAGACAGAACCCCTGTGAACCAGCTCATCCAGCTATCTTTGTGCAGAAAGTAATGTCAATTAAAGTCGAAACAAACCCTGCTCAGTGAGCCACCGTTGGCACCAACTGCATTACTTGGCTACGTCAACGTTACGCAAACACTGTCCTTAAAAACATTTTTTTTTCATTGGAACTTGAGCAAAGAGTGTTACAAGAAAATAAGAAAGACACCATAAAGCAATATGACAGACAGACATCAGCCACAGGCTGACCTGTTGGGAGAGTCCTAACACCAGGAAAGATTTACAGGTTACAATGACCAAAGCAGTCTGCAGAAGTGGAAATGACTGGCACAAAGTCAAAAAAGTTACCATTAGTCACTTTCTTCACAAAAACTAAAAATTCTTTATAGATATTTACAGCTAAATCACAAATGATGCAAACAGAAGCCTGATCACCAGTATAGTTAAATAACTTTCTGTCTGCATTTTTTAGTTCTGATAAGAATACTTTGTTAAAATAAAAATTTAGGGTTCGTAACAAGGCTGACATGGAGCTTTATAGTAACTGTAGACCTGTAATGTCACTGGAAATTTAAACAATATACATATATATATTTTCGATTTGTTAAAAAAAAATTCACTGACAGAAACAAATTAAACACAATTGAAGATCCACCAAAAGACAGAGCTGCAAGAAGAAGAAACGAATTGCATGACCTCAAAAATCATTGTTCCGTTTATACCTTTGCTTGTATTTTAAAATGAAATTCAGATGAAAAATCACTCTGTAAAAAATGTTTTACAACAGAAATGTGGAAAACCTGCAAATTTCTTATGTTACACCTACGTTGACAAAATTGTTGGTACCCTTCGGTTAATGAAGGTTAAAAACTCACAGTGGTCAAAGAAATAACAAAAGTACTAAATAAATGAAAATTTGACGAAATGTAACCAATGATGGCCAGACATTGCGTTTCAACCATCCTTCAACAAAATTATTTACAAAAAAATCATGTAACAGGCCTGGACAAAAACCCTTAGAAAAGACTGAAATTAATGTGACCAAAGGGATATGTTAATCCAAGATGTGTCCACTAATGATGTCTACAACCTTGTAATCAGTCAGTGAGCCTATAAAAAGGGCTACAGGTAGCCATTGTGATGTTTGGTGACAGTGTGTACCACACTCAACATGAACCAAAGGAAAGAGTTGCCTCAGGACTTTAGAAAGAAAATTATAGACAAGTATGTTAAAGAAAAAGCCTATAAGATTATCTCCAAGGAGCTTGACGTTCCTGTGACTATAGTTCCACATATTATTCAGAAACGTAAGATCCAAGGGTCTATAGCCAATCTCCCCGGTCGAGGCCGCAAGAGGAAAATTGATGAAAAATCAAAGAAAAGGATAATACGGATGGTAACAAAAGAGCCCAAAAAAACCTCTAAAAGAGATAAAAGGTTAACTTTAAGCTCGAGGAGCATCAATGTCAAATCACAACATCTGTCGTTGTTTGACAAAAGTGGACTTAATGGGAGACGACTAAGGAGGACACCATTGTTGAAAACAAATCATAAAAAAGCCAGACTGGAATTTACCAAACTACATGTTGACAAGCCACACAGCTACTGGGAGAATGTCCCATGGACAGATGAGACAAAAATGGAACTTTTTGGAAAGGCACATCAGCTCTATTGCTCACAGACGGGAAAATGAAGCATATCAAGAAAAGAACATGGTTCCTCCTGTGAAACATGAAGGAGGCTCTGCTATGTTCTGGGGCTGCTTTGCTGCATCTGGCACAGGGTGTCCTGGATCTGTGCAGGGTACAATGAAATCTTAAGACTATCAAGAGATTCTAGAGAGAAATGTACTGGCCTGCGTCAGAAATTAGATTTTGTACATTTTTGCAAAAACAATGTTCTAGTGCAGCAACCTATTAAGCATGGGCATTATTACAAACAGGGCTGCCTTCTTTGACATATGGTAATTCAATCATGTATAATATAAGTGAATACCAATAGTATCCATACTGAGTACCGCAGCATGGGTCCCTTTGGACGACAACGACAAGGATGAGAATGTGTTACCACTGAGGTCGTCATGGTAATGAAGGAAGAGCCGGAACAGAGCAAAGGGTTAACCAAATAATGGGGGTGGAGCTGAACTGCTGGCTGTAACCTTTATTCCACAGACTGACAAGACTGAGCAGAATGCATGTGTACAGGCGGAAGGAGTGATGATAGGTAGAAAAGACAGGAAAGGCAAGGACTGTGTCCGAGTAATTCATCATTCATTCATTCATTCATTCATTTCCCAATCCGCTTTATCCCTTTCGGGGTCACGGGGTTGCCGGAGCCTAACCCGGCTACTCATGGGCAAAGGCAGGGTACACCCCTGGACTGGTCGCCAGTCTGTCGCAGGGCCACAATCACACACCCAAGCACACTCACATGCACACCTACGGACAATTTAGAGTAACCAATTAACCTATGAAGCATGTTTTTGGATGGTGGGAGGAAGCCGGAGTACCCGGAGAAAACCCATGCATGCACGGGGAGAACATGCAAACTCCACACAGAAAGGTGCCCCAGCCAGGACTTGAACCGGGAACCTTCTTGCTGTGAGGCAGGAGCGCTAACCACTGCGCCACCGTGCAGCCTGTGCCCGAGTAATAATAACTGTATTTACATCCACACAAGAAACCTGTTTCCCAAAGCGTTTTTACAGCTACTTATGGTAGGATAGAAAAGGCAGGTTTCATCTGCTATTTTCTATGAATTTGACATTTTTGTCAGTTCACTTGTAAAACCATGATATCGGTTGTCCAGTCAAAAGCAAACAACATTTATAGATGTATTTATTCATCTTTACTATTCTGGTAAAAAATAGAGGAAAACAAAACACACCCTCCCAACATTTAGAGTTAGGATGTCATGGAGGACCCAAAATGGCCACCAAGATGGGAGAAATTGGCAATAAACCCATGTGAGTAATGCGTAAACATGCAGTCTTTGAAATGATGCAGGTCTTCCGCCAAATTCTAGATCTAAAACTCAACACTGTGATGAAAACATGTTAGGTACATAAAATAAACCCAATAAAAGCAGAATAAATCAGTGGAAAGTCAAAAGTCAGCAAAGAAGCTAAAGATATGAGAATGTGTATTGGACTAATAAATGTCAACAAAAATGCCTGAAAGTGATTGAAATTGTCTTTGAAATATCGTAACAAAAATAGTCTAAAAGTAAAACGTGCTCACGCGTGTCAAATGTGAGCTATAGCCCTGCATTTTGGGTCCCTTTATTAGCTCCTTGCGTAGTAAAACAGTTAGGCTTCAAGTTTGTTTAAAGTAAAGCAAATTTAGTTTCCCCCAAAAATCCAGAACAAATGTTCAGACTGAATACACTCAGGATCCACTTGGGTGTTTTCAGACATTGGATCCTGGTCCGGGACCAGGAACCTCTTGAGTGTATTCAGACTGAACATTTATTCCGGATTATCTGGGGAAACAAACTCTGCTTCACTTTAAATGAACCAAATGTGTCCAGTCTGAATACACCCTTAGGTATGCTGCATTGTAGAGTTTTAAGTCCAAGACGAAAATAAAGCTTAATGCTTTAACAAAATATTTTTGGTTCAATGATGGCGACGACCCTCCATAAAAAAAATAAATAAATAAAAATCACACAATCATGGGACCAGTGCTTTCTTTCCATTTTTAACTCTACGAGCTTATTAAGAGCCATGACAGAGTAATGCTGCCTAACTCTTTGAGACTTTTCTGATCAAAAGCTCATTGCAAATCAATGAGGTTGTTTTGAAACCGATATTTACTGAAGTGGTCTGTTCTAAATAGTGCAGCCACAGTAAAGATAAGGATCCATCTTGAGTGATTCAACGACCGCATATTAAAGGTTTAGAATACACACAAACTATTACATGTTACAAATTAGCAAAAAAACAGCACAACAAATATTTGGTAACAGCAACAACAGTTGCCATAGACATTCAACTGTTTTTCCTAAGCACTGAAAATCAACAACTTTAGCAAACTCACCATAAGTTTTTGTGTTATAAAGCTAAAATATAAACTTTTCTGTGATCACAGAAAGTGACCCTAAAGCTGTCCATTTAAATTGAGTTTTTTTTTTTGTTGGACTTTCCCCACACTAACCTTGACATACCCAAAAGCAAAGCCAGAGATCCTTGTGGGGTATTTTAAGATCTAGAACACAAAAATTCAATTTTGGGACAAGCTTTAGATATGGTTTTTATATTGATTAGCATGTCAATGTTTCTGAATTTCACAACAAACTCTTTCCTTTTGTCACCTTTCATAAAGCTGTTATGTACAAGAACTGCTGTACAATACTCCCTGAATCCTGCTTTAGAACACAAATGCCAAACTGAATCTTTCTGTTTTGAGAGGTCAAACAGCAGGAGACACAACAGCAGGTCAGTAATCAATAGAGGTGAAGAGATGGACTGAAGGAAAAAAAATATGAACAGTCAGAACAGAGAGCATCTATCTCAAAACAAAAGATTAAAAACCGAACTGGTGGGTGGAAAACAGTACAGAACGTAGATTAAATTTGAGGAAAATCCAAATAAATATCTTCATGTACCACATACTTCCTTTTTTATCATGCATCAGTCTGTATTTGTCTGAAAAAAGTAGCTCAACATGCATTATTTATTGCTGTTTTTTTCCAGTTGAAGAGAATGACTACAACTGAAACTCAAACAAAAGGAGGCCGAGTTTTTTGCAGAAACAGGTGCACGCCTGGCTGTTTTCATCACTTTGCATGCAAATTCTGACCAAGGATGGTCATGGAAACAGAAGACAGAGGGAGGGAGAGGACAAGAAGAGCCCAAGCAGGATGGAGCATGTGCAGGAAAAGGATAGAGTGAGAAACAGAAAGGAGAAGGATGGTGTGATGACAGAGCTGCAGGCGCTGTGTTTGTACATTCATCTGTAGGCAAATTAATCACAAAATGTTCTCTTTCTTCATTAAAATGCTAATATAGAAAAATCTTGGCATTTCCATATATTTGCAAAATATCCAAGAGCTCAAATTGTGTTATTATGCGAAGTGCAGACTGTGTGCTGGATGTAGACCTAATGCAATGAGAAATCTAACCAAGATGAAACAGATTAAAAGTTTGTTAAGCAGGAATTCAAGAGCAGAGCATGATATAACTTTGGTCTAAAATGCTGGGCCCTCATAGGTCTGATTCGTGTTTCTTCCTTTAAACTTTAAACAAAATCTTCTTTTTTATGGGTATTTTCTGTGCCACAGCAAACATAATCTGATTCATTGTAACCTGAAAGGTAAAAAAATGAAATTAAAATTTTTTTAGTTTGTAATCTGAGAGAAATTAAGAAATAATGTTTGACTAGAGTTTGGCTTTATGTATGCTAGTAAAATGGGCTTTGATGTGTAAATCATTCACATAGAAGAAATGAAATACACAAAGTAGAACCCACAGCTGACTGTCTGATGAAACTAAAACCTTTTATCAAACAAAGAAGATTTAGTTTTGTCTATTCCCAATAAATTCAATGATGATACTCCACCCACACCTGGCTGCAGCCCTGAGATAGAACCTCCACCTATAATCATCCTTGGTGGTATGTATGTCTGTAATTTGCCCTGTCCTGTTGATTTAACTCAGGACTAAGTACACTTGGGCGTTGCCAGATAGAAACCAAGCAGCCTATTAGTCAGAAGTTAAACATGTATTTGATGTTAGGACAGCTACATTTCAAGAAAATGCAGAATGTTAGAATGAAGTGACTGATTTACAGCTATCCACTGTACTAGAAAACATTATGTTCAAAGCTTTGAACATAGCCAAACAGAGATAAATCATTAAACTAGTTTTTCACTCTCAAAATGAGGTGGAACATCTTTCCAACTTGCAATTTAATGCTTTGTAGTCAGATAATAGAAATTTAACATATTACAGTGGTCCCTTGTTTTATCGCCGGGGTTACGTTCTAAAAATGACCCACGATAGACAAAATCTGCAAAGTTGTGCTCTTTATTTATTTCTTTAAATCTATTAAATATGTTTTAAGGCTTTAAAACTCCTCACAAAGCTCAAACCTTCGTAGAAAATTACAGGATGAACCAAAGATCATCTAGCAATTGAAGATTAAAGTAAATTTGGCAAGCTGAATGAAGTCTGTATAGGAGACACTGTACAGAAAAGATTGATTGACACTTGGTCTGCGGCCAATCAGGACACAGAACTCCATGAACTGTTATTAAAAAAAAAGTCATCAAAATTGCCCTAAAACATCTTTGAAGCTCTGCGATGGACGGACGACCTATGGTACTCTGCTTTCGCCCAACAGCAGCCGGGTCAGGCTCTGGCAGCCCCGTGACCCAATAATGGATAAAACGGGTTCAGCAAACCGGTAAACCAGGTAATAGCAAGACACCACTGTAATTGTGTACTTAAAGTCCCACTCCAATCATATATTTTTTTCTTTTGTGATATCTTGTTTCCAGCAGTCTTTTAATTATGATTGTGCAGTTTTTAGCCAAAATCGAAAAGACTTAGTTGTTTTTTAAGACATATTTTATGCCCAGAGGCAGTTAGGCTCATTAGAAATAAAATTCTGGTGAAGGCGGGACTGTTGGCTCGGGTCAACCCCGACTCCTCGCCGTCGCTGAGAAGTTTGTTTTAGCGCTTACCGGAAAAATAGTGTCCCAAGCTAGCATTAGCAACGCAAACATAATGGCGAGCAATATTCAATCAATCCAGCCATACAGTTTTGAGCCAGAGGCCAGCTCGGACGAGGAAGATGAAAATGAGGAGCGGGGTGGTAAGAGAGATTTTGGCACCCCCATTTCGGTAACTGCGTCATTAGTTTGAGCTTTTTCAGGCGTCTGGTTTCTGATCCAACACAATTTGAATTAAGACATACTCAGAAATGCGGTTTTAATCATAAATTATTTTTATATAAATCCTCTACTGTGAGAAAAATGCTACAAGAACATGTTAAAAAGACAAAAAATACAATTTTTATTGGAGTGGGTCTTTAAATATTTATTTATCTTTGTCAACTTTGGCTTTTTTATGACTTCACATGCTTTGGAGAATTATGCCAAACATTTTTTACAGCAACATTTCTGCACCTTGTCTCAACACATTTGTTGGCAGGACACACCAACACAGGCAAAAAGCATTTTTTTAATGGGAGAAGAAATTCAAATGCCACTGCTGTCAGCACCTGGTTCAACATATTTTATGGAATGAATGTCCAACTTTTATATATTAGATGTTTGTGGCACTTTGATGTATCAGAGATTTAAGAAACAACAACAAAAAATCCTATCGCAATGAAGTCAGGAAAAATTCCCAGCATGAACTGTAAGAATGATGCGATAATGTTAAATGAACAGATAATTTTGGTTCTACCTGCAGTATAAAACACACCGGCCTTTGCCTTTGTGAGCGACGTGTTTCAAATTATTGTACAAAAAGTAAAAGCATGCATGCATTTCTAACCTAGACTGGTTGGCTTGATGAGTTCATCCAGCATGTCGTAGAAGGGAAGTCTCTGGAGCTTCACATCTGGGTGGACAGGATGCAGCGAGGCGGAGGCGGGCAGGTGGTGAGCCAGTCCAGTCAACTCATGTTTCCCAGGACCAAGCAGTGAGAGGGGTAGCAGAGCAGCTGGTGACGGGGCTCCGCCGTGCCCAGCGTGACCCTCGTACGCCAACTGTGTCATGCAAGCGGGCAGTGCAGCGCCACCTCCCCCAACCACTCCAGCAGAGGCTGGGTGATGTGGCCCTGGAAGAGCAAGCTCTGAGTGGGAGACCATCTTGGCTGGGAAGCGCCTTCGGTAGAGCTCTTTGATCTTCATGTGCACGGCAGGGCTGCAGCCAGATTTCAGCAGATGCAATGCCTTGGTCAGCAGCTCGTGCTTGCGTCCATGCTTGTTGCGGCCAGCATATCCCAGCAGCACCTGCAGCTCTGACACCCGCAGGCTCATTACCATTTGCTGGAAAGACAGAAAAAAAAAACAGATTAACAATACTTCTAATTTTCTGTCTTGAATGAAACAAACTGATTTACATCACAAAGTCAGTGTCTGTAAATTGAACTGTATATGAGAACTGGACAGAGTGAGTGTGACATCACCCAACAAAAAATGACTTGCTTCTGGTTGCAAAAAAATGAAAACAATTCAGGCGCCATTTTTTCACAATATGGATAACGCCATATTGGAACCAGAACACATCACAAGCAGGGATTGGTCCGAGTCGGTCTTGCACTGGCTTCACGTTTCATGACGCTGCAAAGTACAACCACTCAGGGAAGCCTGCGTAGTGCACCAGGCAATGCTGCCGTGGGGCTGTGACCCTTTAGGTGTGGACCAGCTATTTTGGTGTGGATAAATAAGATGCAATGACTTGAGATTTAACACAGGATGTTCTTGCAAACAGATGTGGAAGTTCAGGGAGAAGTAAGACAGCTGTTTAATTTGAATCTGGTGATGCAGCTCCAGGGTGATGCTGAGCCACAAATGCAAATACCATTTAACAACACTACGGGGAACATTGAAAAAAGCTCAGTGCGAGTAAAATGTCAGCGATAAACAGGAAAACTAGGTTTCATTTATTACTAAAGAACGAGAAAAAAACAAAAAAAAAATGTTGCTTTAAGTTCAGATAGAAGGGCTCAGTCTCACGATCCAAAACAATTTTAAAAAGACAAAGATGCTGTTTTTGCAAAAAAAAAAAACTACCTGTGCAGCATGCACTTTATATATTAAAAATATACCCACATATTTAGTTTGCATGTTCTCCCGTGCATGCGTGGGTTTTCTCCGGGTACTCCGGCTTCCTCCCACCGTCCAAAAACATGCTTCGTAGGTTGATTGGTTAATCCAAATTGTCCCTAGGTGTGAATGTGAGTGTGTGTGGGTGTGTGATTGTGGCCCCTGCGACAGACTGGCGACCAGTCCAGGGGTGTACCCTGCCTTCGCCCATGAGTAGCCGGGTTAGGCTCCGGCAACCCCGTGACCCCGAAAGGGATAAAGCGGATTGGAAAATGAATGAATTAATGAATGAATGAATTTAGTATTGCAGTCATAATTCAGCTTAAAATGTGGTTAAAAGTACAGAGCTATAGGAGTATTTTACTTCAGCATCACTGAAGATGACACTGAGCTAAGAAATTAGTTAAAAAAAAGACAACTGGATGCTTTACTACATAACTAGTTAAAAGAAAACACAAATTAAACTTTTAAGGCAAATTGATCTGTTATTTTAACTGTTGTGTCTATTTTTCTTCAGCTGTACTTCCCAACAAAAGGGGAAAAAAAACAGCAAAATCCCACAGCTTTTTTCACAATGTTACAAAAAATTAAATAAATAAAACACATACTGCTTTCCTTTTAGAATATGATTCTACTGGATTGCTGCAGTGGTTGAAGAATACACATATTAGCTGTGTCTTCATTTTTGACTTGTTCATGGAAACAGCACTTCTCACAGCGCTATAAAAGTGCCCTGCTTGCACTGTAATTTATTATGATATCTTTTTTTAACCTAGAGAACGGAAGATGAGAACGGCCACATCTGCTTTTTTATCCAGCTGGTTTTCTTGAGATAAAGACCTAATAACTTATAATCACATGATAACAACTGTTTTCTTGCGATAACGGAATAAAACTGTAGCTTGTTCCTCTTTTTAGAAAACAGGCTCATAATTGTATTAGACTCATAATCTAGAGAAAACGATTTTAGTTTTCTTGAGATAACTGAAGGCATTTTTTCCAATTTGGAGATCAGTAAAAAAAACATATGAGGGCATCAATGATGTGAACCCAAATGGCAAACACAGGATCATCATGATTATTGATCACTGATTACTTTAGCCGTGGTCTAACTCAGACGGAAATCCTGGTAATATTGTTGTTCAGAAACAATTTCCACTCAGCCATCGTCATTTCATGAAGATGGTGTGGAAGATTAACTGAGCTAATTGAACTCGCAGGAGTCAATCCACTCCATGTCTCCAGGGGACATTCAATGATTTCCAAAGAAAATCTATTTTTTTATGTTTTCACAAGATAATGCATCATTAACCCATGATCTTGAGATAACAAGCTATTATTCTATTCCTTTATCTCGAGTAAACTGTGTTTTTTTATCGTGACAATGAGTTATCAAATTGAAGAACTGAAGGTAAATATTAGTCGACCCAGATGTTGTCGTCTACGATACAAGAAATGACTCAAACCACCAAAAGATTTCTGCTTCAATGTGAACTTGAGATTTCAACTAGAGAAGATGGGACAGATGGAGTGATAGTTATCAAAAAAGGTGGTGTATGTCAAGGCTTTACACTGTCAAAGGTAGTTTTTTTCTTCAGAGATTTTGTTTTAAAAAACTTGCTTTGCTTAAAATAAGTTAGTAGCTCATCATTGCGCTGTGAAAGTTGGTTCACTTTTTTTTTTAAACAAACATCTTACACATGAATACAAGATCATTTGTTTGCCTCAAAATGCAAAGAAGTAAGAAGTAATAAAGCGAAGTTTATTTTAATAATATTCATTATCTATTATCTTGAAGTTTAAATGCCGAAAACACAAATCTAAAAGATTTATATATGAATATATACATATATATATATATATATATATACATATGTGTATATTCATATTCTCAAGGTGAAATCAGGATTATATTTTACATACAAAGTGATAATGGTGTGTTAGACAAACAACTTCTGTAATCACACAGATAAAAAGATAAGAAAAGAGGGAAAAGGATAGTAAACAATGACTCAACCCTGAAATGACAAAGAGGTCAGTGATAGTTTGCATACTGTCACATTCAGTTCAGGGTTATGTTTTTCTGACGTTACTATGAAACTTCAAATTGCAAAGTCTTAGAAGTTGGCTCCTGAAAACTTCTAAAAAGAACTAAAGTAACAAAAATAATAGTACTGTATCACTGCTGAAACCAGTTCTCTGTTTTCAAATGTGCTCTGTTTTATTTCCATGCAGCCTAATTCATCAAACCTGATAGCCAATGTTGATTAAAAAAGGTTTTTACTAAAATAATAATATGAAGTTGAAGTTTTTTGAGTTGTTCGCATAAAAAAAAGCCCTCGAACTGAAAGACCCACTCCGATGAAAATTGTGTTTTGTGGTTTTTTTTTTTAACATCTTCTTGTGCCATTTCTTCCTCATCATGGAGGACATAGATAAAGAGACTTAAGATTAAAACAGCAGTTCTGAGTATCTCTTTTTTCAAATCATTGAGCAAATGAAAAATGCTGTTGGAAAAAGATTGTAGATGTGACGTAGAACCTACAAAAGCCAGCCACAAGCCCCTTTACTCCGCTTCATTCTGATGCATCCATTTGAAGACAAATAGATCCAAGCATGCCTTTGTTTTCCTAGTCTGAGCTAGCATCTGACTCAAAATTGTTTGGCTGGACAGCTCCAATACTACTCACCATATTTGTTGCACCCATAATCCTAGGTTGGGGTTGTGAGGGGCTGTAAGATAGCGGAAGAGAGCGTAGATGGATGATGGGAAGTAGGGAAAGTTTACTCTGCGCCAACAGTCCTGCCCGCAACTTAAGAGGCAAATTTCTAATAAACCTCTGTCACTCTGCAGAAATTATGTCTAAAAAAAACTCGACACCTTTTTTTGGGGCTAAAAACGTCATAATCATAATTTAAAAAAATACTGGGAACACTTTTACAACAGATCAACAGATGGTCAGAGTGAGACATTAACTGAAAGTCCTTAGAGCATTTTTCCACCCAGTCTGACACAGTTTAAATTCTTCCCCTAGTGTAGCATGCAATAACTACTGACTGAATGTAAATATCCCTTTTGGTTAACCATAGCAGATGTCACAGAAACCTTGACCACAGAATAGCACATTTCCACTTAAACAGATTTACGGCAATAAATATGAAACGGAACTGAACGCCAAAACCTGTTTCCTGTCAAATTTGTTCCATTTTTGTACATCAGCACACATGCAAGTGCAGAAACGCAGTGCCTGCTTTACATACCAGTGACACTGTATCTGCAGTCACACTATCCAAAAAATATTTTTAAAAATACATTTTTAAATATATTTCTAAATTTAGATTTCAAACTTTTGTCTTGTGCAACAAAGAGAAAACCATCCATCCATCCATGCATCCCAAGGAATATCTGTAATGTGTTAAATGTGTTTTTTTAATGTACAAAATCTCCACAAAATGAGATCAGGTATGCACATTGATCGATTATTGTGCAGAACGTAAAAACAAAACCAGCTGCTGGTATGAAGAGCACTCACCTGAGACTCTAAAACTAAATGCATGCAATGCCTGAAGTGACCACAAAAACCCTCCAGCTGGGAGGGGTGACTAGCAGATTCCTGGAACATTATCTGAGGTCTCTGTCCAGAAGAGCGCAGTAATGGGAACCGCTAAGACACGTTGCATAATCTAGGATTATGCCAAGAAAAAGGGGCAGTTCTCAAGTTTCTGAACAGCTCAAATCTTGGTATAGAAAAGGATGAAAATAACTCATCAAATTATACAATAAGGTGCTAGAAGTTGAAAAAAGGGAAAACTACCCAAACTGAAAGACAACTAAAGTTTGGGAGTTATAAAAGATTGCTTCTTTGAGGAAACAAGAAAAGAGTGTGGGGCATCAACTGTCAAACATAGAGAAGGGGTTCATGTCCAAAACCCAAACTGCTTCCACAGCATCTTGCAGTGCCCTATAGTGTGTGCTCAGCTCCTCTAGGGTTCATCTTCAAACACAACATATGCCAGATCTACCTAGGGAGAAAAATTCAAGACCTTTGAAAGTATAGAGTGGCCAGTTCAAGTCTCAAGTGCTGAACCCCATTGAACTGGTTTGCGATCGACCAGGGAGACGAGGAAAAGCAAAACCTGCCAGTGTAACATCTATGGGAACCTCTGTAATAGCAGTAGGAAGTGACAGCAAATTGGATTTTTAAGAAAAAAAATGCTTTGTGTGTATTCAGCTGGTATATTTGCCAAAGACAATTACTTTGATTAGGATATCATTTAGACTATACATATAATGTAATTATAATTTAATATACGTTTATTTCAATAAAACTATTTTACAGTTTTATTGGGTAATTTTTCTAAAGTTTAGAGAACGTTGGACTGCATCTTTCAAAATGTTAAAACGGTGGGTATTCTAAAACGTATCTTTTGAACATGATCTTACATTATAATAAAATATTATCTTTTGTAATACAGTGTTTGCAGTCCCACTGTTTTCATAGATTTTTTTTCTGCACATCTCTGTTTTCTTTCTTTCTTTTTTTTTTTTTAATAAACAGAGCACTGTGTTCTGTATCCTGATTGGCTGTTAATCTTTTCAATCAATCTCTTTTGTGCCGTGTCTCCTGAACAGTAATGCGGCACATGCAACTTGACAGTTATTAGCATAAGTAGCATAAATTATAACATACATTTTCTTTTGCGAGTATATCTTTAACTTCATTCTACAATACTGGACTTATTTTCTATGAAAGTTTGAACTTTGAGAGTTTAAAAGAGAGAGAAAAACTGAAAATGTTCATGTCTGTCTGAGAAACGTGTATAAAGTTTTTACTGAGGGGCTGTACAGCCTTAAAACATCTGTTATCCTATCTAACAATTTCACCTTTAATAGGTTAGTTTTAAAGCAAAACCCTCATGATAAATGAGGGAACATTGCTTTTTTATCTTTCAAAATGTGGCTTCATAACATGAGGCCACATTAACTGCATACATACATAACTGCAACATTGTGTTGCTTTGTTAAAGGCTATAACCTACACTTAGAAGACAAACAAGAAACACAGAAATAAAAAGCCAGAAAAAAAGTATGCATACGGTATGTCCATAAACTGTGGTATCTGTTGTTACAAAGCAAGTATATTGTGCTTTGTAGCACAATATATGTTTATTTAGGGTTGCATTAGTGTTAAGAAAACAAAGTTATATGATATAACATTGGCAACTATACTGCTGCCTCGTCATGATAAGTTGTCTTCAGGTTTCCTGCTGGCAAGTTTGAGGAATGTTTACAAACTACTTGACCAGTAGCTTGTGAATTGTAAATTTTATTAAAGAAAACATCACTTACATACAAAAATAAAGCAGAGTTAGATTATTGGACTGCAAACAATGTTGAAACCAATGAAAGGGCATCTTGTCATAGTTGTGGCACTTTGATGAATATCTGCTAATACTTAAAAAAAAGTCTTGAATGGATCTCTGCTCATGACTACATAAAACTGAATGAGCCACTCGTTTTTTTTTTTTATTTTCTCTGCCAAAATTGTCTGTGTTGGGTTAGGTTATTCAGTGCCACCAGAATCCATCAAAACTGGACATAGAACTAACATGCTGATGGTGAACTCTTTCATTTATTGTATTTAAGCCAATCACAATTTGGTGCTTTTGTTAGCTGGCTGGTCGATTATTGTATGTTCATTTAAGCTAGATGGTTCTGCATTTAATTGACCTTGTAATGACCTTGTTTCTAATCTACAAACCAAAAAGCCCACACTAAACGTTTTGTTATCTGAATCTTACTTTAGGTAATGTGTTTATACTAGGGATGTAACGTACGGATCACTCGCCACGGTTAGGCACACGTGTACCGCGGCCCCCCCTGCCCCTCGCCCTTCTTGTGTGCATTAAAGGGGCCATACCGGGTTTTCTTAAGAAATGCGTGAACTGCTTTGAGGTTGCTAATAGTGATGAATAACCAGTATAATGCACTTAAAAGCTCAAAAAGTTGTTTTTTCATGGAATGGCCCCTTTAAATCAACTCTCCTTTCACATCAAACACAATTTGCATGTCAAAATCGCCTCCACCATCTTTGTTTTAAAATGTGTCAAAGTTGCTGTTTACATTTGTCCAAAAGGAGTTTTAACATGAAGTTCCCGCTGCGTGTGGGAGGAGCTTCCGTCAAACGCTTTTCTCAATCTCATCAGGGAGGGCACAGATGATGAGAGATCCAGTTTATTTATTTTGAAGAGCTCTTCGAAAGCATCGATGAGCAGTGCATGTCTCCATGTTTGGGTTCATGAAATCACTCAGACTCTCTCTGTGAGGAGCTGCACCGTCTGTAACCAGTGAGAAGGGTTTTATTGCAGCAGGAGACGCAGTGATTTTCAAGTAGTAAATTCTGGCATCCCCTACTTCTCTTATTTTTTTTTTTATTTTAGATAAAATGCTGTTTGTTTTTCCTTCTAGATGTAATGTCTCAAAATGTATTTTTGCTTAATCCTGAGAATGGTTTTTATAAATAGAAATATCTTGAGTTTAAAGATGTCATTAATGTTGTGTTTTTACAAATAGGCCTCCATGAGCAAATATTTTGATGTTATAAAACAAGCAGTACATTATATGTGCTTTAAAAAATTGTGTTTTGAAGCTTTAAAAAAATCAATTGCAGGCTTTTATTTTGCATTTTTCTTTGTCCATTTTAGTGATTTGGAAAATGATCCGAATCGTGACTCAAACCGTGAAACAATCCGAATCGTGGATTTTGTGATTTGTTACACCACTAGTTTATACACATTTGCGAACTATAAATGTCTCCTTGAAATTAAGACCGCGAGGTAGCTTCTATTTTACAATATTATTACCAACTGTGAAAAACAAGGATATTTCTTTCTTCATATATTACCTGCAGCAACTGTTGCATATGTATTGTCTTTCCCACATTTGGTAATCATGTTCTGCTGAGTTCACTGGCAGATTTAGCTGTAAAAGGGAAGGACTGTTTTATACAAACTAAGCTCTGATCAAATGTCATAGTGCTTAAAGGGACCAGATGCTGGTGTTTACAGACCAAACCCCACATCTTGTGGACAGCTGCCACATATGCATGGTAAATACAGTTTTTCCAATCACTGGATTGGACATCATACACATTTGACGTAATTACTCAAAGTTCTATCGTGCAACCAATTTGATCGCAAGTTCTCATTTCTCAATGGTGTGACCAATAACAGTTTCAGGTTGCACTGAGGTACATTAAAAATCATCTCTTTGATTCTGAAAGTCTCCCTGTGACTCAAGAGCCACACATTAAACCCACATCATGACCTACACCAATCAGAGATAGTGAAAGGAGTGAAGCCACCTCTGATTTGTGAAGTCTAAAAATTCTTGTAGTGCGGATATGCTACAGAGGAACGAGAGCAGCTAGCAGCCTCCAGTAAACAGAATAGATGTGGCCAAGACGATGAGATCAGATTAAAAGAAAGATCTGCAACTTTTATCTTGAGAATATTGAAACCCATTCTGTACTAAAACTAAAAAGACTTGATTCCACTGACCACGTTTTTACTCCGGCTGCGCAGCGGCACGGATGCATCAGAAATGATTAAAGTTAGCCAAAGCAAGTCCTCTAGAAAGCCCTGTGGCACGGTCCAGAGACACTCAGCTGCATCGCAGCGCAATATATGTGGTTCTACTTTTTCAGCACTCTGATTGTTGTAAGACACAGATTCTCCCTTAGAATTGGTGGTTATTATTGCAAGATCACAAATAAGTTGAACAGTGCCAGACATTGACCCTGTCAGTGGTACTCTGTCATTGGTACTGCACACACAGTGGGGGAAATGTGCCACTTCACAAGTGGGAGACAGCTGTTTGCTTACATTGTTGTAAAGAAAATACACTTCTATTATGTAGATGTGGTTATTTCAATGCATGCATAACTAATATGAAGGGGCTACTTTTTCACATTGAACAGTGTAAAGTGCAAACTTGATGACAACTTAACAGAACTCCAGATATAGTCAGTGGATTGAAGTATTTTCAGAACAAATCTATTTTTCCTCCCTAAAATATATTCTTTATTAAAAAAAAACGAAATGGGTTCTGGTGAGAAAGGTAGACAGCTTTTTATAATAAAAACAACAAGGGCATTGTTCAAGAATATCAAGAGAGGTCCTTTGAAAGTTGATGCATAAATTCTAACGCAAACACCAACGTACGCTTACACAGATAATCCTATAGTCACCCACAGACAATACTATACCAAAAATTTGCCCAAATACTATAGTCTTGCACAAACCTTACTAGTTTCAATTATTGTAACATTTTGCTAAATTAATATCATTACTGTCACTCACAAAAAGCATTGTACCCAAGCAAATCTTCCTCTATCGCTTTACAATTAACTCCTGTTGAAATATACATTTTTTATAAGTGACAGTAAATCAGAACAGTTGTCTGCGTGAGAGTTTGATTGAAGCAGATGTAGATCTAAATTCTCATATTCAGAGTCCTACATGTTTTTACTGTTGTAACTAATGAGCTGAATGACATTTCTAACTTCTCTTTGAGTCAATTGAACGTTAGTTTGCTCCATTTAATGTAGGGTTTTTTTTTTTTTATTCATAAGCCTAGAATTCAACCTTAAAGAAGGTTGTGGTTGTCTTACCGAATTTCACTTGGAACCATTTACCCTTCCCATTTACCACCAGCAACAAAATCGTATCTGTTTTCTGCCCTCAAAACTTTTTAACAAAACTTTGCCTTGATTAAGCTACAGATGCTTAAAGTGGATATAGAACCTTTTTCAGAGCCAATCAAAAGTCAAAGTTAAAATGGAGATTCTACAAATTAACTTTTAGGTTATGATGTCACACATATCGATATTCAATATTCCTTAAATTGTATTCACGCTTTCTTCAAGTTTATAGTAGTGTATGAGTAGGAGCACGATAGAATATCTGAAGGAAAATTGTAGTCTCTATGTTAGAGAAAAACAGTAGTTGTGTAAGAGTACACCAGTGTTTTGAAATTACTGCAATTGTGTTTGTGCATTGGTAAACCATAACAATTATTAGAGCATAATAGTACTTCTGCAAGAATATAGTAAAGTTAGTGCAACAAAGCATGTATTATTTCTTGTAGAACCTCTCATAGGAGATTGCATTTGATGGCTTTTCTGTTTATCACAGCACATAGAGATGGCATTGGAAATAAAGAAGAGAACGAAGTGGCTGAAGAGTTTCAGGGTCTGGAAAAAATAGTTTATGATGTCATAAATGTTGTTTTTGTCTTGTTTTATTTGCCAATAAATAATTCATGACTGTTTTTTTCCAAGCGAATGTCAGTGCAGAGGTAAGGACAGTGATTGAAAAAGACAAAACATAAACAGATTCAGATTTTAAAGGAGAAACAAGAAAAATTATTGTGAGGTTTTATCAAAGCAAAGTCTAACTTTTTGCTGCTAAATTAGTATACTATGTGAAAGCATTGGGGTGGTGGGGGTAGTAATCATAAACCCTGTAATCTTGGTGTATTCATTTCAGTGAGAGAGGCTTGATCAATTTTGCTTCTCAGATACAATAAAGCCCATAATACATGAATAATGCACTGTGTTTTTTGAAAAGATCACTGGAAGATGATGGCTGGCGCTAGTGCATTTGTGAGTGGTTCTAATTTTGAGTTGAAATACTGAAAAAGCTAAATGCCTCCATAAAACTCATTTTATGATGTGATACATGCATTTCCCAAGTGTCCTGTTTTTCAATAAGCCGCAGGCCGCAGCAAAAAGACACCAATTTAAGAACAAAAACTAAAAGTGTGGTTTTAACTGCAGTGCGGTTGAAATTGTGAATGCTCCTCACTTTTGTATAACTGGTTCACCTACGAATAAAAGTTAGGCACACTGATACAACCGGTGAAAAAAGTCACTGATCACAAGTTGTCCCACTTAAAAAGATGAGAGATCTGTGATGTTGATCATCCAAGAATTGTCTCCCTCACTGACCTAATACTTTTTTTTTAGGAAGCTCTTCTATCTTCCACTTATTGCCTGTATTTATGGCTCATGTTTGAACCTGTTATCTGTAAAAAAATATATATCTATCCAAGCCCTCAAACAGTCAGACTGCAACCTCTCCACCATGACCACGACCGAAGAGCTGTCTAAGAAAAAACAGGGACAAGATTGTAGACCTGAACAAGACTGGGATGAACAAATCTACAATAAGCAAGCACCTTGGTGAGAGGAGATCAAATATTATTAGAAAATACAAGAAAGAAATACAAGATCACTGATGACCTCCCTCCATCTGGGCGTCCACGCAAGATCCCACATGATGGGGCACAAATTAGAGAATGATGAGGAAACAGCCCATTATTACACAGGGAAACTGGTCAATGATCTGAACAGAGCTGGGGCCACAGAAAAAAACGGTAACTATAGTAACACACTACATGAATTCAAATCTATTCCTCTGTTTAAACCAGCACATGTCCAGACCTGTCTGAAGTTTGCTAAAGACCATCTGGATTATCCAGAGGAGGACTGGGAGAATGGCATTTGGTCAGATGAGACCAAAATCAAACTCTTTTGTGCAAAAGCTACTCGTTGTGTTTGGAGGAGGGAAGAACGCAGAGTTACATATCCACACCATACCTACTGTGAAGCATGGGGGTGGAAACATCATGCTTTGGGTCTATTTTTCCTTACAGGAAACATGACAACTGATCAGTATTAAGGAAAGAATAAATGTGGCCATGTATGGTGAGATTTTTAGCAAAAAACTCCTTCCATAGGTGAGAGCATTGAGGATGAAACATGGCTGAATCATCCAGCGTGACAATGATCCAAACACATTGCCTGGGTAAAGAAGAAGTAGCTTTGTGAAAAGAATTTCAAAGTTGTGGAGTGGTCTAGCCAGTCCTCGGACCTTAATCCAATCCAACAGAGAATCTGTGGAGGGAATTGAAAGTCAGTGTGGCCTGGCAACAGAAGCAAAACATGTGGTGTGGTGAAGATCTACAGGAAACTTTTGACCTGTCATTGCCAACCAGGATTACATTACAAAGTATTGAGGTGAACCTTTTGTTACTGACCAAATATTTATTTTCTGCACCATTATACAAATACATTCAAACTATTTGATTTTCTGGATTCCTTTGTTTTACAATCTGCCTCTCAAAGTTGAAGTGTATTTATGATGAACATTACAGACATCTAATCTTTTTAGGTGGGAATTTTGCAAAATTTGTGACTGACAAACACTTTTTACCCCACTGTATGTGAATGCACTTGTGATGCTTAAGGTCTGACCCAAACAACAGATAAAAAAAAAAAACATCCATCAAATATAGCAGGCTCCAGCAACACAAGTCTCAGACACAGATGAAGTGTAAAAACCCCTATTCATATTTTTGCATCGTGCGTGGATTCTTCTTTGTATTTTTATTTCTATCATTTGGAATATGTTTGAATGTAGATAATGCTCAGAAGCTCATGGTTTGGCGGCTTAACCTTTCAACTCCCCTGCTACCGACATGCATGACAATTTTTATGAAATATGCATGCGAGTGTGGAAAAGAAAAGATGACACCGGCTGCCGACCATTTAACACACACACAAGCCAATCCCCGCCGCCCACCATCCATACATAGGAAATACACATGAAAGAAAGGCAAATAAACCAAAGCTCAAACAC
>BSAI01000104.1:5709390-5720531 GCA_036245035.1 Adrianichthys oophorus
GAGAGCTGGTGGATTAAACAAAAAAATCTGAATTTAGGACAAAGATGTGCATCAGTCAAACCAGCTGGACTTTGTTCAGAAGACATCCTTTTATCATTACATGCAGCCCCACCACACCTGAGGCTACTACGGTCTAGTCCTGGCTTGCCAAAAGCAGATAGAGATCTAAAACCAGTAGAGTTCAATGCAGTTTAGTACAAGTTGTTCACAAAGATGTTTTTGATCTTGGGTCAAAACAGTGCAGGTATTTGCTGAAGGTAGCAACAAAACAACACAGCTTTGCAACCACAAGGCTAATGACAGAAAACAAGAGAGAAAAAGAGGAAACTAATGAACAGATCCAAGAGACATGTATCATTATCACTGACCTCAAGACCCCATTGAAAACTAAATATAGCAAGGCAGCTCTATGGATGGAGATGAGAATATCTGACAGTCTTAAAGCTGTATAATAGCAAGTTGGTAGAAGTTGTGAATAACAACAGAAAACACAGGGCATAACAAAGTTAGATGCTAAAATTTTACTTTAGTCGATAGATTATGGACTCAAAGGGATTTAAAAAATATCTAAAGTTAGTATTTTTTATAAATGCAACATATTACCCCCCCAAAAAATAGGCAATAAAATAAAAGATTTGTATTAGGAAAAAAACTAAATGTAACTCTAGGAGGATCATTTTTGAAACCATACCAGTCACTACGTTATTATTATGATTTTTTTGCATATATATTTAAAAAACAATGCAGTTGCAGCACATAGCTTTAGCAGCATATTTTTGCTCCTTCTGCAAAACAAATAAGTCTTACCAGTAATATTTAAAAGAGGGTCAAATGTTTACTCAAAATGAACTTACAAGGTCAGCAGCAGCTCTGCATGAAATGTTTTTATTTGGAAAATTGAGCAGATTCTCTGGTCTTTTTAAAGGCCTCCTTTCAGTCAATAACATAAATGCAAATTTATCAACTGGCAGCAGTCAAATGAAAAGATAAACGTTAAACGTTTATCTTTAGCACAGCATGCTTCCTGCTTCTGGAGTGCGTCTGAAACTATGTTTACACTCATTGACTGGAATAAGTCCCACCCACGGCTGCTTACGATCATTGACTGCATAAGAGAACTGGACTGAATGACCCTTTTCCCTCACATACCAAATAGGAAGTACTTGGTGGCTCCAAGAAGCCAAAATTCCATAGACTTCTATTGAGAATTAAACAGCTTTTAATATATATTTGTCAGAATACCATTATCCATTCTTGCTCTACAACCTGTTATTTAATGTTTTTACTGAACTTAATTTTTTTTATCATATTTCTTCCTTATTACAAGTAATTGAAGTTATAAACTGACCAATCAAATGCCTCAATATAAGTAAGTGGTGCCCAATAGTCCCCACCTCAAACATTTGAAATGTTTGACAGATTCTCCAAAGCCTGCTTTCAGTGGAAGAGACTTCCAAAAAGCACACTCCTGATTGGCAAAAGTAGTTGCCAAACAAATATTGACTCAGGCCGACTCGACTGATCACTGACGTTGTCTGGCACCAACACGGTGACGGCAATATCGCCAAAAAAGCAGCAAATGAATTGACTACATTTCGTTTGTGCCAGAAGTAAGCCATTTTGTATGGATGACGTCACATTACTCTGCCCAGTTAGTTCTCTTATAAAGTCAATAATTATGGTACATGGTCGACTGCCAAAAGCATGTCTAAAGCTTAAGTCTCAGCTGAAATAATCAAGGAAAACATGAAAATGTTCGGTTGCCACTGTCTTACGTTTACAATTTGTTGCATGTTAATTTATTGGTAAACTTTATGCTATGTAAATTTGCCAAATAACAAGTTGGAATAAAACAACAGTGACAAACGCAAAACAATTGAAGATGCATGAATCAGAGAAAAGACGGCCAAAGTGAAAAACTAAAATAAAAATGAAACGTTTCAGAAAACAAATACAATTTCCAGAAATTAAAATGAAATGTTAAAAAACGAAGCAAGAAGAAACTGGAAAAGGGAGGTATTATGGGACATTGCTGATTGGATGATGACATTTGTTTATTACTTTAACAGAGTTATTTTACATGAAGTGCTTAAACCAAAAACATTAAAGATAGACTCAACCATAGCTGCTGCTATAAAAAATATTTTAATTCAGAACCTATGAAGTGATACTAGGTATGCTCTGTAATGATCAAAAAAGCTTTTATACGTTTTTCTTTCTTTAGTTCAAATTTCAGCTCAGTGAAGCTCTTTAAAGTCCCACTTTAATAATCTTTTAATCTATTTTCAGTGTTCCAAGTGGTCTTTTTAATTATGATTCTGCTATTTTTTGCCAAAATAAAAAAATCTGAGTTGCTTTCAAGGACATAGTTTCTGCAGAGCAGTTCATTAGTTGTGGATGGGACTGTTGGTGTGAAAGTAACCCTCCACTGATATCCAATTAAATCTTTGTTTACATTCTCTCCCACTATCTTACAGCCCCTCACAACCCCAACCTAAAATTGGAAGTGCAACAAAAATAGCAGCAATATTGAAGCAATTCAGCTCCAATTTTGTCCGTTCACAGATGTATTTGTCTCATACACCGTAAAAACAATGGACATCGCAACCCCTCTTCTCTTGTGTTCCCAAATAGGAGGTACCTGCTGCTTCCAAGAATTCAAAGTCCAATTGACTTTTATTTAGAAATAGACAGTTATTATTCAGTCATTTTATTTGTCAGAAAAATCAATCTTGCTCCGATACATTCTTCTTAACATGTTCTTTCTAATCCTATTTTTTTTTTTATATATTTTTTCTTTATCAAACGTTATAAACTGGCTAATCAGAAGCCTCAGTAAAAGCATGTGGTGCCCACTGGCCCCACCTCAAATGTTTGATTGACAGATTCTCCCAAGCCGCTTTTAGTGGAAGGGGTGTGGATTTCGAACAAGCTCCCTCGTGACTGTTGACAGCAGTTCCCCTATAAACGTGACTCAGACTGATTCGGACCAATCGCTGTCGTCTGGTTTCAAAATGACAGCGCAGGTATAAGGAAGCAATTGTGACAGATTTGGCTTCATTTCGCGATAGCCGGAAATAAGGCATTTTCCATTGATGACGTCACACCTTGATTAGTCCATTGTTTTCTTTTTTTTGCTCTCTGATTTGTCTGCAAGTGGGAAAGCATGGAGACTTCGGTTCACCCATTTCACTTGCTCTCACAAATTTGAGCTTTTTAAAATGGCATGTATTGATTTACTCCGATTTGAATAAAGAAAAACGCAGAAATGCAGTTTAAGTCTTAAATTCTTTCATATAGGTCCTCTATCATGAGAAAATGCTACAAGAACATGTTAAAAATACCAAAAACACCATTTTCATTTGAGGCAATGTTGTACCATTGTAACATTGTGGCAATGTTATCAGATACTGATATTACAGGCTTGCATTTATAATCAACAAAACGGCCACACTTGGAGGCTAAACAGAGCCAAGGCTGGCAGGAGTGAGAAGACAGTTTGATACCGATTGTGTTTCTACTTAACCCCTGATGCCTGAATTTATGTCGAATTATACATAAAAATATCCTTTTTTTTTCTTTAAAAAGTGATGCTGAATTTTTGCAGCAGTCCTGGATCAAATGATTGGCGTTAATGAATTAAGACTGCTTCAGAACTGCCCTTACGGCTAGATATGGGCTAGATAAGGGGCAAACCTATATGTAGCAAACAGCTAGCCCGAACAAAACATCAAAGTTGTAGACCACTTGGTAAGTCCGTAGAGCAAAAATGCTCAAGCATGTTTTTTTTCAACGGGCAGGTTGAGGGCAACAGGTCATAGTGAACACTTATACAACAAGTAAGGGTAAAGTTAGGGTGAAGTGGGTGAGATGCAAGCGTGTCATATAGACATTTCATTTCTTGTGACAAAAGCTTGAACAACACTCTATGTCAACTGTGTCAAACTGCTGCTGTAAAACAAGTGGAAAATAACTTGTAAGTAGTTAAAATTATCATGTCTTATCGTCATTGTTAGTATTTCGCTACACAAATAATTGGCAGTCAGTCTTTTCAGACTCCTCAGTGTCTCCTGTTTACAGAGATAAGCAGCTAATTTAGTGACATTTCTGGTATTCGTTTAGTGACTCTGGCAGAAAGTTTAGCTTACCCTTTAGTTGCTCATTTTTAATGCTAAGGAACCTCTGGGCTGCATTTGGAGTCACTAAATTAAAAAAAAAAAAAACAGAAGTGTTCTGGATGAAGGAGAGACTCTGCAGAAGGCTCAAAGTGAATAAAGTCTGATGTGGTTAGCAACTGTTAAAAGATTTCAAGCACAAAGACTTTATCCCTCATTTAAACATTGTGGCAGCTGTTTTGACAATCACAGATGACTGGTAATTTAGATGGCTCATAAGCTAAACTCAAGCTTTGCTTGTTAAACACTGAGGTGCTTTGCATGAGGTCCATGCTTCTATGGTTCTAAAAATGTCTTTATTGATTTTACTTTTTATTCTGATGTCCAATGTCTCTTAAAAAAGCAGATTTTCCTTCACCACAGTTTTCAGGGCAGTAAAAAAGTTATGACTCAATTAAAAAAGCTGCTGTGAATTTATTTCATATGTTTTATCTAGACTTCTTCAACCAGAATGTAGATGTTTGGGAACATTTTCTCAAAATGTGTTGATTTTTTTCTGGACTGATTACATAGACAGTGCTGTATAAATGTATACTGCTGCTGCTTTCTAAGTTTTTCTCTTCAAATAACAACAGCCTGTTGGCAATATATTTTTATATTTTATTTTTGTTTACAACAAGCTAAATTTATCATTTTAAAAAGACTGTCTGTATGCATAGTAAGGACACCAGTCCACATTTCTGACTGTGATCACTTAATGTGATGTAAGTTACATGATCACTTCAGCAGATGTGAAAGTGACACATTGCACAAGGAGGAATTTCAGGGAGAAAACAAATTTCCACAAAATAAGAGCACCTGGTGTGTAAGTTTTTTTTTAGTCACTGACATCAATTTTTTTTTATTTTAATGCACGTAAATTCACTTGACAGATTGCATTTGCATTACTGTTATGTGCAAAGAAAGGTTTGAAGTGCAGACAATAACCCAGATGCATGAAACACATTAAACCTTTGCTGAATTTGTCACATCAGTCCAGAAGAAAATGGATAATGTAACTATTTTTAATTTATAAATATGCACATAAGCAACCCTTAATTAGAGAATTTTCAAATGGATATATTCTCAGAAATTATTTTTCAGAGAAAAATCCTCTATACTTTCATATTTTATACTCAATAAGTGGGATTGAATGTGGTAAATTAACATGAGCACATTTGACTGGAAGCTATTAGCTAGCCTGATGAGCATTATTTTTTGGTAAACTACAGCACATTATGAGTGATTTAGTCAGAAAATTACAAAAACGACAGCATGACTCATTGCATTGTGGGTAAATAAATCTACCAGGGGAAGATTAACTAACTTTCAGGCAATGAGCTGAAAACTACATCAAACTTCAGCGAAACAGGGCATTTGGAAAATGGGAAAATTATTTTTCTATGATGAAACCACTTTTATGTATTTATATTTTTCTTTATTCAAACCAAAATCTGAGAAATATTAGAATTTTTAAAAAACATGAAAATGTGCATGAAGGGAGATCAATAAAATGTTTTTTTCCCCCTAGTATTAAACACAGCTTGAGCTACAATCTGCTGCCTACCCATGTCCATCTGAAATGTGACATGTTTCCACGCCAACTAGACTGTGTAACAAAGTCACCACAGGACTCACAAAAAAGCTCCATCTCTGTGAAGCCACACCAAAGTTGGATGGAAGCAGACAATACAGCTCTCACAGGGCAGAAAAATGGAGCTTACACGCTTGTTTGACTGAGCAGAACATGTAGAACATATATTGCGTTGCCTGAAGTGACACTGCAGATTTGTTATCTTTATCTTGTGGTCTCAGTGGTAAGTTATACAAAATAAGACAGTGAACTCTAAACGCTTGATCCCATCTGGGTCCCAAATGCTAAATACCACCTGCAAAACAGCTATCAAAGAAATAGCTTAGACCTTAACTCATTATTTGATTTATTAGATTATTGACCAGTTCCTTAGATGATGCTGCAAAAAGCACTGAAGGTGCTTTGCAACCTTAAATAAAGCAACGAAAACCAATAGTTATCAGATAGTTAATAGTTAGCAGCTTCCATATGATTGTCTGCTCACATTCAAACCGAATATTACCAGGGATAACAACAGTAAAAAAAATAAGAAATAGGCAGGTGTTGACAGCACAAAAAAGAGTACAGAAAAAGGCCTGTATCATTAGGGATTAACCCAGCCAGAGGCTCTACAAATAGGCTGTCTCCAACTATAAGCCGGCAGCACACTGACAGTCATTTGTATTGCCAGGCTGCTGCTGCTGAAGCTCCACAGAAGAAAGTAGACAGTTCAAAGAAGCTGAGGCGGATCGCGACTCCTCTCAAACAAAATGTAATGCAACAGGACTTATTTGGGGACCTGACAGCATCAGAGGATTTTACAAGCACGTATTTTGTCTCAGATGTCAGCTTTGTGGACAGATTCTCTGTGTAAAGTATAATAGGATACAAGCAAAAACAATTCTGAACTGAATATGCAGATTTTGAGCAATAAACAAAAATGTGTCTGATCAAAAATATATTTTATTTAGCATTGAATATAATAAAACCTGATTTTAAGAGGACATCAGTAAATCCACATATTCACAAAGAGTCATTAATTGTATAAAAACTAAGTGTAACAGCTCGATCATTTTCTTTTGCTTTTGTGCATTAAGATCCCTACTCCTCAAACAACATTTTAGATGTGGCTTTCATACATTGTTTATATCTAAAATAGTTTGGAGTATAGATAAGTTGAAGATCTGCTTGGTGACTGCAAAATAATCCTCAGCTTCAGTCTGAAAAGTAAAGCTGAACCTGGTATTCTTTGCAGTGAAAATGTTTCTGATGTTGCAAAGTTAAATTAAGTTAAAATTAACCTTTAAGGAAAAAATTAAAACTTTTCTACAATTACTTTTTAACAGAAAATATAACTGCACAAAATTTTTGTCTTGCTTTTCTTTCTAACCAAAGTAGAATTGCCCCATCTGTTACTGAATGCACCATCAGTGCTGCACTACTAGCTGTATTTTACAAATTAAACTTCAAAATGTGAACTTTAAATGTGATAAATGAAGGATGAATGCTGTCAAGGTAACACTTTCTTCCTAGGCTGTATGTGTATGAGCCTATATTTATATATGCATAGTTACAAGACACATATTTTAAGAAAATAAAGAAGAAACCAGCCGCTCAAAATCATCTTCTTGGTATTCTAATAATAAAAACAACATTTAATAAAGAGGAAACTGCACCTACTGTGTAACACGTGTCCCCTTTAACTATTGTTATGTCATAATTTGAATCCATTTAAACGTCACTCAGGACTCGTTAACACTCTATTATCTGATAAAAGTTTAAATACGTGGCAAGAACAACAACTAAAGGATTCACAGAAAACAATCTTATGATAGTTGTAGGAGAAGCAAACTAATCACGATCCAAGAAGTGTCCATAACCTTTTGTCCAAATTTCTCAAAGATTAAATCATTGTCAAAGTAATCAAATTAAAATACTTCATAAAAATGCAGTGGAAGAATTCTGTTGGTGGACTGTGTTCTTTAGCTCTGCTGCTTCACAGATGCACCTGCTGAACACTAGACTGACAAGCAGAAGTGATGGAAGACGAACAAGCTAACTTTTTTTTAGCATTGGTGCACTGCAGTAAACGTGCAACAAAAATGTCCACATTTTCCCCACATATGACTTTTCCAGACGGTAGGATTGCTCCTTAAGACAGCTCAGATAGTTTCCACACAGGGATGTTAGGAGTCGACCTATGAATTCCTCAGAGGAGAGAAGTCCAAGGAAGCATTTTAAACAGGTTTGCTGCACGGCTTTGTAGATCTAAGACTTAAGCCATCTGTGTTTACTCTCAAGTGGGAAATAAAGCAAGTAGGGTTTTTTTCTTAAAAGAAAAACAATGAAAAAGGAAATCCTTATACTCTATAATCTAGCTAAATTAATTTAGTTTTTTTTTACTGCTTCATAAAGTTTATTCCAGGAAATCCCACTCCAACAATAAACAAATAAACTGAGATCCTGCTTTTCCACCTTCTGTAAATCATTTAACCAAAACAGAGATTAGCATTACTTCCAAATCTCTGAATAAATTTGATTTTTTTAATCACTGGTTCACCTTTTTTTTTTTTTTTCCATTTCCAAGATAACATGACTAGATTTAAAGCAATTTATTTTTCAAATTTTCATTTAAAAACTAGACTTGTTTGGCTATGGAAAACAGTTTTCATATAACTAATAATATTAGGTGAAAAAACTGGAAATAATGAAAATAAATAGTGAATTAATTAACTGATGTGAAAAATGAACAGAAAAGCAGTGTGCTAAAAAAAAAAAAAAAACAAGAAATTGCTATTATAGAAAACTGATAAGTGGATTTAAAAAATGTTTTTTGATGCAATGTTAAAAACAGTCCTGCTAAAAAAAATTGTGCTTTAAATTTTGAGGTAATGATGGTACTTATTATTACTTTACTAGAATAATCCATCTTTATTTAACCATAGGGGTTTCACAATTCATTTAAAAAAAACAATTCAGTTCATATTATAATTTGGGTTGACGGTAGAACTCATAATCAATATTGGTTCATTTTGAGTGATCCAATTGATCCAGGATGTTTTAAACCAAAACTTCAACCAGTGTGACTCAGAAATCAATACCTGGTACTGAACAGTGCAGGTGAAGTTTTACAGATTCCTTGTATTTCTTGTAAGATAATCAAGTGCAAAAAAAAAATATGTGTACAAACAAACAAGAAAACAAGAATGAATGTCAAATCCATTCATATTTTAGTTTTATAAAGTTCAGCCCACTGTTGTTGTTTCACATCAAAATAATACAAACAGAACATTATTAGAACATTCTACCACACTGTATGGTCATACGTCTTTGCTAAATATAAGTGTTTCCACACATTGGACTGTAATGATGATCAGTTTTTGCTACCATCACGTGTGCTGTCCGCTGTGATGTCACTCGGTTGTTTTTATGTTATAGTAAAATAAACCTACCATGCCTCAATCCAAATGGCATTTTCCAATATTGATAATCGATTTATGTAATTTTGAAAAGATTGCATAATGGTACATGTTGATTCAATTAACAGCTTGCCTCAGACAGATCAATCTGATTGGATTGTAGGAATATAAATTGTTTAATCAACTAAGTTGATTAATTGTTACGCCCAAATTAATATATTCACAAACATCAAAACATATGCAAAGCATGGACAGGTTAGCAGGTTAATTTAGAAGAGATATGTTTAAAGCGTAAACTGACAATATAAGAACTTTATTTAAATTACTTATAACAGAGAACATTTTTAATCCATTAGCATTTGACCAAAAATCATTTGGCAACCATTCCAAATGATAAATTAACAGCTTTAAGCAGCAGAAACGCAAAATTAAGAAAAATGTTTCCTGTTTCAGCCATTTCTATTTTCACAGCTTTTGGTATCCTGTATGACTGTAAACTGATTCCGTGTGGTTTAGACAGCTGTGATGGTTTGATTGACTTCTCCTTTCCTCTTGCTGTACTGTGATTAATACAAATGCTAGCTCAATGGAAGTGACGATAAACATTCCGATTTCTGACAGAAAATTTAACATTGAGACGATGGCAAAAAAAAAAAAAAAAAAAAACATGCTGAGTTTCAAGCTGTTGAAGCTTAGTTTCACAGTCTGATTGCTTTGTCAATCAAAGCACAAAAAAACAGGAGCAGTTTTGTTTTGTTTTGTTTTTTCCACAGTGTGCGGATGAACAGCCGCACCTGGCTCAGAGCAGCATGTACGGATCGGCAGATTCTGTGCAGCCAGTGGAAACACACAGGGGAAAACGTCTATAAATAGCGTCAGGATCGATACCTGCTGGATGTGCTCAGCATAATTACTCGAAATCAAGAAAGTCAGAGTCTCCAGCTGCGCGGCTCGTGACAGCTGCTCTCCGTATAACCGGATCGCGGAGCTGATAGCGGCTAACGGAGATACCGTTACACCAAGAGACGTGTTTTATTGGGCGTGCATCAACAGGTAGAGTCTCAGGTAATATCGACCCGGCTGGAGACTTTAGCTGCAAACAAGCAGGCGCTTCACTCGTACTTTAAAAAAAAGACGGGTTTGTGTGACAAACTTAGCACTCCTGACCACATTTTTTTTTTTAAACAGGACTTGTTTTTAAGAGGCTTTCGCGGGCACGGCCCCGCTGTCATGTTCAAACCGCCGCTCCGACTACAGGCTGCCGCATTTTTATTTTTTTTACTGAAATGTTGCTTTATTCAAGGAGCACTCGTTTTCTACACGGCGTTTTGAGTAAAAAAAAACCAAAACATCTTTTTCACAACAAAATTGAACTGTGATGATAGTTGCAAAAGCGGCAGATGCCCTGAGACGAGCTGCGGGGCTCAAGAAGACTAGCGCTCCTCAAATTTAAACAGATAAACATGCTCGGGCGAGAGCTGGCGCTCGCCAATTCAGAGAAAAAAGTTAATGCCGCCTTTGGCTCGTAAATCCAACATCTGGCAAGATTTTACATCCCCGTGGATAAATGTACCTAAAAAGTGGGCGACTCAGCCGGCGCCTGCATCATAAGCGGGTTAATTTGTGATGATTTAAGGCTGCGCCTTACCTTCAGTTCCGCACTCTCCGCCATCTTCTATGTGTTTGCGCAGGCGTTGTGAGGTGTTATCACGTGACTGGGATGCACATTATCGGGTCTTCAATGCGCATGCGCAAGATCACAAGAGGAAAACAATTTCATTGAGCTAAATAAAATATATGGGTAGGATGTATTAAAGTGTAAATAGTTTGACCCTTAAATATTAATGTACATATTCCTTTTAAATCTCTAAAAAATTGAATAAAAGTTATTTTAGAATTTAATAAAAAAATATAACCTTAAAACTAAGACTTGCGTTACTAAATGTGGCATTGTTTTTATTTTACCACTACTAACTGTATTTGTCTACTCTGGCT
>BSAI01000104.1:5720631-5761464 GCA_036245035.1 Adrianichthys oophorus
TTTCTACGTACACATGGTTTATTTGATATACTTAGATGAATGACGGAGGGAAGTAGAAGTGGGGGGCTTTGCTAATTCATTGAACAATAGGCCATGTTCTGTGATGTTCAATTGTTCAATAAAGAAAATAAGCCTAATAATTCTACTTGGATAGGTCTTTAGTCTAAGTATAGCAAATAGACCATGTGTAGGTAGGACACAAGATGAGTACTTCTTTACTACTTGAATAATTTGTGTGTTTATTGCTGTATCAATTCTCCTTATAAATATATTTATCTCTTTTTTTTCCTATAGTTTCAAATTGGAAAACACTTTGCTTTTGGGAAGAGCATCAGTGCTGTGTATGCAGGTTGCACCCATGAAAAATGAGTCAAATCCTCTCTTCCAATGAAAAACAGCTTGTGTTACTGTTTCTGTCTCCTCTTGTTCTGAGCTTCTGGTAGCCCCGGGTGCTGCCGCTCAGGGACTTGGCATTACCTGTGAGCATGGGCTTTGCTGTATTGGTCAATAAGTGTCTTCTCCAAGACTGAGCATGCTTCATTTGATTGTTCAGGATGATGTGGAGTGGAGTGCAAGAAAACCAAAGCGGATGCACTGCTTTTTCAATCATCCGGTTTACCAAGTACAAGTCAAATGTAGAGTAAGGCAGAGCAGCAAGAACTCTGATATTTCGCTCTGCTGCTCATCTTTCAAATGCATGTTTCTCACTAACGTAGCAACATTTAAAGGGGATTTTCATTTGTATTAGATTTACTGCCAACACTGACATTAAAAAAAGCTACTAAACACAAAATCCTTAACTATTGTGCAATAAAAAAATTTCAACAGGTCCAGCAGATTAATTTCCCACTCTTAAGGCCTGCACAATGAATCTGCAAGCTTTTTAATGGTTACAAGTGAAAAGAAAAATGTGGAGCAAACTGTAGCACCATGCAAATGTTCAACTTTCAATATTTTAAATATAATTTTCCTATCTGTGAGATTTGTATAAGATGAAAAAACGTGAGCTAACTCAGTTTGGTGAAATTAGACTTTTTTCCTGACTCTTAGTGTTGTCTCATGATCTCAAAATGTTCAAACTCACAGGATTTTCAAAATGTTTTGTTTAAAATTGTATAAAGTTACAAAACTTCCTTTTAAGATGTCATAAAATGTGATTCAACATTTTCTTCCTTGTGATGTCAAAATGAAAGCAGATGTGTCCACATGACTGAGCAGATTAAACTTCTTTTATGACAGAGAATAGAAGATTTCTCTTAGATGATTTTTTTTTTTTTGGAATTATGACAGAAGATAATTCACCCTCAAGGACTTTATGAATCAGTTTTGCATTTCTTACGCCTGTTTTTACAGTGGAGGCAGAATGTTTTAAACAGAGTAAACAGGACAAATTAGTAGTTTTTACATTCTTTTCTATTTTAGCTGAACTGCTTCCTATAAATGCAGGTTACATATGAATCTGAAAGCATGGACTAAAAAAAAAATCTAGTGTCAGATGTAAACAATGATTATCTTGTGTTCCATTTTATACTCTCTTCCACTCCTCACTCACTTGCTGATCCAAGCGTGACGAAAGGTCAGCGGGGCAGCTTGCGTACGTTCTTCATCAATCCTGTTTGCTGTGTTGGTCTTTGCTGACTGTTATTTCACACTGTTTGCTTTTCTGGGGTTGGTTTAAATTTCTCTTATCTGGATAAACACAAGAGCAATTGAAATTTTGCCAGTTGTTTGGTAAAATTATATATTTCACATTAATGAGTCATTGCTGACTCTGTAAATACAATAAACTAATTATATTAGCGTCTGTTAAATGAGTCAATGCCTTATTCTTGGGGGGGATTCAATTCTAAATGACCTTTTGAATATTTCTAAAAACCATCAGAATTATCAAAAAAGGTGGTTGGCTCCCTCTGCTGGCTCAAGATAAAATTTCTCTCATCTAAGAAATCTTCAAAATGACAAAAACTACATCCCAAGTAAGATTATCAAGTAGTTGTCTAATGGGTGGGGTCAACACAAACTCCACCTCTCACCTGCAAAACTTGGAAAAGACGGAGTCTCCCAGATATTCGCAGATTGAACAAGGTGATGGATGGAAACGTTTTTTTTGTTCTGTTTTTTTAGGATTCAAAGTAATAAATATTTTTGTCTGTTTCTGCACAGTGTTGTGGTGGTTAGCGCTCTTGTCTGAAAGCAAGAAGGCCCTGGTTCAAGTCCCAGCTGGGACCTTTCTGTGCACAGTTTGCATGTGTGGTTTTCTCCTTGTGCGTTTCTGGGAACTCTGGCATCCTCCCAGAGTTCAAAAACGTGCTTCATAGGTGAATTGGTGACTCTAAATTGTCCCCAGATGTGAATGTGCATGGGTGTGTGTGTGATTATGGTCATGTGATGGACTAGCAGCTTGTCCAGGGTGTACCCTGCCCTCGCTGCTAAGGGAGCCAGGTAGGCTCCAGCAGCCATGTGAGATAAAATGGGTTAAGACAGTGGATACATTTTTAAGAGCGCTTTGCATTATGGAGGATATGAGTGAGGGTCATGTTGTAAATCAGGGATCCCCAAACTTTTTCTTGTGAGGACCACATAACTTTTCTTCTTTTCTGATGTGGGGCCGGGTCAGTTTGTAGGCTAACAGAAAAAGTGTAAATGTAAACATTTATGGCTTTCCAGAAAGCCACACACAACCAAATTTTAATAATCCCTTTCTGTAATCTTCCCAGAAAAAATACAAAAAAAAATCTAAAATTAAAACAATAAATGGGCTGTCCTCTGGAGAGCTGCAGCTCCTCACACATCTGTTTGTGTTAACTTCACAATAGTTATGGGAATTCTGGCTCTTCTTAGAAATCTGACTCTTTTGGCTCCCAAGAGGGAGTTGTTGTTTTTTATTAATAACTATATAAAGTTTTGCACAATGTAAATAATATAAAAAATATTGTTATACTTAGAAGTGTAAATTATGTTTGTGCTTTTATTTTTCCTTCCAGGTGACAATGATTTACAATTCTACTTTTACAGTGCAACAACACAAAATACTGGAACCACAACCCAAAACCCACTAGTTAAAGTGGGCAGAACAACAAAATAAAAATGTTTAATCATGGTAAAGGTTGGTATTTAGAAATAGCAAATATCTCAGCTTTGTGAAGCTGATCTGGTTTCTTCTGACAGTAATGATCGGTACCGGTCCTAGTGAAGGTTGTTCTCAGGTGCTGTACAGGTTGGTTGTGGAGTCGGTTCTGTTTGAAATTCTTTTCTTGCAGACTCATATTCTTTACGTTTTTGTGTTGTCATTCCTAGTTTTAGTTGCCCCTGACGCTCTATCTCTTCGTCATACTATGGTCATGTGAGGAACAGTAACGACACCCCCTCCCTCCCCAGACCGTGCATGACGGCTCTGCGCAAACACGTGTTGATCAGTCACGTGCGACTTGACGAGAAAAAAAGCAAGAAAGGATTTGCGACATTGCCTAATTATTAAAAACGAGCAGACTGCAGAAGGGGGGAATAAAATGTCACTGTCCATGCGGGTCTCGATCATGTGACCAGACTGGTGGGAAAAAAAGTTCATACCTCTCTGATGTTGTTCAGGGGGCCGGGCCAAATGTGGAGGCGGGCCGGGTCTGGCCCGCGGGCTGGAGCTTGGGGACTCCTGCTGTAAATGACACATGAAAGTTCTCATTAATAAACATTGATTTTAGGCATGCTTTGGAATATATGTGGTCTTTGTTTTTGTCTCGTCAAAAGTGTGTTTAAATCGTCTTGTCTCATGCTACTTCTCCAAAATACTGAACAACTGCTTTCAAAAGTCATAATTTAAAAAACTGTTACTTTCCTAAATTTTCATTTAAAATAAGATGAGTCTGATTTAAACTGAAATCTTTTAGATGCAAACGCTGTAGTGTACCGGGTCCTTTCAGGGACATGTACAGAAGTTTAAAAAAAAAAAAAAAAAATAGAACTAGTTTCTTGTGCACACAAGAAAGTCAGCCATGCACAGGAGAAAGAAACTCATGTGCAGCACCCCAGCTGATCAAACCCGGTGTATCTCTGGCATCAAAACAAACCACATGACTTTAGAACTCAGATATAACACAACGGTGACACAGGACAAGCAAAACTACAATGTCTTTGTAGGCGTGTCTAATGGTAAAATGAAACTCAATAAGCTCATATTCTGTCATACACAGGTAACTGACTCTGAAAAGGTCTCCTGTGGTCAAATGACCATTTAGTTTGTCGTGCGCACCAATTTGTTTCTTGTGTATCATGTACTTTCTTGAGTGCAAAAGAAACCAGTACAATTAAAAAAAAAAAAAAAAAAAATCTTTTTAACTTGTGTCCCTTTTAGGGGTTGCGTACTGATCGTTGTTTGTACCTAAAAATAATGATGATAATAACATTTATACACACTGCTCTTTTCAGATCTATTCATAGATTTTCAATTATGTTGAGGTCAGGTGATTGGAAAGGCCACTGCTTCAGTTCCTGCCTCTAAATGTAAGACAGCGTGGATTTTGAGGTGTGTTTAGAGAACCTTTCCTCACTTCAACTTCAACTTTTTCCCAGATGGCATTAAGTTAGTCCAAAATTTGCTGAAATTTTGTGGAATCCATTCTTCCTTTTACTAATGAAATGTTTCCTGTGCCGCTGGCTGCAGTACAAGCCCAAATCATGATTGATCCACCCCCATGCTTAACAGTTGGACAGAGGTTCTTTTCATTAAATTCTGGACCCTTTCTTCTCCAAACGTACCTTTGCTCATTGCTGCCAAAAAGTTCCATTTTAACCTGGTCGGTCCACAGAACTTGTTTCCAAAATGCATCAGGCTTGTTTATATGTTCATTTGTGAACTTCAAACGTTGAATTTTGTGGTGAGGACGTAGGAGAGGTTTTCTTCTTCTGACTCTTCCATGAAGACCATATTTGTACAAGTATCTCTTGACAGTAGAACAGTGAACCACAACTCCAGAGTCTGCAGGTCTTTCTGGAGGGATGGTTCAGTCAAACGTGGGTTTTGATTTGTTTTTCTCACAATCCTGTGAGCTGCTCTGTCTGAGATTTTTCTTGGTCTTCCAGATCTTGATTTAACTTCCACTGTTCCTGTTGACTGCCATTTCTTAATGACGTTCCGAACAGAGGATATTGGCATCTGAAAAGGCTTTACTATCTTCTTATAGCTTCTCCTACTTTGTGAGCATCAACTATTTTCAGTTTCATTGTTCTAGACAACTGTTGGGAGGAACCCATGATGCTGATTGCTGAGGCAAAGTCAGATGACTTGGAGTATTTAAAATCTTGAGATTTAAATTACCTGGCCTTTCAAAATGATTGTGAACAATCCATGACACTGTCAGGTCCCAGCTATTCCAATCAGGTGGTGCATACTATAAAATCTGTAGGGTGCCCAAACTTTGGCACATGCCATTATTTCGTTTTGTTATTTTGAAAGGGTAAATGATGGAAATTAAGTATATTTTTTAACATATTGAAAGGATGTCTCATAAACTGATGCCTTTAGAATGTTCTTTTAAAATTGTCCTTTGGTTCTTCATGCATTCTAATATAACATTTTACCTGGAGTGCCCAAACTTTCAATCTCCACTGTAACTGTGTCTTTTAGAAGGTTTAAAGAATAAAACTGGACCATACCAATGCTCATTTTTACATAAACTTACAAAGTAAACAATGAAAGTATAAGCAATATTAGGTAAACAATCAACTGTGTTTTTTATTCGAAATAAAGGAAATGTTTGTTTTGTATTTTGCAAAACTGTAATGCTTCTGTTACTCTTTTTTTTCTTTACTTCTTAAAAACTTTTTATTATTGTCTTACAGAAATGTTAACCATAAATAATTGTTTACCTCTTATAGAATGAAGTTGCAGCTTATGAAAGTTTAAAAATATAAAAAAAGGACAAAGAGCTGATGGTAAAAACAAAACAGAAACATTTATAAACTATTTTCTTTTATATAAAAACACACAATAATAGTTAAAATTTACATTAATAAATATGAACATAACTTCACATTTACCCAATCGATTATAGTTGTGTTAAGTTAAAATTTCCCATCTTGATATGTACTTTATGACACTAAGTGGTACTTCTTGGTGCTGCAAAGGATTGATTAGGATCTCTTTTTTAGAACCTTTAGGATTAGTAATGAGTAATTTCAACATAATTTAATTATGAAGAGATGTTAAAAACACACATTTGAAAAATTCTGCAAAAATAAAAGCAAAGCACATAATTTTTTTTTTTTTAATAATTTGTAATAAAGTCAAAAGGCACCAAATTTCAGAAAGCATTTGTCACTGCAGGATTTCTGTGTGATGCTGGTGAAGCCAGTAGATGGCGCCCAAGTCCTATAGAATAGACAAGTTACTTTTCTGTTTTTTTAAGCAATGTTCCACACAAACCTACATGATAGTATTGTTCAATAAAAGGAAGTACATTTCTATTCAATAAAGCAAAACAAAAAAAGAACATATACTCTTTAGCCAAACATTGTAAGCTTTGTGTCCAAATCCATTACCAGAAAGCAAACAAAGAATTTATTGACAAACTGGCTCTGCTGCTTTATGCAGTGGGAGGTGAGTGGCTGAGGTTTCATTATATCATCATGCATCTCTGCCATCTGTTTTATTGTTGATCGCCTGTGAAGAGACAGGTGTCGTCTCTCCACATGTGTTTATCCAAGAAAACAATCAGTCAGTAGACAGATATACTGTGAGACGACGGTCCCACAGCAGAATCAGGAGTTTCTCTTGATTCACAGCTAACATATTTAATGAAAAACTGTGATGTTTGAATCTTCTAAAGAATCTGTGACTGATGACTCCTAATGTTTTGTGTTTTCAAAATTCAAAAATACACAATTACAGATTTCAGATCCCCGTCTCACTGGGCAACCTGCCACACTAGGAGGTTTTAACTTTCTAAATGATCATTTAAAAAAAAAAAATTTTAATTGTTGCAAAAAATCAGTTTAGACTGCTTCAAATCAGTTTGAACAAAAAGGGTAGGGATGGCCCTGTTAACCATCTGACGCTTTGCTTTCATGTAGATGATAAATTAAGATAATTTTGAAGCCCAATTTCATCCATTTATTTTCTTAACCCACTGAATCCCTTTCAGGCTAACCTGGCTACTGTTGGGCAAAGGCCGGGTACGTCCTGGACAGGTGAACAGTCTGTTGCAAGGCCAGACACAAACACACACCCAGGGACCATTTAGAGTCACCAATTAACCTATGAAGCATGTTTTAGAACCATAAGAGGAAGCACAAGGAGAACATCCAAACTCCACAAGGTCCCAGACGGGATTCAAACTGCTCTCGCTGTGAGGTGGTGAGAGTACGAACCACTGTTCCTCAGCCCTATAGCTGAAATGGTTTGATGCATATTGCATTGTTAAGAGGTTAACAATATTAGGCACTCACATTATTAAAAAAAGTAATTTAATAGTTGCTTGCTTATGTGAAATGGGCAACATTCCATTATTATTAACTTCTCACTTTATATTCCCATGTTTGGTTTTAATTGTATATTTTTATACACTTTAAACAAATACATTTTTAGTCAGTTTAAAGAAAATAACTGTCGTTTTTCTTCAGACTCAAAGCTGCTTTTGATTGCACTCAGATGCGCTCAGATATCTGAAATGTTTGCTCCTCCACATCATTGCTGAAGGTCAGGGTGTCACATGGGTCACAGAGACGCACAACCGCAACCATGACGGTTCTCACTGAGGGATAAATTACTTATGCACCACACCCACAGATGTACACGCCCACACGGGCTAAAACAGCAAGAGAAATAAAAAGAAATGCAACTCACCAAAAAAGATTCATTAAAAAAAATGCAAAAGAAAACAAATCAGTCATCGGGTTTTTTTATGTCATATGAGACAACTAAATTAGGACATCACTTCCACTGGGTTCAGTGCGTGGATCTTGTTAGTATTCAAAGGGACAGACTTGTGCCACACGGGGCAATTACCTTCAATGAAAATTAACATTCGCCGTGCCTCAGTTGCATTATGCAAGTATCTGTCTCAGGATGAGGCATCCAGGGAACACCAGCCGCGTAATCAATATCTATTAGACGTCCCATCAGAAGAATTAGATTTCACTATTGCATCAGGCCGCTCCCCTGACTCCACGTCAAACATTATCAGCTGACATGCCACGTACCAGAGTGGCTGCATATGAAAGAGATCATGTTGATGTCAAACACTACAGGAGGGAATCTGATCTGCTGGAGATGTTGCACGCAGAGGCCAGAGGGTGTCAGGCTCATGCAGAGAAGGATCAGGATACAAAAGCAGAAACTGGTGCTCATTTTTATTCATTTTGACATGAGTACATACAGGGATAAAAAAAAAAAAGAAAAACTGGCGGGATTTTCTTCCAAAAACAAAATGTGAGTTATTTAAACTGCAAACCATCATAGAATGAGTGGTGGTGCACAAGAATTCCGTACAGGTTTTTTTTTTCTTGCAAAAGCCACCATCTGATGACAAAAGAAGTTTTGGGTCAGCGATAGAAAAAGCTCCATGATGGGTTTCAACTTAAAGTACTTATTCTGCAATCTGCTGATGTCTGTGGAAAAAATCTGTCACCGAAGGTTTTTGCTGCTGTGGGAAGTGCTCATCCAAAGGCAGTGGGCTTTATTTGGAAACACAAAGTGTATTTATTTGATAAAACAATTTGGAATTAATGATCCAGCTCAGAAACGTTGCCACTTTAAAGTGCTTAACAACATACACAGTGTTACAAACAATCTAAAGAATAAATTAAAAGAAACACAGAGAATGTAAAATGTAAAACAAATATTCAAACGAGCAACACAATCTTCATAATGTGATATTCTTAGTTCATATATCACAATTATACAAGCAATTGCACATCGTCACATAATATATATGTATATTTAATAATTTATGCTTATAGTGTTGTTTTTTTCTTCCACTAATGAGAATTGCGTAGGAGCTGACAGCTTTGATTCACTGAGACTTCAGAGAGTTTGAGCTTTGCAGCTGCACATGTTGAGCCGCAGCATGAGACCCATTCTGCAGGTGAGTCCAGACTTCTGGGACCGAACCAGTGGCTTCTTTTACGGAGACGTCGCTGCAGAACTGTCCTCCTGCAGGTGTCGAAATGAGTGCCAGAATCAGCAGTGTATCTACAGCAGGGCAGGTAGTCCTCATGTTACAGGCAGAGGGTGGACACTGGAGAGATCTGGGTTTTTTTTTTTTTTTTTTTTTTTTTTTTTTTTTTTTTTGGCTGTGTCGGGTTATGGAGGCAGCAGCGGGGATTTGAAGTTGCAGGCTCCAGTGCACTGACGAGGGGTGAGCATCTTGCAGGAAAAATGGTGAAAGGCGTCGTGAGCTTCTGGGGAGGAGCGAGTCCAACAGTTAGAACATGCAGACGAAGGGTACTCTAATTACAGATGAGCTAATAAAATGTTTACCCTTAAATTGAGCGAGTCATTTGTGAAAGTCAGCCTGAAAATTGCACATATGTTAAAAACGTTTTATATTTCCACACAAATATGTTCTCAGCTTAGCGTTCATTGTGTCCCAACCCCAAACTGTTGACCTAAAAAGAAATTTCTGCAACTGTAATTGCAGGTTTTGAATGTTTATTTATGAACATTCAGATGGGGACAGCTGTGATGCAAATGTAAAGTGGTCAACCTCTGATTGAAAAGGTTGCAGGTTTGTTTCCTGCCTTGCCTTGCCAATGTGTTGAAGTGTCCTTGGGCAAGACACTGAACACCACATTGCTGCCGGTGGTGAGAAGGTGTGTGCATGGGTGAATAGGACTAATGACTGCAAAGTACTTTGGGCCTTAATCTCATGGCTAAACATAATGTTTTTGTGTTTCATTTATGCAAGTCGTTTGAATATATTGTGTGCAATTAAATAAAATGTTGCTCTGCAACCTGACCGCAGTCAAACAAGGCGCCGGATAATAAAAGCTCAAAAGCATTAAAACATGCCTAAGCGTGACTCATTCTGGGTCATCATCACTCTAGGCAGAAAATGTGTGTATTTTGCTTCTTAAAGGCTAAAACGGCTGTGAGGAAATTGTTGTTTGCTTTATTCATGCACTTTTAAATAGATTTAGAAAACTGATATTGTTAACTTGGATGCATTTTGACGAAAATGTACATTTCTTGACATATTTTACAGTTTAGACAATGTGTTTAAAGTCCCTGTTGCCATTTTTTTAATCAAAAATGAACAATAGGTTTCAGACGTTTGGCTGATATTCACTTTAAGTTTTACTGAAGGGGTAGCTGGAATGCAGTGTGCTTTCCCTGGTGCTGTAAATCCACAAGTTAAGCAAACCAAAGCAAAGTAACTGTTTGAAAGCAAACTAAAAATGTTCCTTTAACTCTTTGGTTTTGCTGTATTTACAATTCTCAACAAACTTTAAGTTGTTCATAAATTTCTGTTGTGAACCCTGACGTAAAATTCTTGCGTGTACTTTTTGAACCATTACGTTTTATGAAAGATTTAGATGTTCCTGATTGCTACTTGCTTTCTTGCTTCTTGACACTTTAAATATTTAGGATTCTTTCAGCTTTAAAAAAAAAAATCTGTTAAAATTTGGCAAACATTCCGCTTTTTTAATTTGTTTCTTAGAAATTCCCTGATAAATATCCATTGTTTGCCGAAATCCTACTCCTGAAAATGAAAAGTAATCCTTGAGTATGTCCTCCTGGGTGTGAACCTGTTGAGTCCAAAATCTATTAATCCTTTACCTGCTTTGTTTGTGTAAAGATTTAACTTAGATTTAAATACAGTGTCCGTGTATGACTCATTTAACCTGTAACATTTAAGTTTGTGTAGAAAACTTAGACTTGATCTGAGCATCAAGACTTAAAAAAAAGAAAAAGATAAAACAAAGCAGACATCTATTTTTAGTGACATTTGTTTGTTTAATTCCTTCATGTTTGAAGACATCTACTTTAAAAAAAAAAAAATGTATGTAAAAGACAGAAGCCATTTCTATAACTATATTTTGAAAAGTAAATTCCAAATTTAATGTCAGGTGAGTCACATATCATTTGTTGTACATTTCCCAAAAGAATTTTGAATTTTAAGTCTTTTTCTTGAAATTCACATTTACAGATAAAAAAATGACCTCAAAAGTACATTTGAGCGTTCATAGAAAATCAGGTCTGTGTATGAAGCTCGTCCTGTGGTCTGTGCCATTAACCCCTTCATGCCTGACTTAATTTTTCAGTTGTAAACAAAAATATTCGTCAATTTTTGTCCCATTCAAGGTAATGCTAAATGAGGTGGCGTGCTGAATTTAATGGAACGTTGTGAATTAATGACATACGGCATGAAGGGGTTAAAGCAAAGCAAAGCAAAAGAAAATGCAATCCATGGTATGACAACATTTCAAAAAAAGAGCAGTCCAATAGGAAGTCCTACACTAAAGTCCATGAACTATACATTTGTTGTATTATAATATTTAATTCTTTGATCAAAATACTTTACTTTCAAGTAGAAGCTAAATTAAGGTAATTTTGGAGCAGATGATGCGTATCAATAGGAGTCAAGCAAAATATATATGTATTCATGTTTTCCTCCAATGGACCGGACAATATTGTCTTTTAGTTTCAGCAAAAATAATGCTGTTAGTCTAACTACCAGCAAAAAGAGTTTACATTAAAAAAAGAAAATAAATGAAAAGATATGTTCACGTGAGAAAAAAAGAGCAAAACCCAACTGAAGAAAAGTGTGCAGGCTGCCCCATGGTATTTAGAGTGACCCCTCTGTGTACTTGAACCCTGTATTTAAACAAGTGTAACATTAAACCAATCCTTTAGCGGGCAGGCGGGCGGCATTAGTTGATGTCTACTACATGTAACTGATCCAACACTACATAATGGTCTGTCCATTCCATTTTCCAGAGCATGATTTAGGAGCAAAGAACCTTTGCAAACAAAACAATGTGGTTTCGCTTGCATCTTTTGATATCTGCTGATCTAATAAAACTGCACAAGATGAAATGTGGATTTTTGCTGTGAAAAGGCCTGGATTTAAATGACCAACATTGACATGCAAATGTCACTTTTCATGTTTTGTGTTTTTTTAGGCTGAATGTTGTTTCTTCATATTTTTTCTCCCTAATAAACAGCATTGATCTGCATACAGAGACGGAACGAGACCGACCTCGAACAATCTGCAGCTGCTGGACCATCTCCTCTCTGTAGGACAGCTCACGCTTCATTTGATCCTGAAAATTATCTGAGGAGCACAAAGGCCCGAGTCAAACACAACCTTAAAGCTGTTTTTTTTTTAGGAATTGAAAATACAAAAATAAAAGTAGCCTTCACTCACTTTTTCTCATACCTTTTAAATGCTGAAATTCTTTCTCCAGCTTCTTCCTGAGCTCCACCTGCTCCACCAGCTGCTTCTGCAGCTCCTCTGCAAACACAAAGGATCCTGTTTATTAGAAAGAAAAACACTTTGCTTCCATTTGAATAATTTTCATTTCTCAAAAAAAAAAAAATAAAATAAATTGGTGTGTGCTGAGAAAAGCCACTTCAGGTGCTTTTACATGCATGAAAACAGCCATTTCACTGCTTTCCTTTCCCTGGCTGCCACAGTAATTGCCATGCATTGCCTGGAGGTGGAGACGACAATAATGGAGTCCCAGGGTTTTTCCAAGCGTTGTAAAATAATTAGCTGGCGTGCCTCGGGGTTATGGCTCTGTTCGTTAAAATATTAATAGCCTCTAAACGATTTCCCCTTACAATAATAAGTCAAAACTCCCACATCTCGTGATTAAGTGGTTAACAACTATCGGAAGACTGTAGGCCTATAAAATGTAAATGTGAAGGTTTTGGCACGTCATCCTTAGGAGGCCGTTTAAGCTCAATTTCAGAGGAAAGTGGATTTTTACGCTTTTAAAATGCGCTAATCCTAAAATAATTTGTGGATAATTTGGGATAAAAACAACAGATTTGGAAAATTGTAATTGTAATTTTTGGTCAAGATGATACAACAACAAAAATTCACTTTTTTTTTCTATTTTTAGAGGGAAAAATGAAAGATTACCTTTCGCCATGCTCTCCAAATCTCTTTCACGCACGCTGATGTCGATGCGCAAAGCTCCTCCTGCGCAAAAATCATCATAAAAAACACGTTTTAAGGTGTTCTAAGAAGTGAAAAAAAAATTGAAAATTAAATTGAACAAAACAAGAAAGTAACCTTGTCTGTCCTTTGGCTCCTGAAGGGAGGCTGCGTTGCGCTGATGTTGGAATTCAGACATGTGAAGATGAACAGCTAAACACGGAAAGGAGGCAAACAAAAATAAAATGTTGCGCTTTGGAGACGCACTTGTTTTAATAACTGCTCCATAAATCGGATCAGTAATTACCGTTGGGTCTGCGGGGGCTGTTTGATTGTTTGGAGCCAAAAGAAGAGATCACGTGACTGTCCTTTTCATACACCTGTGAAGGGAAGCAGACGCGCGCGGCTTCAGTGGAAGAGGCCAATTAAATGCCATTTGCGGGGGAGTTGTTCACATAATTGAGCCCATTTTTGCCTTAAAAAAGAACAAAACAAGGGTGCCTGAAGTTTATTGCAGAAAATTAGGCTTTAATGTCGAAATAAATATAGAAGTCAAAGGTTTTGAATGAAACAAACAGCTGGAATAAATACATAAATCAGCGCAGGCCAAATTTAAATTAAAACGAATTATATAAAAAAGGAAATAATAGTGTCTTGTTTATGAACTTAAAAAACAAAAAATGGCTTATTTCTACAACTGATAATCTCATAAACCTTGATCATATTTGTTGATAAACTGTATCAAAACACTCCTCCCCCCGCGGGGGGGTCATTAAAGTGCATTTATTCAGCTTACTTCATGAGGTGGGGAGCCGCTGCGCGCCGGTCTGTCCCCATCTGGTGACCTGGTGTGAACGCAGTCCTCCGGTGATGCTGCGCCTGCCCCCGGGCTCGGAGCATCTGGCTGCTCAGAGCTCTGCTCCGCGCTGCAGGAGATTCGGTCTGCCGCGGGGGGGGTCACGGGCTTCCCCCCCGCCGGGCGAGATCCGGATCGGATCTTCGTCGTCCGGACCACGGTTGGACTCCACGTCCACGTCCCCCTCGTCGTCGTCGTCCCCCACGCTGTCCCTGTCCGGGGATATCGATCTGTAGCTGGAGCTCTCGCTGATGAAGTCCGGGGAAAGGTAGCCGGGGCGCGCGCCGTAGCCGTCCCGGCTCCCGTAGAGTTTGGCGATGGTCTCCACATCTTTGACCACGGGCCTGAACGCAGAGATGTAGCTGATTTTCCGCTGGGAGGCCTCATCCCCGGACCTGTCCTCCTCATTCCTGGCGGAGGAGGAGGACCCGGGACTGCGCTCGTCCCCGTCCCGCTGATGGAGGGGGTGCTGGTTCAGATCATTTGGTGTGTTTGCGCTACTTTGGTCTGACGTGTCCAGCTCGCCCTGCCGGACGTCTGGCAACTCCAGGTGAGGTTTGGGAGGGGAGCCCGGGTAGGGCGGCATGGGGAGGCCGCCGGCGGCGGGCCAAAACATGGGGAACGCTGGGTAAAGGGTGTCCTTTGCGCCCGTCCAGAAGACGCTGGGGACGTTGGTTTTGGTCACGTCCGGCACCCCGTCGCTCTTTTTCTGACAGAGCCCATAGCTGGGGAATCCATATGGATGGTGGGGGAACAGGGGAGGGGGGATTTTCTGTAGCATGCCAAAGCTTTTGCTGGGGACCGGGATGACTGGATAGCTCCGCGCGCCGCTCCCCAAACTTAAGTTACTGCTCCCCTGCTCCTGGTCGGCCCGTAAAGTCTTGTGAGGGATCTCGGGAGAGCTGGTTAGCGCCAGGCTGGAAGAGGCCTGTGACTTTTGAGTCGAGGACACCCCCGACCCGTTCATTGGCAGAGTCCTCTTTCTGCTGCCCCCGTTGAACATGGCCTTTACATCCTCCCACGCGTGGTTAATATCCTCGGATGGGACTTTCTCCGTCAGTTTCAGGTGACGCCTCCACGAGTTGAAGTTGGCCGCGTCCGGCTGCAGATACTTGGACTCTGGGGTGCGATGAGAGTGAAAGATGAATTTATTCGGAGAGAAATACATGCTGCAAAAGCTGCATTTGATGCACTTGGCTCTGGAGCTGTTGTATCTGCCCGGGATGAAACTTCCTCTGCAGCCCCACGCGCACTCGTGCGAGACATCAAAAGCAAAATTTTCCGGCAGTTTCGGGGGGCTGTGCGCTCCCAGGAAGGACTTGCAGAGTCTCTCAGCCTCTCGTTTGGTGATCATGCCGCAGCGCCGGGATGAGATGGGCATGGCCCCCGCGCGCCGCAGGAGCTCCAGCTGGACGGGGGTGCACTGCACGCAGGTGATGCCCAGGGCCACGCGGCGGTTGTGGATCTCGTTGTAGCTGTAGTTCTTCAGCAGCGTGTTAGAAATCTGGGCCAGACACAGCCTCTCCCTACCGTCGATGACCAGGGAAACGATGGGCACGCCGTACAGGGAGGTCTCACTCACTTGGTTCGGTTTGAGGGAGCTGGGGCTGGAAAAACTCTGTGCGTCCTGCTTTAAACCTGGGGAGGAGCTGGCGTCTCGTCCCGCGTCTCGAAGATGTCCGGGCATCGACTCCATCCCTGGAAGCCTGGAGAGGAGAGCGCAGCACTTTAACGCGCTGTTCGAATTAAGAAAAAAATTATACATACATACATGTCTTAATAATTATTGTTAGATAATTAACAGGGATCACAAACCATCCTTAAAAATGTAATCTCACTTCATCAGCTTCAGGCCAGAATGTCATAGAAAAATGAAACCAGCAGCTTCCCGGGTTCTCTCCTCTGCTCCCTGTGTGGAGGTGGACGTCCGCTGCTCCTCTTATCTTTAAATCGGCTCAGCACTTTGGAACCAACTACTTAAGACTCGCATAAGGTCCTTACGCGCGTACAAGGACAGCAGGAAAATGCCGCCTGAGCTGCGCCAATGCGCTTACCGGGAAAGAAAAGAACAAGTCTAAGCTGCTTTCCTGGTAATTACACAGATCCAAGCGTGCGTCCTTACATTGTTAATAAAAGACTAGCCCTATATATAATTAAAGCTGCTGCGCAGATTAGCTTCAGCCAGTTCCTCGAAATTAGGTTGAGGCTGGCCTATCTCACATTCACCTGCGCATACTTACTTTTCGAGTCGCCTCACTGGAGGCCGCGGATCTACCTGAAAACCAACCCAACATTACTCTTTCCTCTGAAGCGTTGCCTTGTTGGAGCTGCGTTTACGCGCCAGAGAAATAAACACAATTTACGCACAATTTTACGCAAAAAAATAAAAACAATCTAGGATGTAAATCGGGGATGAATCATCGTTCAAATAAACATACCTCTATCTTCTGTTGAGGAGACACACTCGAGCCAGGTGTGTGGAGTAATAAAAAAAGAAAAAGAGAATTGGGCTAAAATATAAGATATTTGACCCTCCAAGAAGTGGAATTTAGTGGTAGTTGGAGCAGGAAGCAGCAGCATGCAGGATCTCCATCCTGTCAGAACTCGGGGAGCTGAATGGCTTGTAGACAGGAAGCACATGGCACCTCTCTCCCTCCTCCTCCTCCTCCTTCTTCTCCTCCTCTTCCCCCTGCTGTCATTCTGGTGTGTAATAGCTCTCTCTCTCTTTTCCTGTGTCCTCTTTTCACACACATTTACAAATGCGCGCGCACTAATGAACACATCGCTTGAAAAAATTGTTGCTCACAACAATCAGAAAAATAAATCATAATTCCCATTTATGACTTATGAGAGGCTTTCTCCAGACATTCAGGAACTGCTTTATTTGCAATTAAGACAGAAAAATGCACCATGTAGGCTTCTATTTAAAAAATATATTCATGTGTTGAAGACCCCGTGGATATGGTGGGTTTTATTTGTATCTTTTTTCCCTGCACCTCGCAGGGCAGCAGAAGCTACAACAAGGCCCCGGCTCATTTATCAAGTTACAAGACCATCTGTTAGTCTTCCACACCGGCCATGCAGATCAATCTGCAGGCGCGGAGACTCAGATGAACGCAGAACAACTCAAGTATGTAAAAAAAAAATGAGACTCGTTTCATGCTCTTTTAATCAAAACTCTTATCCTACCAAACAAATGTCTGAAATTTTGCAAATAAAGATGGGTGCCACAAAATGAAAAAAATAAAAACATAAATATTACAACAGAGATTTCCAAATTACGTATGATGTATGCATAAAAGAATTGTGACCCTTAAGCCAAAACTGTAATGACTTTAGACCATTGACTGTCAAAAGGCGTGACAGTGATGTCGTCATCAGTCACATGGCCTTCCAGTCAGTTTATTGGAAAGCTTCACAAACCTTCAGCATGGCTGTGCAAATGGATCGCTCCAGGATTTCACACACGTTCAAAGAAAAACATATTTTTGATGAAGATAATTGCCACACTGTAAAGTTTAACAGTAAATAAGAAGTAGTTTGAAAGCATAAGAATACTAGAAGGCCCACGAGGAATGGCTTAAACTTCTCTGGAGAAACACATGCATTTCTGGTCACATTTGCTGGTTTGAAATCCCTTAAAGTGAGTTTTTATTTCAAGCAAATTGAGTTTTCTCAAAGAAATATTCTCTATAGGTTGAGTCATGGTGTCAAGACTAATAATCGTCTTTCTTGAAACGTTTCATGTCTTATTGAAGCAGTTACATTAGTTTCAGAAGTAATGCCCTTCGAAAAACGCAATACTTTTCTTTTTTTCTTTATAGTTTTGAAAGTCGTATTCCCGGTTTTGTTTTGAACATCTCGTGGATGCACATCAGTTCTGTTGTTGTCGATCACTATTACTCCTTTGTAATTGATCTCCTTTCCTGAGGTTACTCCACCAAATTTTTTGGTTTGTTCCACTGTCATTTCTTTGGGTACTTCTTCTGTTGCACCCTTGACTGGGTCACCTCTGTCACACTGTTGCCTCCATCACATTGTTCCTCTGTCATGTCACTGCTGATGACCCAGTGTTGTTGTCACGTCTCTGTCACATGACCGCTTTAGGATGCGGTTGCCTCTGTCACAGCCTCATTTTTGTCATGTTCTCATATTTTTTCTCAGAAAAAACTGCCTTGCTACATTCATTCTGTCCTCCATTTCCTCCTACTCATTTTTGTTTTGGTTTTTGAATGTTTTGGTAAAAGTTTTAAACAGTTTTTATTACAGCTTTTACTTTGGTTTCAATCTTTACAAATAATAATACTGTTGACATGGCGTTGTTTGTTCATTATGTGCTGATTTTGAGTTAGATGACTAACAAAAAAAAAAAACATAAAAATGAATGGATGTTTTATTAGGTTCATGAAAAGACACCAGGCTGCAGCACTCGGGGTCAAAGTTCAAACGTTAGGTGAGCAGCCAGTCCTTTGACGACTGTAATGCACTCACAGATTCGGTGGACAGCAAAAACACAATGCTGTGATTCTTACTTAAGTTTTTTCCCCCATGAATATAAAAAATAGACTCACGTTTGTAAAGAAAGTCATGTGACTCAATGGAATTCCATCACTTACTTTATTTTGAAATATTTGACTTGTTTATGTGGAAACATAGATCCATAGGGATGTATATGGCATCTTTTTTTTTTTTTTAAACTCTTTGACTTCAGGAGGTAATGCATAGAAGAAGAGACGTTACAACTTTACTATTCATGGTCAGGGGCGTCCCACCATCACCTGCTCCAATTACAACAGATTATAGAGATGCGCGCGCCTTCCACGTTTTCTGATGGGACATTTGGGACGTTGTCAGTCTAAAAAGGACACTCTCACTGCTCTGAGGAGGAACAGCCTGCAGTCCCAGAAAAGTGACAGAATCGTCACGGGCGGGTCTGCAGCCTGCATGCGCTCGCGCCTCTTTCACCTCCCTGCAATATTGATGCCTGATCCGAAGCGCATCCTCTCTCCTTTCACCATCAAGAGGCTTCCCCGGCAGCCCCCGCCAATAATTACAATTTTATACTGTAATTATTCCCCCCCTTTTAATTATTTAGGCCGCCGAGCTGAATGCAGCCTTTTATCGCTGCTTTTTTTTTTTTTTTTTTTTTTTTCAGGAGGGGAAACGTGAGCTGACACTACTGCAGATCAGCAGCGAGGGGTTTTTAATTAGACATTTCAGCGGTAATTTTAGGCGAGCTCTTTATTATTACTGTTGGATACAAATGACCCGGCCTCATTGATATGCGAGCGATTGTTCCAACAAAGCTTTAACCTGAAATATTCATGCGTTTCAGGTTGAAGTCATTAGGAGTCGCAACTCTCCAGGTGAACCTGGTGGATTATTTACCACGACTTGGAGATGCCACTTTTTTCTCTTTAAATAAACCTTTCATTTACAGGGTTGCACTTCCTCTGTTGTCATCCCCTTTTTGCTCAAGAGAATTTAAATTAGACTTAAAGACTAGTCATTTGGGAGTTTTCCTGCAGGAAAAAAACACGTTTTATTTTCAGTTTTCAGTCACAATTAACTGCTTTAATATAGTTAAAACCATTTTTTAAAGTAAACTTTTATCATGAAAAAATAGCCGCCGTGACGTTGATCAGATGCTTGTCACAATCCCAATCTTTATCATATTTGATTGACATATTTCTACCTCATTAGCATGATCCAAACTGTCCTTAAAACCCATTGTAAATCACTTGTTTTCTCCCCTGTAGTTCGTCATCCCTCCACTAGGGGCAGTAGAAGGGCTTTTACTGCGCACTTCAGAACAGCTGCGCCCATGAAATAAATAATTAAAAAATACACACTTTTGACGGTAAACGTTTATGATAATTTTCAAAACTTCATGGTGAAAACAACGAATCTATTGCTATTCATTTTTAAAATGACTATTTGCTGTATTAAAAAAATGCTAAATGTGTTGATGTTATTATTTCTTTATAATACAGTTTGTTAAAAATGTGTGGATCACATCAGAAACAGCGGGTAAATAAGATGTTTTTTTTTCCCTGAACACTTAGGTTCATATTTTTACATGTTAAACTTGAAAGCCATTTGGTCCAGTTTCTCACAAAAAACTGCAAAATACCACTTAATGTTTGGAAAAATACCCCTTTTTTTTACACTTGTTTATTTGTGGCCATTAATTCATTCAATATAAAATGTAGCTTTCAAATATTTGTAATAAATACATTATACTAGGTTGTATTTTTCTACAAACAACGTCTTTGACTTTTATTTTGAGAGTTCCTTTCAAAATAAAATCCATTCATGTGTCAAAAAAAATTCTCCTACTGCAGCAGATTTACTAGAATTAAAGATGCATAGAAAGTCAAGTAAACGAGGTGTTTTTGATCATTATGGATGGATGCATGGATGGGGGGACTCATTTTTGCTACATGTTTAAAATCTAAACAGACGTGACGAAACTAAATTCACTTAAAGAAAATGAATCAAAACTACAAACCCATTGTTTGTTTAACTTGTGCATTGTTTTCAATGCCAATGAGCCAGAATAGAGGGACAAAAGAGCCACATGTGGCTCCGGAGGCTCCTGACCCCTGTCGTACTATAGAAACCATCACCCAAAATATAATAATTGACGCTGTAACTCATGAAAAAATAATATTCCAGTTTTAATGGATTTCATCAAAGGGTTTGAAACATTTGAATGAAAACAAATATTTTCTGTCAATTCTTCCGTGGTCTTTCCATGAAAATGTGTGGGAAAAGCCATCGTTTCATATTCTGCAGCATGCACACTCACGGCATGCAAAGATAAATCAGGCCCAGTTCAATCAGGACAGCTTTAATAACTGCAGCAATTGAGGCCAAATGTTTCATAATTAACAGTTGTATCAGCACCCTATAAAACAGTGACCCCCATAAATCCACTTTTAGAGCCCAATCAATCCTCCTCCCGGACTGAAGGGCCCATCGATCCCCCGCTGCTCGTCTCACTTAAACGCCCTCTCTGGATGCTTTTTTTTTTTGTTGTTTCCAGTGAAAAGCGCGTTTCGATTGCACTTTTTATTGGAGGAGAGCCTCCGCCGAGAGGAAAGCGATGGCTCGAAAATGAAACGGTGACATTTTAATTACAGGACATTGATAAAGGGATCGGGGGGGACGGGAAGGGGGGCGGCTGTGTACCGGGCGGACGCTCATTGTGCCGCGTGATGCGCTAATCAAGTCGGACTGCTCGGTAAAAAGGTCACCGGCCGACACAAAGCGGAGACGCAGCTCGGTGGGAATTTGGGAATATGAGGGTCCGGGATGGCGATAAATGAAGACGCATCTCCAAACAAAGCGCGGTCAATATCCCGGACGGGGGGGGGGGGTCCCCCGCCAGACGCATTATCACTATAGGTCACAGAAAGCGCATCCATACATCATCTGATGCCATCATTTACATGTAACAGGGAGCGGTTGTGACAGACCAACCACGACCCCCCCCCCCCGCCAATGCAGGCTGCAGCTCCCTCATCAGTTCATATGACTTCCTTTATTACAGTATTCTGGCTTCTGTGTACAGTGCATATGTAAAGAAAATCCATCTTAAAACTGCATTTTGGAGTATTTCTTCGTTCTAATTGTGGTGAATCTGGAGTAGATGAAGAAAAGCCATTTTAAAAAAGCTTTCTTGTTAACATACAAACTCACAAGCTCTTTGTGTAAGGACTCTGTGCTTTAGTTTGGGGGGTCAGTTGTGTTCTTTTTGGTCGTGTTTTGCGTTGTTCCAATCAGTCACTCCAGGGCCATGTTGTTCATCACAACTGCTTTCATTTCTCAGTGTATTCTGTTTTTCAGATCTACTTTGTCAGGTCATCTGCTCTGCTATGACACCTTTTTTCGTTGCCATTTTTCAGTTTATTTATGAATTGTAATAGTTTCCGTCACCAAGCCTGGTCTCCTGCATACGCCTCCTGATACATGCTTTTGCAAGCTATATATAGATCCGTGGATGTCTTTGTTTTACTCGTATCTGGCATCTGGATCAAAACTGTACGGCTGGATAGCTCCAATACCGCTCGCCATTTTTCTTGCGCCAGTAATGTTATGTTGGGGCTGTAAGCTAGCGGGAGAGCGTGTAAACAGATGGATGATGGGAAGTGGCCAACGGTGCTGCCCCCAACTCCGAGACGAATTAGGCTATTAATGAACTCCTGCCGCTCTGCAGAAACCGTCCTAGAAAACGGCGCGGGCGTTTGGATTTTGGCTAAAAACCGCATCTTAAAAAGTGCTTTTAAAACAGACCAGAAGGTGATTGCAGTGAGACTTTCAGCTTTTTTACTCTCTTCAATAAAGCAATAAGTTAGTGGTGCAGAGGTAGAGCGGTCAACCTCTGATCAGAGAGTTTGCAGGTTTGGATCCCACCCATAGATCAAAGTGTCCATGTGGGCAAGACATTGAGCCCCACATTGCTCCTGGTGGTTACAGGTTGGCACCATGGTAAGGCAGTAGAGCCATGATCAGTGTGTGCATGTGTGTGTGAATGGGACTGTATCTGTGAAGTGCTTAGGGCCTTAAAGCAAGGAAGAAAATTGTTATATACTAAAAGTATATGCCATTTAGCACTGGAAATAAAGCTTGGTGAAGTTCAAACAGCAGGAATCAAACGTTTCCTATAAGGAGGCTAACAAGAGCACAAACTCTGCAGCCATGTTTAGTTCTGGACAGGTCCAGCTCCGCTCTGGAATCACCCTTTAAGAGTTTTCAAACAAAGATTTACCAACACCTTTGAGGCTGTGTATTCAAGTGTGAATAAATACAAATGGACTTCTATTATTTCAGCTGTAGCTGGAAATGCAGACCCTCCTTTTTTTGAAAAACAGTATGCTTTCTGACTGCCCTATTCTTGTACTTTAGATGCTTTAGTTATCATCAGGATTCTTTCCCATAAGTCCATTTGTTTTGTCAACAGTGTTAGTAAAACTGAGAAACTGAGTGAAGGGTGAGCACCTTTTTTCACCAAATAAATATATCAAGTAACTTGTATGCAGTTCAATGTTACTAAATAATGATAACAGCCTTTCAGTTTGTTTTCTTATCTAATTCAAGACTCTGGAACTGGAAAAAACAATGCCAGGATTCCATTTCATTTGCTTTTCATTAGCTCTGTTCTCTTCGCATCAACCATATTTGTTTTTCATAATAAAAACATTGTTGTAAATAATAAGTTGTCATTATTAGACTTGCTTCCAAACACTTGAGATGTTGTGAGTTTATCTAAATGAGCAGCTGGTACATATTAATGGCACATTTTCACAGGTAGCATCCAAGGTTTTAGTTGTTTTCACGGATTTTCTGAAGCAGGGTGTCCTGTTGTTCTTATTGCCTATAGTTTGATTTTCTATACCCATCTCTTCAAACATTCTAAAAAGGTGCTCTGCTAGCCTTTTTTTTATTGCAGAGAATATAGTAAAAAGCAAAGAATGAAACGTCTGTTTGCTCCTTCAGTGACATGATAAGACGTCCCACTATGTGTGTGTGTGTGAGAGCCCTGAAACATTGCTGTTCATCACACACACACATAATTAATCAGACTACCTGTCAATAGACATTCAGCTGCTTTCCTGCACAAAAGCATCGTACAAGGTCTTTGGGACACAAAGTAAAAGTTATAGTGAAAGATCCAATCCAGTCCTGAAGGCCGCTGTTGGGAACGTATCTCTTTGTGTTAGTTTGAAGGGTGCTTTCACACGGGGCTGTTTGGTCCACACAAAAGGTTTTTCATAGACTGACTTCTTGGTGTTGGAAAGAGAGAAAACTCACCTGAACTCCAGTGAGAATCAAAGAAGCAAACCTGGAACCACCTGAAAACCACCAGTCTCTGCACCTTCATGAAAGAAACTTGGAGTGAAGCTGAGCTGCAACTGTAAAGGTTTGATTAGGGGAGGTGCAAAATGCAAATCAAAATGATGTCAATGTCTGCAGAAACATGCATCACGTCATCTAAAGGGGGGGTTGAAATGCAGAAGTTAACATCAAAGATTAAATTAAGCTAAATTTCAAACAAGCTGAAAATTCAGGGACATTTTAATCCCTCAGCTGCACAGTGTAAAAGAATTAAAGGCTTGTTCTGTTGCAAAAATCAACATTTCCAAATAAAAAAAAACTTGTTTTGAATACAAATGCTTAATAGAGGCCCACTTCTAGCAACAGCTTATATGCTACTGAAGCTTCACTGCTAATGTCCAGCTGGACAATTTGTTTCTTTTTAAAGTCATGCAAAGAAGGGATCTGACTGTAGAACAAACATCTGCCTTCAGTCAGCTGCAGAGGGAAGCAGCGATCAACCTCGGAAGAATTTAGGTGAAACTTTTCCTTCTTTAGCTGTGCACAAGTCAAATAGTACGCTTCAAAAATGCATATCTTGCTCTTCTCCTCTTCTTTTTGTAGATGGGTCATCAACTATGAATCATAGATGGTCCTCAAGTTAAATTTGTCTCTGTAAAAAAAATTAAATAAAAGGTATTTCCCTTCACATGGAAGGTCAGATCTGGAGATTTTTGGGACTTGAATCTAATAAAGTCGGTAAAACTCACAGTATAGGAGAACTTATAATTGTCACTTCATTCAAAAGGTTGATGTGGAATTTACTTTTAGAGCAAATAAAGATAAAAAAACCCCAAACTTTTTATGATTAAAGGTTTATTTTCTTCTGCAGTAATTCAAAGGGACAATCACAGAGTTTCAGTAATTTTACAAACAAATTAAATTTTGTGAAACCTATAAAAATTACTTCATTTGACTAAAAACACAGTCTGATAATACCATGGGCCACTTTCCTAAATTCTCTCCAACAAAATCGATTTTTTTTCAGCCACAGATCTTTTCCAAAAAATAGAATACCGCAGAGAAGTGTGTTTATTTCCATAAATTCATAAAAAAAATTAACTTGTAGGAAATAGATTCAAGGCCCAACTGTTTAATTGATTTCAAGCATTTGTTTGTTTGATTTTACCGATGCAGTGATTCTGAATTGAAGAAAGGAGAGTTGACCAACATCGGAACTGGACGTTGCAGCCCAAATCATGACTGAATGTGACTATTTCCCTCTGGACCTCCAGCAGTTTGGGTTCTGCTCCTCACCAGTCTTCCTTCAGACTCTTGGACCTTGATTCCCAAATGAAAAGCACACTTTACTTTCTTTAGAAAACAGGACCTTGGACCACTGGCCAACAGTCCAGTCCTTCCTCTCCTTGGTCCAGTAGAGACGTTTCCTCCGTTGGTTCAGAAGTGTCTCGACCCGAGAAACCCCAATGCATCTGAATGTGGTGGTTGTTGAAGCTGTTCCTCCACATCATTCCACTCTTCCTGGATGTCTGAAGGTTCTTGAATCTTATCCTTTTGATGATCGGCTGAAGCCCACGGTGGTCTTTTTGCTGGTGCATCTTCTCCTGTCACATTTTGTCCTTCCATTAGACTTTCTGTTGATCTGCTTGGACACAGCGCTATGGAGAGGCATTAGCAGAATCTTCAAGATTTCATGCCAACTTTTTGAAAATCGTTGGCATGGTCATTAATGTTATTGGTGGCCAGCAGGCGTCAGCCAGTCAGGCCGGGATGACGCCATTATGAAATTGGGCGAAAACTGGGTGGTGGCAGCAGGAGCAGCTCTGATTGGACAATGTGTAAATGTCTCCGGACGGCGGCCGTCCATATCGAGTGCTACAGGTCGCCGTCCGGTAGCCTGGGGGTATGTAAAAAATGGTTCATTGTGCACCAGGGGCCATTTACAAATTTGTTCCTCTTCTTCCATGAGTAATGCAGTGAGCACAGTTACCGTATGATTTCTGACAATCGGACGGTGGCAGCACGGAGCAGGGGGGGTGGCTGGAGGTTAGTAGTCTGAAATCGGCCGATCATCAGACCATTTTGAGGACCTTGGAGACCCTCCCTTGTCCCGTTTTTTGCTGAAAAATGTGCATTTAGGTCGCTGAGAGGTGGCATTTTGGCACATGTGACCGCAGCACTGGCTGTGAACTTTAGGGGCTTACCTAGACTATGCCAGGGATCAATGGCGGTCTTCTGGCTAGCTGTCAAGTCTGAAGTCTTCATTCACTATATTGAACCAAATTGAGACAATTGAACCAATCTAAAACAATTTAATATCATCTAAAGGGAACCTGTGCAGCTTCTTTGAGTTTACCAGATGATTAGTTGATGAAACTCAGTTTAAAACATTCATGTTGTGCAGAATTCTGCAGAAATGTTTTACAATTCTGTTTTCGTGGGTTTTATGAGCTGGAACCCCAATTTATGTAAAAATAAACAAATAAATAATTGAAGTCAATAAAACTGCATTCCCTGAATCTATATTTTATGAAAGTTTATTTTTTTCTTTTGGAATTATGGAAACGAATACACTTTCCATGATATTCAAATGTTTTGGAAATGTTCATCTGGACTAATCAAGACTGACTTCAACATCAGTGTAAAATCTCAGCCTTGTTAAGACTGAAGTATTCTCCGCGTGAATGAAGTTTTCAACTTTACAATGCGTGGAGATGGCACGTTGAGTGTTGCTTCAGCGCCACATCTTTGTGCTCCGTTCAGGCACAGAAGCATCTGCGAGGTCTTTTCACCGAGCATCTCGGGTCGCCGTCCTTTTAAGAGCAGGTTCATATTTTATATTTGCTGCTTTAATAAACTCACGTGCACTTTTGATTTAGGAGTGGTTAAGATTTAACATCATGAGGTGAGAGTCAGGTTGTGACCCATGAGCAGAGTTTTAATGAAGCTTCTCTGTTCAAGGCTCCCTAAAGTTGAGAATGCAGGATTGTCCTTGACGCTCGCTGAGTGTCTGGGCTCTTCCTCAGTAAACTGGGGGTGTTGTTGGCTCAGTGTCTTCATCAGGGAGAGTGTTAAGGTGTCCTTGATGAAGACTCTGGACCCTCACATGGCCTCCAGTATGCGATTGTGACCATGAGAGTGCTGCATATGCAGACTGTGTTTAAGAAGATAATAAGAGGTGCTGCAGAAGTGTTTGTGTATGTGTGTGAAGGAGTGACACACTGTGTACCAAGTGTAGACAAATTAATTTACCATTCATTTTTCAAGAGCTTTTCACAGGTTAAAGCATGAATTAATAACAAAGAATGAAGCAGATGTTAATTAAAAGTTGACTGGAAATAATTATGAAATGCAAATGATGAGTGAACTCAGGACAGGAAGGTGCTAACAGGTTTGGGTCATTCAACAACACGACGTGTAAATGTCAAAATGTTAATGAAGAAAGCATCAATTTTTTCTGCTTTTAAGGCCGCGTGAGGAGCTGAGGCTGCGCCCTGAGGGCCGGATCCCATTTGTTAGGAAGCGTCATCTGCATGGTTACCTGAAGGCTCCTGGAATGGATCCTTCACTCTAAGGTTGGCTAAGTTTCGTGTGCTACATCCAGGGTTTGGTTTCACTCAAGGATCTGGAGACTGAAGTTGTGCTGGTCAGGGCTCTGGGGGAGTGACAGCTCTATCAAAATCGGCTGAGGGATAATAAATAACACTAAAAATACACTTAAAAATGAATAGCAACAATAGCTGTTGTCCAGTGTCTATGAGGCATTTTCGAGTCTAATACATGACAGGAAGAATAACCTGTGAAAACGCTCCTTCCCGCAGTGAGATGTTCATGTCTCTGATTGAAGAAGATCCTCAGAGAAGCCTTGGTCTCATGCAGAGGATGATGATGAAGAGGATTGTCCAAACGTCACAAAAGTAATTCAACATCTTCTGTGCCTACCGTAAATATAGATAAATGCAATATTATAAAGAGAAAAATCTGGACATCTGCAAATTACTTTAATGTCACTCTTTTGCATTTGTCTGATTTGTTTTAAGGTGTTTTTTTACTTTTTAGTATTTTACTGTGCGTTAACCTTGTGGATTTGAAAGGTACAATCTGAATAAAACCTATTATTATTATTAAAGTCAAAGTTATCCGAATGAACGGATACATTTTCCAGACTGATGCACAGTCTTATACCTTCTACCTACAGTTGCTCCCTCAATCATCAGTCTGTGGGCTTTTAAACTTTTAACTATTTTCGGGTTAATGATAACAGCTTTTTACAAGAAAAAGTCTAGGCGGAAACAGATTTTTACAAAATAATTGACACACCTTTAAAATTCATCAGTGAACTTTTGTTCAAATAACTTTTATTGAACACGTTTGTGCCAACAGACATAGAAAACAGAAAAAGAGAGGCGGGCTGTTCAGTCAGTCATATCACAGAACTGAGGCTCCAGCTGCGCATCAACATGAAACAAAGGCTTCTGAATGAGACACCAGGTCATCATGCTGGTCATCTACAAACAGGCTGACCATAAAAAAATACACAAATGAGTCCATCGTTAATGGCAGAATCATAATAGAAACATTAACACGTTTTTATTATAGTTTTTGAGTTCAATATATTGTAAATCTGTTACATTTAAGGCTAAAGTGTTCAGGTCCACACATCACATATCAAGTTCACTTGAAAATCTTGGAGTTTCGAGCACGACCAGCAGAAGCAGCGTTCCCTGATGAGCTTCTGATCAACCACAGGACTGAAGCGCTCTGCTTTGCAGCCTACAGCACACACTGTACACCTTTCCTGGATGGATCTCTGTAGAACATCATCATAAAGAGTTCTACTTTTCTTTCTACGAAATCAAACGATTAAAAGTGCAGAGAAAAGGAGTGGCAGATGACAAATTAGAAACATTTTCTATACATTTTTCTACAAATCCTTCAAATATAAAAACTGACAGGGTAAATGATCATCTTCACCACAAACGTTCTCATCACACTCTAATTCTAGCCTGTTTGGGTCTGAGACACATTTTGACATGGCTTCCATCTTTAGGCTGTTTCTATTTCAGAGCTGGAAATGCTCAGAAAGAATTACGGCTGTAAAAAGATGCAGTTCTGGCTTTTCCTAAATAACATGCAGCATGTTTTGATTATGTCACAGATCAGGTAATTCTTCATGTGCCAGTAGTTTACAACAAAAAGATGTCTCTTGATTCCTAAACTATGCATATCATACCCCTACATTTATTTTGTGAGCCATAGAAGTAATGCGATTACATTTCAGATTATTCAGATTTCACCACAGATCAGTCAGGTTTCTGAATTTGTTGGAGTAACTTCAGAGTTTAGCTCCTCTTTGGTGTATCAAGCACTCAGATATTTACTTTTTTTCTTCTATTATCTGAAAGTATTTCAATGATGACCTGTTTTCTTTACATACTTAGATATTTTGGTTGCACTGTGAATCTGAAATTTAAAAAAATAGATATCAAACTCTGCTTTTTTCCCCCCTTTAAACTGTCTCTTCCTTTTTCTTTCATATTTACAATTATTTTATAGTCACGGAGGTCATGAAGAAGGAAATAAAAATAAAAAAAAAATCTGCTAAATGTAGAAACACAGTCTAAGCCCAATTTCTATAACAACCGTTAATGTGCAAAAAACCCCCAAAGTGCAACCAAATTGTAAACTGATATGAAACACAAGAAAACCTGTTTTCATATGAACAATACCAAGAAGATGGTTTTCCATGACGGAGTTCAGGAATGAGATTATTTTACAGTCTGCAGGTTTACTGGGCAGCACATCAATATTAGAATAAAGTCGGTATTAGTTCAACTTTATCCCTGGTGAGGAAATCTCATCACCTAAACTTTTGTTCTGGTCCAGATGTGCAACGCAACATCGCAAAATTCATCAGAAAACAGTAAAGCATAGGATGGCCATGTTGGATTTTTAGATTTTTCAAGTTGTGCACCGTTTTGGACCACAAATATTTTATCTTCCTTCATCAGAATGCTCAGAACATTTCAGGTTTTGCAGGATGGTACTAAAAAGAACACTTTGTGTAAAAAAATAAAAAGAGTAGCTGATAAACAGCATGTAATGACCAGATTTTTCGTTCATGTAAGTACAGTTCATACAAGCAAACGTTCTTGACTCCTACAGTCAATCGTTTGTGTCCATCAGAAGAGGGTTGGAGGCATCACTGAGCCTGCTGAGCTCGCCTGTCCTCCAGACAGCGGCAAACCCACATAGACACCACCTCTGCATTTCCGTCATTAAACTGGATGATGAAGGGATGATCCTGCAAAAAAAAAAGAAAAGTTACAAGTTTGACCGTCAAAAAAATTCAGCGAGAAACATTCAAAAAGTTGTTTTAGAATAATAAAAGCACAAAAAACGTAAAAAACATTTCCCATAAATTGATATTTTGTTTCAAGACTGACTTTCTTTTGAATAGATTTTTAAAATTAAAGGGTTGTGTTTGAAATGAACATGAAATTCCTCCTTTCCAATAAATGTCATCCCCTCTTTATATAATTGTATAAACAGTCGTTATGTTGTAATGAACTTAATTGGTCATAAAAAAGCACCAAAAAAATGGTTTTCTTAATGAAAGAGAAAGTACAAATGGCTATCAATACAATTTCTATGCTACGTTAATATTTTTAGTTTATTACCAAACAGATTGGAGCCACAAAAAAATATGATACCTTTACGTTAAGTGCACAATCAACCCTATTTTTAAAAATAAATTTTAACAACGAGTCACAAAACAGCAATAAAAAAGAAATCAACCAAACAAGAATAGTGTTAAAACTGGTTAAATATCCATCCTAAACATATTTTGAAGGATGATTTGTCAGGAAGTTTTAAAGGAAAACAAAAAGCTCAATCATCTCCATGTATTAAGTACTAAAGCTGAAGTAACTGAGATGATCTGTTTTCCTCATAATAATGAGCCATCGAGACTGATTTTCATTAGTTAGGTCCATAAATGAAACATGTCTCTATCGTGGTGATTGTCAGCATTGACTCGATGCAGAGATGGCTGTATGTCACTGACAGCTGTCCCAATCAAAGCAGTTATCGGACTGATTCCCAGGCCTGAGCAGGAGGTCAGGTGGAACACAGAGGTCAGGGGTCAGTCGAGAGGAGGTTGTAAATGAGATGAAGCCATTCAGGCCAACAAGGATTTTTATTTAAGGCGTCTAGATGTCCAATTGTGGAACAAATGCAAGTTTAAATGAACTTGTCAACACTAATTTCTGCAACAGCAAGACATCGCCCCACAGTTTAGATGAGAGCAAGATCATCAGAGGAGGAGAAACGGTGTGTTTTTCAGCTTTATGGGTGTCTTGGTGAATGAAGACACTGAACTACAGGGAACTACATATGAAAAACATTTTTTTGGCCAATTCTGGCTTTTTTTTTACTCATAAATATGTTTTTTTATGAAATTGAATTGCCCCCTTTAAATAAACGAATTTAATCAGAAGGACCCAATCCGATTAAAATTGTGTTTTAACATGTTCCTGTGGCATCTTTCCCGTGACAGAGGGAATATGTAAAGAAAATTAAGATTAAAGTTGCCTTTCTAAATATTTCTTTATTCAAATTGTTGTAAATTAGGAGCAGATGAAAAAAAATGCCCTTTGATAAAGCTTGTAGCTGTGATGCAGCTGCTACAGCCGGCAGGCCACAAGCTCCACCTGCTCCGCTTCATTCTGATGCATCCACTTGAAGACAAATAGATCCCTGTACGTCTTTGTTGTCCTCGTCTGAGCTGGAATCTGGATCAAAACTGTATGGCTGGATAGCTCCAAGACCACAAACAAATTTCTCATGAACCCCTGCTTCTCTGCAGAAACTTAAATTTGGCTAAAAACAGCAAAATCCTAATTAAAAGACCACTGGGATTTTTTTTAATAAATCAAAAGAAGATTAAGACCAAAAAAACAACTTTTATCAGTGTTTTTTTTTTAACTGTCTTGTATGTGCACCTCGTTCTCGACCACCTTCATTTCACAAAAGCATTAGCCATTTAAAATTTAAATAAACCTATACAATTAAAAAAGAAGCATTGGTGGAATCCACTACAATTTAGTATTACCAGTATTAAAGACTTTCAATTCAATCAGGCACACGTTGGTTTATACTTGAATAACTAGACTAAAAGGACAGGCAATAAGAGCAAGAAAACTTTCAGAAAGGTATAGGTATGTTACAGCTTCAAAATACTTCAAAAGAAGACAAAGTACTTATTACCCAGGACTTCTGCTCAGTGCTTCAATTCACATCATTTCAAAATATAAACATTTATTTATTACAAGTAGATAGAATTCAAATAGACTAAAGAATAGTTTCAGAAATGTCACTTTTTCCATTAAGGGGTTTGGCAACAATAACATTGACACAACAGACTCTACAAAGATCTCTTCTCTCTTGAATGCCTTCCTTTTATATATTTTTTACTATTTTTAATGCATTTGCTGAGATTGTGCAGACAGAAATCAATTCTTCATATGTTTCCTGTCAAATAAAGTGGCAGAGCAATAAGAACAATGCAACACATTTTAGCCCCCCCTATCTAAACTCTAAAACATTTGCTGTTGGTTTCATTTTTACAGAGAACACATAACCACCGTCGTAGCTATGCTCTCTTAAACGTAATGCATTTCAGCTTGCTCTAATTATGCTCAAACTTTACAGAAGGACTGGGGGAGACACATCAATCCTGTTGTCCTTCTATTGGGCAGCTACGGTTAACAAAGTCTGAGGTTAATTACTCTCAAATAGGTGCAGGCATGTGTGTGTCAGTACGAGACTGGTAGAGTGGATGCTCCTGGGTGCCCCTAAGAGCCGGACACCCATGTCATCAATCATTGTTCTTTGTCTCAGCACAAGTCGTACAGAAATAAAGTGTGAAGTCCTCAGTGAGGTTGTTAAAATCAAACTCTCTAACCTCTGCTCCATAAATTAACCCTGACAGGCTGAGGCATCTGGAGGTGTTTGACCTGGATGAAGGTGCTCTTCATAACACAGACAACTGACAGAGCAGTGATGGTTGCTGCCATACACTACCAAAAGCTTAATCTTCTTTCGGACTTTTTCTTTCCGTTGAGCTGATTAGAGACATAAGCTCTACATAGATGTCCTTTGTGTAAAAAAAAAATATAAAAACTGTGGCTGCTCAAAGTACAATAGTCAATCCATGCTGTGTCAGTAGTACAACCAATGGTTGATTGCTTGTTGTCTGCTGTAAAATGCTTTTTTATAAACTGTACCCGGACACAGCTTTTACTGATACATACATTAGATGATGCTTTATGGTCAAGATCAAGTATATAATGTATATTTGGTAGATCTGAAGGACCAGGGTTGGACAGCCCTGGTTTTCTTGCTGTGAGAACAGTAGATTTCCATTTAACCCTTCAACACTAGAGCTTTAGGTCCACTGTGGACATTCTTTCAACAATTGTAACTCTTCAACCGTTTGCACAACTGAAGTAAATTCAGCAGAATCTGAAAGCAGAGAAAAGCAGCAACGTGTTGCATAATGGTGGGAACTGAACATGAAAAGGGGCTTTTCTTCACCTCAGAATCGGCTGATTACGCTGGTTGCGTAAACGGTCGAAAAGTTACAATAGGTCAAAGGGCGTCTGTTGTTTAGGTGTCGCCGGCAACATCTCTGGCCTTAAAGTCCCACTCATCTTTTCATTTCTTGTAAAAGTGTTCTCAGTGAAGAGAAAAGGAAGAAAAAAAACCTGTGTCCTTTTCTAGGACATAGTTTCTGCAGAGCGGCAGGAGTTCATCAGAAATTCATCTCCAAGTTGTGGGCGTGACCATAGCACATAGCAAACCCTCCACCACTTCCTGTCACCCATCTGCTTAGGCACTCTCTCCCAGCTAGCTTACAGACCCTCAATTCCCCAACCTAACATTACCGGTGCAGCAAAAATGGTGAGCAGTATTGGAGCTATCCAATAAGACAGTTTTGAGTCACATGCAACTTTAGATGAGGAAAACAAAAACATACATGGATCTATTTGTTCACAAGTGGATGCATCAGTGGAGCAGCTTCAATGTCACTGCTACAAACGTTTTTACGCTGAATTCTTTCACCTGCTCCTGATTCACAATGATTTGAATAAAGAAATCCTCAGAAATGCAATTTTGAGCCTACATTTCTTTAATGATATCCTCCATCATGAGAAAAATTCTACAAGAACATGTTAAAACACCAAAAACACAGTTTTCGCCGCAGTGGGTCTTTAAAGGGTTAAATATTAGCAGTGACTCTCCATAGAATCCCATTCTATTTTAAACTCAAAGATCAAGTTGGACAACTTTAACAACACAATCTAGGGCCTCTTAAATAAAACCAAAGTAAGTAAGTAAAAACTTATAATGTAGGAATTAATCACGCAGAGTGCTTTATTGTATTTAAGGGGTTTGACTTTCTGTAATGGCCATGCGTTGGTAAAGGTAATGCTGGGGAAGGCCTCATTTGAAAGTAGCATTAATCACCTTCTAGTCCTATCAAAGTGAGATCATCACCTTCAATTATTCTGCTAAAAAAGAAATAGCCTAAACCCTTGGGAAATCCTTTTTAACTCTTTTAATTGTTTAAAGCCTTTAAAGGTTCTGTTTAATCCAAGATTAATTTATGCAATTTTAAATAACACAATGTATGATTAATGTTCAGAAAAAATGAAAAGGAGTTGGAGGCAATCGTAACATAGCACTGGTCATCACCTCATTAGAATAGTGTGAGTGGAAACGTGGCGAACAAGGGTTTCTGTGTGTGTGCATGTGTGTGCGACAACTGCAGAGGCAGAAAGAATAACTAGGTCTTTGCAGATTTACATGCTAATCATTAGCTCCCACTGGAAACTGGCTGGCACAGGTGTGCATGTGTGAGTACAAACTGTTTTTTTAAAAAAAGACTTTCGTAAACAAGTGAAAAAAACATTTTTTTTTCTAGTGACCTCTCCTTTCAGGAGTCTCCAGTTGTCCAAGCAGTCACGATGAAGTAAAAAGCAAATTAAGAAAATAACATTACTGTTGTAGAGGAAGAAAGAAGGAAATAACCAAATAAAGAAAATCTTAACTATAAAAAACAAACTTGTTCATAATTTTATTGTTTACTCAAGCCAACTGTTAGATAAATAACCATTTTAATGTAATCTCAAAGCTTAAAAGCTATAAATGTTCAAGCAAAGTGTATTTCCAAGTCTTATGAATCCCATGATCATCTCCCTGAAGTGAAGTGTTACTCTTGACCAGGGATGAATGCTGAGAGTCGCATTCCTGCTCATTTTCTAACACACCCCGAGCTGGCATTCTGATTGGCTGGACAGACCTGATCCAAGTGATCAGCTGTGAGTGGGCAATAATATCTGGAAATCATCCAAACACTCTCGAGGCCTGGATTTGCCCACCAAGACTACTTCTTTTTTCAGACGTCTTTCAAATGTCAAGCATTAATAACCATGGGACTCTGCATAAGGGCTAATTGTTATTTGAATGGGATTGTTGTGCAGTAGCGGAAGGCCCATAGAGGCCACAGGGCCCTGCCCTCCCTGAAGAGAGCAGGTAAAGACGTCAAATGTATTTGTTTTTTAAATTACATTTTCTGTTGCTTCAACAAACTACTGTGGGCCTACATACAAAATGAAATAATTAATTAAAAAAAATGTTTTTACTTGATCTGTGAATTTCTACAGCCAGATGTATAATTTATTTATTATAAAGACAAAATAGCCACTGATGTACCACGACAAATACAAATTAAAACATTTTGCCAGTCTCTGTAGCAGAATTTTGCAGTCACAGGGTGATGAAAGTGCTGCAAGAAAGGCTGCAAGGGATTTTTGTTTTTGGAAACAGACTTATGTGGTGAAGTCAGTGCTCCATCCAAGGAAAAATGGCAAACCTAACAGGCCAGAAGCACATTTCACTAAATTCAGCAAAATCTTCATTTATTTACTTGTTAGCAAAATGGATGAATGTAAATGTTTTTTGACAAAGTTTGTCTGAGCAAAAGTTAAAGCTGACAGGTTGTGAAATAGCCAATGTACTTTTCTGATTTCCCTGCAAAATAGTGGCATATATGATTGCATCTGGACACAGTCAGGACAAACTGACCTGAAGTACCTCTCTGAATCCATTAAGAGGGTTAAACAATCAAGACTTCATTTAGAAAACTGCATTAAGCTATCTGTGCTAGGATTAGCAAGTTAGCACAACTGGATGATGGATACTGCATTGTGGTAAGAAGGCCCGATGTAGAGCTCGATATGAACTGTTGTATCTTTTCTGAACACATTAGCTGCGTCATGTTTTTTTGTGTTTTTTTTTAACTGGCATTGTGAGGGCATAATTTATTCGAGCACGTTAAACAATCACCTTGAAATGTAACTGTCGACAGAGGTACCTCAAACATGGTACAGAATGCGTTATTGGAAAACACGCGGGCAGTTTTGAAGAAAAAAATTCTTGGATGAAGTAAAAACATACTTTTTAGCCATCTAAGCTAATGAAACAAATGACATTTCCACATACTGTCATTTCATTCTTGTACTTTGATACATTAACATAACCCAAAATGTCCAGGAGCATTTTTGTAAGTTTACTGAAACTTATTAGAGAAGGCCAGCACAGACACAATCGTCTTGATAGAAAAACTGTGCACCATTTTCCCTTAAGGACAAGAAAAAAGCTGATTTTTTACTTTTTACTTTCCTTTTTTCTTGTATTATAAACTTCTTGAAAAGACTATGAACAAATAATGAAAAGAGGTGCATAATACTGTATATAGTTACGTGAAACCAAATTGACTTGTAGTGTTACTCTTTATAAGGTTGGTGTTTATTTCTTTTTTCTCAATCTGATCTACATCTCAACAAAATTATGAATCACTGGTATAAGAAGAGGTTGAAATATTTCCTTTTTAAAACAACATGTTTTAGTCGATGCATCACTGACTTGTAATATTTTTTTTCAATTCAACTATTTTCAAAATGGCTGCAGCACTGGCACACTGCAGTCTGGTATGTGTAAATGGAGTTGACATCAATGAGGACCCAAGGGTTAAATGTGAAAACATTTGGCTGCAAAAGTGCTGACAGAAGAGATTAGGGAACACAAGACACAGATGATCTGGCTTCAAAAAGGCGCAATGATACGAAAGTGAGCGTGTGAAAATCCTCTTTGCACATTACTCTGTGTGAGAAGACCTGTATTTGTAGTATTGTGAAACATCTACCAAAACTGAACTGAAGCCTATTTAATAGGACATTTTTTGTTGACATGAAAATAACATAATATTGTCGGAGTCTATAACAAATGCATCAGAGTTTAGGGGAAGTCGTAATAACTCATCAATAAAGGCTTTAACTATGAAGCAAAAAAAAAGTAAACAATGGTTTATAATGTAGACAACTTACTTACTATATCACCAATTACAAAAATGAATTTAGCAGGAAATTCATAAAAGTGAGGTCAATGTGTGGTTAGATACCTCAAGCCTTGAATTTTATTCCCCAACCAACATTCAATGAGCTACAAGCACCTAAGTACACCTAACCTAAGTACAGGCAATAAGGGACTATTAATATAATAAATATTTCTTTTTAAAATTTTATTATTTTTAAAATAATAAATTACAGAAAAAAAACACTTTTTTATTGTTTTTGTCTTTAGGAGTGGAAGACTTCTTGTCTTAAAGGATCCATTTAAAAATCAAAATCAACAGGGCTTGTGTAACACAAAAAAAGCAGTTAAGCAAAAATACTTAAATGCACTAACGTACAGCGGGGATTGAATGTTTGGGCACTCCAGGTAAAATTTTATATTATTGTGCATAAAGAACCCAAAGAAAGATTGAAAAATCTCTAAAGGCATCAGTTTACAAATGAGACATCATTTTAATGTAAAAAAAATGTGGTTTTATTTCCATTCACCCTTTCAAAATAACAGAAAACAAAATAATGGTGTGTGGAAAGGTTTGGGCGCCCTGCTGAATTTCTAATGTAAACTGGCCCCTTTCGAAAAAAAACGTGGCACTGTCATGGATTGTTCACAATCATGGTTTGCAAAGACCAGGTGATTTCAATCTCAAAGATTTGAAATAATCTGAGTCATCTGACTTTGCCCCAACAATCAGCATCATGGGTTCCTCCCAACAGTTGTCCAGAACAATGAAACTGAAAATAGTTGATGCTCACAAAGTAGGAGAAGCTATAAGAAGATAGTAAAGCCTTTTCAGATGCCAACATCCTCTGTTCGGAATGTCATTAAGAAATGGCAGTCAACAGGAACAGTACAAGTTAAAGCAAGATCTGGAAGACCAAGAAAAATCTCAGACAGAGCAGCTCACAGGATTGTGAGAAAAACAAATCAAAACACACGTTTGACTGAACCATCCCTCCAGAAAGACCTGCAGACTCTGGAGTTGTGGTTCACTGTTCTACTGTCAAGAGATACTTGTACAAATATGATCTTCATGGAAGAGTCAGAAGAAGAAAATCTCTTCTACGCCCTCACCACAAAATTCAACGTTTGAAGTTCACAAATGAACATATAAACAAGCCTGATGCATTTTGGAAACAAGTTCTGTGGACCGACCAGGTTAAAATGGAACTTTTTGGCAGCAATGAGCAAAGGTACGTTTGGAGAAGAAAGGGTCCAGAGTTTAATGAAAAGAACCTCTGTCCAACTGTTAAGCATGGGGGTGGATCAATCATGATTTGTATTGCAGCCAGCGGCACAGGAAACATTTCATGAGTAAAGGGAAGAATGGATTCCACAAAATTTCAGCAAATTTTGGACACTAACTTGATGACATCTGTGAAGAAGTTGAAGTTGAAGAGAGGATAGGTTCTCCAAATGAATAATGATCCTAAACACACCTCAAAATCCACGCTGTCTTACATTAAGAGGCAGAAAAGGTTGCATGCCAACTGAAGAAACTGGATTTCTGAGGAAACAAAGGAGGAACGAAGGAAAATGGTTGGCTGAAAGCAAAGAGGACTTTTGAAAGCATAAACTAAAGGTTTAGCAGTGGCCTTTCCAATCACCTGACCTCAACATAATTGTAAATCTATGGATAGACCTGAAAAGAGCAGTGTGTAACAGACATCCCAGAAATCTCAAAGAACTGGAAGAGTTTTGTAAAGAAGAATGGATGAAGAAACCTCAAACAAGAATTGAGAGACTCTTGGTTGGTTACAAAAAACGTTTACAAACTGTGATACTTGGTAAGGGGGGCAGTCCAAGGTACTAACTCTGCAGGGTGTCCAAACTTTTGCACACAACATTATTTTGTTTTCTGTTATTTTGAAAGGGTTTTACTACAAAATGAATCCATTAACCTGTGGTGAAATAGCCTGTCCCCAACTGACGTCTGTCTCTAATAAATGCCGGGCCGGCTGCCAAATTTCTGGGAAAAACGCAGAGACTACTATTGGAAGATATATGGTATCTCTCATTTACAATGCATGGATGTTTATAGATCAGATTCATTTCTTTTCTAAAGCTCTACAAAAACATCAGTAATTACGTCTCCAGCATAGCTCTTGCTGTGTTAAGAAAACAAATGGAAGACAAGAACGCTCACATCGATCAGACATATTGGATTTGTGTTCCACCTTCTGATCAAGTCACTGAAAAAGTCACGTGACCAAAGCTCAGTCCCTAATTGGTTGATACGATGCCTCAACCTCACCAAAGTTTAACTATTTGAACTCTTGACGCGCTGCGCCTGTCGCCCAAATCGCGCTTCGACACTTAAAATGTGCTACTGCTGGACTGACGGGCCGAGGCTGACGCTCAAATCACGTCACAGGACCGCAGATGGCATTTGTATATTAAGTTAACATTGAAACTTGATGCCCCTAAAGTGTGAATCGCATTCAGTGTGAATGCAGAATTAGCCTGTGTGTGCATGGAAGAGCGTGATTCTAAATTGCTCTGAATGTAGCCTTTTTTTTAAAAAAAATATGTATGTGCTTTGAAAGGCTAAGACAAACAAATGTGAATTGGTGAGGAAGCAGTAGAATACAACCTTTTCATAAATGTTATGAATGAGTGTTTTGGAGAAATTTCAAGTATAAAATATCAATATTAATTTTTTTAAACCTTTCATGAGAAGAAAGAAACATTCCTGGCTCCCATCAACATCAGATTATCCTTTATTCATTTCCTATGCCCACTTGAGGATGGTCATGAGGGAGTTGGAGTCTATTCCTGTCAGGTGAAGGCAGGGTACATCAACCAAAGGGCCACATAAAGACAAACAACCACACACACTCACCTTCATACCTAAAGGACAATTTAGAATCACCAACTAACCCATGAAGCATGTTTATAGCAGTTAGGTTGATATTTCAGATAAATTGTGCCCATCTGCTACACCGTTCAAACATGTAGTCATATAGATAAGCTAATTCTTCTTTAACAGTCCTTGTACATCGCCTGTTCATCCTGGGAGAGGCTTCCTCCTTCATGTGGACTTCCCTGAGGTTTCTTAGACTAGAAAAAATATATTTTAAAAATCTGTACTGATAATCTGAGAAATAACACCACCCGCAGAGCAAACAATAATTACTAGTGTGTACAGCAGTGAAGCATTCTTTGATAGGTCTACATTACAGGGAGTTAATCTCGAATTGAATCCACAGATAACAAGTTGGTGCAAATGTGGCTGTTCTGCATGGCAGCAAGTACAGGGAAGAGAGTGATGGCACCTGCATTAACATACAGATAGAATAGGGAAAGAGTTTTAATGTACTCAGGAGGCTGGGGGAATGGAGAGGTTTAGAGTGGGAAGAAAAGGAGCAGGGAGAAGGAAAGAAAGAAAGAACGGGAAGACAATCAGAGGGCTGGTGCCACAAAGGCAGGCATCCATGACCTAATATCTCAGTTCATCATGCAAGGAAAAAATTAAAGGCCTGGAGAAGGACAAAAGAAATGTGTGTACAGGAAAGATGAGAAGGATGAAGAGAAAGCATGAGTCAAAAATAGAAAGAACTGTCA
>BSAI01000104.1:5761474-5783133 GCA_036245035.1 Adrianichthys oophorus
TCAAAACCCACGTTTGACTGCACCATCCCTCCAGAAAGACCTGCAGACTCTGGAGTTGTGGTTCACTGTTCTACTGTCAAGAGATACTTGTACAAATATGGTCTTCATGGAAGAGTCAGAAGAAGAAAACCTTTTCTACGCCCTCACCACAAAATTCAACATTTGAAGTTCACAAATGAACATATAAACAAACCTGATTTTGGAAACAAGTTCTGTGGACCGACCAGGTTAAAATGGAACTTTTTGGCAGCAATGAGCAAAGGTACGTTTGGAGAAGAAAAGGTCCAGAGAAGGATGAAGAGAAAGCATGAGTCAAAAATAGAAAGAACTGTCAAAATTTGAAGGGAGCTCCAGGATCACAATGAGAAAAAAGTGGGACACTGATAAGAGGAGAAAAGAAAGCAAGAACAAAAATGAACGTGCCACCAAAGGATGTGCAATGACATGAACTAAACCACTGAAACAACCTGAACATAGAAACATACTGAACAACACACTGTGGTGCCAGAACCTATCAATAAGTAATTGTGTTAAGACTGATGACAAAAAGGAAAAAACAAAATACTTAAGTAATACATAGTAATGCTTAATACTTCTACTGGTTGGGTCTTACGTTGGTGAAAGAGAAATTTTTGTTTCAAGATTCTAACTCTTCTCTTCTGAGCTGCAAACATATGTTAACCCTACGATCCTTTGTTGGTGGGAAGACGGGGTTACTTTTGTTTTCCCTGAGTAGGGGATTTCCCATTATTTTCATCATTTCAAGCATTCGTCACATGCACCTGTATGAAGGGTTAAGGCGTACAGGTGCTGTGTTTTTTGGGGGGGTTGTCTGAGCCCACAGAGGGTCCTACAGAGGAGTGGCTGCATCTTAAGGGGGATGCAGGTGTGTCTTGCAGTTCCCTTGAGTCTCGTATGGCCACCTTAAGGAACGTCATGAAATTGGAACATTCGATTGCTGTGTGTATAGTAAGTGTACCGGGAAGTATTCGTCAGGATAATGCAAATCACATGTACATGTGACGTGCGAGTGTCTTACGGTTCCCTAACGCCACATTCTAGTTGTTAGTAAGGCGCGTGGTCTGGGTTGTAACCAGCATACGTTTTTCAGATGTAAAAATCATGATGGTCAGCACTTACTCAGAATTTGGCTGTTGACAAAAAGAAGAAAGCGCAGAGAAAAAAACCCAACTAACTTTTAGTTCACAAGATTTGTTTACTAATTAACATTCTTACTAGTTAAAAGAATATGTTTACTAATTCTATTTCTCACTATGATGGAGTAGGCGTCACTTTTGGAGGAGAGGACCTTATTCTGTATTTAATTAGACCCATTTCAATCTCTTTCTTATATTTATGACCAGTCTGTCTAACACAAACAAACAAACACACAAACACTTTATAATACATATAAATACACCCAACCCTAGTAAAACACACAGAAGTTTACTGTTCACTTGTTGTTTATACCACTGGCGTCTTGTGCTAAGCAAAGTTATGTGTTCAGTGTCTGCTAAGGGGGAACGCTTGGAAGAAGTAAAATACTATTTAATGATGGAGTAAGATCCCATGGAACCTTCTTGGAAGGCACAAAGTGCTTCACAGACACAGTCCCATTCACAAATGCACACACACATTGACACAGTAATGGAGGCTATGCTGTCCAACTCTAGAGCAGCGATAAGCAACTCCAGGCCTCAAGGGCCACATTCCTCCATGTTTTCCAATATATCCTGCTCTGACATGTTTTAATTGGCTGGACACCTGAACCAGGTAATCCGTCATGAGTAGGGCTTGGATTTCTGGAAATCATGCAGACACAGCGGCCCTCAAGGCCTGGAGTTGCCAAACCCTGCACTAGAGCCAACCTAAAAACACCAGGAGCAAAGTGGGGTTCACTGTCTTGCCCAAGGACATTTCGACACATGGCAGGGCAGAGTGGGGACCGAACCTGCTATCTTCCAATCAAAGGTTGACCGCTTTACCTCTACACCACTGCCTCCCCAGTTGCCATTCAGAGCCATTACCCAGTTGTCACATATAAGAACCTGCAACCGGAAAACTGGAAATTATGTGAATACCAGATGACATGTAAAATTAAAGATTAATTTGAAATTTTGCCTCATTTGTTAAATGGTTCTTCATTTGTTGTTTTTCTTGAATAATAAGGTTCTTGTTTTGTCTTACTATTATCAGATGTAAATTATTGGACTAAATTTGATTAAATTGGGAAAATTTGAATATTTTTGGGTAAATTACTGGTCCAGGGGAGGGGCTAAACAGTTTTAAAGGTTGCTCAGGTTAGAAGAAGTAAGTCTTGTGTTTTTGGTTGGCTATGTCAGTTACTCTTGAAGTAACAGAGGAATTTTAGGTCAGCTTTCTTTAAAAAATTGACAAGTTGTTTGACTGGTAAGTAACTGTCAAATGCCCAGCTCCTAAACTGCTTAACTGGGCAGGTTGCTGCCTACTGAAATGCCAAGATTTAGTAAAAAGATAGTAAAGCAAAAACTCACAAAAAATAAAACTGACTGAATCAGAAGGTTTTTTGAACACACAATTCATCCACCTCCTCTCCAGTCACTGATCAGCCATGACATTCAATTGAAGAAAAAAAAAATCCAGTTGGTGTTCGAAAAAAGATGATTTTACAAGGAGCTTAAAAGCCCGTCTGAGCCCCTCCTTCCAGGTGTGAGACCGAGAACAGAATATCTGTTAGCACCTATGCATTTACACTCTTCAGCCTCATGTTCCCATGGTGCCAACTCTCCCCCTTTTTCTCTCTGTGGACACATAAGCTGCTGTCCATGGTGCTAAAACAGTATCCAGCGTGTGTTGCATCTCTTAAAAGCCAGTTGGTGTAAACGCGTGCTCCTGTGTGCTAATGCTAAAAGTGAGAAAATTGTTAAGTGCACAGTGGGACACGTCGTCAATGCGAGAACAAATCTGTGCTGGGCTCAAAGTATTACGCTTATGGTTTGCAGCCTAAAACGTTAATATGAAACAAAGACAATTTTAGACATTTCTTAAAAATTCTTTGAAAAACACCCCATAATGACAATGTTGAAAAGGTTCTTTTGAAATTGTTGCATATTTATCAAAAATAAAAAATCTGAAAAATGAGATGTGCATAAGTATTCACAGCCTTTGCGGTGAAGCTCCAAAGGGAGCGGAAAGAAAATAAATGAAAGAATGAAAGAAAGGAATTGTCTGTAGACCTCTGAGGTTTGTCCTGAGGTACAAGGCTGGGGAAGGATCCAGAAACATCCCTGCTGCCTTGAAGGTTCCAATGAGCACAGTAGCCTCCATCATTCGTAAGTGGAAGAAGTTTGGAACCACCAGGACTCTTCCTAGATCTGGAGGCCATCTAAGCTGAGTGATTGGGGGAGGAAGGCCCTGGTCAGGGAGTTGACCAAAAACCCAATAGTCACTCTGTCAGAGCTCCAGCATTCCTCTGTGGAAAGAGGAGAACCTTCCAGAAGGACAACCATCTCTGCAGCACTACACCAATCAGGCCTGTATGGTAGAGTGGCCAGACAAAAGCCCCTTCTTACTAAAAAGTACATGGAAGCCCATCTGGAGTTTTCTAAAAGACACCTGAATGACTCTCAGACCATGAAAAACCAAGTTCTGTGGTCTGACCAGACCAAAATAGAACTTTCTGCAGTGAATGGCAGGCATTATCACCAGGCCAATATCATCCCTACAGTGAAGCATGGCGGTGGCAGCATCATGCTGTGGGGATGTTTTTCAGCAGCAGGAACTGGAAGACTTGTGAGGATAGAGGGAAATCTGACTGCAACAATGTACAGAGACATCCTGGATGAAAATCTACTCCAGAGCGCTCTTGACCTCAGACTGGGGCAACGGTTCATCTTTCAGCAGAAGAATGATCCAAAGCACACCTCCAAGATATGGAAGGAGTGACTTCAGAACAACTCTTTCAACGTCTTAGAGTGGCGCAGCTAGAGCCCAAACCTGAATCCAATTGAACATCAATGGAGAGATCTGAAAATGACCATGTACCGACGCTTTCTATCCAACCTGATGGAGCTTGAGCGGTACTGCAAAGAGGAATGAGCGAAAATGTCCAAAGAAAGGTGTGCCGAGCTTTTGATGTCACATTCAAAACTGCATCTGCAGGAAATTCTTGTTTCCTTTTTAATATGAAAATATAAATTTACTGTTAAAAATCTAAAGTTGGGTAGGATTGGTTCTCCAAGTTTCTACATATTCAGTACTGTTGTCGTTCTGTTAAAAAGGCTATATGATAAATTGCAGTTACATTTGTTTAAGGCAAAAAGTCCATAAAGTAATGTCTACAAATTCAAGAGATAGTAAAGTGAAAGGAGATTTACCAAATAATTACAAACAAGTAGAAGGATGGGGAAATTGTAGAAATCCTGAGTTTCTTTCCATTACATGAACAACAGGCATGCAACTCATTGAGATGCATTATTATAATTTCCTTTTGTCAGTAGAAGAAATTACACAAGATTATGAAACATAGTTTTGTAAACCATAAAGATGTGACTGCATGCACAGGCATGGTTAATTCTCTTTAGCTAGAAAAAGAAAGTAAATGGCTTTCTCGAGAAGAGGGTCTCAATTCTACCTCAAGGTTTCTAAATTACATTTCTGACATTTTTCATTGGTGGCATAAAGTTCATTTCTGTTGTTTCCACGCAGCAATATCAACTTATCCTTGACCCAATACAGCTCAATCACTAAAGAATGTAAAACTGAATATTCCAAACATTAAAAAGTTAAAAACAAATTCTCTTTATTTGAAATTTTTAATGGAATGGATTAATATGAACACCATCTGTACAAATTCATTCAAACATATATTTTGTGGTCCTTGAAACCCATTTAATGGTAGATTCTTTTTAACTTACCAGTAGGTTGTTGGGTGCAGGTCTCTCTTTTGGGTTTCGTTGCATACTAAAAGAAAAAAAAATAGAGAATAATAATGAAAATAATCGCAATAATGACATTCTTCTAAGTGCACAAGGTGTTTCTATCATTTATGCATAACTTTCATTTGTAAAGAAGTATATGTGAAGAAACGACATAAAAATCCATTATGCCACATAAACTGAAAGAGGCTGATTACATATGCACACTCAATTTACTCTAGACAATAAGGGGATATTTGAATGTGTGTGTGCGTCCTCCATCATGTGCACATCCACAATCTGCTCAAATATATCGCACAAGGGATTATATGCTGTTAAAAGCAAACATAATTTATTTTTCACCAATTCTTGAGCCATAACCCACTTAGACTATTCAGAGAGGAGTCCTAACTGCAGAGAACCAGAACACCTGGGCCTCAGTCACTACAGAGAGGTGCCCTGTATGAGTAAATACAGCAGTCACTGGGGATAAACACCAGATGGGATCGTCCACTTGACACTGCTAAACACACACTATATTTACCTTTGATTTATGTTTGCTTAACTGTAAAGGTTACAAGTGGCTAATGAATCAGAGGCAAGCTCAGGTAAACAACGCACCTGTCCCGATGCATTAGAAAAACCAAAAGTCTACTGTAAGAAAGAAAAGCTTTCTATTTAATACCAGCATCACGGGCCATCAAAACCAATAAAACAACCGCAATGCATTTGCACAAAGAGGTACATGCACTTAAATCCCATTATATAGGCAGATACCTTCGAATCCTCTTCAATAATTTGGTTTATGCATTTCAAATGCAGCATGTGGTCTCTGTAAGTTCTCTGTCTGGCAGAGACAAGTTTGCTGGTTTTACATACATGTAGATTGAACAAACTAAAAAGACAAACATGAGGTCTGAAAAGATTGGTTTTTCCATTATCAAATAATCTCTTACAGCTTTCTACTTACCATAGAGTGATGAAGTGAACAAACATTTCACTGAACTCTCCAATAGGAAGCACTGGAGGGTCCTGAAAAAAAAAAAAAAAACATTTAGACCCCAAGTGTTATTGCACAATTATTATTTTTTTCATTCATTCATTCATTCATTTTCCAATCCGTTTTATCCCTTTCGGGGTCACGGGGTTGCCGGAGCCTAACCCGGCTACTCATGGGCGAAGGCAGGGGATACCCCTGGACTGGTCGCCAGTCTGTTGCAGGGGTATTATTTTTTTTGTGTGGAAAAATAAAAATAAAATTTCAAAAAGTTCATTACACTAACAGGCACATTTGCCCTGGCCTAGTGGTTTTAAGACCAATACTTTAATTCTGAAGTATTTTGGGGCAATAACATCTGAAGTTTTTCATTTTGAAATGTCTTTTAGCAAAAACTGCTCAGTTCAACTACTGGTGAATATGAAGACACCAGTGTGACAGTATAAAGTACTGAGAAAAGAAGTGTTAACCTCTGTTCTGATTTCTTATTACTATACCATATAAATGTTTCAAATGTAAAAATATTTAAAAAAATAAACAAGGAAATAAAAAATGTAGTTGTCATTCAAACCCAGACAACTTTGTGTGAAAAAATGATTGCTTCCTAAACCTAAAAAAATATGGTCAAGCTTTGCTATAACAACTAATGAGTCTTATGCAGCACTCTGTGAGAGCTTTTGCCCTCTTTTTTGTGCAGAATTGTTGTATTTCAGCAACACCGAAAGGTAATCAACCTTTTTTAAGGTTATGCTACAGAATCTCATAAGGAATCAGGTCAAGACAATGACTATTCATTGTGAATTTTCTCTGCACTTGACATTTTAATTAGTGATATCTTGGGACAGCATGAAACGACAGTAAGGTTGAGGTTTTTTAGTTTCTAAAAACTCACAATATTAGATTTTACAGAAGAAAAGCAGTGCAAAAAATCTAATGACCCAATGGACACAGGAGCAGGTGTAATACCATACCTTGAGTGTCAAGCCAATAGCATCAAGGCTACAGTTTCTGAATGGCTGTGAATATATATACACGAGTTCTTCATCAAATACAAAATGAAAGAAACATGTAAACTATTTTTATTAGCACTGCAGCAGAGTGAGTTTAATTCAGCTAAGCATTCCTGATCAGTCTGGATAAAATGAAGCTGAAAAGGAAATGAAAATGATATATTATTTAAAAGTTATTTGTGCCATTGGATCAGAAAAGTATTTGTTCTTGTTCTTTTATACATGGCCCAAACTTTTTACATGAAACTAACATTATTAAGGCCAAGTCCTTTCCTTGTGCGCAACAAGTAATAAACACTTGGACTTTACTCTTGGTTACAATCTTAAAACAAAAGCATTAAACTTAAAGTAAATTTCCTTTTGGTTTTATATTTTAGTGTTCCCAGTGGTCTTTAATTATGATTATGTAATTTTTAGCCAAAATCAAAAAACCTGTATCATTTTCTTGGGCATAAGCTGCGTTTCCATGGACAAAAGTAATCTGAATAAAAGCAAGATCAGAATAAAAATGTGTCATGTCAACAAGCCATTCAGAATACTCTGACCCAACCAGACTCATTGGGATCAAAATTTCTTTCCGAGTAAGATAGGTGGGTTATGCCGATTGTTGATCCAATTGTGGTGTACGTGAACAACATTCACATTGTGGGTCATTACTGTGCTGGCTTTTACGTCATGCATAGACGGTGTTGCGCATTCGGCAGAGAATTTGGAGCGCAAGTCTTGGACTGCAGTTCGACCAGCTGCTCCGCGTGAGCAAGCTGTCAGATTCTGGAGAACTGTATCTCTGGGTCATGTACACATTTCAAATCCGAACAAATTAAAGACATTTTGCGCATGTACATCCAGCTACAGTTTCTGCAGAGGAGCAGTAGTTCATTAGACTATCACCTCTGAGTTGTGGGCGGGACTGTTGGTGTGGAGCTACTCCGCCCCCCTTCCCATTGTTAAGAGCTCAGAGCAGGGAGCTTGTGGCCCGCACAGGATATTTTCTACAACATTGCGTTGACTTTTTCAAGCCTTAGCCTTTTTTTTCTCTAAAATAAAGAAAAAACTTACTTATATATGTCCTCCATCATCAGAAAAATGCAACAAGAACATGTTAAAAACACAAAAAACAGTTTTCAGCAGAGTGGGTCTACAATAAGAAAATCTAAACATACCTCTATCAGATCTTCATCAGCTATCAGATAAAGATAGATCTTTATCAGATATCAATGCATAGGTTTAAAAAAACATAAAAGAATTAATGTCTACTCCCTTGTGAATTTCTACAAATTCAAAGAATTTAAGTAGAAGTGAAACCCTGCTGTGGAAGTTAAAAACACCTCTGGGCAGTGTTCTCCATTTCTTGATGCTTGGATTGGCAAGCTCCCGCAAAGCATGATGCATGAACCCATTTAAATTAACAAAGGAATGGCTTCCTTTTAATCTCACTGCACTTTCCAGTGCTGCCACCGCTTGGATGAACAATTTATCATCACACGTAGACAAACCTGCATCCACAAACAAATGCCCTTGAGCACTGCACATTAAAAGCCTCAGCATGCGAACCATTTGTACGGAGAAAACCAACGCACTTCAAACTAGTTTATGGAGATAAGCGCAGACACAACCACAAAGAACATCTGAAACACAATATTTACTAAGTGTTGGGTACATCATTTTTGTTCTGGAGAACTCTGCAAAACTTGTTTGTACTTTGCTCACATATCAGCATTTATCTTTCTACTGAAACACGCATCATTCACGTATTCATGATTCTAGCTGAGAGAAACACTGCTGCTTTGATGTCGCAGCAGGCGATGGCACAAAAGACAAGCGAGCTGATGAAAGTGACAATCCTGTTTAAATTATTCCTAGGGTTGTCAATGAGCTCCACCATGAGACAGCATACACATTACAAGGCTACGAGGGTACAAGTAAATATACATGTCATTGGAATGAGGCAATTATTTGGCGAAATTAGATCAGTAATTACAGGCTTGAAAATAAAGTAGTACTTTCTTTGAGGCGCCATGTGTTTTTAAACAAATAAGAGATGAGGAAAAATGATGACAGGAGGCAGCCAACAAACAAACAGGTGGAATACATTTGACACCTTGGCTGGACAGGTTGAATTTGGTTCTCCATTTATTGTTTTCTGACAAAATAAAAAGTTTGAAACCGTCTCCTAACTACAACGTCCTGCTTTTTAATTATTTTCCTTGATTAAAAAAACTCAATTAGAGCTACTTCTTTTTGGTTTTCCAAATAATTCAGAAATGTCTTTTAAGCAGTACTTTTAAAAACAGTCTTTTTTTTGCATTTCTCCAGATCAACTTTAACTTCTGCAACAGAGCTTGTCTCTTCACTGAAACCATCAGGTGAGTTAAAAAGTGCAACATTATTTCACCATCAGCGATAAAACACAGCTTTCTCTTGCCTCTAGGGAAAGTAGGAAAGGGCATTGGAAAAATAATTTAAATGATTGATTAAACCAGCTGACTAATGAGTCGCTCAGCCCGGGTCAATCTATTATGGCTAAAAGAATTTAATTATTAATTATATTCAATCTATAGCAGTTAGGGAAATGTGACACCCAATGTTTAAAGTGCAATACGACTGACGATGGAACACTGCTTGGCTGTGACAGTGGCATTTTTGTTATTTCAAAGAATTTGACAGAAAGTCTTGGGAAAAACAACAAAGGCTGTGATTGCTGGTTATAATGAATATATACAGATTTTATACATTTGTTTGTCAACACCAATATATCTGGCCTAGTGGGTATGCACTATATGCTTGGATAAATACGTGGTCTGACTGAACAAATTGTGTTTGCCACATTAGAAGCAAGATGCCAATAAAAAAAGCAATAATAATACTAATAAGAGAAATGAAGCCAAATATTCTTTTACCATTGTTTAATCATATCATGCTACAGACTATAGCTGCTCTGAAAATATGTTTTAAAAAAAAAAAAAAAAAAAATGTCTTATGGGTTTAGTATCGGTGTATTTCAATGAAAATAACAAAAAAAAAAGCTCAGAGATTGCTAGTCTCATTAAACATTAATTTACACCAATAGTAATAGTTAAGAATTAAACAAAAAACATAAAATTAAGCAGAGGATAAGGCATTTTTTGGCTGTTAAGGTTTCCTCTTGCATCTATTTCCAATGAAGACAAGACAAACCTCAACAGTAATGTACATATGTGTATTGCCTGAGGCGGTTGTGTAGGGCAAAGGGTTGAGTGAATGGGGAGCAAAGCCGCCTCAGTGGTTTGCTTCATTAGGAAACAAAATATAAGCTTTCCGGGCCATTAGGACTGACTTTAGATGCAAAAGCACATAAGACGTCCACTCACCTCATCAACGATGCATTGCAGTAACTGGAGAGGCTAAGGAAGAGTTGGCAGCATGAAAAAGAAAATCAAAAACATCAATGGAATATGGTGGTTTTTCTGTGCCCTCTCATGCATCAATGAATTAAAAAATTGCACACTATTTTACCAAACAAAATATGATAAGAATTAGCAGGATGACATAGGATTAAATGACTAAAAAAATTAGGTTTAATATGGACATGCTTACATACATTATGAATTGAGAGCTATAAGGCTCCATTAAAAGGTGTCAGCAATAGTGCATGTTCTCTACAAAATGTGTGCTCAAAACTAGCTTAGTAATGCAATAGCTTTTTTTAATTGAAAAAAAGAACATCAGTAAAAAGATTCCTTAGAAATAAAACTATCTTAAAAAAGCATCACAGCAGACATAAATGTTATTGTGAATTTTTTATTTTAAATGTTTGTTAAATCTCAGCTTGATTCAACTTTTTAACACAACTTTTAAAACTGAAAGCTTTTCAGGTGCAAACATTTAAAAATCAGGTTCTATCCTGCAAAAACTTGGCTTTGTTAAAGAAGTGTCTCCTGCTGTTGCCATAAAGAACACAAAAAAATAAACTAGCATTTATATAAAATTGCATTTAGTAATACTTACCAGTTACAATAACAAAACAGCTTAAGAGACTAAGAACAATCACACAATCACCCTTTTGAAAGGAAGGTGGATGTTGGTCCAACTGTACTCTGAATAGATTTCAAGTGTTTTGTTTTTTCTAAAATGATTTGAACTCTATTATTGGGTTCCTACATTTAGTTGAAACAATATAAATATCAACCTTTAAATATTTTTAACAATAATACAGACTCTAAAAATTTGAAGGAAACACAAATATGTGTAACCACAAGAAGAACTCAAACACAATGAAGCCAGAGATTTAGCAATGAGACATATCACTCATTTAAAATTAAAATGGTCCACCACTTATTGAATAACCAGAGTTAGAGCATTCCTTGTCATCCAAGTTATACTCTCAAATCCAACACAGAAAAAACGTATGAAGTTAAAGTTGCCTTGAAAGCTTTTCCAATTTACCGTAATGCAAATCCTCAGAAAGCCCACTACTGCTGCATGGTGGGTATTTATTAGGAATGTGACGCTTCACTTTCCCCACGAAGTTTTGTTTCTGTTCAACACATGATTTGTGTATCACAAAACAACAATAAAAACTCAAAATTTCAGAAAATTCCTTGTTGTATTTCCAAATAAACACGTAAATATAAAGATAAACCTTTCAGTCTGCTTTTACTTAGTCTAATGTAATGTAATAAAACTATTTTAAATATAATACATTTAGAACAACGTAAACAAAAGCACACAGATTCAAAAGGGATGCAACTATTTACTTTTCCCACAATTTTTGTATTTTAAAGGCGTTTACTCACATAAAAAAATAATATATTGTGTTTTTATGCTTTAATGTCTTAATCATTGAATCATATCATTGAAAGAAGATGAACTTCTTATTTGCAAATCTAGCGAGTTTAAGCAGTTGGCATTCAGCTTCTATGTCTTCATAACTTGATAATGGTAGTTAGCATAACATCAGCACTGTGGGTTTGCTTTGTTTTGTCAATTTCATATTATTTTTAAATGCAGGCTGACAACAAAGGCAACAGACCATTTACAGAGCAGGAAAATCTTTTCTGTTATTCCACTGTAACAAAACTTACTATTAAGGATCCTTGATTTTTCTGAATCTGTAGGGCAAGAGAGAAGGAAAAAAAGAGAGAAAAGAAAGTATGTAATTAGTGTGTCAAATCAAGACAATGCACTTGGACACGTTATAATCACTAGGAGAAAATTATTACTTTCCTGTTGGCAGTTTCTGAGTATATACTAACCCAATTTACATAATGAAAACATACAAATGTTAATGGCCTTCCTCTCGTTTGTGGGGAAGGGCGTAAAAGATCCACTGATGATAATTTTCTGAGCAGTACTTTATTCCTGCGCCTCAGGTTGTTTAGCTGTGCGAGGATGCAGAATAACTTAACAAAAAGGGAAAAAACTTTGCAATCAACAAATGCTCAATGTATGGCTTTTACTGGTTTAAGCATTTTAAACAGCCAAAGAAGCGACCACTTGTTTTGGTGATAAAGACACAAGCAAGGCAGTTTGTGTCTAATGTTTAAAGACTTGGACATCAGCTTTGCCTTGCAAAGCCCAACATAGCACAACAAAATGTAAGTCATTTTGTTTATCCTTTTGCACTACAATCACCAGCATAATACACTTTTGTTTTTTAAACAACACTGCATGATTGAATGTTAAAAACTAGTTCAACAGATTGCACATTTCTCCAGGTCTTTTGAAAGTGCATTAGAGCACATATCGATTCACTCAATTAAATACAGATTTTCAGTCTTTAAATACCAAGAGACTCCTAAATAGTCTCTATATCCAGCTTCCCCTGATTCAGACACATTAAAACCAACTATAGAAAACTAATTTGTTCAGAATTAATTACTAAAACAAAATTGCATGCTGCTTCATAGGTTGAAATTGGATTAAGGGAGACTAACCTTTTTAATAATAAGTCAAGATGAAAACATCTTGATGGCCTCTAACACATATTTGAAGGAACTGTCAATCTTTGCTGGTTTTAGCAGAATTCAATGCTATTCTAATGATGGCTTTTACTAATAATTTAAATATAAAACATGTTAGCTGTATGAACATTGAACTTTAGAATAACTTTAAGACGAGGAATTTTGGAAAGCTTATGTTGCTTACTCTAAAATATGTATGAAAGTGTGTTTAAAATAGCTTGTGTATGTGCATGAATTGTGAAATAATGGATGCATTTTTACAAAAAGAGCCACTAAATTGTGGAACTCATCTTGCTTCTAGACAGTCTCACATTGAGCTCAGCATGAAAACATTCCATAAGTCACAAAAACTACTTAAAAATGATTTGAATTTTTTTACTATCACAATATAGTCCATCTGAGGGTTGCCTTATTTCCTACATTTTTCAAAAATAGGCCTACTCCTATAAAGGTAAAAAAAAAGTTCCCTTTATTTTAAGATAAAAAACGATGGGACATTATTATATTTGTATCAAATGGGTGCAGCTCACCTTTTGACTGAGTGTGTAAAAAATATCTGAAGTTATCTTAAAGTCCCACTCCAACTATATTTGATCTACTGTTAAAACCATTTACTGTGGTCTTTTAATTATGATTAGGCAGTTTTTAGCCAATTTTTTTTAAAAGTGTTGGTTTTTAAGATATCTTTTCTGCAGCACAGAAGTAGTTCATTAAAAGTTCACCTCTGAGTAGTGGACAGGACTAATGGCGCGGAAGTAATCCTATGTTAATATTTCTTTGTTTACAATCTCTCCCGCTAGTTTACAGGCACTCACAATCCCAAGCTAACATTAGCGTTGTGAATACAAAAACAGCTTTCAATATCAGAATTATCCAGCTGTACAGTTTTTAGCCAGATGGCAGTTCAGATGAGGAAAATAAATAGATCGCTAGCCTACTGGATCTGTTTATCTGCAAGTGGACGAATCAGAGTTGGAGCAGAGCAAGGAGACTCTGGTCCATCTATGGGAGTTCCTGTGACACAAACCTGGGCTTTTTCAAACCTTAGGTTTTTATCTGCTCCCGATCCATTAAAAATTGAATAAAGAAATACTTAGAAACACAGTTTTAACCCTAAAATATTTTATATCTTCTCCATCATGAGAAAAATGCTACAAGAACATGTTAAAAACACTATTTTCATAGAAGTTATTTAAAATTTTTCAAAATGATCTTTTAATTATGATTATGCCCTTTTTAGACAAAATCAAAAAAACCTGAATAATCTTCTAGGACATAGTTTCTGCAGAGTGACAGTAGTTCATCAAAAAATTTGCCTCTGAGTTGTGTGCGGGACTGTTGGCATATATGGCATAAAGTAACCCCGCCCCCATTCCCCTTGCCGTCTCTGAGTTTAGAGCAGGGAGCTTGTGGCCAATCCACAAATAAACTCTTTTTCAAAAGGCATTTTTAGTCTGCTCCTGATTCACAATGATTTGAAAAAAGAAATACTCAAAAAATGCAATTTTAAGCTTAATTTACTAGATATATGTCCTCTATAATAAAAAGACACAAGAACATGCTAAACATGCCAAAACATGATTTTCATCAAGTGTAAAAGATGTGCATTATGTGGCAAAATGAATAAAAATTCTCACAGCAGATAACGTCATCAACCCAATTTCTCAAATAGTAACTTTAAATAAAATGTTTTTTTTACCCTTTGAACACCAAATATTAGAGATGCATAAGATTCTGTAATTTAAGGAGTAAAACAAAACAAAACAAGCAGTACAACAACAAATGCATCTCCACCTCCTGTCAGAGGCATTGATGTGTAATAAAGTTCCAGAAACAGAGGCAAAAAAGACTGACATTGTGTTTCATCCAGAAATTCAATCAAATGGCAGAAAAATAACAAACGCAAAATAAAAAAAAACACAATCAACCAAAGAGAAGACGGCATCCATCAGAAACAAAAGTGCTGGCGGCTGTATACTCATCACATCAGGTCTCTGTCTTCAAAGACTTTCAGATTAAGCTTCATATAACTCCATTACCACTTCACAAAAACTACAAAGAAATCTCCAGATGTGGTGAAGTGGAATTAAAGAGACCATTTCTAGTTACGACAAATATGAGGTGAAAACAAAACAAACACACACAAGGTTGAGATCACAGCCCAAATGTTCATTCAAATCATGATGGATCAAGATCAGATGAAAACCCATGGTTTGAAAAAGCTTTGGTTTGTGACACAGCAACTGCCAAGGCCGGGCCAACGTCTCCCTGCTCCGCTCCAATTCTCATGCATCCAGTTGTAGACAAATAGATCCATTAACGTCTGGATTTTCCTCGTCTGAGCTGTAGAGCTGTAGAGCTGGATATCTCTGGTATTGCTTGCTGTTTTTCTTTTGCTATGCTAATGTTACTTTGGGGTTGTGAATGGCTGTAAGCTACTGGGAGAGAGTGAAAACAAAGATGAAGGAATTGCTTACTTTAACACAGCTCTGAAGTGAAAATAGCATGATGGAATATCAGTGAAGGGTTACTTACGCGCCAGCCGCAAATTTAGCAAATTTCTGATGAACTACGGCTGCTCAGCAGAACATTTGTCTCAAAAAACTACGCAGGCTTTTTGCAAAAAGCTCCATATTTGTGACTAAAAGATCACTGGGAACGATTTTACAAAAGATTAAAATATAGTTGGAGTTGGAATTTAAAGATGTACAAATAAATAAATAAATGCCCCAAAATACAGACAATTTTAAATTCTTTGTCATTTTTGTGCCCGAAAAAAATCATGAAGTTTTGATTTTACAAATTAACCGTTTCAACAGATGACACATAATTAAAAGTGTAAAAGTGTAGCCAGTCCTGAAATATGTTTTCTATTTGTAAAGAGGTGCAGGGGTCTGCATGGACAGCTGTGCAAGCAACTGAAAAAAATCCCATAGCATGGGCCTGAGGACTTTGGCAGGCTCTGCTTGACGAGTTGGATCCGAACACTCCCGCCAAACAGCTCTGAAACAGCCTGCAGGTGAACTGTCTACAGTGCCAGATGGAGTTTTGGCAAAATTAACACAGAAAATCAGGAAACACAGGAGATTGAAGAAGTATCAGTACTATTTGAAAGAAAGAGTAGTGGGGAAAATGTAACAATTACATTTGATATACAGTTCATTAGTAATCAAAACATTTAAGCCATATTAATCAATTTTCTCATGTGGAATCAATCAAAGTTCTAACTACTAATATTTTTATTTTTTAAAAAGGCAAAATTTATCTTGGTTTTAACAGGTGTTACAGACTAGAGGGGGGACCGATCTATTGGCACTAATTTTGTTAATTTTGAGTGATTGACCACCACAATGAAATACATTTGAAATCGATTTTACCCATCTTATCTACCTCCACAAGGGCCTGAAAATCATCCAGCCTATGCTGTAAGGGAAGGAGGACTGACGGGACTGCTGCAGGGGAAAGCAACAGTCAGTTTCAATCAGTGATGTCATCGGTTTGGAAGTTTTTTGTAGTAAAACATAAAATGACAAAAAAACTCAAAGAATTACAAATTGCTCTTCATCCAAGGCAAAAATAAGTTGTGGAGGGGTCACATCCAAAATGTTTTAAACAAAAAGGTTTTATTTAGCATTTGAATAACCACCAGAAACCTGAGTATGCTGCACTCAAAGCCAGTGATCAAGCTAAAGCTATCAGAAGCAAAGGGCCAGTCTTTGACCCACTGTTAGCTCTTATGCTACATACACACAAGCCTCGGCAAAGCACGTTGGAGCGACCACCATGGGTGTCTGAGCATTTTGGGCTTCCGAATTCAAAACTATTTCGTTCCAGAATAGTTACACAAGTTTTTAAACCCGTTTTCAAGCTCTTTGTACAAAACGCATGGCCATTGAACACACAGCACAAGTTAAACCAGTTGAACTTTGACCAATCAGAGACTCTGATTTGGTAATGAAGTATTGGTAGCATCCTTTTTAAATTACAGAAGTGCCAACTGTTTGAAAACTGATAATGGAGGAGAAATTAATATTTGCTGTTTGTATCTGGCTGGAATTATTTGACACCAAGTCTTTCATATGTTGGAATCGAGCTGTCAAAAGACAAAACCCTGGAGCAAGATTCACAAGATTTGTAATGCTTCGTCTTTTCGCACCAAGCCTCTTTCAACTGTGAGTACATGCGCTAGTATCTGATAGTGAGCTTTGTGAACAGCACCATATGCTTAAAGTGCGGTCAAGACCTGCATTCAGTGTGTTCTTGAACCCAGTGTGTATGTAGCATTATGAGCGCTGAAAAGAGCAATGCTACAATGAGGAAACTTATGGAGTTCATGACCTGTAAGTCACAATTAAAAAAGAAAAAATATATATATATATAAATATATATATATATATATAAAATCAGAAATTAGAATAAGCTGGTCATGCTTCTTATTTTTTTTAAAGAATTGTGATCGGCCAAACTACTAAAATTGGTGCACCTTTACGGGTTCTGATCTCATGCAGAAGTGGTTTGACCAAAAGCTGATTGAAGGAACTAATCAAACTCTGGTAAAACAAACAATGTGATTAACTTTTAAAATATTTGTGAAAGCTTTGAGAAAAAAGGATTTGTGGCTGATGTACAAAATGTAAAAAAAATAAAATAAAAAAAAAAAACATTTATATAAAGCTTTGGAGTTTTCCTTAAACATAAGGTACATTAAAGAGCAAGCCTGATGCTGCCTCTCAACATTCAGAGCCGGCGTGCAGCCAGCAGGTAACCTGGGGTGATCAGAATCAGACTGCTCAACAAGGGATTAGCCAGATAAACCCATCTTAAAGAACTAATTAAGACTTGATGGGATTGAGAAGCCACTTCTGTAGAGAGCAATTACATTTTAGCAGGATTTTGATTTAAATAAATGAACAAGAAAAAGTCAGCAGAAAAACACACAGTAAGATATGTCAGTGATATAAAAAAATTCTATATTGAAGGCCAACATACAAGTTATACATTTACGGTTTAATGGTATAATTAGTATAAAACAGGATACCAAGAAAATAAAAAGAGCATTTCACAGATTACTACTTACTTGTGGATAGGGGAACATTCCCAGTGCCAGCTGTGCAGAGAGTAAAACACAAATTACTATCATAAAGTACTTTGCGATGTCTAAAACAAAACAATGCAACAAAATAGCTATAGATTTCAAATGTTTCTATTCTACTCAGATAAAGAAGTGTTTCCAGTTTGGAAAATAATGCTGTTTTTTTTTTTTGCCACAATCAAACAAAGGCAAATTAGAGCCTCATCAAATATCAAGCCTTTTTATGTGTTATGTGTAATTATGTGTGCATTCACACTAACCAGCAGCATTTTTATAGTATGAAATTTAAAAAAAACAAAGAAGCGACTGAAGCGTGCAGAACTTTAGACTTACTGTCTTTGAGGTATGCTTAGTGCCCACCTGCTGGTAACACTTCTTTATCAAACAGCATCCCCTTTCAGTTAATAACCCCCCACACACACAATTACCACCCGCTGACAACAAGATAGACATACAAAGACCAAGAGGATAAGACCGCAAAGTTGTATACAAAGTGTGTTTGCGTGCTATTTTCACTTCAGAGCTGTGTTAAAGTCCCTTTCCGACATTTGGAAATTCCTTTGAGATGAACGCTTTCATTTTGCGAAAGTGCTCACCTATTAGAAGCTATTTAAAGGGCCAAATCCTTACCTGACTTTAAACGTAAATAGACCAACTATAGAGTACCTAAAGATGAAACCTAAGAAAGTTATTTTAATCCATGTTTAAGCAAGACACAAAGATGTAACGAGCTTCCATCTATTTCTACCTTTATTACACAAAACAGGTCAATAATACTTACGTGTCTGTGCTGTTGGCAACTCATCAATCGTTATTATAACTATGATGAACACAACATTATTAATAAGTGAGATGGCCGTGTGTTAGATTGCAGGGGGAAAATTGGTGAGTAAAGTGAATCGATAATAGTTAATGAATAGAATGCCACCAGAAAACAAAGTCACTGCATGGTGAGTGATGAGAGCAGAAAATAAAATATGGAGGTTAAAGGTCATTGATAAATGGCTTTACCTCCATGAAAGAGATGCCTACACTCCAGACATCTGCATGGATCCCATACTGTTCTCCTGATATTCTCTCTGGCTGTGGGACAAAACAAGCACTATGAATACAAAGCAAATATTTCAAATAACACTTTCAGAAAACAATGTAAAGTTACTGGACCGCAAAATAAAAGCAAACTCACCGCCATATATGCGTTGGTTCCCACGTATGTTTTTGCAATGGAGTTTACTAACTGTAAGCAAAATATATGTTTAAGTAAAACGAGATCCCAACATACAATAAATATTTGAACTACAGTTTCTACAGATTCTAAATTATTTCTAATCAGTTGTAGGATTATTAACAACACTGCCTTATAGTAAAGTCTCAATATACTGTGCAACAGTTATTTTAAAGGTTCTTTTACTAAAATTTGCATACAGTGTTCCCTCACTATATTGTGGTTCACCTTTCGTGGTCTCGTTGTTTTTTTCAGTGACATTTTGCATGCTTTTGTTTTCCCGCATCACACGGAGCTCTGTGTCCTAACTGGCTGTAGACCTTGTTAATCAATGTCATCTGTGATATGAATTTTTGCAATGTCACATGTGAATAATCAATCCATCAATCCATCCATCCATCCATCTATCCATCCTCTTCCGCTCATCCGGGACCAGGTGGTGGGGGGAACAGTCTAAGCAAAGACACCCAGAATTTCCTCTCCCCAGCCACTTCCTCCAGCTCCTCTGGGGGGACACCGAGGTGTTCCCAGACCAGCCGAGAGACGTAGTCTCTCCAGCGTGTCCTGGGTTTTATCCTGGGCCTCCGCCCAGTGGGACATGCTCGGGGAGGTTTTCAGGAGGCATCTGGATCAGATGCTCAAGCCACCTTAACTGGCTCCTCTCGATGTGGAGAAGCAGCGGCTCTACTCTGAGCTCTTCCCTGGTAACCGAGCTTATCACCCTATCTCTAGGGAAAGGGAGAGCCCAGCCATCCTACAGAGGAAGCTAATTTTGGCCGCTTTTATCTGGGACCTCATTCTTTCGGTCATGATCCAGAGCTTGTGACCATAGGTGAGTTTTGGAGTGAAGATCAACTGGTAAATTGAGAGTCTTGCTCCCTGGCTTAGCTCTCTCTATACCACAGTGGACCGGTACAACAACTGCATAATGGTGGACGCAGCACCAATCCACTTGTCGATCTTCCCTCACTCTTGAACAAGACCCCAAGATATTTAAACTCCTCCACCTGGGGAAGGACGCTTCACCCTCCCAGACAGGACAAACTACCTTTCTCCGGTCGAGAACCATGGCTTTAGACTTAGAGGTGCTGACCCTCATCCCAGACGCTTCAAACTCGGCTGCAGACCATTCCAATACCGACTAAAGGTCCTGGCTTGATGAGGCCAACAGGAAATATTGTCTGCAAAGAGCAGAGAGGAAATCCTGTGGTTCCCTCCGGCCCTTGGCTGCGTCTAGAAATTGTGTCTATAAAGACTATGAAGAGATCCGGTGATAAAGGGCAGCCCTGGCGGAGTCCAACATGCACCTGGAAGAGGTCTGACTTACTGCAGGCTATGCAAATGTGAAAACGGTACCTGTAGAAAACTGCTTTCCCCTTCTGAGGCGCTGGACAGTTTGCCAGAACTTCTTCGAGTCCAACCGATAATCCTACCCAAACTCTTCCCAGGATTGGGGTTTTGCCTCCACAACAGCCCACAGCTTGCTTAGACTGCTGATATCTGTTAGCTGCCTCTGGAGTCCCACAAGCTAGCAGACCTCATCGGACTCCCTTTTACGTTTAGGTCTGCCAAGTCTTTCTGGCCTCCTTCCCCGCCAGCGAATCCAACTCACCACCAGGTAGCAATCAGTGGACAGCTCTACCCCTCATTTTACCAGAGTGTCCAAAACACACAGCCGAAGGTCACCTGAAACAAAGTCGATCGTCGATCTCCTGCCGAGGGTGTCCTGATGCCAAGAGTATTGATGGACACCCTTGTGCTTAAACATGGCGTTTGTTATGGACTTATGGGCAAACTATAACGAGCACACAAGTCCAACAACAAAACACCGCTTGGGTTCAGATCAGGGAAGCCGTTCTTACCAATGATGCCCCTCCAGGTGCAGATGTTGCTGCCCACGTGGGCATTAAAGTCCCCCAGGAGGACGATGAAGTCCCCCAATGGGGCACTTTCCAGTACCCCTTTGAGAAACACAAAGAAGGCTGGGTACTCCAAACTGCTATTTGGCCTGTTAGCCGAAATGACAGTCAGAACCCTGTCCCCCACCTGAAGGCGAATGGACACAATTCTCTCATCCACCGGGGTAAACCCCAACACTTATTGGCTGAGCTGAGGGCTCACAAGATAACCCACACCACTCTGCCGCCTCTCACCATAGGCAACTCCAGAATGGTACAGAGTGCAACCCCTCTCAAGGGACTGATTCTCACAGACCAGACAGCATGTAGAGGTGAACCCAACTATCTACCTGGTACCTCTCGCATAAGACACTAGTAATTTCCGGGCTGTAAAAGAGTTGTTAGAGAGGAAGTTTTCAACCATTAATATATGTTTTAGAATATTAACAGAAAAAACAAATTAGACTGTCCCTGCTGCTGCAACTCATGTAAACACTCCATTAAAAAGACTTTAATTCTGGATAATTCTTTAATTCAGAATCTAGAGTGAATGTTTGTGTAAATTTTGACTTAGTGTTTCCTTAAGGCTGCGCTTTTATC
>BSAI01000104.1:5783143-5855548 GCA_036245035.1 Adrianichthys oophorus
CAGAAAGAAAAAGGGTATTGTGTCTGCCACCCACACTGCCCTCCAATCTCCTGAATACATATCAATGAGGCTTGCCGCTCTGTGTGCAGGTCATAATTATAGTGAGTAATTTTTTGCAGGCTGCAGAACAATGGAGGAGCGGGGGGTTAATGTAAGATGAAGACCCATGGGATAGCACTGATGCCTTGAGATGGAAATGAATATTGTGATTGACAAGCTGATCATATACACACACACGGCTGATCTGAGCATGCACACCCAATGCCACTGCAGTGTAATCAAGCAGATTAAAGGTGCATTCACACGAACGCGATTTGCGCGGCCAATTCACGTGGCCTGCCCCTCTTTCACTGCGCCGCGAATTCGCAGCTCGCCGCGTGGCCAAAAATGGGTTCTCTAAGCTCACTTTTTTAAACCAACAAAAAAATGTCAACTAAAGATTTCATAGACTACATTTGTTTGTGTTAACTATGTATTATTTAAAAAACGTATGGCTATAAAATACACATTCCAATGACATTTCAAATCCAAAGAATTATCCTGATGTTTTTAATTAATTTGTGTTAAGTAATTTAGCGGACAAAAAGGAAAAAAGATTCAACGAACTACAAAAGCCAGGAGAGGGATTCGAACCCAGGGTTCTTTCGATAACAAAAATTACAACACATGGGGACCAACCACATTTACCCCAGAGCAGCGTACCCATGAGGGGGTTTGTCACTTTATTAAGACAGCTACCCACAAAATGCTGAGTGAAGGCCTCGCTATGGTTGTCATGAAAGGATTTGTTCATCCATGGATTTTTCATAGTTTTTAAACAGGAATCATGTGTTTCTGTTGTAACAGCATGTTGGTTGTATGCTTGAGCACTTAAAAATGAAAACTTCACATTATTTTATGTGTTTTAAGTGGCTCACATGCCAAAAAAGTGTGAGCACCCCTGAGTTAAAGGTTCTCTGGATATAGTGAGCTTCAGTCCCGCTGTGTCTGGATGACGACCGCTTTCGTGTTGTTTCCGTCTCTCTCTGACCGTGTTTGAAGCAGACTGTCGCCCAACAGTAGCGGGAAGGGTTCAGGAAACCCCGCTGTCCAGAAAGGGATTACATCAAGTTAAGAAAATGAACGGAAGTTCAGGAGATCCGATCCACCATATTGGATGTGTATTTTACCCGCTGTCGCTGAAACCATTACGTGCCCAAAGTTGAGTCCCTGATTGGTTGACACAGACGTGACAACCTCCCCTGATGTTTTTTTTACTCTGGCACTCGTTTCTAGACATTCGCGCAGCGCTGGCCACTGAATTCACGTCTAAACCACTAACTTTATATTGAAATTGGCTGCCTCCGCCACGCGAATCTGTGTGTAAGCACCTTCAGACAACTGTTCATATTCCTATCTTTTGTCTGACATTCTGTCCCTGTGTCTCACACAAACACATCGACGTACCTGTGTGCTGACACCAAAGTCACACAGTTTGACTTGTCCTCGGGTGTTCACCAGCATATTGGAAGGCTTGACATCTGTGGAAACAAACTGCTTGAGAGAACTGCAAAATCAGCACTCTGTTGCTAGTCTCTATCAACTCGTCTTTTTTTCTGTCTTTTTTTTTTTTTTTTTAAACAACTCAACAACCTTACTCACCTCTGTGAAGTATCTTCAGGCTCCACAGATATGTCAGGCCTTTGACTACCTGCAGGTACAGACAAAACAATAAAAGCTGAAAAAGTTCACTGAGCATTATTATAAATATAGCTTAAACCAATGTCCACAACTAAGCCCTGCTGAAGTGCAGCACCACTAAGAGCTTATGGAGCCTACCAAAGCATCAATATGAGATGACTAGAACATCAAGGATATCGTTTCTGTGTATCAGTAAGATGTTTAGAAGAGAAACAAAGAAAGTCCTAAAATTGCAAACACAACTGAATGACCATACAACAATAACATACTGGTAGAATTTCTACAAAGGTACATATACAGAGAAATTAGACACATTAATTTCCTTTTAGGGAAATGTGAAATGAGAAAAATGCATGGGGGCAATGAACTAAAGCAACTATGGTACTATGTTTTTGATCACAGCTGCCTAATAGTTTGGTATGAATATCTTGTGTGAATCTTGTATCATGTATTAATATTAATATTCTCAAGTGTTTTATGGCATTCGGAGTGAACAGCAAAATAAGAATTCCATTGTACAGGGAAACCCGTTGCCTCACTGTGCAGATGACAATAAACCCCTTGAACCTTGAATTCAGTACAATTAAAATTAAATCTAAAATATTTTGGTGAGCAGGTAAATAAGTATAACAATTTAAAAAGACATCAAGATTTCACAATATCTCATTTTTAGTTTATCTAAATGCCATGAAGAAGAATAACACTAAAAGTGAAGATTCAGTCTCTTTTTAAAAAATAAAATAAAACCGGAACATGAATAACAGTCTGGGCTTATGAACAGCATATTTTTTAGATATATGAATAAATTCAGATACATTCAGTATTCCCTGGGAACTACAGCAGAAAATGCTTTTGCATTCATACTATTCATGCTTATGCATTCTTGCCTAGGGACATATCTCCACATGGGGCAACTGGAAATCGAACCACCAACTTACTGGCTGAAGGACAACCACTGTGCCCTGCTGAGCCAGTGGGTTAAGGTATCACTTCATTTTCTAAAATGATAACTTTTTACATTATCCTCAGGGTGTGCAGCAGACTACATCATTGCTTTCACGTTAGGTGAGAACAAAAGGTTTTCCAATTTGTCATTATTGACTAAAGGATTTTTAGTCAATTCTGTAACCATTTAATTTCACAAAGTGTATATTAAATCCATTAACTGATCAAAAAAGTTAACTTGGTCTACCTCACCCAAAAATGAAAGCTTTTCATAGGAAAAGTGATCACTTCAGTGATTAATATGCTTTAGCTGTAATTTGGTTTCTATGAATTGATTTATATATTTTTTTAAATAATAAATATTTTATTTTAACTAAATAAAGTGGATCTTCAATTACCAAAATCTTTTTGTGACAGCAGTAACAGCTTGAAAACAACAATGACTGAATTGTTCTTGAATCGTCTTACTTCCGGGTAGGAAAAAAGTTCACAAAAATAATTCGTAAATCATTTGTTCTTTAGTGTACCAAAGGTAATATATGATCATCTATATGAACATAATTTACTCTGAAAGGCTTAAGAAAAGCATGGTACAGGTCTTTTAATGTCATATCCATTCACATTTTAGTTTAATAAAGTTCACCCCCCACTGTTGTTTTTCCACATTAAAATAATCGAAACTGAACATTATTAGAACATTCTACCACACTGTATGGTCACATGTCTTTGCAACGTTCAAAGTGTTTCCACAAATTGGACTGCATTGATGGTTGATAGTTTTTTGATGCTAACATACATGTGTCGTCCACTGTGATGGCACTTAGTTGTTTTAACATTATAGTAAAATAAACCTAACGTGCCTCAATCCAAATGTTATTTTTTTCCAAGTTCAAATTATTCCATTTTGAAACAATTTCATAATGTTATATGTCAATTTGATTCAAGTTGATTACCAACTTGCTTCAGACAGATCAAACTGGTTGGATAGTAGGAATATAGTCATCGATTAATCATTACACCCCTATAAAAAATGTTTCAATTTTGATTGGAAGTATATATGACTGCACATTGTAGAGCTCTGGTGGGTTTCAATGACATGTTTCATAACTCATTTTTGGAAGAAATTAAAACCAAAAACTTTTTTTTTATATATGTCTTGTTCCCGGGGCTGAACATTATTCCAATATTTTTATCTTGATACCGGCTTCAGAAAAATTAATTTTTAGGTAGACATCAAAAAACACTTTGCCACAACACAAGGAGAAGAATAGGACTGCATTGATCCCTCAATGGGGAAATTGATTTGTTGCCAAAGCTCTATAAAAAAAGACAGCAGATAATAAGTAACACTAAGCAATAATATTTATTTAAGTGTCCACTGTCTATGAGGTGTTGTAGAGTCATAAGAAATGTACATAAGGCATTATCTTAGAAACTGGTGTTCATTTTTCAGTTTCAACTAATTTTGCAGTCTAATCTTTTTAAAACAATTTACATTGACAGAAGCACCGACAATGTAATGCTGCACACAGTTTTATGCAGTTCCAGTAGTATTCAATAATTTGGTATATGTGTGTCTTGCTGTTGAACATCCCTTTAATCAAGTGTGCTCCGTCAAAGATTTTAAAATTTGTTATAGAAAAAAAAATTATTCTTTGAATATTTGAGAATTTTTAGGCAGTTCAGTTGGTGCTTTAAAAGAAGTATATCCAGCCTTACAGGTTACTGAAATGAACAGTTAGATTTTGAGGTTAGTGTGTGGTTTTAGTTTATTTTGTAACGTTCCAGTGATGCCTTCATCCAGCGAAATGTCTTTAAAGAGGTTAACTGCATTTGAAACCACTGCTTTGCATAACAAATCTCATATAAAGACATTCAAGTTTCAAAAGGAACAAAATGCAATGACTTAAATACATAAAGAGGATGTCATTTCATGTTAATCAATCTAAAGAACTTCCATTGCTCTCTGGCTGTTTCCTAATTAATTCAAAGTGAGAAATTATTCCAGCATCAAGGTTCCTGTCCAACAGCAATAAAATACAACATCCAAGACGAATTAAGAGAACAAAAGCTCTGTGAAGTCCTTCCTTAGCCTGCCTTGAAAGGTTGTGGTGTGAGTAACACAACTGGCATGTGTACCTTAACTCGTGCCCTTTCCGATGCTTTTTCTTGAGTGATAATTAACAAGTGTGACAGTGGCACAGAGAAATAGCTGTGAATTTGAATTAGCACTGACTTAATAGCTGTCATTGTTTGATTACGGACAAAGTTAAAAGATGGCAACAGAAAACAAGGGCTGCAGACAGAGGGAGGGTAATGAGTGTGGAGAAGAAACACATTAATCAACATCAAGGCCACTTCAATCAAAACATTAGTTTTAAATGAAAGGAAACCCAGAAAATAACTGTGCTTTATCCATCCTGTGTCTGTCCATCATTTCACAAAAAAAAAGCTAATAGAAAAATTCACACCTTAAGTTTAGAGGAAATGTAATGACTTTTTGCATGAAGCCACTAGTGGTGTTGTATGGTCTGCAGGCATTAGCTGCCCCCACCCTTGCAATTCCCTCCTGACCAGCCCTCACTGGCTGAGCAGCTTTTACATACCCTTCACTCTTCCCATCTGCCGCCACCGTAGTCATAGCAGCACGTGACAAATTCTTAAAAAAAACAAATTTTATTTTTATTTTTTTTCAAAATGCCAGCTTTTCAGTTGGTTTTATCTCCATGGAAGCCATTTTATGTTTTGGTCACCTGGGTGTGACAAACATGTTTATGTATGTTTCAAAGTTGCGCAATGGTAGTCCAGTGACAGACGGGGATGACGCCATTATCACATTGGGCGACCCCTTGGCGGCCATAGGTTGAAGCAGCTGGAATCGCCGGCCGGTAGCAGGTCTGATTGGACGATGTGTAAATGTTTTCGAAAGGCAGCCGTCCTGTACCTTGGAGCTTTATTAAATTATTAATATTTATATATATATTTATTAACTGCCACGGTCTACATTCATGACCACGTAAATGATTTTCAGAAAAAAATCAGGCAGGGGCATGAAATCATAAAGATTCTGCCGATGCCTCCCTATCATGAGGTAGCAACTGTATTTGTGACCGTAGTATTAGCTTGGTGGCATGTGTGTTAAATTCTGTGAAAATTGCTGGAACAAGTTCCCTTTTCCCAAATTGTGAGAAAATGTGAAAATGTATTAATTTCACACTTTACACAAAATGGCCACCAAGTCGTAGGTCCTGTGGCCATCCATCCAATATTGACTTTAAAATTCCCTTTCTATATCACTGACACATGTTTCGGTTTTGTTATTTGATTTGAAAATATTTTTTGAGCCCCATAAGGGCTCTAGCCATCAGGAATCCAGCCAGCCTTGGTTGGGGGTGCAGACAGAACATCGGGGGGGTACAACTGAGAGATAGGGGTGTCAAATCTTCCCAAGCCCCTGAAATAGTTAAAAACTATGATATGAAGCTTGATTTGTCTACAAGGTTTTATTTAGGATGCCATTCCTGCAGACCACTGACTGAATAATCACTGGACATATCAACCCCTCCTCTCTCATGCTCCAAATAGGAAGTACCTGCTGGTTTCGAGAAAGTCAAAAGACCATAGACTTCTATAGATAAATAGGCAGTTATTACTCAGTTGTTTTATTTGTAAGAATAACCATTGAACAGATCAATCTGAAAAAGAGAATTTAAGAAAATGGTAATCTGTGTGTTTCTAATGTGAGAATATAATCCAGAAGCTTTTAAAAAGTAGAAAAAAAATGTCAGGAAAATGGTGGAAAAATCACTAAAAAGGCTGCAGAGGCCTGGTTAACAAACTATTAAAATCCCTCTGATGGTAAGCAAGCCTTGAATCGCAGTGTTTGTCCACTCAAGCACAAAACTATTTATTGTCCGATTTAAAGGTCAATAGATGATTCACAAATAGGCATTTGCATTTTTAAATTGTTTCAAGATTTAGATTTTTTTCTTACAGACTTAAAAAACCAAGATAAAGTTGAAAACTAATTATCAACAAAAAAAATTGATGCAAAGCAGGTTAAAAAATATGTCTTTTATACATTTCTTTTCTATGCACATATGATAATTTCATTATCTGTTACTTTACTTTGGAAAAAAAAAAACATTCAGCCTTTAGATATAATTTTGATGCAACTTTTTATGTCTAAGGGTTATAAAGAGTTTTTCTACGTACCGCCACAGCAATCCTCCCCAGCACATGCTCTGGAATTTTTTTGTAGACATCCAAAGATCCACCTGTATAAAACAAACTGATCTGTCACCCCAGATTGGTGCAATATTGATGTAGCTTATTTTGAAGTCTTTGAGAGTACTGGTGTTTTGAGAGAACTCACTGCATGCTAGGGAAGAACTCTGTTTTCTCTACGCATTAGCGGCTCAAATGTTACCATTTGAAGAGCTTCCCAAAAGACAAGGTGTTGTCACTTCAAATTTAACCTCAATTATATCTCTATATTGTTACATTTTTGAGGAGGAAACAAAACCCGGACACGTGAGTCCATGGGTCATACTAGTTATATTTTCTGCCTAACACTTGTGCAATGTACTTGTGATTTTTTTTTTTCACTTCTATGTTTTTAAGGGCTTTTAATAATTGAGTACAAGTCAAGGAAAGTAGCACAAATAAAACAAGTTTAAAAGTTTAACAGACTTTTCAAAAATGCTGGGGAAGGTGTGAAAAAAGGGAATTGCTGTGTGAACACACACTTGGACAAACGCATACCCACTTCACCCACTTCCACCATTCAAACCACCCACATACAAATACATCTACCAACGCACTTCAGTTAAAACTCATCACACCCTTGTAGCTTTTAGCACACAGCCAAGCTAAGCAGCTCACAGCAATCAGAGCTCCCCTTGATCTGCTGAAGTGTAAATGGACACTCAGTGGAGTCTTTTCCTCACATCCAAAGGAAAAGATTAAAAGCTTACCATCCATAAATTCTGTGCATATGGATATCCTGTTCTCTACAAAGAAGGCACTGAAGAATGTGATGATGTATGGGGAATCACACTGCAATCAAAGGAAAGTCTGTAATTATTAATGAGCAAAATCAAAACTTGCTACAAACTTTATACGCTGTTCTCAGACAGACATGAACATTTTCACACATTTATCTCTTGTTAAAACTCTCAAAGTTCAAGCTTTCATAGAAAAATAAGTCCAGGATGATAGGATTAAAACAAAGATCTGTCGGCAATACTAGATTTATGTAAATGTGGCAAAGTGATCGCAGTTTGTACTGCAGATGGGCACAGAGGAGATTGATTCACAAGGTCAGCCAATCAGGGCACAGAACACTGTTGGGGAAAAAAACATGCAAAATTGCACTGAAACAAAACTAACAAAACAGCAATACTGCAAAAGGTGAACCATGATGTGAACCATATGTATGTGTAGACATAAAAACGTATATGCCGTATATCTTCCAATAATGGCCGGTCTCTAATAGATGCTGGTCTCCAATAAAAGCCGGGTCTAACAGGTGTTAGTTGTAATAGACGTCAGTCCCTAATAGTGGCCGGGCTCCTTTGCCAACTACCTCAGTGACCTCAGCTTGGACGATGGACAGCCCCACCCCAAAGTACTCAGATCTGCTTCCTCAAAAGAAGGCATGTCAACAGGATTGTGGAGATCTTCAAAGTATTAATTTCACCGCTCGACAATGTCCCCAGTCAAAGTCAGCAACTCCCCACCTGTACTGAAAACAGTGCCTGCAGAAAACTGCTTCCCCTTCCTGAGGTGCCAACTGATATTCCTTCCCCATGGCCTCACAGAACTCCTCCCAGGACTGAGTTTTTGAACCCACAACAGCCTAGGCTACAGTCCAATTTGACCACCGGTACCGGTCAGCTGCTTCTGAAGTCCCACAAGCCAGCCAGACCTGATAGAACTCCATCTTCAGCTTGACAAGGCATCCCTTACTTCCAGTGTCCACCACTAGGTTTAGGGATTGCCACCTCGACAGGCACCAGAGACTTTGCAACCACCGTTCCAAACAGCAGCAGAGACAATGGAGGTGGAGAACAGCCTCCCTTGGTACCTGTTTGAAGCTCTCCCGGATGTGGGAGTTAAAGACCTCCCTGATGGAGGGCTCAACCAGACGTTCCCAGCAGACCCACACAGTACGTTTAGGTCTGCCAAGTCCGGCTTCTTCCCCACCAGCGAATCCAACTCGCCACCAGGTAGTGATCAGTGGATAGTTCAACCCCTCTTTTGACCCGAGTGTCCAAGACACACGAGCGAAGGTCACCTGAAACGACTACAAAGTCGATCATCAAATTCCTGCCGAGGGTGTCCTGGTGCCAAGTGTTTTGATGGACACTCTTGTGCTCAAACGTGATGTTTGTTATGGACAATCTATGACAAGCACACAAGTCCAACAACAAAACACAGCTCGGGGTCAGATCAGGAAAGCTGTTCCTACCAATCACGCCCCTCCAGGTGCCACTGTTGTTGACCACGTGGGCATTGAAGTCCTCCAAGGAGGACGATGGAGTCCCATGATGGGGCACTTTCCAGTACCCCTTCGACAGACACCAAGAAGGCTGGGTACTCGAAACTGCTGCTTGGCCTGTAAGTCAAGACCTGTCCCCCACCCGAAGGCAAAGGGATACAATTCTCTCGTCCAGCGGCATGAACTTCAATACTTGGCAAGTGAGCTGGAGGCTGACGAGTAAGCCCACCCCGGCCCGATGCCTCTCACCATGGGTAACTTCCGAATGGTAAAGAGTCCAAACCCTCGAGAGGGGTTGGACTTTGTGTCTGGAGGCGAGCCCATCTATTTCGAGGCGAACTAGTAGAATCTTGGATTGCATTTCTCATAAAGGGGTTTTGAACTGCTCTTTGTCTGGCTTGTCACCCAGAGCCTGTCTGCAATGCGAGACTGTCCGAGGAGCAGAGGCCCCCAGAAAGGGTAGCTCCTGAGATCATTCAAGAGAGAGCACTCAAACTCCTTTACCACTTTAAGGTGGTGGTTCAAGGAGAGAGCATCTACAAATGTAGTAATAAAAGTGAACTAATATGTTACTTTTAACTGGCACTCTCTTCCGAGGTATAATTTATAATAAGATGCTTTAAGACGTCTGTTATAGGTCATGAATGAAAAACAAAGAAAAATATAAAGGAAATCACTTTGAATGAAAAGTATGTTTGCTGTGTGTTTAGAGGAGAAAAACAAGGGTTTTGATGGAAACAGACTTGACTAAATAACACTAACCTTGTAAAGAATTTCTAATTCTGACATAATTTGCTTTTGTAACTCCACAGTAATATCCAGAGGAATGACCTGGAAACAATCAAAAGAGAAAATTAATATACCAATTTAATTATCCATTGATAAATATTTAAATAAGCAAATGGAGACATTTTATAAAAAAGTAAAATACATGGATATAATGTAAAATGGATAAACGCTCACCTTGACAGCTAAAACCCGTTTGCCAAGAACATGGTATGCTCTAATGGGACAATACAAAAAAAAAAAAGAAATGAATAAAACTCAGGACATAAAGAAACTAAAACAGACTGTGACGCAGACGGACATTGAGCCTGCTTGGAACCAGGTGCTTGTTTGCATTCTAGGTACTGCAATCGCAAGAAGACAGGCATAAAAAGAAACCACGTGTGAATGCCTAATAGAGGAAATATTTACACACACATAATAGCTTTCAGGGACACTTGCAGGCATATTCTCACAACAATGTGAAATTCCTAAAAACTTAACCTGTTTGGATGCATCATTCACTAAATACTTAGCAATAATCTTTTGTCATTTTTGAATTGACAGTCAACAAAACAGCTGCAACAGCATCAGCAGCAGCAGAACTCTAATTAACCTTTGAGTACTGAGAATCACACTTAAAGACATTTTGCGAATATTAACTAAGGAGTCATTTTCCTGCTCTTCAACACTGGGATTCCTGGCTCTAATTTAGCCGGACAAAAAGCATATTGTGTTCATCCTGAACATGTAACCTATGACAAAACCCTTAAGAAACACTTTTTGTAAAGAGTGTTTTTATTTTAATTAACCCCTTTACAAAATACATTTCACAAAGATTTAAAACTTGAATAAATAATCTCTTTTGAATGCCAAACACCAAGAATAACAAAAGTGGTTTATTTATTTAACACAATATTTTCCAGCAAACAACTATAAAAAAATTATTTTAAAATTGTTGACTTGTTTGTTCATTGATTTACAAATAACTGATGTTGGTTTAATAAAATATTTTTTATTTGAAAAAAGAAAAAAATGTAAAAAAAACTGGACCGTTTGTTAGGGATGTGAATTTATCCTGCTACAACTGGAAGTTTTTGGTGTTTTTTCACAATACGTTTATTTTGGAGTAATTGCTTATTTGGACCTGGTTAATTTTAATTCAGCACACAACTACAAAAATAAGTAAACAGAAGGATGCTTGAAATTTCAGTAAAACTCCTCTATTTGCCAACATCGGTAGCAGAAAACTGGACCCTTTTTTTTATCGTTCACATTAACACTAAAAACCTGATACAGCTGCCCCCAGCTCTAGTTGTTCCAGACAGAGTTTAGAGTTTCATGCAGAGGTCACCGACAGGGCCTATAATGATTTAATTAGCCTTAATGCCAGGAGCCGGCTTTAGTTACCGTCCTTGAAGGTTAGTTCACCGTAGCAGTGACAATACCTCAAGACCTCTTAACATACAATCCTCAAGGACAAACACTGTCCAGCAGCTGTCAGGTGTAGGAAATAATGCTGGCTCACTGAACGTCACACAGGGTTTCACTGTTTAGCTGTTAAGTCAGTTCTGCATATATGACACCCGAGTAACTGCCTGTCAACAAATCGTACAGTGTGTTTATGATGCAAAGTGCATTTAATGTGGCCACCTTAAAAAGGTCAAGTTTCTTTTCAATGAGACTCATTCAAACTAGCTTGATCTTCATCTATTGACATCTATAAGTGCTGCTTTTGGTACAAACTCACAATTCAAACCAGCTGGGAGCTGGGTCCTTCTTTAGATAACTGACTGATGGCATACATATGACTGACTAAAGTTTTTGTTTAAATTACTATTAAAAAAATCTGAAGTAAAAATCCAGTGCCAGCAATAAGGAGTGAAGTGCAAGCCAAGGGTAAAGCCTTTAAATTCAAACAAAATCAATTTTTCTCAAAAGTAGGGTTTGTCTCAACTTACACACAGTTAAAAGCTTTTTACACAGGAGAGTGATGAACATTTTTATTTAAATAAAATGTTCTAATTTTACAGTCAATATGCTTGAAAGATGATTGATGTTTCTTGATTAAAATAAGGCATTTGCACACATTTTTTTATATGTTACACACTACCTGGACCCAAAACAAACTGCGGAACATCAACTGACACATTGATGTTTGTTTACTGGTCAGGCAAAATTAAAATGCGAGACAAAATCTCTTTATAGGGTTGTGTCTGTCTCACATTAGGGGCGGCTGTGGTACAGCGGTAGGGTGGCCGTCCTCTGTTTGGGGTTCGATTCCCACCTTGCCCTCCCATGTGTCGAAGTGTTCTTGGGCAAGACACTGAACCCCACACGGCCTCTGATGGAAGGTTGGTGCCAGTGTTCGGCAGCAGAGCCACCATGAGTCTGTGAATGTGTGAATGGGACTGTGACTATAAAATGCTTATAAAAGTATACGCCATTTACCATTAAGCCAAACAAAAGAGGCAATAGACGTGAATATGTTCACCAACTGTTTGCTTAATGCATTTATAGTTGCCTGAAAAATGATGATTCCTGGATATGCTAAGAGCAAGCAGGAAAGCAGTTCAAAGAACAAAACAAAAGCATCTCAAGACATTTTTATAGCTGTAGGTGAGAAGTGACTTGTTGGTTACAGTTTCATTCTCACACCGTCCTTGACCACTTCAAGGCCGACTATCCCTATATGAGTTACAATGACAGTCTTGTGACAGCAGGAAACTTGGAGACAAGGCTACACAGGCTCCCCCAGCCACATCCCCCTGATCTGACCTCAGTAAATGTGCCCCATTGCCTGGATCTTATTTACACTCCAGCTCGCTCAGTAATAAAAGCTCCATCATGCAGTATTCATAGGACCTCTCTTGAAGTTAAGGCTATGAGTTACTGAAACTGCCCTCCCAGATAAAGGATTACATAAATATACATAATATAATGCCACAGTAATAATAAGTTGTCTTTTCCTCTCCCTAACTATTTTGGCTTGGGCTGTCTTCACAGTTCTTCTACCAAATGGAAAGCAAATAAATATCACTTAATATTGCATATCAACAATTTACTGTCCACCAGGATGTAATGAAGTCTTCTGACAAGTGACCAAATAGAAATAAACCATCATCTTTTCTAGGAGAATGAAATGTTATGAAGTCACTATAGGAGTAACAACAAGCTTAAAGATTAAAAAAGAAAGTAACCGATACAACTCTTTGTACCAGCAGGTGTATAGAGTTGTTGCTACACAAAGACAAAGGAAAACGACACCAACTAGTTGATGTTACTATAACTGAGGTGTTCTTTCCTTGCTTGCTGTTCCAAGTGGTTAAAAAAAAAAGCTGCGTGCTGCACATGATTAAGAACCACAATAACAAGTCAAACTGAGTCATTTAAACTCCCGCTCTGATCATATTTTGATCTATTTTAAAAGCGTTCCCAGTTGTCTTTTAATTATGATTATGGTGCCTTTTGTTTTCTAGGACAGAGTTTCTGCAGAGTGGCAGTAATTTATAAGAAATTTACCTCTGAGTTGTGGGCGGAACCATTGGCGTGGAGGAACTCACACACACACACACACCTACACCCCCCCCACACACACACGTGTCACCCAACATAGGTGATGTGTGTGTGTGTGCCTAAAAGCCACGTTTTTGACCATCTTTTCTGTCGTTTCCAGTGTTTTAAACAGTTTTTCATGTGTTTGATGCATTTGTCAGTAGTTCAGCAAGGTTATTCCTTATCAGGATATTTAGCAATATTGCTAGTGTAGCAATACATAGTTTATTAATAAACATATTATTTTTTCAATCAAATAAAACAGATACTTGGTTAATATAAGATAAAAAAAGAAGCAAGTTTAAGAGTCACAGTACGTACAGAGAAAATCCTATTGCTGTGTATCGTCAATCTCCACCAAGGGAAATCTCTAAATTTAGTTTAAAAATCCATATAATTTTAATAATTGCAGTAAATTTTACTCTCCAAAGAAAAATAATAAAAATTATAATAACTGAAGAAAAAACTCATACAGCAAGTTTCCAAAGTGAAAAAAATATATATTTAGATCTATAATAGCCTCACTAAATCAAATTGTTATGGTACTTTTCATTTAAAGTTGGATCTCGTTCTTGTCAGGAATCCATCTAAAAATAAAAACATTTGGACACACACACCATTTAAAAGTGGTAAAAGAAGCACAATAAGAAAGGAAGGACAATGGAAGTGATGTCAGACAGCGGACTGGTGTCTTTTTTTCATCAAGTGAGCAGGAACATCTAGAGACAAAACAGGTAAAAAAAAAAATACAGAACTAACTACTGCAGCTAAGTAGCTGTCATCACTTTCACAGCTCAGCTGATGTTCCTGTTTGTCTGATGGTCGTCTTTTATTTGCTCTGCTGGATCCACGGGATCCACAAAACACTCTTCGTGTCCTTGTTTCTGTATTTATAAGCCACTGAGCCTGTTAGATTGGTGGACATTTGGTAGAGACAGTGTAATAAAAAACAACAGTTGACTTTGATGGATGGTTTGGAGAACGTGCAGCTCTGAAGTGCTGCACTGCTGGTAACAACCACTTGAGTCTAAACGGCTCTGGGTCATAAATGGGCCAAGAGGTTAAAAGGAGGCAGGATTCCATGCAGAGAAACAGTGTTTGCAGTGACGCACTGACATTCTTTGACTATTACACCGGAAAAACAAGTAAACACATGTAAGATGCAAAAGCATCAAACTACAAGTATTTATTTTGTGTGGCTCCTTTGAACCCCTTAAAAATTCAGGTGTTTCACATAGAAACCCTTCATGAATAGTAATCAGCTATTTAGATTTTTTTAAATGTTAGTATCCTTTTTATGGTTTTATGTGCATATTTGTTAACTGTTTGTAAAGTTGGTGTGTGTACTAAAAGCCAGAGTGAGAGATGTTTGTGATCCTTTGTACATTCAAGAAGTACTTGTGTTCAATTATTTGTGAGCGGAGAAATGGTTGTTGACTTCTTTTTGTTCATAATTTGTTTTAAGGATTACCAAAAGTTAAACAAATCAGAGATTGTGATTTTTTTGTACATCTAAATTCATCAATAATAGTCAATTATTTGTGCCAAAATATGGTATTAGATCTTGTTCCAACACATAAAGTGGTGATCTTTTGTCAGAGAAACTTAATTTACTTAGCTAATAATGTAATTAGCCTTTTAAAAAAGTACTAATGTCAATAACAGAAAGTCTATACCATACAGTCAAAAGGCAACAACAGTTTAGGTGTGATTTGTTCAGCATGTTTCAATTTGCTTACTTTATCTTTTCAGCCAAGAAACTTCCTTTGTCAATACACTTGGATTTTGTTTTTGCTGGGCTAAATTGACTGAAAAGTTGTTGACTTGGCGATATTGGCTTTCTTCAGTGCAGTGTAACCACTTCTGGTGCCAAACTGATGACCAATCTTTTTCTGCCAAAACTATGACAGGCCGGTGCCTTTATAGAACAATTTTTAAATCATAAAACGACCAGCAAAGTACCAACATAAAAATACGAGTCTGTGCTTTCGATCAGCTATAAGAAACTTATTAGTTTTACTGGGGACTGTCTGATGAAAGCCACTCTGTCAGGTCAAGGTTAGGCTGAGAAGTGATCAATACCTTGATCTCACTAAAAGAGTTAAACAGCAAAGAATTGATGAAAGGAGAAAACATGAAATAGGATAGAAATATAGAGGGAGCATCACAAATGCCAACCTTGTCATAATGCTAGCAGGTCAACAATACATTTGTCTTTAGGATGGAGCTCTTTATGGTGGCAGGTAAAGTGGTGAGCTATAGAACGATTAAGTCATCGGCTGTCACTTCTTACAGTGCCAAATCAATATTTAATATGTTTGCAACCTTCAAAGCAGAATAAATAAATGAAGGCACAGGCACAAACCAGCCTGATAGATGTCGCACCAAACAGAGAGAGATAAATGAACCACAGAGGAAGAGGTGAAGAACACAAGTCTTTAGAGGAAGCTTTCTGTGGTACGTGACATTAAGTCATAAATTCTGACCCAAAAAACTCAAAAGGTTCCACTAAAGCTGAAACAAACCACTGCTACAATAACAATATATAATAACTTTAACATCTTCTGTGAATTAATCGGTATCGAGTTCCTTTGATGTTTGGTTTGTGCATAAGCCAAAAAATGCTTACTTGTAAACTGCGCCTCCATTTCCATGGCCAAGCAGCTCTTGATAGTGGATATCTTGGGCATTTATCTGCTGATAAACAAATAAGTGTAGAGAAGAGTAGTTAAGAAATAAAACGACATAACCCATTCAAGTTCAGACCTGCATTTGTAAGTTTAAGAACAATGGTATACAGGAGGTTGCAACATGGTTATCTGCAGCTATAAATAAGTCAGGCATTGGGTCATCCCAAGTTCAGTGTCACAAAAGAGAAAAAAACAATAAAACAAAAACAAGGGGATCAATACAACTATTGCTCTCTAAATTGTAAAAAAGGATATTGTGTTGGGTGAGTAGAGAAGTGACTGATGAGGAAGCTTAAAAGTGATTCATCTATCACTCTTCTCTACATCACCATAGATAAAAAAAAACAATTTCAAGTAAGGGACATTTCTTTGAAAATGCTTGTACTTTGTCTATTTGAAATCTCTGGTCAATATTTATGTTTAAGAGACATTTAATTTCTTTATTTATTCACAATTTAAGAAGAGGAATTGTACAGTTAAATCAAAAGTTTACATATTTTGTAGATGAAGGGTTTTTAGGTCAACTGGCAAGACATTTGTTTGTATTTTAATTAAAAAGACATTTTTTAACTAGTTAAAATACCAATCTGTACCCAAAATTTGCTTAAACATTTGTGATTCTGAGACATGTTGAATCAGATTTTCTTACAAAATATTATTTTTTTAAGTCATCTTCATAAACAATTATGCCACTATTCTAACTGTCCATGGCATGAGCAGTAAATATGGTGGAATATGATGGTATTAAAATAGATGGCAGTACCCAGTGGAGATGAATGGGTGGAGAACATTGTGTAGATGTTTTAGTGGATTTGGAAGTGGTTTTCCTCATCATCAAACTGGATTTTTCAATTCGGTTATTACCAGCAACTCCAAAAATCAAAGAAAACTCTAAACATGTGGCTACGCTTGCTCTTCACAGCCAGACTGGTGTTCACAGAGTTGCAAAATTTTCTCTTCCTTCCTACAAATCTAACAGTGGTCATTCTAGGCAAACAACTTGGTCTAATTTCCACTGCACAAAAATGGTAGTTATTATACTGCTGCCATAATAATGGCTTCTTTGTTGGGTGGCCTTTCAGACCATGCTGCTTCTACACTAGTTTGAAAGTGACAAAATATATCCTCACCAGCTTAAACCAAAATAAAAAGGGCTTATGTTCTTATTTTTTCTGAACACTCTGAACACCACATTCTGTTGTCGTCATATTTTCAGTGTTTTAAAGCAGAGGAATCTCAGTGTATGTAAACATCTCACATTGAATTACGAAACAATTATACATATTGAGTTATTTTCTTTTTAGATTTAGCAAATACAAATTCTTTTGATTAACCTGACTGACCTAAAAAAATGTATTTTCATTCAGTGTACATAAATTCAATTATTTAGAAATGTGCTTTATTACTTATTTGAAATTAACCATTACATAGGTAAATTTGGATATTATTAAAGATGAGCCGACTCATTTATTGGATAATTTAAAGTTTCCGTAATAACAAAGAATGTAGTATAAACAAATCTATTCTTTAAATATGACTCAATATCTAGAACCAGAAAACACAAAGGGGCTACAAGGACAAGCTCCATGGAACTTCCTTAAAATGAGTCAGAGCAATGGTCCAGTGAATAAGACTGAGTAAATTGCACAAAAAAACTTGCATTGCATCCAATTTAGAATATGAGAGACAATTTAAAAAAAACAAAAGAACAAACAAGGTTAGCTAACATAAATGTGAGCACGTTCAAGTATAAGAATAGCACATAACTCACTGCAACACAATAAATGTGATTATGGTTTGAACTGAAGATAGGCGAAGAAAAGAGAATGAGACTCACTCACCTGCCCATTTGTCAAGATCTTCTTGAGTTCAGCTGAGGACTTTTTTAAGCTGCACAAAAACAACAACAAAAACTCAATTATGCTCCAAGAAAAAACACACAAGTTCCAACATTTCATTTAAAAAGCAAGCAGAAAATTCACCTCTTGTTGGCTACGGAGTCAGACACAGCATGAGTGCAGTCATTGGCAGGGTTGGGTCTTGTATTCACCTGAAAATAAACACATTTGAAATGATTTCAATGGCAAGGCACAGGAAGAAAGAAAGCATTCGACTTCTGATGGTAAAGAAAACACATGCTTTTCCCTATTGATATGAACTTTATTAATCTCACAGAGGAGAAAATTTCCAATTGCAACTAACAATACAAATTACAAAATAACCCAAAAAGAAGTTAATTAATACATAGAAACATATATAAATAATTTTGATGACATAGTTACACAGATGAGTTGTGCAGTTTGATGGTTATAGATAATTTATGATAGAGGACAAGGAAAAAAGGAGTGGTGCCGAAATAGAGAGAACATGATGGCTTGCCAAAGGAAGATTCGAATTTTAGACAACTGTACCTACACATTCATAGAGCAAATTACAACTTCAACAGAAAATAAACGATAGAAAATGGTCAGCAAGGGCTCAATGAAAAATGAAAACATTCAAAATGTGATCAATCATGAATGACTTTGCTCCTCCTATCCTAGATCTCTTTCTTCTGCATCTATGTTTACTCCAAGGACCTGAATACTTATCCCAGTTATTGAACACAAATGAAGAGATGAGACTCTATAAAGGAGGGTACTAAAAATAACTCTAATTGAGGTCAAAAGTCCTATCTGTTGGGTCCAAAAAAGGCACAGAGATTTTCTCTTTAATTAGTGCCCAGGAAAACCTAATTTCAATGGAACACTGGGCTCCCCTAAGCCAATTACTCTGGTATTAAACCAGGAGAAAATAAAGAGGAAAATCACCAAAGAACTAAAGGTTTTTTAAAGAACACCAACTTTTCAAAATGGACCTCTGAACTTAAAAAGCAGAAAAAAAGAAAGAGCCCACAAAGAAGTGGCTGTAACCAAGGCTCCTATGAGAATACATTAAATAAAGTCGTTTTTGTATTTCTGTGGGGGTTGATTTTATCATTGAAATGCAGATGGTTATAATGTGGATCAGTAAGAGAGACTGAGGATGTGTCAAGTCATTTAACCCATGATAATTAGCAACGGCTTTCAATAGCAACATATGCCAAACACAACATGGGAAAGATTCAGTGAAAGGCCATTTGGAGGCTTGTAATGACAATTTCACAGTTGAACAATGACGTGCTCTTTACAGCGCAATTTTTCTCCAATCAATGCTGAAAATCCCCCAGTGGTAGGGAATGAGAGAATCCTAAAACTCTGAAGGGGAATCAGATTTTCACACAAACACCTCAAACTCGAGTGACAATCCCAGAATAAGAACTAGAAAAACACATAAAGACCGGGTAGGAGGAGGGAGAACGAAAGAGACAAGCCCCAAGACATGAACAGCCAGATATCCCCATGCATAAACATAGACGCAAAGAACAAGAGAACGAGTGAAAGAGAAGGAGAGCCTTGACTTCAATTGACATTTCAATAAGTGGAACACAGCGTTACCAATCCATTTGACTCAACTTCCCATATCCCCTCCCCTCCTTCCCCGTGTAAGGCAGCTGAAACAATTATTGTGATACTTACCTTCAGGCCATGTATGTTCCGGATCCCTGGAGTCTTGCCGGCTGGAACAGTAATTGACTAGATTGTAGAGCACATCACTGGACCTTTTACAAATGTGTTGAAAAGAAATCAGCTCTTTATAAATAATAAGAAAAAAAGAAATGAAACGAAGGTTATACTGAAATTAGTTGTGGACATGAAGTGATTGAGATGCTGGGCTCTTGAGACAGTTGGTGGAAGATGGAGATAAAAGCAACCAGACTTTAAAAAAAATAAAGAAGAAGAATAAATAAATAAACTATAAGGAGTTTAAGAGCAGCAAAGAAAAAGTTTTACGTCTTTGCCTTTGGGGCTGGTTCATACAGAGCAGACAACCGATTAAAATGCAACATTTAAATTATATTTTGAAATAAGATTCAAATAAGATTCAAAGATTCATAAGATTCACAGACATTTTTTTTTAAATAAGATCCGCTTTAAGAATAAAAAAATGAAAAAAAAAACTGTGCATGATGCAAAATTTTTAAGCTAACACTATAACAAAGTAAACATAATGTATTTGTCTTTCGTGTTACGTTGCTGCCACACATCAAGAAATGTCACTGTACCTCTTGGAAAAATTTGCAGAGGATCTGGCAGCAGTCCATTCATCCGCTGTTCATTCACTGTGTTTAGGTACTGAAGAGCAAAAGGAAAAACCATTTCTATGCAGTGTTTTGCATCGGTTCATAAACAGTTTTGAAGCTACTTATACAGCAATTAAAGCTGCTTCTCATTTAAACGTACAAAATAAAAGCAGGAACTACATGTCTTTAGTCTGTGGGGGAAAATCTGAAGCTTTGATTGATTTGGAATTGTAAATACACGCAAAATGATTATTTCACCAGAGTCAACATGAAGCCACAGCTTAGAAAATCCTTATTTTGATCATCTGTTACTGGCTGAAAACCCCATGGACTTATTCTCCAAAACTCTTGGATTAACCCTTTTCTCTTCAGGTCAACAGCTCACCTAACTCTCATATTCTTCAGGACCAACACAGACACACACACTCTCAGGCCTCCCAGCAACCTGCCAAAGCAAACTGGTAACTGATGTTTCTGTTTCCCGAACCATCTGTTCAAACTGCGAATGTGTATGAGCACGCGGCAAAAACAGGCCTCACACGGGACAAAGACACTTAAGATGTAGCATACACATACATGAGTTAATTGTGTTTAATTTACTGTCCAATGTGTACTACATGTGCATGACAGCATTATGCAAATTTGCTCTCTTATTTTGGGGGGATGGAAGAAGTGTGGGGGGGGGGGGGCAATGGGTTCAGGAATTGATCAGAATGGCTACCCAAGTGGCACAGCTGTTATTAAAAGGTCTATTTATCACTGTCAGATCCCCTTCTTCGCTCTTAGCTCTCTGCCTTCACCCTCCGGCACTTTCACTTGGCTACATTTGTACAATAGGACTAATACTTAAAAAAAAAAAAAACTAAATGACACGCTGTGTGTGTTTGAGGTTGCAGGAGAGGATCAGGCTTCACGTACATTTAATTTTCCGCTCAGCTAGCTTATTGATTACAGCTGCAATTACCACCTAATCTGTAGTAGGTGTGTTATTAAAAGAAAATTTCCATTCTTGGCCAATAACTAAACAGCGTCCGATCCCAAATACCATCACTCAGCCTTAAGGGACGTGTGAGAGAACAGAGAACGCATGAGTCTCCTTATCATTTGCACACTAAGGGGAAACGAGAGTAAGAGAATGGTGGAATCAGAACAACCATCTCCAGGGGAGCCAGGAGAGAAAAAGATGAGGTCATGTTTTTTTTAGCACCTGACATGGAGCGGTCTTTAACTTTGAACAGGGGTGTCTGTCTTTCAAGGCATCGAACAATGATTATAGATGCCTGGAAGTCTACCCGGTCTCCCAGGATCACGAGCCAATCAATGTTTTGTTTTTGTTTTTTTTTTCTGATGAGGAGGCCTTTCACAATAAATGCCCTCTGTACACGGATGTCAATTAGGTGTTGAGTTGGTGCATTAATTTTGTTCAAACGTCACAAAAAAAACTTTTTTAACAGAAAGTAGTAAATCAAGTTTTAAGAAAAGAAAAAAAATGTTTTTATTATTTGACAGCATTGCAGTAAATGTATAATCAGAAACATACACAGACAGGAACAGCCCTACACACAAAGTGACAGGCTAAATAAATTATTCGATCTTTCACCTAACATGTGGTTTCCCTTAATTCCTATTAATTTCACATAATGGCTGTCTGCTCACCTGGATTTAATATCACTGATGTCAAAATCTACTGAGGTCTCTATGGAGGCCAAATGACAACTACAGCAAACAACCACAAATAGAAAAAAATGCATACAAAGTAACTGACTAGTTTAAATTATATTCCAGTGAGTTTCAGTATCGAGTTTCAGTGATCAGCAATTTACTTGGCTGTCCCAGGAGAAGAAACCCATTACAGAGCTCCTGGATTTATTTGACAAAATTTCACAAATGGATGTTTTGAGGGTGCAAAAAAATGCAGAGTTGATATAAAATATTTGTTCATGGTACAATGAATATGTGTCAGGGTCATACATTAATATGCACTCCAAGCATGTCACGTTATCACACGTAGAAAGAACTAGCGCTGGGCGGTGGAACGGCTCTTTAAATAACTGGCATCAGCAATTATTAATAAATAAAAAATAAGAAAGAAATGAAAAACCCCAAAAGGATTAAATGATTCGTATATGTGTGATGTTTTCAATTATTGTTCATTTCACCTGACATCCATCAGAAGAAAAAAAACCATAAAAGTGTTAAAAAAAAAAAACCAGAGCTAAGGTCAAAGTTTTTTTGTGTTTTCATTTTAGATTTGCAACACATCTGCTTCAGTTTGCATAATAACCCTGCTACCCAGTGCTACTTAATGATTAAAAAGCAACCACAAGTGATACAACGGACAAGAAACAAAACAAAACCAAAAAAAACACAAGGGTGTAAATTGTGCCTGTGGCAGTGGCAGCATCATTGTGAGCTGATGGGGGGTAAAAGACATCCATAGATGAAAGAAGATTTTGAACAATTCTGGAGCCTGGAGGGGGGGGGTCGCTCTTTAATGAGGCAAAACTTTAAGTACTGAATAATAAATAATAAAAATTGACAGTTCATTTAGTTTTCAGTGTACCTCATAAAAAACCTCATTACATGCCATTACTCTTACTGTCCATGGCATGATCAGTAAATATGGAGGAATATTAAAATAGATTGCAGTACCCAGTGGAGATTGAACGGGTGGAAAGAATTGTGTAGATGCTTTAGTGGATTTGGAAGTAGTGTTCCTCATCATCATACTGAATTTTACAATATGGTTATTAACACTTAGCTAGTAATTTTCAAATTAAATAGAAACTGAAGCGATGCAGATAAATACAATTCTAGTCTGCTGCACTTGCTGAGTCTAGATGAGCTAAAATGACTTTTCCAAAGCAGTTTCCTATACTATATTACAGACTTATCCTCAACTTTAGTCCTACAACAAACTGACAATATTTATAATGTTTTTTTCTAAATTAAAATGAATGCAATTAACTTTCATTGTAATCCTAATTGATTTAGGAAAAAAAATGCCAGATTTTAAAATTTAAAAAACAAAAAAAAAAAAATAGAGAACATCAAAGGCATTTTCTTTCTTAAAGAAAATGTTCAGGGTGTGGATGTCAGTTCAACACATACAGTGTAGAACACTGGAAAAGTATACTTTTCCATCAAAAGTAAAGGTGAAAGTGAGTTGTGACCTGAATGTGAAAGTCTTTTACCTGACCTTCATTGATATCAAACAAAGTCCAACCGCTTCAATGCTAAAGTTTTACTGTTGGGAACTTCTAAATTTAACATAGTAATTGAGGTCTGTCGAGTCTGGCTCTTATGTTTTCTTGTAGTTTCTTTGACCTTGATATGAAGTTGCTGAGACTCGTACTCCTGAAAAGACCGTGTTGAATACTTTCGCTTAATTGCATCCTTTTACAAAGCAGAACATTGGTCCTAAAATTATTTGGGAGTGCCCTTATAACACTAACAACGTGGAATGGAAGGTAATAATGCTTCTGCCCTTCTTCACATATTTCAATTCTTAAAAGGTAAGAAAAAAAGAGCTTTTATAGGTCACTATACTTCTGATGGCAAGTCGAAAACATCTGAATATAAGTACTCGTCTGCCTCAAGTGCTGAAGAGCAGAAACAGCTTTCTAACCCTTTAAATTTTCAATAAAGACAATATATTTTATAACACCCAGATTTCTAAAACTCTTAGAATAAAGAATTTCTTTGTTTAGTAACTCTATTTACTTTATTATTCTAAAAGGAGATGGCCACCACACAACCTTTGTAAGTTTAACGCATGAAAACACAATGACAGAAAAAGTACTTACGTATGACAACATGGCTTTGAGTTCTTCATCACTTCTGACAGTGATTCTGTCTCCCACCTCATCTTCATCTTAAAAAATGATGAGAACACAAAAGAAGTGTTACAACCTTACAAATAACACAATGGAGCAAATATCCAACAGCTTAGGTAACCTTGAGATTCAATGAAGCCAATTTTTTCATCCTCCTGTCAAAAATGAATAAACTCAAAGTTTGTCAGCTAAATATTTATCCATCAGTCCATCCATTTTCTTCCGCTTATCCGGGACCAGGTCGCGGGGGCAGCAGTCTCAGTAAAGATGCCCAGACTTCCCGCTCCCCGGCCACTTCCTCCAGCTCCTCTGGGGGGACCCCGAGTCGTTCCCAGGCCAGTCGAGAGACGTAGTCTCTCCAGCGTGTCCTGGGTCTTCCCCGGGGCCTCCTCCCAGTGGGACATGCCCGGAACACCTCCCTAGGGAGGCGTCCAGGGGGCATCCGAACCAAATGCCCGAGCCACCTCAACTGGCTCCTCTCGATGTGGAGGAGAAGCGGCTCGACTCCGAGCTCCTCCCGGGTGACCGAGCTTCTCACCCTATCTCTGAGTGAGCGCCCAGCCACCCTACGGAGGAAGCTCATTTCAGCCGCTTGGATCCAGGACCTCGTTCTTTCGGTCATGACCCAGAGCTCATGACCATAGGTGAGTATTGGGGCGTAGATCGACCAGTAAATTGAGAGCCTTGCTTTCTGGCTTAGCTCTCTCTTCACCACGACGGACCGGTACAGCGACCGCATGACGGTGGACGCAGCACCAATCCGCCTGTCGATCTCACGCTCTGATCTTCCCTCACTCGTGAACAAGACCCCAAGATACTTAAACTCCTCCCCTTGGGGAAGGAGCACTCCACCCACCCAGAGATGGCAAACCACCTTTCTCCGGTCGAGAACCATGGCCTCAGACTTAGCGGTGCTGATCCTCATCCCTGCCGCTTCACACTTGGCTGCAAACCGTTCCAATGCATGCTGGAGGTCATGGCTCGATGAAGCCAACAGGACAACATCATCTGCAAAGAGCAGAGAGGAAATCCTGTGGTTCCCAAACCAGACCCCCTCCGGACCCTGGCTGCACCTAGAAATTCTGTCCATAAAGACTATGAACAGAGCCGGTGACAAAGGGCAGCCCTGCCGGAGTCCAACATGCACCGGGAACAGGTCTGACTTAGTGCCAGCTATGCGGACCAAGCTCCTGCTCTGGTCATACAGACACCGGACAGCCCTGAGTAAGGCCCCCCGGACCCCATACTCCCAAAGTACCCTCCACAGGACACCACGGGGCACACGGTCGAACGCCTTCTCCAAATCCACAAAACACATATGGACAGGATGAGCGAACTCCCATGAACCCTCTAGCACCCTAGACAGGGTGTAGAGCTGATCCACAGTTCCATGACCAGGACGGAAACCGCATTGTTGTTCTTCGATCTGAGGTTCGACTACTGGCCGGACTCTCCTCTCCAGTACCCTGGCATAGACTTTCCCAGGGAGGCTGAGGAGTGTGATTCCCCGGTAGTTGGAGCACACCCTCCGGTCCCCCTTCTTGAAAAGGGGAACCACCACCCCTGTCTGCCAGTCCAGTGGTACTGTTCCCGACTGCCACGCAATGCTGCAGAGACGTGTTAACCAAGACACTCCCACAGCATCCAGAGACTTGAGGTACTCAGGGCGGACCTCGTCCACCCCCGGTGCGCTGCCACCGAGGAGCTTGTTGACTACCTCTGTGACTTCAGCTTGGGTAATGGACAGCCCCACCCCAAGGCTCTCAGCCTCTGCTTCCTCAAGAGAAGGCGTGTCAGCAGGATTGAGGAGATCCTTGAAGTATTCCTTCCACCGCCCGACAATGTCCCCAGTAGAAGTCAACAGCTCCCCACCTGCACTGAAAACTGTGCCTGCAGTTTACCCAAGTGTCTTTACCCGAGTGTCCAAGACACACGGCCGAAGATCGCCTGAAACGACAACAAAGTCGATCATTGATCTCCTGCCGAGGGTGTCCTGATGCCACGTGTATTGATGGACACCCTTGTGCTCAAACATGGTGTTTGTTATGGACAAACTATGACGAGCACAGAAGTCCAACAACAAAACACCGCTCGGGTTCAGATCAGGGAAGCCGTTCCTACCAATCACACCCCTCCAGGTGCTACTGTCATTGCCCACGTGGGCATTGAAGTCACCCAGGAGGACAATGGAGTCCCCCGTTGGGGCGCTTTCCAGTACCCCTCCGAGAGACACCAAGAAAGCTGGGTACTCCGAACTGCTGTTCGGCCCATAAGCCGAAACCACAGTCAGAGACCTGTCCCCCACCCGAAGGCGGAGGGACACAACTCTCTTGTCCACCGGGGTGAACTCCAACACTTGGCGGCTAAGCTGGGGACTCACAAGTAAGCCCACCCCAGCCCGCCGCCTCTCACCATGTGCAACTCCAGAATGGTAGAGAGTCCAACCCCTCTCGAGAGACTGAGTTTCAGAGCCCAGACTGTGCGTAGAGGTGAGCCCAACTATATCTAGCCGGTACCTCTCAACCTCTCGCACAAGCTCACGCTCCTTCCCTCCCAGAGAGGTGACGTTCCATGTCCCAAAAGCCAAGTTCCATGGCCGGGGTTTAAGCCGCCAAGGCACTCGCCCTCGACTGCCACCCAAACTACATTGCACCAGCCCCTTCACAGCTCTCCTGCAGGTGGTGGGCCCACTGGGGAGTGATCCCACTTCGATCCTTAGGGTTTTACCCGACCGGGGCCCGTGGGAGGAGCCCCGGCCACCAGGCACTCGCCTGTGAGCCCCAACCCCAGGCCTGGCTCCAGGGTGAGGCCCCGGTAACACCAATCCGGGCGACGTAACAGAATCTATGTTTTTTCTGCTCATGAAGGAGTTTGTGAACTGCTCTTTGTCTGGCTCGTCACCCAGGACCTGTCTGCCATGGGAGACCCTACCAGGAGCCAAAGCCCCAGACAGCATAGCTCCTGGGATCACTCGAGCACTCAAACCCCTCCACCACGTTAAGCCACAGCTAAATATTTAACGGGAAGAAAACAATTTGTCCAGATTAATCAATTTACATCAGAGTCCAAGGAGATAAGTTGTGGTGTCCCAACAAGGATATATTCTAGGCCTGTTGCTATTCAATATTTACATAAATTATATATTCAATGTTTCAAAACTTTAAAATTCATTTTATTTGCTGACGACACAAATATATTTTCCTCTACAGACAATCAAAGGGAACTTATCCATGTGTTGAACACAGAGTTTAACAAAATAAAATCATAGATGAATTACAACAAACTATCTTTGAATCTTGACAAAACTCAAGTGATGTTTTTTGGTAATTACAATGCCAACACAAAGCTCTCAATTAAAATAAATAATGTCTTAATTGAAAGCGTCACATAAATCAAATTCTTAGGGATTGTAATCAATATCACATACACATACAAACTAAAGTTTCAAAAAGTATATAAATCACAAATAAATCTAAATATATGTTAGAATACAACTGTTGATACTTATTATACTGCACCTTACATTACCATATTTCACCTACTGTATAGAAATGTGGGGTAATAATTATAAAAGTTCTTAACATCCTCTCTTTTTCCTTAATAAACAAGCCATAAGAAAGCCGGTTATCTTGATCATACAAATAAATTATTTTATCAATCCAGACTTTTAAAACCGTATGACCTTGTTGATTTTTGCACCAACCAAATTCTATACAGAGCTAGTGGTAAGACATTACCATTAAATATCCAAAAACTTCTTAGATAATGAAGGAGGCTACAAATCTATTGATTAACTATTGGTTTTCATTACTTGATTTTAAATATGTACCAATTAGATTAATGTAATTACGTGGTCAAATAATAATCAATGTTTATTACATATTGGTTACCTAAAGTATGTATCAAAAATGTTTACGTGAAAAAAAGTTAGAATTCTCTCAGATGATAATTAATAAGCACTTTTTTGTTACTTGAAAACTTGACTTGCAATGTGTAGGGATGATTTCTGGATTAATATTAAATTGTATGTTAATGATCATCAATGAGTATTACATAACAGTTAGGCTCATGCAACCATAAACATGTATATGCTACAGAAAAAAGACAAAGTGTTAATTTCACTCACTTGCAAGAAGAAACGGAAGGGAGCACACCAACCGTTTCTGAAACTCCCTCCCGAACTCTAGCCATTTATTAAAAACAGGGTGTTTCCTAGCTATAATGATACAATGTTACATGATGTATGATTCATTTACATTTTACTGAAATAATGAATTTTTTTTAGAATAATCACTAAGTACTCAATTTTGTTACTTGAAACAAATCATAACTAGATCTGATCAGAACCGGATTATGAAAAACTATGCAAGACTTTGAAATGAAGTAACTATGTAGGGGTGCGACTATATAAGTTCACTTCTTCCCACTCCTTTTAGAGCAATTAATCAAGCTCGACTAGACTTCAGTTATTAATCAATATACTTAACAAATGTTAATAAAGTATAAATAATAAAGTACTAACAATATTTAATGTTTATTTCTTTTGTGATCATGTTATAAGTGGAATAATGCCAGACAGTGTGCTTTTTCAGAAATTAATGCTCAGCATGGAAGCCTAAACCACACTTAGGCGTCACTACGTCCCTACGTCGCTTCTGAGGTGTAATTTATGCATTAATAAATATTAACGCGTTGATTTTTTTTTTTAATTAATCGAATGCGTTAACGCATGAACGTTGACAGTCCTAACTGCAACATACTACTTACAGTTTAAAGCTCGGATACAATTTTTACAAATAAATATATGAAACCAAGTAGAGGAGAAACATCCATAAAATACAAATGTTTTCTCAGAGTTATTATGCTAGTACTTCTTCTTGTTTGTTTTTATGTCAGTGTTTAGGTGAATCTGTCTTGAGTAAAATTACAAAAGGGGCGTGGGGGGTGGGTGTCAAATGTTCTAAATTCAGTTCCTTCTGCTAGTTATTGTTCCAAAATTGTCTTACAAAGGTCTGTTTTTTTGTTTTGCTAAAGGAAACACAATATGTTATTTTATGTTTAACATGGAAGAATTGAAATAAACGAACAACAAAAATAGCTAATACAAATAAGTAGTATGGCATCTAGGACAGCTAATAGAGGGCATGCATAGTTAAAAATAAGAATAGGAAGGGGTGGGGGGTCTCAGAAGCACGTCTTGTTTCTGTAAAGTAACTGAGGAAGATGAACTTACACTCAAAGGCTGTGACAGTGGCTTCTGGCATCACATCCCTGATTGCGACCTGGAGAGTTTGGTTCAATAATTAATTAGTTTATCACAAACTCAAAAGCAAAAATTGCAAGTGGATATCTCTAGGGAGGCTTAGTTTTGTGAACATAAATATAATGTTCCCTATTGAATAAAGCATTGAGTGTCTACAGAAAGATAATCTAACTAGTTCTGCAGCTTTTTAAAGACTCACCATCAAGTCACTGAAGTTCAGAAGAGATGGAGAGTCCACCGATGAGTCCATGTCTCCCAGCGGTGTTTTTATGCGGATTACTATAGCTTCGTTGTCCATTTCAAGCACGTTATTTGAAATTAACATGAATAAAGACACGTAAGCCTCATAATACTAGGTTGACTTTCAAGGCTAACGAGCTAACTTTCTGTGGTCTTTTGCTAACATGCTAGCATACAGCTTAACTTTGATGGAACGAAAACACAACAACTTTTCCTCTAGAGCTCAGTCACTTTAAACTGAGATGTCACGCCATAACCCTTAAGCTGTTCACCTTAAAACGTCAATGTATTTCTGCGTACACTGTTTAGATAAGTTTCACCCGCTGTCATTTATCAATGTTTAGCTGTGCAGCTAGCTCACAGGAAACTGCTGTGCGGTGTTCAGCTATCAACATCCGCTCAGGGAATTTCAAAACAAAAGGCATTTACTTCTATTTGTTCATTTCAAAATATGAAAAGGGAAAATCGACTTGTTTTAAGAAGCACGACATTTTCTACAAACACAAACTTTGATCTGTTTTGTCTAATTAACAAAAACAAGTTGAAGTGTTAAATTGATGACACAAAGTTTGCAAGTTGAGCAAAAATGTGTTTCAAATGTGATTTCTTTGTTTAAAAAAACATGATTTACCATTGAACAAGTATAGTAAAGTTGGACAAAAACTATATGTTTGATCATTGACATGTCTCCTTTATGCTAAAAGAAAAAAAATCCTGGCAATAGCCTAATCTTGACTCACAAAGTTTCAGGTGAATAAACGGTATAAAGAACATTTCACAAAAGCAGCATTCCAAGACAGTCTTAAATGTTCTCACAATAACAATTTATATGCTGAAATATATGTATTATTATTAATATATGTATTATTACTCAATGTACCACCAGAAGGCATTGCTGTCTTCTGTTCAAACTTATAAAGTAAGATCATCTCTTATGTGTATTGAATCCAACCTGCTCATGCAGCTTACTTTTATTATGTAAGAAAATAAATTCACATGTATTATGAAAGACATTTTAAAGGCTTCCAAATGTTCATTTGACACATAGTGGGTATTAACGAGCTTTTACCTTGAGTTGGCGATGGATGATAAATAGAGATTTTATATTCTAGTAGAGATTTTAACAGAGTAAGGATTCTCTTGCTACTGCAAATAGATTTCTATTTTTATTTTAATCTCTAGACAAAGTAATCTCCTGCTAATATCAACAAATTTGACACCTGAGTGTGTTGGTGAAAATTACGTGGGATGATGAGATTAAATTCTACTTTTCTACATTATTTATATCCATACAACTCATAGAATTTTATGAAGAAAAACAATGCAGTTAATGGAGGTTATGCTATTCCTGCTGGTGTCAGTGGCCTCCAAAAGAACCATTTAAACCCCCCTTGACCTTAAACTGAACTCTTTGTTTCTTAATCTCTTTTAATGCGTCATGAAAAGTTAGCTCCAGCTGTCCCTGCAAATCTGAAGTAAATACATATTTACAAAAACACAAAGGTTACAAGTTCATTGCATTGACTTTATCTGGACTGATCACATCATTTACAGCTGTACCAACAGCTGGGTTAAAGACTCATTGATTTCAATGTAATGCCTGGAATTATTACTTTTCCTAATTGTTACAGGAGTGTAAAGAGGAAACAAAACAGGGCTACTGGGCGTTCCGATTGATGCCTCCATCAGCCTTTCTATCAGATGAAAAGCACAGGATCTATACGGCACTTTGTCAAACATACTCTCCCAGGGCTTGACGTTAGGTCCTTCTGCTTTAGGGGCAAGCAGGATGAAGCCCAGTCAGCAATCCACATTATCAGAAATCAAACTTCTGACTTAGCTGTGAGGAGAAAGCAGACAAGGTAGGCCAGAATTCACTGTCTGGTAATTAAGAGCCATTTTACAAGACCTCCTTTCTTTCCCCACACCTTTTTTTTCTTGTTATTGACAAGGTGCTTAGCTCAAAGTTAGACCAGTTTGACTCTAAATATATGAGGCACACTTATTTAACTTTCTCAGCAAAGACACAAAAGGCCGTAAACGAGGCAGAAATGATTCCTCACACAAAGATTGCCATTTTTTACTCCATTGTCATTTTGTTTGTGGCTGCTTGTTGTGTGCCGCTAAATCTCCTTCTCTTCTGATGATTATTATTTCATTAGTCCAAGTCAGATGTATTGGTTGGCTTGTTGTGTTTACTGATTAATGAGCCAAAGGCTCTGCTGTCTTCTTTCACTGTAAGGCTGCTAAAGACGATCTTGAAATGCTGTTTGTCTGCTTGTAAAGGATTGATCCATCCCTTGGAATATTGATTCTTGCTTTGCAGCTTTCTATCTATTATTCTCCTTAATAGCAAGAGTAATTATTCAAGCTCAAATGTGTGAGTGTGTAGACTCTGAAAACTTATTTACCTTGACAGATCCTATAATAGGGGGGAATATGAGAGAATTTAAAATTGCAGTAAAGTGAAAAGCTGTCCCACAACCTGTCCTGGGCCATGTCTCAACCCATATATTCAGATGCGAACGCTTCAGTTGAAATAGTGATATGTCTCATCAGCCTTGAAGCCTGAAGCTGGTTGTTTATTGGTGCTGCCAGAGTCTAGGATCAGATCGATACTATACCCCTCACACGGGCTCCAAATAGAGGTCAGGACGTGTGGAGGGTTATGGCACTTCAGTGGATATGAATTGCCAGAGCCACCACTGTCATTTGTTACATCTTCTTTTAAAGTTCATCTCAAAGTTGACCTGTGATAAAGCACGGAGAGTTTGGGAGTGACTCGCATAAGAGTTATGAGGAAATGTACCAACTCATGGACAAGCTGCATGGTTGGAGACAAATGGATTGTGTGAGTAACTCTCAGGTCTCTGAGCAGCTTGCTTTTGCTGTCGTTCCGAGTGTTTCAAATTCACCTCAGAGGTCCACTTTATAGCTGCGCATTGTTCCTAATAAAACAGAAATATTGCCTCCTTGCTGACCTGCTCATATGGGGCCACAGGAAAATGTATGTAGTGTGTCTCTTTCATGGAAGCTGGTTTTGAACAAAGCCTCTCATAAACAGAACAATACCAGATCATTCAGGCTCTGGTCAGTTTGCAGAAGTGATTAAGTCCACTTTTGAAATGTAACCGTTAGACTGATTTACATGTTTAGTCATAAAATATTACAAATGTATTTTTCCCATGAAGGCACAGCATTGGATAGTTTCATATGAGCAATTTAATCTTTAAAATGCCACAAAAATGAGTTCACAGCTGACGGTTGTCCTGAATGAAAGCAAAGATCATATTTTTACTCTCAACTTTTCCTTATCTGAATCATATTACGTATTACATCTCTGCAAATTTTAGTTCTTCTCACACAAAAGTAGTTGTTTTTTTATTAATCTTAAACAGAAAATGTTTTACCTGTACCTTTTCCAAGTTCAAATTCTGTTTTTCCTTAGCTCTGCCAGGCAAAAAGAGTCCTTGAAAGGACCGCTCTGTGATTGGTCCTTTTTTATGATTAAATGCAATTCCAAATCCATCAGATATGCTCCTAGGTGATGCATGGTTATTCATTTTTGAGTCACTGTCTGCACATAACCAGAGGATAAACCTTTCAAGGTTTTGTGTCCTCCCATTTTTCCTTTCCGAGCTGTTTTTAGATTATATTGTAGCTCCAACTGTGGGTAACGCTTTGACTTATGTGAATTCAAAAAAGACTTTCAGCACAATGTTTTTCCATCTCCGAAGCTAAATTCTTTGAAAGTCAAGGAAACTTTGAACTAATGTTCCCTGAGGAAATACAAATACTATGAGGTTATTGCTTCTGGGTACTTTTAAGGAATATTATCAAGAAAGTGCTCCAATCTGAATTTTCACGAACAAATAAACTTCACTATTGACAGTTAAATTATGTGGCAAAAAATGTGTACTTTTTCTGAAGTCAGATGTTAATGTGAGGAACCTGTTCAAAAAAAAAAAAAAAAAAAAAACGATTCCAACAGCAAGAGATCGACACCTCCCTGGACACACGCCTGTATGTGTGCAGCAGTGCAGCCAAGACATATAAGCTCTCCTCGACCACACGTGACCCAGGAGCAGAGTGTGAGGTAGCCTGTTTGTTACCTAAAATATTTATCAAACAGATCAACGGAAAGTCTGGGTGTTCTCTCCCAGCAGTCTCCTGTCAATTATTGATGGAGGATGGTACACTTCTGGTGTTTCTGTCTGTTTTAAGTAAAATGCTGAAACTGTGAAGGTGACAATTTAATAAGTTACATTTCTTTGATTTTCTTTTTCTTAAACAAGAGTAATATAAATGTATTAAATTTACAGACACCTGGACACTTTCCTTGAGTTGAATGTGATAAAAGATGTTTCTACTACAAAATAAAGTTCATGAAGGAATCAGAACGTAAAATTTTTCGACAAAGTATTCTTGCAAAATGTGCAATTGAACGTTTTTTCCAGCTGTAAGCAGGCCAGTGTCATTTAGGTGTGCTTAGTCTTTCATTTAGGATGCACAACATACCTGATACTGGAGTGACTCAGCGGAAAGTTATGCTGGTCTGTCCTAACCGGCTGCTCAAATGACCACTTACGTTTTTACCTGTGGCTTACAAATTAACTTTCAAGATGTGGAGAAGAACACCGTTTGAAGAAACGCTAGAAGTATAAATCAGAAAACAGTGGCTTAATAACAAAGAAATACAATCTTGAACTTAATAAAAATACGCTTTAACAGTGCACTTGGGTTTTCGGCTCTGCCTTGGACACTTTTATCTACTTTGGAAGAACTAAAGATTTTTTTTTCCGCCCACATTGCTTAGTTGAGTCATCCAGCAAAAATAATAATCCTGCATTAAACCAAAGGAAAATCATTTTTAAAAATATCACAAGTTACGGAATCAAGTCTTAATTCTGATAGGTAAAGAAACATTTCCAAGCATTTCCATGATTACTGCATCAAATAAGAGCTTTTCCTTGGAAAATATACTGTTAATATGACATTTATTTTGACCTAAAATGATGTTATTTAAATTTTTTGTTTGCATGAAAGCCTTTTTTTTAAAACCGTCTTTAAATCTTGAATGTTAGGTGATTCACTATCAACACTCAATGAATGTTTTAACATGGTCACATGGTCAAAATAAAAAGATATAAGATCATTCAATTAATGCAATTTAACACTTTATTTTCAGCAATCATTTGAATAGGTTGATTATTATCTACAGCAAATCCAAAAGAACTCTAAAATATGAGCTTTATACTCTACCGGAACATTTCTGTGGTGTACAAAATTGGATCTGCTGGCCAGTGAATAAGTTTGGAAATTTTATAATATGCTTAATGAAGGATTTTAATATATTTAATCTCTTAATGTTTGAAACACTGAGTTTTTCAGACTACCAAGGCTGCATAAAACATTTGCTCCCTTCAAGGAAAAACTTAAGTGTTTATCAGCCACAGCTGTAGCTGTGATTGTCGGGTTGAAAGTGCGTATGTGTGTGCGTTTGTGCGTGCAAGTGTCCCCACTGCCTCATTGTGAGCTATAACAATGCCCTGGAAACACAACCTCTAGGGGTCTTACCTGGATGTGGCGGCCCCCCACTTTTTCATTAAAAATCACCACCCAGCAGCTGAGGCTCCATTACACCACAATGTGACAGAACCATACAAGGGCAAACATATGCGACCCACACCCAACCTTCAATGATGCCCCAATAGATAGATCTTTTGCTTCTGTCTATTTTACAACAAGTTTGAATGCAAATTAATGCAGGGCGTTTCAAAAGAATATGTGCCGGGCATTGTTGTTGGCCTTGGTGAGCTTTTTTCACAAGATCCCTGGTTGAAGTATGAAAATTACTGCAATTTTTTTATAAGACTGCCACAAGACTTTGCAGTGGTCCTGATAATTATTTTTAATCAAATGCATATCTGTCCCTTTGTGGTCAAATTTGTCTTCTTTTGCAGGAAGACCTTCATAATCTTTTTTTTGGTCTGCAAAAGCAGAAATATTGAGGTGAGGTTATTGAAGTGTCTGCGACCAGCCCGCTCTGCTGAGATTTGAGAGCAAAGCGGCAATGTAATTACAGGTCATAAGTTGGGCACCTTTGAGCAGAGCCTGTCAAACGCTCTGACATGCACACGTAGACACATATACATCATGATATTTTCCCTCAGGTTGACGTATAATTACAATGAAAGCCACTTTGGAAGCCTGTGACACTTTTTAGGCAAAGAAATGTTTAATCGTAGCTCAGTCATGCTTGGATCTTCAAAGATCCTCTTTTGATCTTTTTTTAAAGCATTCCCAGTGGATTATTAATCATGATTATGCCATTTTTAGCCAAAATAAAAAAACCTGTGTTGTTTTCTAGGACATAGTTTCTGCAGGGTGACCGGAGTTCATTAGATATTTGTCTCTGAGTTGTGGGCAGAAGTGTGGGTATGGAGTAAGCCCTCCTTTCCCATCACGCTTCCCAGAGCTTTTGTGTTCTCCCGCTAGCCTCTCACACCTTCAACCTAACATTACCGGTGAGAAAAAAATGGAGAGCAGTATTGGAGCAGTTTTGAGCGAGATGCCAGCTCAGGCGAGGAAAACAAAGACGTACATGGATCTAGTCAACTACAAGCAGATATGTCAGAACAGAGTAGAGTAACGACCTTGTGGCCTGCCGTTGTAGCTTTTATGTCACACCTACAAGCTTTTTACAATGGCAGTTTTGCCCCTGCCTCTGAATCAACACGATTTCAATAAAGAAATACTCAGAAATACCACTTTAATCTTAATTTTCTTCATATGTGTCTTCCATCATGAGAAAAATGCCACAAGAACATGTTAAAAACAACAAAAACACGATTTTCATCGGACATTATCCACATCACATCTAAACACTCTTCCTATATCCTGTTTGTCTTTCTTGAACACATCTTTTCTCCAGTGTAACTGATGCAGGAGGAGTCCTGAGCTCCACCTGCACCACCCACCCTCAGCCTGCTCATTTGTTATCACTTGCTGGCTTGCATTGTGCAATTGGCCGGGCTCCTGAAGGGTGAAAGGTTAAGCTTTTAAAAGGGAATTACTTCATTGACACAATAAGAGATGACATTTTATTTGACATCTTACCACCGCTCCGCTCCCCTCCTACATTCAGACCGGCACTGGATCCTAACTGCTCCCCAGGGTGCATCTGTGTGAGGATAAGGGTCTCTGTGCAGGCTGAGGAGTGCATCCTTGGCCTTTTTATGTGTTCACACGACTAGGGTTTTGATTCCCAGTGTCCAATCTGTGTTTTAGTGGACGATGTTCAGAGTTGTAAATTACTTGTGTTCGTAATTGAATAAACACCATACACAACAAGACTGTTTTATTGAAATGAAATGAATTTGTAGGTTTGCATCACGTCTCTGCAGAGTATTTATTAGTGCATCCCTTTCGGATGAACTGAGAAGGAGCCGTCTGCAGATGGTAGTTATGATTCCAGCAGAGCCGGGGTGTCTGTTTCAGTTTTTGTGTGACAGTGACTGACTGACTGACAGCAGACATGCGTGTCAACCCTGTGGGGGATGCGTCCAGGCTGTGCAGCCAGCCTGGCAGGTCATTATCAGTGTGTCACCAAGCCGCATGGTGGCTTCTTCCTCTGAGACAAAACCCACAACAACTCTTTCCCCGAGTCATGGAGGGCTGCCTATCCAAGCCAATCAATTAGGCAATCAATCGGGGACCAACTGGCAATCCCCGACAATCAATGCAGCCCTTGTTGTATGGCTCCAGAAATGGCACAATAGCTGTGGCACTTAATTAAGTTGTTAATTGCTGCGTTAAGCTTTCTCAGGTGCCCTCCCCAGACAGTAATTGAGAGTGGCTTGACAATTCAGCTATCGGCAGCACTTTGTTAAATTTAATCACAAATCCAAGTAATGGCAGAGGCTGTAATGTGAGAAGCCAAACAGTAGCAACTGTGTCCGTTTTTAATGAAGAGAGCATGTCCGGCAGCAGTTTGACTTCTTGAAAATGAAAGTTGACAAAATGTGGGATGGAGGGAAGGTTTTGTCATTTGAGCTTTGAACCTAATTTATCATTTTACCAACAGTTTGTGTACTTTACACTGTTCAATAATGTTTTACTATTTTAAACTTTGCTTGGGCCTGTTTTATTTAAAACAATTATAAAAACAACACAAAACCCTTTTATCGACAAAAGAAATTTAAATTGAAATCAAAAACTAATTTTCAGATAAAAAAAATTACTTTAAACAAAACTGAAAATCATAACTTTTTTAAAGGTAAGCTGTTCAAGTATGACTTTTCAGGGTTGTTTTTTTCATTATCAAACCAACCACAAACACATAGTTTTAACTACCGGTATTCCTGTTTATTTATGTCAAATGAGGATCTTTCAGTCTGGTTTTCTGACAGTAAATCAGCATTAGGAATTTAGAGATTCTTAAAGTTCCACTCCAATCGTCTTTTGATCTATGTTAAACGCATTCCCAGAGGTCTTTTACCAATGATTATGCTGTTTTTAGTTGGACTGTAGAGCAGCAGCAGTTCATTTGAAATTCCCTTCTGAGTTGTGGGTGGTGCAGTGAGCCCACCTTCCCATCATCTTGTTGTTTACACTCTCTTCCGCTGGCTTACAGCCCCTCACACCCCAACCTAACATCAGCAGTGCAACAAAAATGGTGAGTCACATTGGAGCTATCCAGCCATACAGTTTTGATCCAGATGCAGCTCAGACGAGGAAAACAAAGACGAACGTGGATCTATTTGTCTTCAAGTGGATGCATCAGAATAGAGCGATGCATGGAGCTTCTATGTCACACCTACAGGCTTTTTCAAACATCATTTGCTTCTGATTAACAATGATTTGAATGAAGAAATACTCAGAAATGCAATTTTAATCTTAATTTTCTTTGTGTATGTCCTCCATTATAACAAAGATGCTACAAGAACATGTTAGAAATAAAAAAACTAAAACAATTGAAGTGGGTCTTTTATGCCACATTATTCACTACTGCTACCAATCTTGATGAGATGTTGTTAACTCTCTGCACTATGCACTCTTTTAGACAGAATTTTGTTTTTTAAGTTCAATTTTTATTTAAAAAAAATGTAAAATGTTGTCTTTGATGTTTTTAACATGTTCTTGTGGCATTTTTCTGATGATAGTCCACATATATAAAGAAATGTAAGCTTAAAACTGCATTTCTGTGTTTTCTTTATTCAAATCATTGTGAAAAAGGCAGTTGGAAAAAGAGCTTAATGTTAATTAGAAAGTATGTTGAAAACGGTGAAAAGCTCCACTGCATTCGGATGAATCTGCTTGTAGACGACTAGATCCATGTACGTCTTTGTTTACTTCGTCTAAGCGAGGGTGTGAGGGGTTGTAAGCTAGCAGCAGGGAGTGAAAACTGGTGGATGACGGGAAGAGGGTGATGGGCGCTGAGTCCGCGCCAACAGTCCCACCCACAACTCGGAGGCAAATTTCTAATGAACTACTGCCGCTCCACAGAAACCATGTCCTAAAAATGACACAGGTTTTATGGTTTTGGCTAAAAAAGGCATAATTTTGATTGAAAGACCACTGGGAATGCTTTAGATCAAAAAATGACTGAAGGGGGACTTCAACAGCATGGTCTACTCACTGTAAAGAAGTCTTTAAACGGGACTCTCCCAAAGAAAGGAACAGCTGACCATCCTCTCAATTAGAGTGAAAGAGAGAAAGAAAACACTATTTTAAACTTGTCAGAGTCACTCATGTACCAAACTGCCATTTGGTTCAAATAAAATGTAAATACAGTAATTTAAAGATCATATCAAACATGTCTTCATTATTCTTGTATCAGTTGTGAAGACTGTGACAAAAAATGACCTTCTTTCTTATGATGTCTCATCTTGCACCAACCATGTACAATAAAAACATGAATTTAACATAAAAAGAATCAGAGAAAATTGAACTCGTCACTCTATAACACCCCTGGGTCTGAGGAAAGTGGGGACAAAAGTAGCTACAACCAGGCTGAGGTTAGAGGGAGCATAGGAGCACTGTGGTGAAGTTTTCAGTTCCTGTCCCAGTATAATCTGCCTTGTGTGGCCTAATTCTCTCCCTGTTCAGCACTCAAATAGATTTCAGATGATATGGGGAGTTCTGTTTTAAGGAACAGCTCCACACGGCAGGCTTCAGCACTCTTATTGTGCTATGCTGTGAAATCAAAAAAAGTGCGGGGCAGGGGCCAAAAGCGTATCAAATCATCATGAACAAATGGGACCCTTTCTCGCGCTCCGAGTGAAAATATTTCCATGGCTTTTGGAGAGAGCTGAGAGTGCTGCGCCGCTCTTCAGAGATTTGGTAAGAAGCGCTGGGGTGTAGTGGAGCAGGAAACGTCGAGCTAGCAGCAAGACAATGAAAAACAACCACTTCTGCTCTAGGCTCTGTGAACAGGCTTGCCATTGATTAAAACAGCAAGGTGTGCAATAAAGCGCAAGGCAAAGTGTTGCCTTCCATATGGACCCTAAAACCCTCAGGCTCTGGCCACCAATTGAGCCTTTCTGTCCGCTGCACTTTCCTCTCTTGCCTCCCTTTTTCTCACCCGTGGTCCCCAGATGGTAAAAAAGCGATTTTCCAGCCCTGCGTCTCCTTGCGCTGCCCACACTGTGCTACCACAAAAGGCCCTGGCCACGATTCAGACGTTTACTTCAGTAATTAACAGCACCCACACCACAGCAATTACAACACTGCAGCTCTGGATGCAGTCTTAATGCTCACATGCGGCGTTGACCGCGGCTCAGTGTGAGCTTGAAGAAGGAGTGGAAATAAAATTAGACTAGTATTAACAAAGAGGGGGGGGGGGGACAACATGCTGGCTCTACAGCAATGATTTCCTCATAATTAGATGAGACAAAGCTCTCTGCCTATCTAGTGGCAAACACTGTAATTAGTGCCATGACAGAAAATCAAAGGCTACTTTGTAAGCAGCAGGAAAAATTAACATTTTGGGCCCCGAAGCTGTACGTCCTGATTAGAAACATATTAAATCAATGCGTGGCTAACTCCTGGACGTAAATACATCCCTTACTGAAGGGGGCCATAATTGCAAGAGCAAAAAGAAAGTGGGTTTCAGTATCACAAAGCTGTGGCATTTATCGTAACAGCGGCATTATGTAGGAAATGTACACTCATTTGGTTATTTGATGATGCACTTAAAGTGGGAGCTCTATTTCCAACGTGCTCCTGAAGTGAAGATCAAAGTGTGTTTTACGCAGCAATCTCATGACAAATAGGCATAAAATGGAGAGCTTTTTCATCCTGGCAGATGCCACAATTTGTGTGACTTGTGCTCATCTTTCAGAGAACTCTAACGTTCTAAAGGAGGGGAGTTTCTGCTCTGTGTTTTATGCAATTTGCTTTTTTAGTTTGTGTTTTTGTTTTTTTTTTTTTTACAGATGAGAATTTACACCATATTTAAAATTTTTCCCAAACCTATAAACAAAGCCGTAATGTTGTTTCATGAACCACCAATCAGCACGTGAAAAACTGCAAAGAAGTGACCCAAAAATAGGACGCACTAATCTTAAGAAGAAAATCACTTAAAAGTAATAAAATGACATGTCCATGTACTGGCGAATCATTTTTTGCCTACCAGAGATTTTCTAATAAGATTTCAAAATAAGCAAGGAGTATCCACACAAACATTCAAAAAGAAAAAATAAGCTATAAAAGATAACTGTATAACTGTAACTGTAAATAGTATTTTTTTTTGCAAGTTTTAGGCAAATAGTTTGCATTTTTATGTACTGTAGTTGATGTTCATTCATTCATTTTCCAATCCGCTTTATCCCTTTCGGGGTCACGGGGTTGCCGGAGCCTAACCCGGCTACTCATGGGCGAAGGCAGGGTACACCCCTGGACTGGTCGCCAGTCTGTCGCAGGGGCCACAATCACACACCCATGCACACTCACATTCACACCTAGGGACAATTTAGAGTAACCAATTAACCTATGAAGCATGTTTTTGGACGGTGGGAGGAAGCCGGAGTACCCGGAGAAAACCCACGCATGCACGGGGAGAACATGCAAACTCCACACAGAAAGGTCCCCCAGCCAGGACTTGAACCGGGAACCTTCTTGCTGTGAGGCAGGAGCGCTAACCACTGCGCCACCGTGCAGCCTGTAGTTGATGTTGATTGAAAAAATAAAATAAGTGGAAATGACTCATTTTGGACCAAAATGTGAACAAAATGAGAATACCATCTTAATAAATCCTAATAAAATCTAAAACTAGTTCTCGTGATTCTTAGATTGTAAATCCAAATTTTTGTTTCCAAAATAATAACAATGAATGCCAATCTAATTAGTAAACAAGTATTGATCTTTAAAATAACCTCCCTAAAGTTGAACTAGAAATTAAAGTACAATTTGAGTTTTTTTGAGTCTCAAATCACGTTTTCTGTGTTTAAGATTATGGAGCAAAAGGATTTTCACTCATTTTAAGAACGATGTCCTTATTTCTAGATTACAGCTCTTAATGACACGAAAAAAAAATCTCAACTGGGCTGACTTAGAGCAACGCTTGGAAATGTGTAGAGCAAAGATCAGCTAAAGCAACTGAAAACCTGATCAAATATCTCGAATTTCTTAAAAAAAAAAAGTTACCTTTGCAAAAATCAAAAAGTCTGCAATGTAGTTCATATGTTCATACATACATACATGTCATATTCCGTATCATACAATAATTTAACTTGATTTGAGGGAAAGAAGTGATCAGGATTTTAGAGTTACAAATTTGAATTAGATTGTGGTAATTACACTTCTGTTCTCAAATAAGGTTAAAAACACACATCCAGTTGAATTACTGCATTTTTATCCACTATTAATAAAAATGGAAAGTCACTAAAGTCATTTTTGTGTTGAACTGGGCACTGTTGGGCTTAGTCATTGTAAGAATTGGTAATGAAACTTCGTTTTAACCTTTTTTTTTTTTAACACATTTGAAATGTATCAAGGTCACATGGAAGCTGGTTCTGTACCAGCAGTCAGATTAGGAGTGTGGGTAACCCTGGACCTCAAAGACAAACAACTGTTCCCTCCACACATCAAACCCACAATAATACAAAGTGGGTAGACAAACACCTCGAGGCCACAGTGTGCCTCATTTTAGAAACCATCAGTAAATATGTTTTAACTGCCAAGAGAGTGTGAGCTTTGTGTTAATCACAAAGTCAGAAGATCTTTCCATTTCATAATTTCTGGAGTGTAATTTCCTGGCCTGCAGGCTGGACACATGACTTACTTAACTCCTCATGGGCTGTGACCCACCTACCTCCCGCTCCTGTTAAAACTGATAAAAGCTGCTGTTGGGACAGCTAGCTGATCCCCGCCATCCTTAACATGCCCGCCACTGGTTTCCTGGGAATGCAACTAATTACCGCACATCTGTATTTATTTGATCCGGGTGAAATTCTCCCGTCTGTCACTGATGCATGGCTATGCCAGCTTTGACTAACAGTGATTTATCTAAGTGACACTTCTGGTGCAGATTCACATCAAAGTGGCGCCAAAATCAATAAGGGAAACGTGGGAATGACAGGGAGGAGGCAATCTTTTTTCCCCTCAGCAAAAGTGTCTCAAGGTGGAATCCTGCAGCATAAATACGGCACAGCAGTACTCAGGTTGGCTGAATCAGGAACGGCAGAAATAAGACATACACTGTTTGATCACGCTCGCTTAAAGAAATGTTTTCACTGCCACAGCACAATATGGAAACTTCAGCTCAAAGCCTCAGTGGAAGATCTGATGGAGAGCATGAGAGCATCTTCATGCAAGAGAAGCTTCTAGTGACCTCTACTGGTTGATGGTTGAACTGCAAATGTTTTCACTTGATATGTGTTGATCTTTTTCTTTCATCTAAAATAGGTTTGTTATGATTAATTGATGAATCGATTTATATGTTATCCAACCAGAGCGATCTGTCTGAGGTAATTTGTCAGTCAAATTGACCTATACCATAATAAAATGTTTTCAAAATGAAATAAATTGATTATATTGAGATTGAAAATAGCATTTGGCTGTGGAAACACTTTGAATTTAGCAGAGATGGCTATCACGGATCATTCAAAATGAACCAATATCGACTCCTGGTTTTTAATCAGGACATTCAGCTTCAGAGCCTATAATGTTATATTTCCCTACTGTGGACGGATATCTACAAAGCTATCCATGCAATCAAAGCACAAACCTGATAATTTAAAAAAATACTATTGTTTGATCACTTATTTTAGCCACACCTTACACAAAACATACAGAATAGACAGGAAAATAAATAACTGTTTAGGGGGTTTAAAGTAGAGTTGATAAACTAGATTCAATGTGAATGAGATGCTCACAGAAACACTTTTCCAGCATGATTTACTGCCTTTGAGTAGAAAATCCAATAAAAAGGTTATTTTTCACTGTTACGATCTAAACTGGAGGTTGGCTGCTTTCAGCAATAACACATCAAGTGGATTTAAAACAAACATACATCACAGTCTTGAGTATTTAAAAATGCAATTCTGAAAAAAAGAAAATAAACGTGACTTCTTAATTGTTTTGCTTTGCACTGTATTTCTTGTGCTGCGTTGCCTTAAGTACAAATAAAGTCTCCCATCTGTTTGTAATTACATCTAAATAACTTCAGTCATTTTAGCTCATCATGTTGATGGAGTTTTGTGTTAAAAGTGTTGCAGACATTGAGTCAAATTTGACTTTTTTGTAGCAAATTCAAAAGATTGAGCTTCCAAACAAAGAAGGGAAATAAATAAAAGCTGTTTCAGGTCGACTTTTACCGAATCACAACCTTTATATCCAATTCTCTGGGATCCCTGAATATAATACAGCAAATGGTGAGCCTTCTTATAGCTCACTTGATGCTTTTTAATTTCCAAATTCCACAATTAAATTATGTCTGACACAAGAAAATCTAAATTCCTGCCATCAAGCCTGATCATGTCATGTCTCCCTGTGGTGTTCACAAAATAGGACAAGCAGGCTGCATAGCAGGCTACTTCAATAAAAAGAGCAAAGAAACGTCACAATACTGCTTTACTGCGTCTCTATGTCAGCTAATCGACATTATGAACCCTGGGGCCATGGTGAAAGCTAATGATGAGAGGATGATGGCAACACAGCGTTGCCATAGAAGCCAATTTCCAGTGGCTTGCCAGATGTTAGACATCTAAAAGTGCATTGATCAATGACAAGATGGCCCATAAAAGTTTCTTCGTTTGCCCGAAAGAAAAACAAGGTCTGTCTGCAACCAGTTCAGCAGGAACTGAGTCTAACATAAATGATTTGATCCTAATTAATTACACGTCAAAACACGTAGTCCCTATTAATTCAGCTGGACTGATCGCACTGTGAAGGGGTAGATGAGAGGATGTAACTGACAGAAATGTGCACACACATGGCGTTTCAGTGAACCAGAATGAGCTATTTTAGATATCCAAATAAATGATAAAAGAAGAGGAATAAGGAGGTTCTCTTTAAAAAGGAAAACGAACAAAATTGTTGCAGATAAATGCCACAAAACAGTCTCAATTCAAACTTGTCCTCTTGGCTCCAACTTTTACAAACAACTTGATAAGTTGGTCTGTGTGCTGCACTGGAATGGACCGTAAATGACACTTTGTGACCTCGTTTGAAGGAGACAAACAGCCTCCTGCTACTGTGAATAATTAAATCAAAGTTAGATTCATTCCATCCATCAAGTCAACCATCTAAAACATTATATTACACCTCACTCATTCAGCAAATCTACTGAAATGTTTCTACCTTGTCATTTGAGCAAAAAGCAGCTTGAAATGTTTGCTTTGATTGGAGTATTAGACACCTCCGATGATTCTTTAACTGCTGTTGATCCGCCGCTCCTCACATTCAGGTAAGTGTTTGAGGAGGAATTTTGCACATTTAAAGTGTGGCTTTAACTCTTCAAAACTCTGTAATGTCAGACGTGTCAGACAGAGACACTGTCTACACGTTTTCTTTTTTTTTAAAATTAATTTATGAGCAATTTCAAAATAACAAAAGTAAAACATTCACAAAGAAGGCCTGTTAACAAAGCCTGACTTCGGAAGTTGACTTTAGGTGGGACAAGTATTTACTGAAGGGGGTCTTTGATGAAAAAGTATTGGATTTGGAAACAGAAGTGCAGCCTACAGATCTGAGGCTGGGAGCTTCACATGCTGCTTCAGGCCAGTCATTTTAAATTAAATGCACTGCTGCTGTGCATATCAACATTTACCATTTTTAACCTCTTAAGACCAAAGCTTTTGCTTGATATGCCTTTTTTAAAATTTCTCTTTAAGCAGAATTACCTAGTGTGGTAATAAAACCCAAAGTGTGATGTCCTCTAATGTGAAGCCTGGTCCTAAGAGGTTTGAAGATGTTTTCAATATTATCATTTTAAAACCCAGAAAATGTTTTTTTTTTTTTTCACCCCCCAAAAGAAAGTTTTTCACAAAATAATCCACTGTGAAGTACAACTCTGAAGGATCAAATGACTGCAGAAACTTAAACCAGCATTTTCTGTTAACCTTAGCTGTCATTTCACAGAACTAGTCTGTATCAGGCTGTTTAACACCCCCTTGTCATTAGATTTATCAGATACTCACATCTAGTATTTTGTTACCTCTCCAAACCTAATATTTCAGTGACCTATATTCTTGGAAATAATCAATTAAAATCAATCAACTCCTAATTGACTCTTGGACGAAGGGTTTGCAACCTTTGACGTTACAAGAGCCAGTTTCTTACTGACCAAAACCCAGCCTGAGCTGCAGAGTCCCACATTACTGGTTAAAAACACATTTTATTTCTATTTTTGTAGCAATTAATTCATGTATTTATCAAATGTAGCTTTCAAATGTTTACAAAATTAAATAATTACCATTATTTTTTGTTGCATAAAAAAATACTTTTTTTGTTTTTAGATGGCTGTACTTATGAGCTCCTTTCAAAATAAAACACACCCTGTGTCAAGTAAGATCCTCCTGCTGCAGAAGATTTTCTTAAGACAATGCAAAGATAATGTTTGCTTTCATTTTTTTAAATAACAAACAGCTCTAACCGTAGGTTAAACCTTTTACCATCATTTTGCACAGTTATCTGACATGTTTGAACTTATGAGGAGGGGAGAAGCACACAAGATCTCCTGATTTTGGTGTAATGTCAGCAGTGGTACAAATAAAAGCAAGTTATTTTACAAATATAAAGAATGCTTAGTTTAAAATTCTAATGTAGATGGCGAAACCTTATAATCTTTAAAGCCAAAGAGCCTCAATAATAGATTAACAAAAGCTACACGTGGCTCCAGGGCCCAGGGTTATAGACCCCTGCACCAGAACAAAAAAAAAGACAACAACTCTAGCTGCTGTCAAACTGATTCCCATTGCTGCTAAAGATGACAATAAGTGACAAGGCGTCACTCATCTAACACGAAACACACTATCAACCCAGCTATTGCCCTATAATCACGCCTCCTCCTCAGAGTTTGCTGGTTCTCATTGCTTGTTATTGTCCCGCTTTTGGAGAGAACACATGGAACATCTGGTGCCAGCAGACAGGGACTGGCACTGCATGATGGGAGAACAAGTGCCTGAAAGCTTCATTATTTCCCAGCTGTTGGGCTTTCTGTTGCTCTCAGCAAAACGGCCCCGGCAGGATGATGTTACTGGCAAGCAGGCTGCTGATGATTCGGAGCAAAACTGTTTTATTGCAGAATTTTACAGGGAAAAGAGAGCAAGTGCATGTGGAGCTCTTTAGTGGCCATCAGGGATGAAAATCTTAATTTAAGGCTTATATGAAGGTTTTAGGAGTCCCACTGAGAGGACTAGAACTTTCCTGATGGTCAAGCTGTCTAGCGCTCAGTTCAGTCAACCAAAAGAATGGGATTTTTCCTTTTTTGGCCACAAGAGGGCTGGGTTCTTCAATAAATTGGATCGTTCAGGGGAGGAACACAAATACAGCATGACTAGAATACGTTGTTGTCTCTGCTGTATTCATTTTTCTAAGTATGTACAGATGTAGGATTTAGCCTTAGACTTGAAAGGTTGACCTGTTGACCTTAGCTGACTCCTTACCTGCCAGACAACAATAATGATGGGTTTCACTTGAAAAGCTATCATGTGCTATGAAGGATTTTGTGTCACTTGTTTGGCAAAAATAAGTCAAAAGCTGCATACTTTTCTTATTTCTCCTTTTATTTTTAACTTTTCTACTTTCCCTGTTTTCCTGGTGCAACATCACAGACTCTTTCAGGTTGGACAGCTTGTTCAAGTCAAATGCTATTAGTTCTGGGTCAGCGCCTGGATTTTCTGTACACCCCAACAACACCTTTTTCACCAGGAAGAGATTCCTGCTGCCATTAATCAGACCGGTGACAGCCCATGGATGTCAGTAAATATGTTTCCCTCTCAGCCTTCTCTTTCCCAGTTTCATGATTGCTCCTTTTTTTTCCAGTTCTCACGGGTTTAACGTTGACCTGCTCAATCTTCACTACTATAGGAAAACATGCAACATGACAGGCAGGTAAACTAATATATTTACGGCTGCAGCTTTTGGAAGCGTTCTATCGGGAAGCTGGTCAAAATTAAACACTCCATCACAGTCAGCTGATCATTTAAATGCTTGATTTTCCGACTGAAGAAGAGTGTTGGCCGGGGAACATCTCCTCTCCTGCATGGATGATTCGGCTGACGGTCAGATGAGTGCTGGCTTGCACTGATGAAGCTTCATGTGAGAAGGTAACGTGGAGGCAGAGAGCCAACAGCAGCCAGCAGGATAAAGCGGCTGCCCAACTTGGTTGGCGTGCACGTCCGTGTACCTGCTGCCGTCCAGACAGCTGTAACACAATCAGGCGGGTTGCTCGCTACTGAATGCTAATAGTGCTGGAAAATAAACACACAAGGGCTGTTTTGGGGAAGCAGAGACGTCCCAAAGCTGTATAAGTAAAAGTGATGGAGGCAGGGGTGAAGGATGGGTGGATTAAAGGGAGGATGAAGAGCAACATGGTGAAAGAGGAACAATGACCTTTTGAAAAGATAAATTTGTGTACATGTTCCACCCTCAAGTTTTCTCCAGAGTGACCTTACCCACTCTCTGTGAATCTGTCAGGCAACAAGGATGATGCATTCCTCTTAGCAGTTTATATCCTATTTTGTCTGAATGTGCTGGTGAGATTGGAAACGATACATACACTTCTGCAAGTGCATCCCCAAAAAGCATTTTTGTAGTAGGTCAGAGTAGTGGGTTAACCGAATTAGGCAATATTTGATTAAATGTAATTAAAAGCCCAATATGTGAGCACACCTTTTCAATAATTAATTTAATTAAAAGTAGGTGATCTTAAAATACATTTTTGATCACTCTTTTATTTCATTGAAATCAAGTCAATAGATTTGTTTTGGGGTAATTTAGCTGAGTTTCCAACTATACCTTTTCAGTCATGGTCTCTTTTGTTATATTTCTTAAACTAAGATTACAGTTTTAGGAGATTAGGATTTGAAAAAATGGTTTATTTCAAGCAATCAAAGCAACAATTCAACTAGAGAAGAAAACAGAAATAAAAATATATGTATTGTCCACAGAGATATATAATAGAAATATATCAATATTTATCTATTGTATACAAAGATCAAGCTTAGAATAGCTTTTATTTGATTGGAAAATATATACAGCCGTGAAGAAATTAGGACACCCCTCATTAAATAATCAGCTCTGTCTTAAAAAATGTTTATACATCAATGTCCAATCTTATTTTGCTAAATTTCTTTAAAAAAAAGTGATTTAATTGAAAAAAAAAACTAACTAAATTATCACTATTACTCTACACACAGAAAAAAAATATCTGAACAAAAACACAGAGGTCAAAGTTCGGACCTCCTGCCTCTTATTAGCTATTTTTGCTCCTTTGGCTGAAATGGCGTCACTGAGACACTTTTTTGTGGCATCGACCAGACCCTTAAATGTGTTACAAGAGTGATATGTCTAAACTTAAACATAAGAAGAAACTATATTCTTTTGAAATGACATTTCATAGAAGGTTTTAAAAAGGCTTACACATTTTTTATTTTGATATTAAATGTGTATGGATCCAGATATATGGGAAAATGCACAGGTTTTTATAGGGTGTCCTAATTTTTTCACATGACTGCATACATATGCTACATTCACATAAAATGAATAAATAAAAGTAGGTATACTTGACAAAACTTAAAACTATCGGTCCAAATGTTTCTGAATGACAGCAAAAATGGTCAAAAACTGTAAGTTTTAACCCTTTAAGCAGAAGTAATACTTTATTTTTTATTTTTTTGTCCCAGTGACAATGCATGACATTGTCCACGTTTTACTGTTTGGCTGCTATCTGGTCATGAGAGTAACAGTCTGATCCCCAGATGTCTCAGTTCAAACACACCTTCTACAGCTCTGAGGAAGCATTTCTGGAACAGCTGAGAGATCAAATTTCTCCCGTCAGTGTCCGCCTCAAGGCCTCTTCCCAGTGGGACTTGTACAGCTAGAAGGCACTGCATAGGAATGGGAACCAGCACCACAAAAAACAACGACTCCATAACGATTTTGGTTAATTTCATACACTGTTGGTCCTTTTACCAACTCAAAGATGTTAGTCTTGTCGGATGAATGCTGTGCATCATTCTGACAGTTACAGGTTTTAATAGCAGGTAGTATAAAGGGAACTTTAAAACACTTTTAAACAAAGAAAAGAGATATAAACAAAAATGGACTTTAAGCAACATTCTCCAAAAGATGATCTGAATTGATTGTTGATTGACAGAAGAAGAAAAAAACATTAAATAACATTTAATGGAGGACGGCTAAAAGAGGACTTCTAAAAGTGCAATAAAATTCAAAATATATTGTGATTTTTTTTTTTTTTTTTTGCATGGGAAAGTCATTCTATTGTAAATGGTTTCATGAAATGAAATGTTTGCATATTTCTCTCAGAGTTGTAGTCAAAACAGGCGCTGTTCATGCATCACTTCATTTTAAGCAAAACTTTACAGATGCAATCATGGTGCAAGTCCAAACAGTTAAAAGTCTTATGCTTTTCTCTCTTTTTTTTCTTTTGTTCTTTTAACTTTTTGCACATGTATAGATGCATTCAGTTTCACTTGAACAGATAAACAAGAATAGAAACTGGTCACTTCCACTTAAAAATCCTAAAAGAACATCCTTGATCCAAAAAATGTAATTATTTTATTCTTATGTGAATTTTTACCCTTTAACTAAGTTATAAATGAAGTACCCTACGTTATTTAGAGACATGAACTTTGTGTAGTAAATCCATCAAAAACCTGCAAAACTGAGCAGAACAGATACAAAGTTTGCCCCATCGTTGCCATGTTTGTCCAACAGATGGCAATGTTGATCTAAACCGGTAACAAGTTGCCTCTGGTCAATGGAGACAAGCACAGTGGAGACACTTGGAAAGAACATGTAATACCGGTACCACAGCTGAAATCAGTCAAAGCGAGTTGTACACGCAGAAAAAAAATATTTTTTTAAAAAGGGAAAAAATGTGTTAGTTAGAATTTACTTGACAAAAATAAAATAATTTGGATAAAATGAGAATCCGTGCTTCATGGACAGAGGATAGCAGCACTCATTTAAAACTACATAACTGTTACATTTATGTTAGCTGAATAAAGATTATTTTTACACATAACCTTCCTTGAATTCAGCAACCAGTCGCCTTTTTTCCAGACAGCTGGAAAAAAGGCGACCTCAGTATTAATGTAAACAGATGCTGTTGACCTTGAAGCATCAGCTTCTTGCAGGAGCTTTTGTTCTCGCCGAGGCTTATCTGGCCGACACGCTTTGTAGGCTCAGTAAATGATTCATATTAGCCCTGTATTTGACTTTCCTGCAAACCAGAGTTAATTATTGAAAGCTTGTTTGGGGTGAAACTAACGCAGAAATCATCCAGGAGTCTGTGGCATGGCACGGACGTCTCAGATGTTGATGAAGTGATGTGGAATGGAGATCAGACGGTTTGTGGCGCGATAAGAGTCGAATGCTGTGACAATGAGAGTGTTGGATGAGATGGATTGACAAAGTCATGCTCACATTTACTGGTTTGTAAGAATAGTATACAGGATTGTTTTGAACCTATTTTAAAGTTTGATTTCATCAGCAATTTTAGTGATTGTCATCATACTACTTATTCCAAATGGAAGAATAATCAGCAAGAGAAGAGCCATATGCATCACTGTTTTCTGTAATTTTGATAGAAGGAATGAATGATGCATCAAACCCATGTGACATTAGGGGTTACCAGAGAAGCAAGCATTATTATTTGATATGAATATGTGGAACATTCATTCATTATTTACCCATACTTCACCATGGTTTTATGTCAATGCCTGGTCTTTGTGCAGTCTAAATTCTCTCAACAGGCCTGTTCATACTGCAAAAACAGGCCCTTAGAAATATGTAAAAATTCTTACCCCATTGGTAGATTTTCTTTAAATAATCAAACAAATTGGCGATTGGCGTAAATTAAATGGTTTTATAAAGAATTCGTAAGAAAAATGTTCTAGTCACCAAGACATGTTTTCTCAAACTAAGATCATTTTGCGATTGAAAAACTTTCTTATTGAGATTATATTTCTTTCTTGAAACAAGGGTCTTTTTGGCTACACTTCTGTATCAGTGTGTCAAATACAAAAACTCCATATTTTATAAAGTATTTTTGTGTAGTTTCTAGTTTTCATATCTTTTAAAACTTAATTTAAGACATAACTACGTCACCAGTAACTTTTCATTAGATGAATTGTCTTAAATCTTGTCTTAAGAAAACACATTTTGAGCATCTTCTTGAATGAAGTTGAATGTGCAAATCAAACTGCTGTCAAAACTTTAATATCAATTTGACATCATGATATTTACCCCTTTTGATGTCATGTGAAGTTTAAATTTGGTCCAATAAAATAATAAAACTACTAACAGAGGAATAAAACATACCATAAATGGTTTATCATCAGGGACTTCAATCGGCGGCACCGGGACAGGCTTCCCCCTGCGCCAGGCGGCGCGCCTTAAGGGGGGTGGGGGGTGGGTGTACTGTGGGGTTATGGACCCAGGACATTTGTTTTGTTTTTTTTGTTGGGTTCCACTTCCTGTTTTATTTTGTTGCTGGTTGTTACTTCCTGTCTTCTCTCCCTCCTTATTGGCACACCTGTTTCCATTTACCTCATCCCCTCCTCCTGGTTATAAGTCTTCGTCTCCCCTGTACTGGTTGTCGGATGGTCTTTTGTACCTTCATGGATTTGTGTTCAGTTTTCGAGAACTGAGTGACTTTGCATTTACGAGTGTCGTCTGCATCTGTGTCCTCACGTCAACCCTGACACATTTGCTATCAACTGGATTATCCAGCGTTCTTAATTTTGATTTTTCATGTGAGATTGAATGTCTACTGTCCATGTTTTTCACACACTAAAACAAAAATTAAAATAAAGTTGTCCACTAATTGGATCAAATATCAACTCAATTTTGATGTCGAGTGGACATCAAGGTGCCCGCTGGGTATTTCAAGAAACAAGCTTGATTTGGGGAAACTGGAACGCTTTATTTGACTCATATTAAAGATTTTTTTTTTCTTAATGTGTGAATCTAGTCCGAAAGAGGAGTATGGTCGAGAAACAAGGACAGTTGTAGGGCTTAAAATAGGACACAGACAAGTGTTTAAAAATACATACTGTAAGGAAACTGCTTTTTTTTTTTTTTTCTTTTTTGCTTTTTTAGCACTAAACACTTATTTTAGGACATTTCCGATTATAAGAGCAATATTCCTAAATATGAGTATTTAAAGAAATCTGACAAAGCCCAATTCTACTAATTCCAGAGATTTTTTTTCACTTCAAACAAGAAAAAGCATATTTTATTCTATTTTTTAACTTGTTTTGCGAAAGGTATTTTTCCAGTGTATATGTAATAATAAATGCTGTATAGTAACTTATACTTCACCATTTTTTCATCCAAAAGTACAAAAACAAAAAGTGTTGGAAAAACTGGTATGAAACAACTGAAAAATAAACAAAGAAAATTAAAACATGTTTTTTTAATTTAAGGATTCAGTTGAAAAGGAGTAAAACTATTTCTAAAGTGCAAAGCTAGTGCGCTTTAGCTTAAATAGCACTGCAGCAAATTCATCTGTTCAATGCACAGAGATGTCACACTGTGGCAGCAGCCATGCTTGTGAATTCACTCGCGTGTCCTGAAAACAGTGTCTGCTGTGGGCCTGTAATTACTGCAAATGTTTCTGAAGAGAAAATGATTTACCGCAGACGAGGAAATACTTAGAGAGTTTAAGAACAGACAGGTTTTACAGTTGCAGGTTAAACCCACAAAGCTTGCTGATCCATAACATCCAGCTCAGATATCTCTTTTAAAAATTTCTTTTCACTTAAAGAAATTCATCAAAGAAAAATGAGGAAAAAACAAAAATTCGACTTTTCTCCAAACAAAGTCAGACAGTGACATGTTTTAACCACAGGTTGTTTATTTTATTAAGAGATCAACATTAATACACAACATAAGCATTCACTTTTTCAGGCAAAAACAGAAACTATCTCACAATCAAAATCTAAAAAAAAACAAATTCAGATCAGAGAAGCGTAATTCATGACTAACAGTGAACAGCTGAAACTAGGAAAAAAATGAACACTATAAACTTGCAAATTTAATAAAAATGATGAAGTTATCTTTCCCACTGGGTAATTACACAAGTCATGGGGTTAAAGATCCCATCATCGGAGCTGCAAAGTTTAAGGACACTAGAAGCAGTTTGACTCAGACTGGTAGATGCTACAGTCTGCACCCGTCGGACATCCTTTAAAACAGACGGACATGTGGCAGGATACCAGACTTTGCAGTTACGTCTTATCGCTCAGCACTGGTGAGCTGGCAAAAGCATCAAGAGAAAAGTTGAAACCAAAATACACAAAAAAAAAAAAAGAATCAAAATGTTGTTCATGTTCACCCGTTGAGTGTTTGTCTGAATTTTCAAACCAGAGGGAAGTCAGTCCACTTCCAGCGCAGCAGGGGGTCAAAAGGAACAAAGCTACCACTGTGCTTTTCTATTTCAGTGAGGGCTTTTATCACTGCTTTGCTTTAAGTTTTGACATCCTGCTAGGAAAAGGAAAACATCAACAAAAGGGTTATTTGTCATTTTAAAACTGTCACACATGTACAAATACTTATTTTTTCAAATTGAAATGTTAAATGTGATTTTGCAGATTTTCACATGCATGTATTAAACTATAAATAGTTCCCTTTGTGAAACACTGTGCTTTGTAGTCAGACTGCCTCAGCCTAACAAACTAGAAAAATACAACCAGCCAGCGCTGATTCACCACATCATGCATAAAGTGGACTTGGTGACGACAAAGTTCTCATTTTATTTTATCAAAAAATACTTAGTAGCAAAGCTGAATTTAAACTCATGTTTCATATTTTTATTACAACTTTATGTCTATTTTGCAATGTATTTTCTTTGTCCTGTGGGTAAAAAGTCAGTATGGCTTACAAAAAAGTTCAAGGTAATGGACACATAATGTCCACAACCTAAGCACAAGTGTGTGCTCATTATAACATCTGAAATTAATCAGAATAGTACAGTATGTGATCTGTTTTTAAGTCATTTTTGACACATGGAGGATCTTTTAATGAAGCTTAGCGCACGGATCAGCTATGGTTTGAATTTTCTTTTTAAATCCCCTAAAGGAGGACATCCTGCTCCTCCTGGTGGCTTTTGATGAATTCCATCAACGTTAAATACTCAATAAAGTAAAGATTTACACTTCCAGCATTACATTTGTGTTAGTATACAACTTCAGTTTTTTATGTATTTAAAAGACTAATCTGCAGTTAAGCATCAGGCTGTTTTCCATATCAAAGTGAGTCCTCACTCCTGTCTGGGATCACAAATGTATACTAAGTTTGCAGTAAACGCTTTTATACAGTAATAAAAGTAAAATATCTTGCATTCTGGTGCATTTGAGCAAGTCTTTCTGACCAGTCAAATCCCAAACGTCAAGTAAGGGCTCATAATTAAGTTTTCAAAAAGGGAACAATGCATAAAAGTGTGAACAATGTCTTATTTCTATTCGTTTTTATGATACTTGAGTGTAAAATGTATTCAACTATGAACAATAAACAAAACATTTAAAAAAACAAGAAATAAAAAAATAATCTGCTTTTCTAGCTGTCAGATGCCAAAAACAACAATGACCTTCAAAAAATGATGAGTATGCTGAGATCCTCCTAAACTGATACTGCATTAATGCACTTGTCCCTTTTTTGCAACTAAGAAATAAAAAAGTGCTACTGGCAGCGAGGAGGGACAAACAGTGACTGGATGAGAGGCGCATCATCTTGTAGTTCTCGTGCTGCTTTTCCTTTATGTGTTTTCAGTTTCATAGTGGGGAGGGGGGAACGTAGACATGGAGACCCCTAGGAGACGCTGGAGCAGTGGATGCTTGGGGAGCCCATCTGTGTCAGCACCTTATCGAGCCACTGCAGCGGGCCGTTCAGGTGGAGCTCGATCCAGCAGGGGGTGCTGGTCACTGTCTGCCGCCTGTGAGGCCCACACAGACAACAGATGGTGAGCATACAGAACCAGCCACTCTGGGTGTAAGTAAACACATCAAGTCCTGGAAAAACAAACACCTGATTGATTTTAGCTCTGATATTTAACATATGCAATAAACTGGATCTATTCTGAGCTGAAGCTGAACTTCCTGCTGTTTGGTAACATGAGGCTTTGACTTTTCTGTGGAGTTGTAGGGAATTATTGTTGCACCGCATCATGAAACTGCTTTAGGGTTAGGGTTAGACGGTAAAGTTTTGCTTTGTCTAGTGCTGGATCTAATCACAGAAACCAAGACAAGATGTCTTTCATATTTATGCAAAACTTAAAACTCGAGTCAGAGTCTGAACCACCAGACGAAAAAGCTCTGCTGGTTTTTAGGTCTTTTTTTATTACAAGAGACATCCATTGAGATTGAACTCTTTTCACCTGTGAGACACTCAGCTCAACCTGTATTCACTGAGCAACACCAATTAAGAGCTGTGCTCAAGGGCATTACAGTAACGTTCCCAAAGGTGGAGCAAATGCTGTTGGGCTAATGTGCCATCTGGATTTTTTCAAGTCAGAATTAGGATTTAAACGGATGACTGTCCAGCCAAAGGTCAATGTCAGTGACCAGTAGGCCACCCTTTCATACAAGTTAGATAGACTTTTAACCCGTGAGCGTTGATTTTCTTTCTCCACATCACAGCGCGCCTGCAGCCTCTGTAAGGGTTACTAAAACAAGGGTTCAAGAACAGAACATTCAGCAATTTCTGGGAAATTTTGTTCCAAAATGACAGATTTAAAGAAACACTGATGAAAATTGTGTTTTTGGTGTTTTTAACATGTTCTTATGGCATTTTTCTGATGATGGAGAACATATATTAGGAAAATTAAGCTTAAAATAGCATTTCTGAGTATTTATTGAATCAAATCATGATGGAACAGGAGCAGACGAAGAAGTGTAGTTGAAAAAACCGAGTAGCTGTCATGTAGAGGTTACAATCAGCCACAAGCTCCCTGATGAACTGATAAATGATGATGACATTTCTGATGAACTCCTGCCGCTCTACAGAAACTAATATCCTAGAAAACAACACACTTGTACTTCAATCTTTACAACTCTTGTGTGTTCACTCGGACCTCAGAACAGACAGGACAGACTGGGGCTGATCATATGAACAGTGGAATTGAACTATTTAAGGAAACTTTGATGAGTGAGGGTTTGGATCCAGATGTTTCACATCTTGAGGTAGTAATAAAAATAGCTGAACAAAGTGATTATACTGTTGAAGGTCTCATTGAGGTGAGTGCAACACAAAATCATGCAGAAACTCGGAATAAAGTGGACTGCGGTTTACCATCTTTTCCACTAAAAAACAGTTTCATATGCATTGTAACATCAGCTGCTGGAAAGTATTCATTCATGTGAAGCAGTTTTTAACTGAATGACAAGAAGGTGGAGGGACAAAGGAGTTAAAGCAGATCTGTAGTGAAAACAGAGAAAGTTTGGTGGAGGTGGAGTGGAAAGAGGCCTGTCTGATTACGTAACCTGAATCCTGCTTTTTAAATGTCTCCACATGTCAGCGTTTGGTCTGGACAGGAATGGAGAGCAGCCGCTTGCAGCACAAAACTGTCCCTTGTGGAAATCTCACGCAGGCCCAACATTAGGGCTGGTCCCTCGCTCCCCTTTAATTACATTTCCGCCTCCCGTACTATCAGTGACTCAGACGGTGTGAAGAGTCAGACTGTGTGGAAAACAGAGTACCAGGGGAGGGAAAGTCTGACATCTTTTTGACACAAAGCATGTGTGTTTAAAAATAGTCACGACAAGTGCGGCTTGTCTACTGAGGAGACTTCCCTGATGTCATACGCTGAATTCACCAGAGTGTGAGAAGGTGCCCGTGAGCGAGGGTGGCTGAATATCTTGTCTGTGTTTACTCAACAGTTCTCTAAGGGATAATCTTTGCTCATCAGCACTGATTATTGCTGAAATTGCAAAGAGGTGAACAGTTGTCCTGCGTCTCACCTGTATTCAGCTCCCCAGCCCTTGACGAAACTCATGCGGATAGTGCACATCCTGGTAAGCTGATACACGGCCTCAAAGCCCTGGTTGACGGACTGAGCCAGGAGGGCGGCAAACTCCTGGTTGTTGAAGATCTTCAGGTTACATCCTAGAAGAAACACAAGGAGCATTTCTTTCACAAACAAAACTCCCTCTCACTTCTGAGGCTTTTGTTAATCTGATGACGTTTGATTCAAACTCATGTTCGGAACTAATATTACCTCAGTAAATAGGATGGCGGCTGTAAACTTAAAAAAAGACCCAAATCTACCAATAAAGTAAACAGACCACTGTGCAAAGGAAAAAAATGGTGCATTTTGCCCCCACAGCGCATGTTAACAAGGAAAACCAGCCTCAGAATTGTGGTGCGGTGAGTGATGTGGGCTCTTCCAGTCACAGTTTTGATGACACAACATGAGCACATCTGCTCCGAATCATCCAGTTTACACAATCAACTTCAGTTATTCCAGAATTGGAAAAAACTACCAGAATTCCATGTTTTATTGCTAATAAATATAATATATTGCTAATAAAAAAAAAATCTTTCAGGCTGGTTGCTTTTGCATCAGGTATGTAATTTTTTTTCATAACATCCACTCCTGTTAGTATTTTGTTGAAAATGTACCTCAGTAACTCATTCAAGCACACACAGGACCGCCATACTGTATTTTTTGGGATATAAGTCGCGCTTTGTTGCATAGTTTGGCAAGGGGTGTGACTTATACTCAGGAGTGTCTTTTGTGTGATTTAAAAAAATATATAATTAGGCTCATATAATTGTAATTTTCCAACAACTGATTGCTCTTTAGCAGTTGTTTCCTGCTAATACCCACTACAGGGCACTGTAGGTGTGTGTATCGGTATTTGTTATTGAGCAACCCAAAGGAAGAAGCGCCGTCCAAAACAAGCATGGAGGGGAATCTGATTGTTCTCCTCCTGAACTTTATGATAGTGTTCTGATTTACATTGAGACATTATAGCTCTTATTTTTATTTTTTCCTTTCTCGAACTAATGCGGGACAGCCATTCATGAAACTGGGTTACAGAGACGTGACAGTACTGCTGAAACCACCATCATTCAGACGCAGCTATTGCAGTAGAAGGTAAAAATTGCCTTAAAAAAAGTGCTGAACTCTTTTCTTGGTCGCATGCACGGACCCAGAAGAAGGGTTAGGGTTACGGTTAGGTTAACACGTGCGACCAACAACAACATTTAGCCTTGGATGCACTTAAAATATGTGCAGGCAATGTAGCAGTGTACATCTTGGCCACATGTATTACGTGTAGTTAACATGAATCTCAATTGGACTTTGTGCTTGGTCGCACTTAAATACATGTGAATAACATCAGCCAAAAAAAAAAACCTGCATGATTTCACGAACTCAGACATGAAGACATGCTTACCGATGCTTTTGTAGAGCTCTTTAAAATAAATCAATCTGATCTCTCAACGTGATAAGAGCTACAGTCAATGCTTCAATTTGTAGCTTCCATGCAGCTACTTTTAACAGTAGCTCCTCCCACACGCGATAGGAGCATCTAGTTTATGCACACAATTTTGGACAAGCATTGAGCATCAAATTTGACGCACTTTGACAAAGAGGCAGCGGATGTGAATTTGTCCCGTGGTGTGGATGCAGCATTACGCCAGGCTTGGCTGAGTTGTTCAGAGCTGTTGCACTTTTCTCCCAAAAGTGCGACTTGTACATTATTTTTTTTCTTCTTGATAAAGCATATTTTGGCAACTAAAACTTATACTCCACAGCGACTTATAGTCTGATAAGTACAAGGACCATCTTTGCTGCTACTGTTCTGAATGACACAACATTCCCTTTTTGGTGTTGACTTGAGTCAATGAATTCTATTTTGCTCATATCCAGACTAATATATTAAAGAACACGGCCCGGTCAGTGATTCATGCTCACATTACATCACTCTAAGCCACAAGGATGTTTGAAATAAGCCAAAGCATTAGTTACTACAGTTAGTCAGAGTTCGTCTCCTATCCAAAAGTGTTTTCTTTTTTGCCTCAAGTCACCAACACTTTCAAACATGCCATTACTACTCCAGCAAGATGTAATAGTACGAGTGATGCAACCACATTTCTATACTGTTATTTTGCCAATTTTGCTAAACTTTTATTTGGGTAACAGAGATCTTATAAATCATCCAAATGTATTTCCTAATCTGTTGACAGGAAATGTATGAGAGGTAAGAAATGCGGATGAGAGGGGTTCAAACTCTCCTTTGCCCCAATCATAACGCTTCTTTATGCACCATTCCCCTCAGTTTCTGGCTTTAAGACACAAACCTGGAGGGATCTTGCAGACTGTGGCAGGGTGCCAACCATAACGCTGATTACAGTTGGGGCTCTGAACAAATATAGCGCTATCACTGAGACACTCCGCAAACACTTCTCCTCCGATGTAGTACAGCCGCACCCCCCGGCCTTGGAGACAAACAGAGAAACAATAGTGTGAGATGAAAGCCATGGCGCAATGACATCAGAAGAAGCACAGATTTAAGACTTTTATCAAACTTGAGAAAAAAAATAAAAACCTCTGGTTTGGGTAATGAGCCTTACCAATGTGTCTGCGTGTTAACTCCACCGCCGGATTGCGGTTGACATTGGACAATAAACCAAGACAAAAGCGCTCAGAGTTGGAGGGGTCTGTGAAGCCGTCCACTGTCAAAGAGGGCTGCGAGGCATGGAAAGTCTCTCCAACTCGTTGGTTTAGTTCATAGTATGAAATAGAGCACCAGAAGGCCGGCTCACAGTATGTCACTGGCTGAAGGTCTTGAGTGGAGAAACATACGTACAGATGGTTTATATCAAAGTAAAACAGAAAGAAAGGGCAGAGAAAACAGACCTCTGTAGGATTACACTTTCAAAAACAGCAGAATGACAGCCAGTGAATTTGTAAAAAAAAAACACGTATGCACCACAATCACATTTGAAATGAAGGAAGGAAAACTGAAAAACAATCACAACGAAGAGGATATAAAACTAGCAAAATATGGAGAAAAAAGAACTGAAAAAAGAGGATGTGTCACAAAATGTTACACCCATGTTTACCCAAAGCTTTCAGCAGACAAAAGGAGGGAAGTCAGCGCTCACTGATGGGATGCCAGGAACAAAATGGCTAAATGACACGCTAATCTGAGGCTGTTTTCACTAGGCTCAACTGGTTCTGGTCATTTTCTCCTCAGCATGGAACAATCTTTAATGACTTCTCCATCTTGCCTTTGAAGTCCAGAGGAGAACTCGTGTTTTTGAAACTGGAGACCTTCTGTTATTTCATCAGAAAAGCCTCTTTGGAGTTGTCCCGTTCGAACAGAATAAGCATAGGATCTTGTTATTAGTGTGGGTTGAGTGGTGTCTTGGCCTGTTTAAAAGCTCAGATGGTGAGCGGCAAGACAAAGGTTTCATTCATTACCTAGTTTCCTCTAACAAAAAGGGGAGGAAGACTCTTGAAAGATTTTCCACGTAAGTAAAGACAGACAGAGGGAAAAGGAAAACACACTTTAACACACTCACACAGTTACCTAAATTACTGTGTGTGGGTGAAACGGGGTTAGGTGACAGGTTTGGGGAGCTGGTGTCCATGCTGTGGGTCATCTGGTGATCGCTGGTCTCCCCATCCTCGCTGAGGTAACCTGGTGGGGGCGTTTCTGAAACAGATCAAAAACAGTTAAAACGCATACAAGGACAGGGAGTCCATATCTTTTTATTAGGGTTATTAGGTATCTGGAAGACAGCTAAAAAGCTAAAACCTACACTAATACTAGGCTCCTGCATTAACCAGGTCAGCAAGTGTCAAAAAATCTGTCTGAAACCAGAGATTTAAGTGGTAAATATAAGTCATGTACGATAAAAACAGGTGACAGATTGCAAACCTGATAGCAAATTTCTGGAAATACATCATTTCCTGTCAGTGTCAGAGGAAAAAACTCTCACTTCCCTGATTTGAATTTTCTTTTTTTAAACACAAAAAATGAAACATTGTTAAATCTATGAAGGAAAATCAAATAGATCAGTCCTAAAAGTCAATCCAAATCAATGATCAATTGCTGAACCACATTGTTATTTTTTATGGAAATGACTCAGAATTCAACTAAACAAAAAGAGAGGAACTAAAATACAGAATACAAAACAATTTCAAAAATTGTTGCAAAACATTTCTGGGTTCATGCATTTCAGCTGTTGCTGATCAGCAGTAGGTTGGTCGTTCTGTTCCAACCCCGAGAGTCACTGCACTCAACAGCCCGTTGTCCTCATCACAGCTTTTAACTATATCTAGCTAAGAGTGTCAAATGAATAACAAATAAAGCAACAAATTGAGAGACATTTAAGAGATAATCATCAAAAGAAATGTGTAAGGATTTCACTTCTTCACTCCCTCTTTAACAACCAGCTGTTTGTCCTTGCAAGTCTTTGGATCAGGTCTTAAATCTTCGACCTGAACGTGGCAAACTTGATCTGACATACTTCAGACGGGACTTTCTTGTGAAACATGATCAGAAGCCAGGTACCTGGTATGTAATTGCTTTGGGGCTCGATGCCAGCAGGGAAGTTGGTGTTTTCAGGGATCGAATGGCTGTAGTCATCCAGAGGAGGAAACTCACTGGGGATTTCAGTGTGTCTGGGCACGAGCACCGGGGGGAGAACTATAGCAAGGACGAAATGGACATACACTGAATTTTATCAACACTAAAATGTAATCAAAGCAAGTTAGTAAAATAAAAAAAAACAAGGATTAAACTCTTCACATGAAAAATGTGCACAATAAAGGAGTGTATCTTGGGATCAAATGTTATTTCTTATAAAATGTGATAAAAATGGCTCTTGGTGTTTCCAGGTTTCATTCTGAAAATAGCATTTGTAGATGTAATTTTTGCTCCTGAAGTTGTCATACCTGGTGTTTCCACCCTTTGATAGTGGTATGGGTTAACACACACTTCATCTTTCTTTGTATGGAAGGCGTACTCGCACAGCTCCACCGCTCGCAGCTCGTGGTGAGACTGCAAGTCGGGCCAACGCCACAGTCGGCAGTAGATGACATGGGGCAGACCTTTTCTGTGGGAGACCTGCAGACGACCATCCAAAGACCTTCAGAGAGAAGGAAAAAAAACAGCTGTTCAGAATGACCTTATATTACTCTTTCACTAAAAAATGGTTCATATTTTAAGTTTTAAAAGCTTTTTTTTAACTTAAACACATGTTACATAGGAATTTTAAAAAGTTGTGTTAGGTTCCTCTGAGTCAGAAAAGGCAAGATGATTGATAGCTTTTTTGAGAGCCAACAATTTTTCTGCTTTTTTTCCACAAGTTAAGGGACGATAACCTCAGTACACATCCTTAAAGAACCTGCTTAACCATCTATAGTATTGTTTCTTTTAAAACTGTTAAATCCAATTTTTTCAGATCTTTATCAAATCTTCTAAGGCAATCTCTCTATCTCAGGCAATCAAAAAATTGAATCTGACATTTACAGTGTTAATAAATTGATCCCCTTTCCTCTTGAGCTGCTTGTTCAAAAGTAAACTCCCTGAAATGAAGCTGGAACACTTTCCTAAACTTGCCTCAACCAATGAAATAACAAGTGGTTTGTTTATTAAGGGGAATCCTGTGTTTAGACAAAGTACTGGTATGAGTTCCTTTAAAGGGGCCATACCTTGATTTTCTTAAGCGTTTCAGAGTAAACTCTATCCATATATATAATTATATTTTACCTAAAAAGACTAATTATTTATGAAATATGTGTTATTTTTTGGACTCTTTTCATACCGGAAGTATAACTACTCAATCTCTGAAGCACAAGATTTCACTCATTGTCGGTCCCGCCCATTTCACGACTTTATCCTTGAGCTTACCTCAGCATGCCTGCGCGTCTCTGCGCATTCAAGCAAACAACATCCGAACTTTTTGCAAAAGATGGATGTGCATACTGGGCATCAACCTTTTTTTATCACTTGAAGCAGTGTCACCAAACATGCTCAATCTCAGACTGAAATAAACGATAATTCTCCAGCAAAACCAACAATGTTAGGACCTTTGCAGCAGCAACATTCTAAACTACGTGAAGAAATTCAGAGAATTTGTTTTTAGTTCCTAGCTTAGTCACTGGATGTTGACAAAAATGTTTTTTAACTTGACAACATTAGAATTTATTTGTAGAATTAATGCTTTGGTTTTAAATTGACCTGATTAAGCATTTTTATGTTTTATTTATGTTCTCTTTTGAAAACTTGAAAGCTTACATTTTAATTTTCAGTTTAGTTTGTAATATTTATGCCTTTTTTTTTTTAGTTTTCTGGGGGGGGGGACTGTTGCATTATGGTCCTTCAGTGAAATGGAAATGAAGTAATAGCAGTTTCATATTTCTCAGTTGGCTTATGTATTGCGAGTCATGTTGTCAACGCAACATTGATCACTAATATCGCGTATCACAAATTTTGCCTTAATCTACAGGAGACGGGGAACCAGCTCATGAAGCAGAGCCAAGAAAAACTATTCAACACAGTTACCAGGTCTGGAAGATTCCTTTTAATTTATGCTTTCAGTAGTGCGGCTGCAAACTGAAAAACACCAACAATTGTCAACATGTGTTGATTTTGTTGTATTAGAGGTCTTGAAAGAGAAAAAGTATACATTTAACTGTTCCCTGTGTGCATAATCCTTATGTGTGTGCTTCATAACATGATACTGTGAGTGTAAAAGCTTAAACAACACTGTTGTCGCACAAAATACAAAAATAACCCATTAACCCTTGAAAACACAATAAACATATTTAACCTTTTTGCTAATTTACTACTTATTTTCTGATTATTTACTTCCGTGAAAGACATTTTTAATCAGTCCAGCATGCAGAGAGAAATTAAGAGCTCATTTGTTGATTAAAAAATGTATACATTGCATTAAAATATGCTTTTTAAAAGCAAAATTATTACGAGACCTCTAAAGCAGTTAGTTTTTTACATGCCTAAAAGGATTGCCAGGCCAAATAGTCTAATAATAAACAACTGGAGATTAGGTTGCCCGGTCCGTAACAGGGATGTCATTGTGTTGTATAACATCAGTCCTCATCTGGCATTAAATGTTCCTGCTGTGATGATTTAGGTCAACAGACAGCAGTCAGTTCCCATTTACATCACAGATTGACAAAATGGGGTATAGCTTCTAATCTGGGACTACAATGACCCAACATATAAAAAAAAAAAAAAACTCGACTCATTATCTTATGCAAGAGGCAACAGACACATATGTCCCTCCTGTTTGTCTGCCTCACCCATCCACTCACATGAACATAAATACTAGCGAAGGGTCAAAGGCTTAAAGCAAAGCCCTCTAGAAGGACAAGTGTCTTTATGAATAAAACCATGGCCGTGGGCTGTTTCACTGCTGAAGTTGTCCTTTATCTGGGTTAGCCATGGTACAGAACATCCAGCAAAGAGCTGCTTTCATTTTGCATGGCAGTTACTTTCTGTGGCTTTTCTTTCACACCTCTGTGCTGCAATAATTGCACCATCGTGATATGGCAGAGAAGCTTTCTTCTGAATTTGTTGAGCCTATGGGTAGTCTTCGAGCCACTGTATAGTCTTGTATGGAGGCAAAATAAACAAAGTGTGAAGTCAATGACCAAACACAATCATCATGATGGAGGAGCTGTCTATCAGCTGATTCTTCTGTCCTGACTGACACTTTGCAAGTCTATGGCACTTCAGCGCTGTTACAGCTCTATAAACTGATAACAGGAAGAGCTGCAGTTTCACAAGCACATGTTTTTTAGTAATATACTGACATTTATGCTGACAACGTGTAACAACTGTCACGTGTTATCACTGTGTAGCTTTATGTGAGTAAACGTTTGCATTAAAAAAAACATTGTATGTCTTATGTGTGAGTTTGTAATGAAATGAAATACTAATATCAAGATTAAGTTGAGATGATGAGCCATGTATTTAGGTTGTGTTGAACATCCCTTTTTAGAAAGTCACACAACATACGACAAAATAAACCTTGCTTTTACAAGACATTGTTAAACTCATCTGCATGTTTGGTAGAATCATGTTTAGTTTAAAAAAAAAACAGACCAATTTTACAGAAGAAAAAAAGTATGATAAATTAGAACTAAATGAATTATGGTAACAGGTATGCAGGTGGACTTGTGACACAGTTCCTCTTTTTTTCTCTTGCAGCTTTTCTGTGTTGGTCACAATTTTTCATGACTAATTGCACTTATTTCCTTTAACAAGATTTCTTAATACCAGAGCCTTTCTGACTGACTGGCTGAAGTCATTTTAACATTCTCTGTCAGGATACTTCCTCAGAAAATGTCTTGAAATGAATGACTTTTTTACTGTTAAGAAACTAATAAATACAATTTTAAAACTCTGTTCTATCAAATTGAAACAGAAGTTGTGTACTTCAAAAGAGTTATTGTACGTAATCCAAGAGTGATGCTGACATGAGGGAAACGTACTGTAGTAATGGTAATTCCATGCAGATTTATTGAAAAAGAAAATGTTTATTTTATCTCAACATTAGAATTATGTGGTTTCAGTCGAGCAAGAAATTTAGCAAAAGAGAAAATCTATGTAAATTTGTGCTTGTTTTGCAAACACACCACATACAAATATTGATAGTCTTTTTTTTTTAGTGTGACCGGAAGAAATGATATAAGAGTGCATTTCTAAAAAATACCTTCAAGCAATAGTGGAAAGGTCTTTTATATCTATCATTACAAGATTCAAAGACAATTGAGAAATACAAAAAAGTTATAGTTCCTTGACTTTACACCACTTGTCAAACACTTTTTTTTAATGTTTGTTGTTTTTAGTTTAATTCATGACAATTCTTTTTTTAAAATCAGTTCCTAAAATCTATTAAAACTTACATTTGTACACTATTAAAGACCATCTTTAATGAAAATTGAGTTTTTTGAGTGTTTTTAACATTTTCTTGAAGCATTTTTTTCATAGTGGTAGACATTTATAAAATAAATGCATTTCTGAGTATCTCCCTACTGAAATCATGATGAATAAGGAGCATGTGAAAAAATCCAGTTTGAAAAAAAGTCTTAATGTAGAAAAATCTTCCTGCTCCACTCCATTCTGAAGGATCCACGTGCAAACAAATAGATCCATGTGCGTCTTCATTTTTCTCGTCTGAACTGGTATCTGGCTGACCAGTGCAACAAAAATATTGCTCGCTATTTTTGTTGCACTGGTAATGTTAGTTTGGGGTTGTGAGGGGTTGTAAGTTAATGGGAGAGTGTGCAAATAAAGGGATGATGGGATATCAGTGGAGGTTTACCTCCACTGCTAACAGTCTGGCCCACAACTCAGTGGCAAGTTTTTTATGAACTCTTGCCACTCTGCACAAATTATTTTCTAGAAAATGCCACAGGTTTTTAGATTTTGGCTAAAATATAGACCTAATTTAAAAGATCAATGGGAACGCTTCTACAATAGATCAAAAGATGATTGGAGTGGGACTTAAAATATGTTTTTCTTGTTGGCAGGAAGAAGAACTCAATGTTAGACAGTATAAAAGTATTTGTTTGTGCTATATTTCCATGGTCAGAAGTTAAATGATGTGTGCAAGCATTATTTTAGTTTGTTTTTATCCCACTAAAAAAAAAATAGCACACAAAACACTTATATGTTTATTATAAGTAAGTTAGAGTGACAAAATAATTGGAATATAGATTTTGTTTTACTATGGGGAAATTGTGTCATTGCCTTTGTGTTCTGTGACCCAAAACAGACGCTGAATTAACCTTACGGCCAACAAACATGTGTACTTGTATGGGGCTGGGGAGTGCAAACAGTGAGTGCTCACACATATGCCTTCAAACCCATGCTACAATGGCTAAAATATCTTTACTTAACATGTAGTAACAGATTAAGTATTTATTTTTATGAAGGGGGATTCTGATAATGGACAAGGAATACATACAGCTTGTAATGATTAGTGGACTCATCAATTGTAGATAAGTGGGTTTTTGCCTGACATACTAAAGAGACTCAGACAGAGCAGATTGTGCTTCACTAAGCTAAGAAGGAGGGGGGGAATCAAACACTAGGAGGTATGCTTAAATTACACTGGGACGCAAACAAAAAAAAATACATGATCAGGATAGAAAAAGGTGGTGAACACAAACTTCTTGATATTAGTCTTAATGACAGATGTGATAACATTCTCTGACAAATGTAAAATACAAATCTGTCGAAAGTTTTTCAGAACTATCAGAAAATGTTTATTTGATTTCACAAATAGTTTGAATACTTTTGGTACTTTAAGGTAAATGCTGGACATATGTGACAGCCTGTTCTTTAAAAGCAAAACAAAAAGACTGTGTAATGAACAAAGAAAGAGGTTGCTCCCCAACAATAGGTCTGGAGTGCTGAAGGCACCTTAGACTGAACCCCTCACCCCCCTTCCCCGCCCTCTGTCTGCTCCGTCCCTCTGTTCCCACTGCCAAACCTCCAGAACTGAATGACGGGGTCGTTGGAGGGTGGGGCAAGGAGGCTGAAATAGCCTTTGTGCTTTTCAAAAAGTCTGTGGTCAGTTGGTCAAGCAATGGCTGAAGGCTGTAATCACATGAGATGGAGAAGAGATCTGCGGACTTCAAATAGCATCACTTTAAAAGAAACTAATGCCGGATTTATGTCATTCTTTTGCTCTTTTCATCAAAAAATCTGACCAGTTTGGGGTTTTTCATGGTTAAAACTGATCAGATCATCAAATATTTAATTAAAACTATTCTGGGATACATTTTTAAAGGTCTTGGTTGGGTTATCAGTGTACCCATTTATAAATCACCTGTTGGAACCAGGATTTCAAACTAAATAGATTATAAACTATACTTGTAACTGTGTAATTAATAACTGTGTATATTGCGAAAAATAAAGTGTCAGTGTCAGAAGATTCAGCAAAAAGTTGAGAAAAATTCTAAAAAAAAAAAAAAAGCTACATTTTTGACAATGCCCTGACATAATTTTGCAGAAAAAAAGAAGTATTTAAAATATTTATTATCTAACTAACAATAGAATACTGACAATGGGGGACAACTGATAAAACTGAGCTCTAACGTTTCCGAGTGTTTTTCTTAATGCTACTCCAAAACATAAAATAAACAACTTTCTACAAAAGTGTTTATATTTATCTTCTGGTTTAACAAGGTATTATATTTTCATCTATAATAAAAATCTACAGCTCTAAATTTAGAACATATTTTAGTCAGCGAATGCGCTTCAGCAGCAGCGAGACTCAGACAAAGAAACATATTCCATAAACGTCTCCTACTCTCTCTGGAAAAGTCATTAGACTTTTCCCGTTCAACAAAGGTGGAGATGGGAGGGGGCGTCCATCTCATGTGAGAGAAAAGCTGGTTTCACTATGGCATGTGGGTTATATCACACAGGGTTGAGGTGTACTGGGACCAGTGAAGGAAGGGCTAATGTGAAATACAAAACCAGATCATCAGTTAGGGCTAGACGACGAATAAGACAGATTGAACTAAAAAACTACGGAAAAATGGAAGACTGGGAACCATTAGTTTTAGTGCTAATAGTTAATGAGCTGAGCAGCATGACTCTCTCTGAAGAATAAGGATTCATAAAGAAAATTCAGGATTTAGGTCACTGAAACTCTTTGGTTCTGTGCATACTTATGATTATTTTAGCATTTGTCTGAACAGAGTTCTCCAACTTGTTATATTCAAGAATTATGTCTATCCATTTCAAAGGGAACTCAGATGGTACACATTACTTAGACTTTAATTTTTTTTCTGTCATGCTATCAACCGTTCTCCTGCTGTACACACATGAAAATGGTGAATATGAATACTTATTTGCAGGCCAAAAAGCACTTGCGCTGAATAAAAACAAGACAGCTGGTCCACAGTCCCAAATCCAATCAACGGTTTCATTTCACAGCCCAACTGCACATGTGCTGCAGTGTGTGCTCAGTTTTTGAACCTTTCTGTATAACTTTTCAAAAACAATATTAGTATACTGGACAGATTAAAGATATCCCCTAGCAACAAACCCCAACTCTTTAAAGCCCTTTATCAGATGAAAAAGGTACATTTAGAAAATATTTTTAAATACAGATATTCAAATGGCACCTCACCTTTGCTCAACAGTAGATGGGTACTAGCATTCCCATCACCCTGTATGAAAATTTTAAATATGGATGAATGACACATAACAAGCAGCAACCATGCTTGGGAGCTTAAGGGTTTACAGACTGCTGTCTAAAAACTATAAGTTTGATTCTTTTGGGATCCTTCACTAGCCTTATTAAAACAACAATGCAACTTTTTAAACAAAGCAGTTTTTTATAGATGCACCTCCAGTCCACATGTGTCTTGTGGACTTGGTGAAGGCATTTGACCATGTCCCTCTGGGTATCTCGTGGGGGTAAATTTATGATACATGAGCCGCTGTCGAGGGCCATTCAATCCTTATGCAAACAGAGCAGTGGCTTGGTTCACATAGCTGGAAGTAAGTCAGACTGATTTTGGGGTGTAGGTTGGACTCTGCCAGCTATCCTGTTCATAATTTTTATTGACAGAATTTTTTTAGGGCAGCTTGGCTTTGGGAAAAGTACAATTCGTTCTCTGCTGTTTGTAGAAGACGTGGTCCTATTAGCTACATCTAGCCATGACACACTGCTCTTATTGGGATGGTTTGCAGATGAAAGTGAAGTGGCATCCCCAGGTTTGAGGCCATTGTTTTCACCCTGCAAAAGCAGGAATGCCCCCTCTGGTTTGGGAATTATTACTTCCAAAGTGGAGAAGTACAGTGTCTGGGTGTTTTGTTAGTGAAGAGGGGTAGAGAGTGAGACACATTGGTGGATACTGGCAGCATCCAGATTACTGCAAACTTTGTATCAACCAAAGATAAAGATGTCAGAAGAAAAAACTCTAAATTTTTTGGTCAGTCTATGTTATTACCCTCACTTACAGTGGGCTGTGAGGAAACTTAAAATCTCTAATACAAGCTCCAAAAAAGTTTTTGTTTGAGTTTTTGTATAGATATACTGCATTGATTCAAAACCTAAGAGTCAGGAGACATTTGCCTCATAGACATCTTCCTTGGGAGGCCTTGCAGGCATGTCCAACCAGGAAAAGGCACCCTGTCTGACTTTGGACACGCAAGAGAGATCTCTCATATCTCTTGGCTGGCCTGGGAAAAGCTGCGATATCTTCCCAGAAAATCTGGAAGAGGTACCAGAAACAAGATAGTTTGGACTTCCTTTCTGAAACCCCAAATAATCAGTCGATCAGGGCTGCCCAATCCTGGTCCTCGAGTTCTACCACCTGCCTGTTCTTCAGTTCTCTCTGCAATACTGATGAACTAGATCAGGTGTGTTTAGCATATCAGAATAAGGAGACACCTGAGTCAGCTAATCAGAAAAAGCAGTGCAGAGAAAAGTACTGTATAAAACAGGCAAGGTGGTAGAGCTTGAGAACCAGGATTGGGCAGCCCTGCATATGGCAATGGATGGATCAGTGGTTCCTATTAGTAAATATATTTCATAATACTCTTATCTGTTTCCAGTACATAGTGGGAAACATTGTGCTATTACATAGCTATGATGATAAGAATGAGGGAAGTCCAAGCACAAGTGATAACTCACTACCAGACAATAGCCTGTTGAGTAAGTGTCAGAAAGCGCAAGAAACAAAGTGATGGCTTACAAAAACATAAATATAAAAAAAAGGTAAATTATTGTTTATCTTCAGTCTCTACTTGCAGCTTTAACAATACGTAAAAACATCAAATCAACCTCTGCAACGCACTATTCCAAGATTGCAGAAAATATTGAACCTAATTTGCTTTTTACAACGTTTCAGTACATTACATTAACTAAAAGATTTAACTTTCTCTCATTTTTACCATATTTTTGACTAACCATTCGTACATTTCTGTATTAGATATTCCTTTAGACATTAAAAAAACCATCTCTTCCTTGAAATCTCTGGTTCTTCAAATCAAGTTGTTTTCCCATGCTCATTCAGCAGCAGTTCCACACATGCAGCAGGCGTGTTGGCCGTAGCAGCCACTTCA
>BSAI01000104.1:5855558-5883399 GCA_036245035.1 Adrianichthys oophorus
CTCTGTTTCAAACAAATTAAACAATGGCTAGAAACCCTAATCTGGCAGTAAAAGGCAAACTAATTACTGCCATAAGAACAGCAAGTCTCATAGAGACAGAAAACACGTATAAACTTTCTGTGACATGTCTTTGAGCACTGTCCCAGCTGAACAATGCTGTCTTAGATGACTAAGATATGACACATTGAATGCAGTCTGTCCATGTGAATGAATGCTAATGTCAGAAAAAAAAGAACTTTAAACATATGATGCCAAAAAGTGGATACAACAAATATTTGTAGATTTTCACTGTAAAAGCACTTAATTCCAAGTGCAATTGGTATAGTAGTACATAAAACAATATGTTTTAAGCTCTCAATTTTCAAAATAGCTTGTATCTGTCAACATCTAAAGGAATTGTGTATAAATAGACAAAATATATTAGGATAGAAAAGACCAGAATTGAAAGCCATTATTGTCATTCTGCTGTCAATTGATTACAAAAAATAATCAGATTAATAACACTTTTGGGTGGTTAATAATCATGATTAATCACAATGTTTTATGAGTTCAATTTTATATGACAATATGCAGCTTTCTAACAAAAAAAAGCCTTTCCCTTCATTTTTGTTGTGTTTAACTCAGAAGTGTAATTTGTATGAACAAAACACATCATCAGTAAGATAAGCAGAACTGTAAAGACTTCTATATCTGCAGTATTACTCTATGAAAACAAAGATGCTTATATACAGCCATAAGAAGCATTGTGTTTCTGCACTTTAAATGGTCCGGGTGAATACTCTATTCTGATTGGCTGCTGGGTGTTCCAGAAGAAGTTCTGGTCACAAAGTTCTATATGTGCAAGCTTCTTTAAAACAAACTTTTTGCTTTATCTTCTGGACAAAAACAAGCGGTAAGAGGTGAACTTTCCATCTTAACATATGCTTTATTTAACTTACTGTGATGATCAGCATATGTATCGCTTTCCTTTGTCACTGCAGACGGGGTCTGCCAGCTCAGCGATGCATTATCATGACAACGGGCCACATTACATATGAAATAGTCCAACTTTTGTGTAATAGCAGTCTAAACCTAAAAAATAAAAAAATAAAGTTCTAAAAATCGATAGAATATGTATTTCTTTTGTAAGTTATGTTATAAGCGGGATTGTGCCCGACAAAGAGCGCATTTCCAGAAACTGACGCACGCCATCGAAGCCTGAACCAGAGGAAGACGGTAATAGAAGACGGAAGTGTAATAAATCAGCGTTAATATATATTTAAGCATTCTTTTTTTTTTATAATCGCGTGCGTTAACGCATTAACGTTGACAATTTAAACATACTTTAGAGAAAAATTACATTCTGCAGGGAAAGATTATAAACTTAAAAAAAAAACAGCATACCAGTAGGCAGATGAAGCCTCAGATCTACATGACATCCACAGAATCTTCCTCTTTATCAATTTCAAAAGCACCACTGGTGAGTCACTGGTTGTGGTAGAGGAAGACCAAGGCTTTGAGGAGCTGATCTGGTTTCTTCTGTCAGTAATGATTTGCCCTGTTTTGGAGAAGGTTCTCTCAGGTGTCGGTACAGGTTTGTTGTGCAGACAGTTTTATATTGAATTATTTTCCTGCAGACTCTACACTCGTCCTTCTGCTTCTTTTTCCAGTGTCACTCAGTTTCTTTACGCTTTTGTGTTTAAGTAGTTTCCTGTTGCTGCACCTGGCGCTCTCTCTGCCTTTCCTCACACTCTGATCATGTTTTGCTGCTGCTGCGCTGTGGACCGGACCCCTCCGCCCCCCCCCCCCGCTCAGCGCAACCTCCCTCCCTCCTCCAGGTGCTCTCAGCACAAACACGTACATATTGACCACTCATGCGCACCTTGAAGAGAAAAAGAGGGGCTAAGGAAATTTTAAAAAGGACATAGCTCCCAGGAAGGAGCCACACCGGAAACGTTCGCAAAGCAACGTCGTCACCTGTTTGTCACGGGTGATTGGTTAAAATTGCAGTAAAGTTGCGGTGAAAATGTAAAGTTGCGAGTGCAACATTGTGAATTCCCGGGACTGATTATAATACATATGGATATTGTTTACTCTGAAAGACTTAACAATAACATGATATACGGGCTATTTAAAACTTTGGATCTCAAACAGATTTATTACAAAACTGAGCAAGTTATTAGGGGAGGACAATAAATATTCCTTTTCTTAAACATTTGAAAGTGACTAGTAGATGTGCTTTTTTTTTTTTAGAAAGCAAAATAAAAAAACTCAAAATAAAAAAATTATTTGGAAAGATTATATGAAATGTGACCATAATACACAGAGTTTTAATGAACTGGGTGTAATGGACTTCAATGCAGCTGATCTTTTATTTGATGCTGGAGCACTTGGAAGATGTTGCAGTGCAAGTATTTTCAGTGTCTCTTTTGCACAGTAGTTGTAGTGTCTATGTGTATTCAGTGAAGTTTGTCATCCAGACCCAACCTGACATTCTTCTTTTGAGTGCGGATTTAGTGTCTAGTAAAACAACAACAAAAAACCCACCAGTTCTATCACCAAAATAAATGTCTTCTGTGGTTTGTTTAGTTTTGTTGCCTACAAACCACACAAACTACATTCCTGAATGGTTTTCCAAGATGCTGCTGCTTGTCCGACTGTCTGCTTCATTCTTCTCCTTTATCTTGACCCCTGCCTTTCCGGTTTGACTTTCTCAAATTTCAACACCTTTCTCACATGTGTTCATCTTCCTTTATTTAGTCTTTCAGCCTTTATTACAACAACGATAAACCCAATATAAACGAACTTTCTCCACCCTATTAAAGCACATACTTCAATTAGAACATCATGTAGTCACATCTAGCTCTAGACATAACAATGGGAATCCCCAATTCTTATTCAACCTTCTGTCCTCCTTTTCTGTTTTTCTGCAACCTCTTTTTCTCATTTCAATTCAATTGCTTTGTCAATGGTGGAAGAAAAAAACTTGCTTGATTTTTGTTAGTTGGATTCAAAAATACTATTCTATGTAAGATTCCTAGGGAAATATTAGTTGCCTCAAAATCCCCAAAAATGAACATGAATTGGTACAAATTCGATATAATCTGATGTCACAATATGAAATAATTTCTAGTGTTACGTCAAAGTGTCAGTAATGTCTCCCACAATTCAATAAACAGGCTAAAATCCTAAAACTACTAAGTAAGAAATACAATCTGGAGACTAACTCGTAAAAGCTAGGTGTACTCTTCATCTTGTCATCCCTCAGAGTGTGTGCACAAAACTTCTTATTCTTGGTCCATTCTTCATTCCTTTTGGCTAATTTTCCTTCTTCACAATGTCCTGTCTCAGCATGCATAGGTGAAGTGTAAATCATGCAATCATTTGCTGCCATGGGGAATTTGTGTACACACAACAAATGCAGACAGAGGTATTGCCTTAAACCCAAAGTATGTTCAGGAAAGTAGGTATGAGGAATCCATTCATCTCAATGTAGCAAATTTAGCTGTAGGTAGTCAGCAGTAGGCCTGCACAATGTGAGAAAAATCTGCGATTTCTGTGTTTGAAACTGCAATGACAGGATTACTTGCAATAAATGGACAAATAGCAAATTAAAAATACTAATACATTTTCATTTCCCTGTGACAGTTTTATTTAAAAAATGTTTAGTTTTTGGGATGTTTTGCATAGCACCTGTGTTTGGAGAATGTTGCCTGTCCCAAAACCAAAGTATCTCCAAAAAACCAACATTAGGGGTGTAGCAGATCACAAAACCCACAGTTCGGATTGGGTAAAGGTTTTAGAGAGATCAAAAAAAGAGGGGAAAAACAGGAAAACTAACTCGATTAAAGCTAAAAATGTTTAGTTTTACAAAATATATTTTAATAAAACATTTATAATGTACTTTAAAATACAAAAATGCAAATATATTACATCAAAATGTGCTCTTTGAGGCTTATTTATGAAAACAAAACACCAATAACATCTTTGATGATTTTAGTCGTGGACACAAATTTGATGCGCTAATTGCGTGCTATCTGATCGGAAAATTGATTTGAATTAGGCGTGCCCGGGGGTGGGGGTAGGGGACTCACAGTACACCTGTGTGCTGAACTGTGGCGAGTGATCCGTTAAACCCCTGACCAACGCTTTTTTGCTTGCCACGAGCACATCTTCTGAGGTGCTGCTCTCAGCCATCGCAAGTCTTGTTCAGTGACATGTCAGAGAAAAAAGTGAGCGGGCATTTAGCATTCAAGGCTCCATTGATTGGTCAATGGCACGAAGAACTCCATATCATTGGTTTAATGCATCAAGGGCTTTATTTCATTTGTTACTTCCAACTACAAAAAGATAGTTTAGCATGTGTGCAACCGGAGACCACTTACCTCCACTTATGCCTACTTTTGCGGTACGCATACCGCACTGGCCTGATAACAATACATTTTCGGTTTATTCTGCAGGCCTAGTCAGCAGTAATAAACAATAACACAATTTTACTATTTATGGGGAATCTCAGTCAGAAATTTATAAATCCAGTGAACTACAATTAATTTAGAACAAATATAGTGACCGTTAATGTATTTTCGAATGATAAGGCGCACTAAAATCTTTGAATTTGTTCAAAAATAAAAAATCCACCTTATAATCAATCTTGTGTGTCTTAGGAATTCTGGTTGTGCTTAATGGTCTCAAATTGATTTTCTGTGGTACACAGAGCTAAAAAATAACCCTACAGTAAAACACTCCTCGTACCAAAACACTAAAAAGTCTTTGGGTACAACCTCGGTAAAGGATTGATTGATTGTTGGAAAATTACAGCTACCATGGGGACCTTGTGGAGTGATACGTACTGTCCTTCAGCTGTTTGTAAATGAGTTGAATGAAGTTGGTTTACTTTATTTATTTATTTTTTTTACTTTACTACTTACTTACTTTTGCTTTACAGTTGCTTTTTTAAATGAAAAACTATTCATTTTTCTTTAACCAGAGAGCCACAATGGAGGTCTAAAAGAACCACATGTTGCTCCGGAGCCTCAGGTTGCAGATCCTTGTGTTTGATTATCATGAATGAAGGCACAAAAGTCAGAAAACTGTATTCATGCATGATGTTGAGTGTTCTGATGCCTCAATTAAAGCATTAGGATGTTGGTAATGTTTAATTAAGGAAAGCATACAAGAACCTGTTTTAAGATTTGAACAGATTGCTACAGTGATCTGATAACTGATTTTTTTTGTCCCTTCAAGAGACTGTTTTTAGATCCTCCAAAAAACACAAAAAATATATTATCAAAGTAATTTTTGTTTTACCATGACAGGTTCCACATCTTTTACTTTACTTCACTTTTCAAAAGCGCAAACATCGCATTAAAATTTTTTTAATCTATGTTTAAAGAATTGCTGTCTTTGGTATTTTGAATAACAGCAGTTTAGAAAATGCTAAACCTGTGTGAGACTTGGCCAGGACCACTTTTGCAGCTTACACTGTGCAGCCCAGACTGGATTATAAAAAAAAGTATATTATTGTATAATAATTTGTGCAAAGTGGTTCATTTATTTATAAAAAATATCGCACTTGTTATTCACGCTGTTGCTTTTTGCTGTTGTTGTGGCAATTTGAGAAAAAATTGCATATTATCTTTTTTGGAAACTACGGTATGCATCATTTACTGTATATAACAGGGTGAAAGAATATGCTTCTTCCTGGATGCCATCTTAATCTTGAGTGAATTAACACATAAGGAAAAATCAGAACCACAAGGGATCAATCACACCCTACCACCTTTAGAGAAACATTACAGTTTACCAAGTTCTTTACAAAAAGTTGGCTTTTCCAAAGGCAACTCATTTCCGCAATATGATAGATATTCATTCATTCATTCATTCATTTTCCAATCCGCTTTATCCCTTTCGGGGTCACGGGGTTGCCGGAGCCTAACCCGGCTACTCATGGGCGAAGGCAGGGTACACCCCTGGACTGGTCGCCAGTCTGTCGCAGGGGCCACAATCACACACCCAAGCACACTCACACCTAGGGACAATTTAGAGTAACCAATTAACCTGTGAAGCATGTTTTTGGATGGTGGGAGGAAGCCGGAGTACCCGGAGAAAACCCACGCATGCACGGGGAGAACATGCAAATTCCACACAGAAAGGTCCCCCAGCCAGGACTTGAACTGGGAACCTTCTTGCTGTGAGGCAGGAGCGCTAACCGCTGCGCCACCGTGCAGCCCTATGATAGATATAAAAATGAAATTAAAAAAAAAACATTATGTTGCACAGAGCCAAAATGTCCAATTTAAATTGTTACATTTAAAATGTTTCCTTGGTATTTTGTACTAAGATTATGTTTGTCTCTTTTTGAATACCAGTTTTAAAAGGATACACAACATGTCGGTCCTTTCTTAGATCGTTCACAAATCAAACTAAAAATTTGATTAATCCTCCAATATTTGAGGTTCTATTGAAAATATCAACCTTTCATTTGAATAGACATTGTTCTGTCTAGCGGTTTATATTTTAGCTGATGTTATTAACATGTATTTTAAGTGCGACCAAACACAAAAACTGATGGAGATTCATGTTGGCCACTTAATACATGCCGCAAAGTTGTACATTGCTGTATGTCCATATTTTAATTGCATCCAATGCTAAATTTAGTTGTTGTTTTAAGGGTATTTGTTGTTTTCCGGGGTATTTTAAGGGGTAATTGTAAAAACAGGAATGGTTACTAAGTGGCACAGCAAATATTGTAAGTGCGGCTTTTAAGCCAAGTATTTTCAGCTTTCAAAATAAGAGCGGCCAAGAAAAAAGTTCAGCAGTGCCGTCACCACACATATTTTAGAAATTACTTGTGAATTCACACATATATATGTATATATATTCATTCCAATTCATTCTATACTTTTTTTTATTCCATTCTATTCCTTTATTTTCTTGCAGATCAGACAAGGTTATGAGCAAAAACAAAGGAGAGCAACGTTAGAAAATATTGCAACAGTAGACTGCGTAATATTGCAATCTTCTTAGTTTTACTTACTGTAAGACATGCTGAAATTGTCTTGCTTTTGCTCTGCTTTCAGTGATTTTGTGAACACGGAAATTAAAGCAATTTAACTGGGTAGAAAAGATCTTTTGCAGCTCTAAATCTCATACCCATTGGGAAAATTTGCTTTGGGCAGGTGAACATAACTTGGGCGGGTTTGGCATCAATTTGGTGGGTATTAGTTCTATTGCATCTTCTCTGTCGCATTTCTATCACTTGGATGCTAAAGCAGTACATCGGCAAGTTTAACAAAGTAGAAAAAAAGCTGTATTTCATGCCCCGGATGCGCACCCAGCTTTCAGATGATGAACAATTCTCACATTCGGGGGCCCCCGTTTTTTCCTGCTCCCTCTTTGAGTGACGTTTTATTTTACTGAACCTTTCCTAAAGGTTTGTATGGTAAGCCATAATTTTCTGAGGTCCAGAGACAAAATTTGGTGACCACAAGTGATAGAGCTTTCAATTCTAAAGACAGAAGTAAACAAAATAGCGCAATGGACCCAAAATTAAGCAACTTGTTATTATTTCACGTCTTAATGATCACCTTTGTTTTGCGGCTAGATAATGGGAAAACTTTCAGTTTTTTTAGATACTTAATCTTCCCTATCTGTGCTTTAAACACCATCAATTTGTCACAGGACATTATTCAAGTGATTCAGCATTTTAAAAATATTTTTTAGATCATTCAATTTATGTTATGACATGCTTTATGTCTACCGAGTGCAGTTTTTTATTCTGTATTAAGGGCTTGAACCTGTGGGCGCTCCTTACTGCGCTCAATAATATTATTTGTCATGATGTGGCATGTGGGACTCGACTCTGCAATGACGAATGCTGCATGTTTCATCAAGTTTCCTCAATGTTTAGGGGGGGGGTTTAGGGACCTCATTTACCTTGTTACTTTCACAAAGCTGTGACTTGGATCTAAAGTCATGAGAAGGCTACCATTGGATCATCAAATGTTTGCTAAGTGTATTGCACCTCGTTCCAAATCAAAATCAAAGTATAAGCTATCCCAGTAAGCACATATTAACACTGTAAATTTTCCTATACGGAAACCAAGTTCTTCAATGCGCAAATGGCATGCGCAGAGCAAAGCATGAGAATGAAGAAACCACAACGACAATGACAAATAGGCCTACTATGTTTACACTAGTTTTTTTTTATTGGTATATCAGTAGAGTTTCTTTACTTGGTTGTCTGCAATGATGTTTTCGGTCCAGTAGGAGTCAGTATATAGTGACACAATATCGACACAGTATCGATACAGTTTGGGTCATGTGCCAAAAGGCTTCACGAGGCCTCATCTACCCATGACTACCGTGAAACTCAAACGAAAGTATATGTGTCACAGAGATTGGAGATGACCTCTATAGAAACAGGCCAGAACATGCAAGCAGCTGTTGTCAGCAAGCCAGAGAATAGGGAATTAATAGAAACAGCAGATCTCCAGGGAGACTGTTAGCTCAAGCTGACAGTTAGATCTGATCTGGGGTCGTGTTAATGCACTGCACCTCTTCCCCTCAGCATTAGTGATGGGGAAATATGAAACCAAGATCACGGCAAACATTATTTAACCTTCCGGGTAGGCTTAGCTCTGAATGCTGGCTCAGACTTGCAAAAGCTTTTGGCAATCAAGAATGAGGGAGTTCCCCGTTGGAGGTTCAATTTTTATATGACACGTTTACAAATAAAATCTAAAAAGCCCACCCAGGTAAGTAAATTAGTGAACAAAACCAAAATATTTAATTCACGACTAAGTACAAAAATGCCTTTTCAGTTGTTGAATGTTAATAAAAAAATAGCCTTAGTCGCATAAACAAGTTTCAAACTCCAAGATTGTGTTCCATGTTTACAAAATTACAGGTGTATCCTAAAAACCAAAGGCAAAACATAAATAGAAAGATTTAGTTTAAATGAACTTTAAATGAACTGGGCATAATTATCCCCAAACCACAGCAGTAGACTGCTGTTCTCTAAGTTCTAGCATTGCTTTTAAACTTTTTTCCACTAAACTAATTTGACCTCAAGTTTTTGTTCTTCTAATAAAACAAAACTGAGTTGATGAAGCTATATATGCTGAACTTTATGTGGTAAAAGTCCACTGTAACAACAGCTAGAATTGTCATGAAAGAACAAGGACTCAATCTCTGTTAATTCTATAGAGCAACAGTGTGAATGTAAGCTGTGCTTACAAAGAGTGACTGTGCAGTGACTAAAATCAAAACACAGGCTAAGTCAAAAAGGATTTTACCAGGCAGGGTTGAGCTTGGTAAATCTCTGCAAATGCACAAGTATTTGTAGTGATTTATTTTTCAAGTTATTTTGTAGTTACATTCTAGTCTAATTCCAGAACCCATAAAGGTAGTGGTCCAAATAAAATCCAATAACTTGGGATAACTTTCCAGCTGGGAAATCTAAAAAAAATAAACTGAAGCAACAGGTAGTAGAAAAAAAAAGTTTTCTTTTTTCATTTTTTATTTTTCTTTTAGTGCAGTAACTACTAGTTTAAAGCAACTGTTATCGTTGTTTGCTAAAAGAAAATGTGAAGATATTTTTCAACACCTACTCACTGACATTTCAGCACCCATTCTGATGAAAATTGGGTTTTTGGTGTTTTCACATGTTCAAGTGGCATTTTTCTCATGATGGAGGACATATACAATTTAAGTAAAGTTTAGTATTTTATACTGCAAAAGTTTAAAATTGCATTTTTGAGTAGTTTTTATTCAAATTGTTGTAATTAAGAGGCAGATGCAAAATTGCTGTAAGAAAAAGCTTGCAAAAGTGACAGAGAAGGAACAGGACACTGGAGGAGGCCACCAGCCTCTGTTGATGAATCCGCTTATAGACAAATAGATCCATGTACGTCTTTGTTTTTCTCGTCTGAGCTGGCATCTGGCTCAAAACCGGTATGCTGGATAGCTCCAATATTGCTCACCAATTTTGTTGCACCGGTAATGTAAGCTTGGGGTTGTGAGAGACTGTAAGCTAGCGGAAGAGCACATAAACAGATGGATTATGGGAAGAAGAGGGGCATAATTCAAGCAAGGCCCGCCCACAACTCTGAGGCAAATTTATAATGGAACTACTGTCGCTCTGCAGTAAGTATTTCCTAAAAATCAACAAAGGATTTGTGATTTAGGTTAAAAACTGCATAAACATATGATCAGAGTGGGACTTTAATCGAGAATGTGTTTTGATTTTGAAGTAAAATATTTTTTTAAAAATGTTTAGCTTTTTTGTTGGTCCACCTGGCAGACAGATTTACGATCCAGCTTACAGAACATTGTATTTTTATATTTCTTTTTGTTCACTGATATTGTTTTTATTTTTATGTATTAACATAAACACCATTCCTTAACTTAGTAGAGCTCACGTGCATGTTTTTATGTTGCTTGACAAACATAGTAATAATACTGTGTACTTTAACCGCCATGATGGCTTGACCCTACATTTATTTTGTAAACATTCTTGGTTTTTTTTTTTTAAAAAAAGATCTAATTAAAGCACTGTCAGTGCAACCTATTGACCCACCTGCAAGCATTTTGGAAGCTCTTTCTGAGCATGTGCAGCCGGGTGGAGTAATGACTCTGGGCAGCGTGAAACTGCCTCTGACTGCGTGACAGAGCAGAGCTTCTGAAACATCCCGCAGCAGTTGGATGTCAGCCGTCAGTGTTGTTCCGAATGAGGTGTTGATAGACAAATAGCCGTGCAGGAGCAGTGACAGAAAAGAGCCTCTCTCCACAGGCTCGCCTACGCACTAGCAGCGCTAGAAAGCGCCCTAGATTAAGGCCAAGTTATATAACTTGGACTTCATTGCTGCTTTCACATTGCATGTGCTGTTGACTATTTGCTGCACCCCCTCGGACGTAGTTTCAATGGAAAAGCTAAAGTGCGTTTATGATTGTGATGACGGCGAAATAGCACGTCGACGTTTGATTCGCTAGCTTTGCTCAGAAAACACCGTTAGCTCGGTGCCTCGGCCGCCAAAATAATGCAAAAATAAGCGCACATGAAGACAAAGTTTCACATAGGAAGCAAACGGAAACTTTTCATTAAAAAAAATGAGGCCAGACAACAACTGAAAGCGCAGACGTTAGAGGGTGGGTTTCCGTTTTCTGTAATAACTGAGTAACAGAAGTTGGGATTTATCTAGCTAGAATGCTGCATTCACGGTCAACGTTAATAGTCGCCATACCTTGGTATAGTGATGCATTTTGTGTTGATGTTCTGTGTGGTGATGGCTTTCTCGAGTTCATCCAACTGTCCCGTCTTCTTCAACTTCTTCACTAGACTTTTTACCGCTTTTTCACACCACTTCTCCTCCTGGCCGTTCTGCTCTCCCTTCTTCCAGCCCAAAAGTCTTTTGACAATGGGGGGAGTGAAAGGCAAAATTGACATCTTGAGTTCAGTTAAGTCCGTCCAGTGTCGACAAATCCGCTGGTTTGGACAAATCAGCAAAAACAACTTTGTCCACGATGCTCCAAATAACAATGCTGAGCGTGTTATTACTCTACATATAAAATGTTGCTGATTAAAAGCCGCGCGCGAGCATCTCTGGGTGAATCACTCTTGGAGCGCACTCGTCGCCCTGACTCGAGCTAAGCGCCGCACTGTGCACCGGTAGTTTATTGTTCCGTACTAATCCGCCACAAAATCTAGTTCCGTCTCAACTTTTTAAATTCAGAGTAGCTAATTATCTTTCAATGTCAGTGACTAGCTATATTTCCGATTTGGACCGAAAGTCGACAATAACTGTAATGTGTTGCGTTTTCCTAGATAGTTCAATCGTGGAACCGGAAAGTTTAGTAAATAAGTTCATCCGCGGTGCTGTGGCTCGCCGATTGAAGTCTGCATCAAATGCAAATGCTGGAGCTGCTGCTGACTCTCTATTCAAGCTGCAGACTGCACAGCAGACCTCTGACAGTCCGGCCCGAGCAGCTGGCCGAAGGGCTTGTGCTGAAATGACACAATCTCGGCCTGCTGATGCATTGCATGTGCCAGAATAAGCTGTCACATTCAAACACACGCACTGGTCATTCGATTCAGTTACGAAACACAGCTTGTTGCGCGTGACCAATCTTAAAATTCATGAAATAGTTTTCTGGACACTGACCTGTACTGTTCGCTTGTAGAGTAAGAGGTTTAAAGTTGTGTCAAAAATGTTTTAATACCATATATTCATGATGGCAAATGTGTTTTTGTACTTTATGGTACCATCTCTCTCAAATAATTAGGATTTCAATGAAAATATGTCCGCGTGGCAGCAGCTATTTGAGAATTCATCTGTTTTTGTGTTTATTAAATTAAGACTTGATGCTTTTTCCCACTTAATGCATGCCTTTACTTGAAGGAGTGGCTACAATAAGGTGATAAGAACCACTGCACACAGGCACACTATGATCTACCAACCTGTCCTAGCTTGCTGGATTTACAAACAGTCAAACTGGTGCTCAGGAAGGGTGTTATTTAACTTGTGGCTTTGCTCTACCCCCCCCCCCCCCCCTCCCCAAAACGGCATCACAGTCAGAAGCATCTTTCTATCTCTGAAAGACATCTCCACGTCCTACACAACACACAGGTTTGTGCACAAAGCAACAAGTCAAGTGTCAGATTGGCTGTGCACTGATGTGGAGCTCACCACAGAATGTGATATTGGTTGAGGGTGTGAGGCGGCTTTTGTTCTTTGGGCTTCAAAAGCAAGAGTTTACTGTTGTTAAGGACACTTTCCTAATGTAGGTGTCTTATCTCCTTGCAGAGTTGTAAAACTTGCACGTCTTGGTCAAAGAATCCGGCGCCTTGTTTTGTTTTTTCCTGTTTCCTTTCAGAGAAATTGATCACCAAAGAATTATGATTAGGCATGAGAGGGGAAAAAACTCAACAATCGACAAATATAAGTTGAGGTTGGTGATGGTGGTTCAACACCAACACACCAAAAGAGTAGAACTTTAGCCCAGCCCCAGGTCAATTCTGGCACAACCCAAATGGTGTGCTTTGATAAAACCCTTTGTTAAAGTGTAGTTGTGTCCAAATTCCCTCAGTACCTGGTCCTCTACATAGGGTGTCCGAATCTACAATTAAAAAAATCCAGTGCCCTAGAAATTTCACTAAAGTCTTTGCAAAAAAAAAAAACTAGTGTGCATTGATGCTCACTAGATTGGCGAACATAAACCACAGTGCACTGTATTTGAACATTTTTCATTTAAAAAAATTGCATTTTAATTAATTTTTTATAAACCATCTAAGTTTTCATCATCAGAACACTGAGGATTGTTAAAAAAAATCTTCGTAAAATGTTTATATTTATTAGGTCTTTACTTGGGGAAATCCGTGAAGTTATATTTGTCATTAAAAAAAGGATTGAACCTGGTGTCGGAATTTGCTTTTTAAATCCTGGGCTCTAGATAGCCCCACAATATCGTTTTTTTAGTAGTTAGGGAGTATTTAGAGAGTAATTAGGGAATTTGGACTTGTGGTGTCTATTTTGGCACGTGCAAAGCCCTCTTGCAAAGCAGTGTAGTTTGTGCTAAAAATGTCACTGACTTTACACCCTGCAGGACAAGCACCTTTCTTTTGATCTATTTTAGTTGCACAGAGTTGTATATTTTTGTATTTGCTTTAGATGTGTTAAAGTTCTTTCTACCTTTAGTGCAATGTAGGGAAGTTTTTTTTAAACTAGCGTGGTGACACATGACTCCTTTTTTCCTGTATGAAAGTTTATACTGAAGCTTTTGCCTAAGTAATCAATAAAAGCTTGCCTGTGGCAATTATCAAGACTTCAGCAGCTGTAAAATGCACCACTCTCTCCCCCTGTGGTTGAGCAGGCAGATCGGAGGAGAAGTCTGGAGGAGTCTGCTGCCATGTGTCACATGTTGAGGCCCTAGAGCATTCTCGACACCTGTTTACGCCCCCAGGGACACGACCAGCAAGGACAGCTGGCTGTTTTGGAGAAGCCAAAGACAGAGCATATCTGGGGGTTCAATGTGGGGGAAGGGATTACAGATGGGTCGCAGTAGATCGGGGAGTGGGACAGACTTTTCAGAGGGAGTTTGGGGGGTTGGGGGTGATGGTCATATGGCTTCTGTGGGAAGAATTACCCAGCACAAAAGGCACGTCTGCAAGACTGAATGGGGAGTGAGCATGTACAATCCGATGGATGATAATGAGGTTGTGCCGGCTGGGCCCTTGGGAGACTTGGGTGGAGGGTCTTTATCTCCACATGTGTGTATGTGTCATGTCAGCCGGTGTCCCAAGAGAGAAGAAAGGTCAGAAAGAATGGAAACAGGTCTGTAGATGGAGAGGATAAGGAAGCACACACCACACTGTGATAATGATAATGACATTTTAGGACAGTTTTTGTAGTCTTCTTAAAAACACTTCAAACTCCCCTGTTTTGGTTGCAGATCTCTCAATGTGTTTTGTTCCAAAATTAAACATTGATTTATTTTTAATCAAACAAAGCAGAGCTTTAAGGGTACTTCTTAGGTGTTTACTTTTTAAGCATAGTAGCAAACTAAAAATGCTATATATTTACAATAAACATGGTGTAAAGGTCAAAATGTATGTTTTTCTGTGTACATTTTGTATAATTTGCTCCATTCCTAACCTCTCAAATAACCCAATTTGAATTAGCATGTTTCTTTTAGAGAACATTTAGGACCCCCTGATGTCAAAAACATCACTATAAAATGCCAACCAGGGCACTAGGGGCAGCAGAAAGCTGAAGCACTGTCAGAATTTTCTTGATGAAATATATAAATTATTTCTTTTGCGGCTCAGAATAAGTGTAGCAACTTTTAAGCTATAAATGAGAGCAAATGCTTTTCCCGTTCTCATTGGACGCTTACATTAGACAGCAGTGGATGCAGTTTGTTTTTTCCAGATGAAAATGTAACTGTGAAGCTTTTTGTTTCTGCCTTCATTGAAAAAATGTGTTATGAAGCTGACATTTCTATTAGGCTCTTTTTGTTTAGTTTAGTGTTTAGTTAGCCAGGAGTCTGCTGAAAAAAAAGAGTCTGTATGCCTTTGTGGCAAACAGTGAATTACCATATGTAATGAAGGCACAGAAGATGATGTTACCTTCAAAAATATTCTCTGTAGTGCTTCATTGCCACTAAATACAAATGAATTCATAGGGATGTGTGGCAGGAAAAATGTGTTTCACTTGGTGCTGCCTATCATTGTCTCATCCTGTATGTTCACATTTTCCATAGTTTGAGCTTCATTGTATAAAAATGCTATACATGTTTAATTACATCTTTGCTGTTTGTGTTTCTGTGCACAGAAGTGAGTTGGCTTTAACCTGTAAACAGGCTTAAACACAGCGATTACAATGTGAGGTGTTTAACATTAGTCATGCTGGTCAAATTAGTCAAGCTAGCCAATCAGAAGAGATTTGGTCTCAGTGTGGGTGAGGCATCACCCACTCTCTGAGTTAGACAGGGGAAATGAAAGAGCAGCAAAAAGTATTTAAAATATTTTCAGTGTTTAAAACTAACATAAAAATAACTGCTGCTGTCAAGGTATGACTTCAGACAAGCTTGAAAATACAATAAAAAGTCCACACACCGGTAATTGGATTACCAGAAAATGTAATGATTGTTCCTCCAAAAAATCTGTGCAGGTGGGTTATTTTGTGTGTGTGTGTGTGTGTGTGTGTGTGTGTCTGTTTTTCAGCTGTACCTACTTGTATGCTGAGCAAGATTCAGAGCAAACCACTGACAAGCACGTAAAAGTGTTTTTACAGAGCTGCTTGGCAATAACAGATGCATTTTTTTCTCTCTTTGCAGCCATCAATCATTCAGCAGCTCCTGACAACTCCTCCAGGGATCTTGGAGCACATGCTGTTCTGGTAGCTTCTCATAACTGTCCTTTACACATGCTCACACACATGCACACACCCACACTCAAAACAGTTTCTTCCTCAAGCAGCCTCCCTTCCTTTCCTCACTCAGCAGTGGCAGCTATCTGCCTTTAATTCCTTTACTTTGCTTTTGTGTGCACTTCTTTATACTAAATTCATTTGTGCTAATTTTTAGTGGATCACCTTTTTAAATAACTGAGCAGAACACTTTTAGGTCCCAAGTGACAAGTTTGAGAATTCAAGCGGTTGCACAACTCACTACTCTGTAAATAGCAGACAGAAAGCTATTTTTCATCTTGGTGTAATTAATGTTCATGCAGCAAAAACTCTTGAGGCAGTTGTGAAAGTGCGAATCATTAAAAATACTTTTGTTTCTTTTGACCTAAAAGGCGAAGACCAGTCTGCTGAAGAATCTAATGCTCTCATTTTGATTTACTTTTTTATGACATGTTCACATTTGCACAGCAACTGTTTTTAAACAAAGGCAAATATGACCTGAGAAAGCTTTTTTTTTTAACCTAAAGATTTATAAATGCCTGCTAGTCGATTACATATCTATAAATATATATATATACGTTATTTCTAATATTTGAGGAACACCTTAGATGTTGGAAATAATCATGTAAAGTGGTTGTTTTGAGCTGACTAGAAACAATGTTATATCTGGAGCCTTGAATGTCATATTTAACTGATTGAACACTTAATGCTAGAGTTTGGGACATTTATACTCTTTTATAAATACATGCTGAAAGCATGTGAATGGGATATGAGAAGAATGTTTCTGCTCTGACATAAGTGACCGAAGTCAGTATAACAGAGGGAGACCCCACTATGTAGTGGCCTATATAATTTAGGCAGGACCCACACTAGATTAAGCTCTTTACATGCCCTGGGAAGTGAATCCAGGTTTCCTCCATGCCAGTTCTACACCCAGTCAAGCGAGTCATCCATTTTTGAAAGAACTGTGTTTTGGGGAAAAATGTGAGTCTTTTAAAGGAAACAGTGGAGGTACCCTGACACAGGGTCCTTTGAATCTATGAAGGAAATCCCAACACCACCGTGCATTTTGGAGAAAAATGTGTTGCCAAGAGTGCCCAAAGACGGGTATCATAAATGGATACAGAAGTCGTTTGATTGTGAAATTTCTTTCAAAAGTCTTAAAATAAAGCAATGAGTTAAAAGTGCTATCATTTTGTCCAGACCTGCGTCTTTACAGAGCATGATTCCATTGAAGTGCAGTTTAAAGCAATGTCTGATTGTTTGATTGCTTTTTTAAAAGCGTTTTGATGTTTCAGTGATGACTATGGATTTCTTACTTACTTCTTTCTTTACTTACATTTTTATTTGTATTGGGCTAAGTGCCAGTGTGTCAAATAGAATAAGGATGTATAATGCCTTTACAGGATCAACCACAGACCTCAGAGGACAAAAATATCTCCGAAATTCACTGACGCACCTTGTAGAACCTCACATGCATGTCTCTAAATCTCAGAACATTTATTAAAGTCCATGCCATCGCCAAAGTTGGATTTTGAATATTTTACTGTAAATGGCATGGACTTTTTTTTGTTCATTTGTTCCCTGATGTGTCTACTTCTGTTTTTTTTTTCAAAATCAAACAGAAACATGATCTCATCTGACTACGGATCACATGTTTATCGCTTATGCGTACATCTGAAGACAAACGTTTGTACAAAATTGATAAATAGCTTCCTGTTTGTGTAATGTAGGGTCAGGTTCATTTCTGGTTTCAAGGACGGTGCTGATGGACAGAAGCTTTCAAACACTCTCAAATGCCCATGTTGCTAAGTCTAGCAGCCTCCTCCGCAGTGTTTTCTCAGGGTTCAGGCGTCAAGCAACGGCTTAAAAACTTTACCAGATATAAAAAGAATTCAAGAAATATAGATCCTCTTTGGAATGACTTTTTCTCAAAGAACATGGTGTCTTGTTATGACAGACTGGTACTGGAGAGTCACATGCTTGTTGCTCATCAGCACAGACTTCTGCTGACTTCTCCCTGATGCTACACGAGCGGACCAAAGAAATGACTCAGTGAAGGGCTTTTCTCTGTCAATGTCTCCATGAACGGACTCTTCAGAGTTGCAGAAACAAAGTTTAACTCCAGCTTATCTTTCCTGAGCCATGACTCACCATGTGAAACAGCAACCCCACTTACGGCAACGGCTCCCACTGAGATTGAGGTTCCAGGCTTTTATTTTGGATCTGAATCAGTGCTGCAGTGACTTACCTTTGAGTCACTTGTCACTATAAACAGCTGCTGGTCAAACCCTGTGAGAGCAAATTTCCTGTTGTTAGCATGCTTTCTTAATCTCATTGATAGGAGACAGGATATTGAGTTGAGGTCATGCAAGATGAGAGGATGAGTGAGGGCGAGGTTGAACTGCAACCACATGAGAAAGTTTCAGATATTATCACAAGCTCTCAAAGTGCTTGCATGAATTGATAAGGTACACGTCAATAGCTAGAACTAAGTACAATTTAAAAACTTAATGTCTTAAAGGGGCTGCACGGTGGAGCAGTGCTTAGCGCTCTTGCCTCACAGCAAGAAGGTTCCTGGTTCAAGTCCTGGCTGGGGGACTTGAAACAGTGTCACCAATGGGGACCTTTCTGTGTGGAGTTTGCATGTTCTCTCCGTGCATGCGTGGGTTTTCTCCGGGTACTCTGGCTTCTTCCCACCCTCCAAAAACATGCTTCATAAGTTAATTGGTCACTCTTAATTGTCCCTAGGTGTGCATGGGTGTGTGATTGTGGCCCCTGCAACAGACTGGCGACCAGTCCAGGGGTGTCCCCTGCCTTCGCCAATGAGTAGCTGGGTTACGCTCCAGCAACCCAGTGACCCCAAAAGGGATTATGCAGTTTGGAAAATGAATGAATGTTTTAAAGACATTTTGTTCAAGGTTATTGTTTGTTTATTTGTTCCTTATTTGCCCAACCTAAATTTGTTGAAATTCTGTAAAGAAACAAAAGGTTTTGGTTCTAAAGTGTCTCCTGAATTTGAGCCCATTTGTTAAGATAGATAAAATAAATATTTTGTCATTTTTAAAACACTTTTATAACACTTATTATAAACATGTATTATATTAACTATTTTTTAGTAGCATGAACTGTTGGAAAACAAACACAGAGTGGAGCTATGGTACAAATTAAGTCAAGTGATCATGAGATTCTGTGTGTTCTACTTGAGAAATTATGGGTTCTCTTTGGGTTCTCCTAAACCAAAAAACCTGATGCTGTGTTAATTGTTTTTTTTTTGTTGATACTCCCTTTTTGTATATTTTCTACATTAGATACTGTTGTTATTATTATTAATATTGTAACTATTAATGCTGTTTTTGCACTGTAGGTTGAGAGGAGGCAATTTCATCTGTGCTGTTTATCATGCGTACAGTAGGAACTTCATTAGTTATATAAATATAATTATTTAACATTTTAAAAATAAATATAAATACTATAAATATAGTTATTGGAAACAAGAAGATAGTTTCCCGCTGCCTCAAAGAAGCCCAAAGCATCACCAAAAACAGTTTCCATTCTGTTTCCATTCTTTCCATTCTGTCACATCTTCGACCTGTTGCCCTCTGGGAGACGAAACAAAAAAAACAAAAAAAAAAACAAAAACAGACTAAAAGACAGCTTCTACCCCAGACTTGTCTCAGCCCTAAATGTGGACAAAACTAGCCCTTTGTTTTTACTTTTTTCAAAAATGTTGTTGCTTCTTAGATATCTTAATACTTTTTTTTTTTTACCTACCTTGTTTTGCAATCTTTTTGCACTAAAGAGTTGCAGCAAAATGTTGTTGTACCTGTACAATGGCAGGCAAAAAAGCTATTCTATTCTATTCTATTCTATTCTATTCTATTCTATTCTATTCTATTCTATTCTATTCTATTCTTTTGTTCTGTTGTTTTTAGTTTTTCAAATAAGCAATTTAAACATCTGTCCGAGGGCAACAGATTAAAAATATCCACTAGGCTAATTCTGGCTTATTGCAGTGATGCATTTAATGTGCTCTGTCCCTGCAGAGTAAAATAACAAAAATTAAAAGAATAAATCTTATACAGGCTATCATTTCTAACTCACTGTTTTTTAAATCATGAAATTTGTTATGCAGTCATTCTACACAGCAACCAAAAAACAAAAGAAAAAGGGGGTTCCATTCTTGCATAAAATAAAAATGCAACATTAAGTTAATTATAAAATAGAACAACAACAGAAACAAATACATCTGAATTTGTTGTTCAGAATTGGGATGGCTGCTATTGTCTGTATCACAAGTTTGTTTGCACCACCCAGAGGAAACTTTGCCTCATTACAACTTTTTGGAGTTGTATTGGGTTTACCCAGTTTCCCATATTCCACCCTCACTGTATTGCATGTTAACACTGACAATATCTATGAGGCAGATCCCCCTCTGTATCATCCTGATCAAAAGAAACAGTCCTGCAAACAGCAAAGTCTGAAACAATCCCAATGCTTCTAAACAATCATATGAGTGTTGACCTCAGAAAAAAAAAAACAAAAAACGTAACAGTACAGTAAGTCTGACACTTAATTTCAATTAAAAAGCTGCTTGATATAACACCCTAAGTTCATTACTAGACATAAACCAATGAGCCAGCTTCTCTATTTAGTCATAACTCTTTATAGCTCATATCATTTGCGTTTGGAAAAGCTCTGCAGTTGATGTCATTTCTCTTTGTTTGCATTTTGCAATCTGAAAGTATGGTCCTTGGTCTACGACAATACCCGTGCATTTGAACGTGTCAACCTTTCTGTGGTTAAGAATTGTCATCAAAGTCGATAAACCTTTTTTGAAAGCTGAATTTTAATGTGGCGGAACAATGAGGTCAGTCAAACTGAGCCATCTGTCATGAACAGTATGCAAATACAAACAGAGAAGCTTAACTCGCTGATTTTTTTCTTCTTGTAGTGTTTGGAAATAAAAAAAAGCATTGGATAATTGACAAAAGAAGAATAAATACCATCCAGCATGTCATGTGTAACACACATTTGATTTAGAAATGTCTGATTCGGATATTTTGCTTATCTGCAGAACTATTGAGCAACATATTCAGTGCAAATGTAACAATTTTAAGAAAAACAAAAATATCAAGGACTTAAAAAAATATTTTTCTGACCACGTGGTGGCAGCAAAACCCTCCTGGGTTGTAATAAGAAGGAAACCAAAGAGCTGTTTTCTTTCAATTTATTAGAAACAAGTTGTGCTATTTTACTGATGCACTATATTAAAAGTTTATATGTATGCGCTTGTCTTTGCAAAAATACAATATTTATTGCTTGATTACATTTTTCCAACAGTGTAGCAGAGGATTTTTACATTGATTTATTCCCAGAGGTTCCAGCTAAAATGAAGTGTTTTTTTTCCACAGACTGCTATAATGGATAAAGCTCACTTGCACAACAAAAAAGCAATAGAGTTTTCCTAATCAAATTCAGAAAAATAAAAAATATAGATCATAATATAGATAATTCATACATCATATGGTCTGATCTAGAAAACTTTATGTTCTACAAAACACAACTTCTTTATATGTCAGACTCTAGTTTTTGTGTAAATGTTTTTGGAAAATAGAAGACTTGCTCAAGTTAAATTTTTTTCCTAATAAATGTACTACTGGTTACAAAAATTAACCGCTTAAACTGTTAATTGGTGTTCTTATATACATATATATATATATATATATATATATATATATATATATATATATATATATCCTCTCTCTCTCTCTCTCTCTCTATCTATCTATCTATATATATATATATCTATATATAGATAGATAGATAGATATATATATATAGAGAGAGAGAGAGATAAAATGTTCCCCCTGTAGAACTTTACACTTTATACTAAGTATTTAAATAGTTTGTTGCCGCTGTTACTCTCTGCTTCCCCAGGTCCTCTTGGATTATCAAGACCACGCCTCAAGTTCAGAGGGGACCACTCTTGCTGTGGCAGCTACATCTTTGGAGCAATCTGCCCTGCATGACTGAGAAACTTCTTCACTATCTGGTTTTAGCTCTTCTCCTAAAACACGTCTATTTTATCTTTCTTTGAGGACTCAATGAATGAGATTTTATGTAGTTAATGTTAATTATCTGAACCTTATCTTATCCTAGAACCTTTTATGTAATTGTTATTCATTTAACTTATCTATTTATCATTCTATTCAATTACTTATTACTTTTATTCATTGTTTTTTTTTTTTTTTTTTTTGCTTTGTCTTAGATTTTAATTATATAGAGGCTGGCTTTTATTTTTTTATTCTTTACAGCTCTGCCATTGTTAGGTTTTAAGGTGCTGCAATGTAAAGCCAAATTGAATTGCATTAAAATGGCTTAACTGTCCTAATTCTTACAGTATCATGTGAACCACTGCTATTTTGACATTTTTGCAAATATTTTTATTTTCATTTTTGGAATAAAAAATAAAACATATAGTCAAAAATCCATAAGGAAAAAAGTAAAAGCAAAAGAAGAATCCGAAAGTAGACTTTAAAGCTAACACTAATACTGCAGTGTTGACAGTTCTTCCAGTATTCAGAACATCAGTAGTAGTAATGCTACCTTCAGGGCTCAGGCTTGTACATGCAACACATGCATGCTGACAGTTTGACGTGTTTTCTCACTTCCACCTGAGTTTGATTGACAACCATATTTAAAAGCCAGGAAAAAAAAGACTTTGTCAACACAGTTGAGCAGCCATGATCCAAAAACTGGCTTTGAGACTTTGATTTTATCAACACTCACCTCTTTGAAAAGGTTAGCCTCTTAATGCTGCAGGAAATATAGGGAGTTTTATATTTCTTCGCTGAAAAGAACCGTGCAGAACTGTGCTTCTCAGTTGATCATGTTGCTTTCATAGATGTTAAACTGATCTACTTTCTGTCAATTCTTGCTTTTTTTTTGTTTTTTACACATTATCAAAAAGATGGAGAGCCAAAAAAGGCCTGTATGCGTCAGACTGGTTCAAGAGGAGGTCACACAGCATCGGTCTTTGTGGCTTTAGCCTGCCACAAAGGTTCAATAAAATGCTTTGATTTTCGGGCATAATGTCTGTGTGTCAAAGTGAAAAGAAAAGAAGAAAGGAAGAGGGATGAAAGAGTCATGTTTAATGTCTGAATGTTTGGAGTTGTTTGAGAAAACAGTCTTGTTTTGTCTGTTTGTGAAAGAGGCAGACAGGACAGTTTAAAGGGGTCATGCGTCCAAATCACTGAAGCATTGAGTGAAATCTCTGCAAAGATCAAAAACATTATGGATGGGCAACTTTTCATCTCACCTTTTTATTATTGATTCCTACAAACTAAGTTTTAACACATTGGCACATTTATTTTGTTGACATCCAATTATCCAGCACACTTAAAATATTCTAAGGTGGCATCTTTCCATTAAGGTGCTGTAATCATTCAGAACACCATCAGCTAAGCACTCAAGAAGTCCAGGAAAATGAATAGAAATGGTTTCCATAGCATAAAGGGCAGTAGTGTCACAGTAACATTCATCTTAAGCAACCCCAAGCATCATTAGTGCCTGATCTAATTATGTATATTTTTATAAAGCCTCTAACCAATCACAAATGACGATATGCTCAAGAGATGCTAAATAAGATTTGACTGCCTGCATTGGAACATTTGCAGTTCTCAGCCTCCAGCCAACACATCTCACTTTGCAAAATGCAAGCGATAGGGGTGCGTTCCAATCTGTTATGAAGTGCACTGAAGTGCGTACCCGCTCCAATGAAAATTGTGTTTTAACTTGTTCTTGTGGCCTTTTTCTAATGATGGCAGACATTTTTAAAGTATTTTTGAGTATTTCTTTATTTAAATGATTGGGAATCAGGAGCAGCTAAAAAAACACAGTTGGAAAAAGCTTAAAGCAATGACGAAGGCGTTATAGTGGGCGGGCCACAAGCTTGCTGCTCCGCTCTATTCTGACGCATCCATCTTTAGATGACTGTTGATGACTAGATTCATGTACGTCTTTGTTTTCCTTGTTTGAGCTGGCATCTGGCTCAAAACTGTACAACTGGATAGCTCCGATACTGCTCGCCATTTTTGTTGCACCTATAGTGTTAGGTTGGGGATGTCAGGGGCTGTAAGCTAGTGGGAGGGCGTGTAAATAGATGGATGATGGGAAATAGAGACGGGCTTACTCCACAACAGTTGTGGGCAACAGTCCTGTCCACAACTCAGAGGAGAATTTCTGATGATGTTCTGCCGCTCTGCAGCAACTATGTCCTAGAAAACAAGACAGATTTTTGGATTAAGCCTAAAAATGGAGTAATCATAGTTAAAGACCTCTGGGCATGCTTTCAAAATAGATCAAAAGATGATCGGAGTGGGACTTTAACAAGAAGAGAAAGGATGCAGGATGTCAGATTGTGTAAAACAGCCAAAAACATTTGAGGTGCAGTTTCTATATTATTTCACCATCCAATTTAGACTTCTTCTCGTTGGCAGGTTTAATATAATCTTTTGAAATGCCATCTTTCATTTTCTTCCAGTCCCATTTTCTTGGATTTCCCTTGCAGCTACTTTGCACTATTAAAATAATTTTCCTCTTCAGAACTCAAATAAGTAGACACATTGGCAGTCTGGATGGTGCAGCTTCAATAACCTGACAATTTACAGTGTTAACGTGTTCTTTAAAGTTTAGCCAAAGGCTCATTCTTTAAGCTGATTTCCATCTGCTTAAAATGCAGCATTATTCAGTTTACAACCATGTAACTCAGCTCTGAAGAACTTGCAGTGACAGCAGCTGACAATGCTAAAACTGATTGCATTGGCCTGATTCAGTATCTTTCCTGTCATTGTGTTCTGGTTTCTGCAGACGCCACCAAAAAGAAGAACTCTACATGTGAGGAACAATCACATTTCCCTAAGATCTGAAATAAACAGAGTGGCCAGCCAGGGGGAAAATGCAGCCTTCAACTGAGGCCAGGGAATGAAGACAGGGCGGACATTTATGAAGTTTTCCTGAGTGAAGGGAAACCTGAGGAGGCCCAGTACTGTGCTGAAGTCGACCGCACTGGTAACTCTCAAAGCCAAAACCTCATTCTGGAAGTTTGGAAAGCAGAGCAGAGTGACAGCATCCATTTGGAACCCCACAACATAAAAACCATTTCACTTTCTGTAACGATAAAATTGAGTCATGCATCGGTCTCATTTAATTTCTTTCTTTTTTCTTTGTCTCGTTAAACAAGGGTCCCATTTCTGTGAAACGCAAGATCTGAAAAGGAAACCTTTTATCTGTCAACAACAACAAATTGAAAACAGAAGGCTTGTTGGTTTCAATATGGAGTTTGTGGTCTTCCAGCAGAATTGGTCTCCGATATAGAATTGTAAAATAAATTACACTTAAATTTCTGCAAAACTAGTCAAACATTTTCAGCTCAACCACCGCTGACCACAGCTTAACCACTGCCACATGCTCTCTGCACTTAGCTTCCAAAGCTTCAGCTTCTTTCATTTTCAAGCAATTTAAGGGGAGTATCTTCAAATTGCATAATTCTGAAACTTTAGGAACATTTTTTCTCTAAGTGTTTTTAAAGTTGTAACTAAAATGTACCTAAAAGAAAGACCTCTTATATCCTTTTTCATTTCCAATCCTTCGGAATGTGGATTGAGTGTTGGGTTGAAACAGACTATAAGTCACATTAAGGGTATGCTACAATTATTATTTTTGAGCTGTTGCCATAAAAGCCCCAGATAAAACCGCAGTTTCATATTTGTCTGACAAGGGAAAAAAAGGAAAATTGTCTGTTTATGTGCTGTTTGAATGACTCAGCAGCAATTATCCCGCTTTTCCTGTGTGTCATTCAGTTGTGTTAAAGGTTTGTAATGAGACATTTTCCATAGGCATAAGTTTCTTCTTTCAACACGAAGCCCAATTAAAGGAAGTAATCAAGTTTTCAATTCATCACAATATTCAATGTCTAAACTTTATTCATGATTAGTACATTCAACAACTGCTTTGTGTTTATTCATTACATTGTAGTGGAGCCGTTAAGCTTAGGAACATTTATTTAGACATTCGGGGCGGATGGGGTGCAGAGGTAGAGTGGTTGACCTCTGATTGAAAGTTTGCAGGTTCAAGTCCAGCCTTGCCCACCAATGTGCTGAAGTGTCCCTGGGCAAGACACTGAACCCCATATTGTTCCTGGTGTTTGGACCTGGTGGCAGTGTTGGGCAGCAGAGGAAACATCAGTGTGTAAATGTGTGTGTGTGTGTGTGTGTGGGTGGGTAAATGGGACTGTGACTGTAAAGTCTAATTTCCATTGAGCAGTACATTACAGTCCAGTTAGAAAATGGACCCATTTGGCCACACCGTACTATTTTTGGCCCTCGTTGGTTGCCGGTCCATAGAAAAATGGAACAGACCGGTTAGGATGGAACTCGATGAAAGCTGTTGATTGGCGAACGGTCATCACGACAACAGGAAGTGCCAACGTTTCCAAACTGCTTTTATAACTTTTTTCGGCTATATTCCTCTTTGCCGCCTGCAATCTTCTCTCAAACAACATTAAATGCTTTGAACTTACAAAGTACCAAAAGCCAAGCGGAAAAAATGAGTTGCTGGATGACCTCCACTGTTGTTGTTAGCTTTGTTTTTGCTGTGGTGGCACTACTATGACACAAAGCTACACAATCTGTCTGCACTTTGCATCTGCCGATGGTCAAACTTTGCGTGGAAATGCCTGGACCAATTTAAACCGTACCGTACTGGTCAGTGGAAACGAGACTTAAAAGTGCTTTGGGCCCTTTAAGAGTGTAGTAAAGGGCCATATTACCCAACTGCGATGCCGATGAGGCATGACAGCTACATCGAAGCATGTGCTATTTTTTATTATTTATTTACTTTTGAACAACTCAGTTTGAATAACTCAGTTATTTTTCCAAACCTTCTCTGGTTTGTTCGCGCCTCTGATGTCAGAACTCTCTGAGAAAATCCATCCATTTTGATCAATTCAAGACAAAACAGCAACTTTTCAGGTGATGGAAGGGGTTAAAGAGGAGCTTAAGAGTCTCTTGGCTGGTATTCAAGAGGCGAGTGGCTTCAAGCAACGCTGGTCGTGGCTCACAGCAGCTGAAAGAGAATGCTGTCTCCAGATCCAGCCCCCACCCCACCCCCCCTGAGTCTGTGTCTCCACATAATTACACTATGGCTGACAGACATGGTGCTTAAAGTAACAAAACAAAGACGGACTGGAAAATAAACATCAGCCCAGACATTCACTGAAAAAGAGTGTGTACATTGCTGAGTCTCATGCTAATAGCTTAATGGAGAAGGGAAATAGTTTTTAGTGAAAGCAAAACTGTGTCCTTGGAAGCCATTAAAAAAGACTGTCAGTCTTAATGGGAACAGGAGGCCAAACTGAAAGTGATATTACACTTGTTTTTGACAGGACGCAATAGTTCTCATTACATCAGTTTGCATTTAAAAATAAAACTTTATTTTTTGTTGATTTTTTAGAAAAACTTGTTTTAAATGAAACTGGGAGTAATTTGTTTAATTTTTTAAAGAAAGGAACAAAAAAAAAATCTTGATCAGTTCAAATACAAACCTATGAAATATTGAATATTTTTTACACAAATTAAAAAATTCAAATCTTTTTTTTGTTTAAAAAAAAAAACAAAAAAAATATTAAAGGAACACAGTTTTTGTTGTTCTGACAGCAATGCAAAAAAAAAAAAAAATCAAACACTTTTGCAGGCTCTGGGGGAAAACCTCATGCTCAAGGGTGAACATTATGTTTTCTGAATACAACAAGTATATGACCAAGTTTTCTGCATTTTTCTGTGCTTGAAAATTTATCAAGTTTCAAAATTCATTCATTCAAGTACTGGAGGAGAACCCTAATAAAAATAAAACCACATGTACACACAGGCACATGATGTAAAAGTGGTAAAAAAAAA
>BSAI01000104.1:5888399-5901882 GCA_036245035.1 Adrianichthys oophorus
GGTGGCTCGGGCATTTGGTTCGGATGCCCCCTGGACGCCTCTCTAGGGAGGTGTTCCGGGCATGTCCCACTGGGAGGAGGCCCCGGGGAAGACCCAGGACACGCTGGAGAGACAATGTCTCTCGGCTGGCCTGGGAATGACTCGGGGTCCCCCCAGAGGAGCTGGAGGAAGTGGCTGGGGAGCGGGAAGTCTGGGCATCTTTACTTAGACTGCTGCCCCCGCGACCCGGTCCCGGATAAGCGGAAGAAAATGGATGGATGGACTCAGATCCAGCAATCTGCGTTAGACAGGTAATCAGTAGCTCAGTTAAAACAGTTCAACTCACAGGCGAGACCTTAATTTATTACAATTACTTTATTAACAACGTGTGTGGCAAATGTTTGTTGAGTTTTCTGACTTTTGAGAACACAAACCAGGTTTCTTTCAATTTTACACTCAGCAAATTGACACAGAAATCTTCAATGCATATATAAATCAAAGTGCATACTCTTGTTCCTTTTATTTTGTCAATATACACATTACACTATACATAAATAGTTGCATAATAAAAAGGATTTACATATTTACATGTATAATATATTTATATAATATATAAATTTATATTAAATCTAGGTAGATTACAATTAGGATACTAGGCCAGGTCACTTCCTGTGAGTCTGTGATTGCTATCTGTGGTTGTTGAGTAACACCTCCAGCCAGCAGGGACAAGAGGTGATGAACTGTCTGGAGTAGCAGGGTCCCCATCCTTTAGCGAAACTGATGCGAACACTGTGGGGGTCCCAGGGCCCCTCCTGGATCTCCGGTTTAACGCCCTGCTCTGTCATCCAGCTGGAGCGCTCAAAATCAAAGACCTTGAGGGAAAAGCCCGGCATCACCCTTTTTACACTCAGTCCCCGAGCGCTGGGATAGTCCAGAGTGGGCGAGTGGACAAACACTGGGTGCTGGCTGCGATTGTAGACCCACACTCCATCTGGTTCGCGGCTCAGTATGATGCCGAAACCGATTTTACTGCGAATCTGTTGGACAATGCTACTGCCGTTCCCGCTGCTGCTATGGCTGGGATGAACGAGAAGTCCCATTGTGCCTTGGCTGCCCGGGTCGTGACAGTAGCTGTGGTAAGCGTTGGCATGGAGCTGGCTGAGGCAGAGGCCCGTGCCCTGAGGTAGGTCATAAAAAATGCTGAGCGAGGGTTCGTAGGCTGGATAAAGGCGACCCACACGGGTGCGCTGCTCCCAGTAAGCAACACTGCACCAGTGGGAGCGAGGTCCACCTGAAGTCGAAGAGCCAAAGGAGGTACCAGTGTCTGAAGAGACAGAAAAAGGGGGAGAATCAATATTTGCAACAATAAGTTCAGCCAGTTACAAGCTTTTACCAGCAGCATTTTTTCATCTGTTCCTGAATCACAATGTTTTGAGCAAAGAAATACTCAGAGGTGCAATTTAAGCTTCATTTTCTTTATTTATGTTCTCTATCATCAGAAAAATATCACAAGAACATGTGAAAAAAAAACAAAACATGGTTTTCATAGGAGTGGGCCTTTGAGGAATCAGACTGCAACGGGTGGTTCTGTCCTTTACTTGCTGGTATTTTCGTGGGTGCAGCTGAAACATTTTCAGTGAATTTTTGCGTTCTTCATGAAACCATTAGTTGTGCTCGTGTTTTGTTTTTAGCCATGCTTTTCCCTTTAATTTGTCACCTGTCTGTCATGTTTTCAAAATGGGGTTAAAACTGTCAACACCAATCACCGCACTTCCTCCAGTGACATCTCTCACCGCCACCTTCTGGAGCTCCCCTTCAGGTCTGGAATTAAAGAGGAGTTTGTGATGGGCTGAGAAGGGGAGTTGGGGGTTGGAAGCATTCAGCTCCCTGTCAACCTAGTGCAAGCCCATGAACCCCTGACCCCCCAGCCCTCATGCTATCAGCTCACATTAACTCCCACACAGAGTGATGCCATTATTTTGCTCCAGAGACTCTATTGACACAGGATTTAAAGACCCATGTGCCTCTGGCCCCATTCCTTTCATTTTCCAGCGAACACCCCCTCTTTATCCACCATTGGCCAGAACGATGGCGTCCCTTCTCCCATTAACAAGCTGCTCTTGGGTGAAACAGGACCAAGATTAGTCTAGGTGTGTTTGCTCAGCCGCCATTTTCATTTCAGGAGCATACATTGAAGTGGTGGAAGTTTGTGCACAAAAAGGCTCCCTGAACACAAATAAAAATGAGACACACACTCTTAACAAGAACCTACTCTTTCTGGTCCAAACGGTATGACCATAACATGTACACACAAAACTGCACTTCTCATCTGAGGCCCACGTGTGTCATTAGTGAATTCCAGGCTGGCAACTCCTGCGGTCTGTAGTTTTTACAGCTCTCCAATAAGAGAGAAGGTTGCTCAGCCAGCAAGATGTCCCTCTTTTTCTCCCACTTTATCTTCCTCTCCCTCACACACTTTTACAAGCGCCGCTCTTCCCTGTAATAAGGCAACACAAACATGTCTGGGGAAGCATAAGGAGGCTTTATGACCTCATGATCATGAAGCAAACCGGGATTTTTTTAGGACTTTTTGGGGCCCAAGGTGTACTTTAATCAATATCAGAGTAAATTATGTCGTAAATCACGGGCTTAACGTTCAACTTTAAGATGTGTTAATAGGTGCATCGTAACGAAAGTAAACAGAGCAGCCAAGAAACTTCTTATCTGCTCAAGTTTAAATGCCTAAAAATAATAAAATCATGATCAAATCTTGATTTACTTAATACCTCATGCAAAGCAGTTTTCAATTTGCAGTTTCAAAACAAAAGCATGCAGCCCAAAGGATGAAAGTGCACTTAATCCACATCTCACTTGTTCAAGAGGAAACTTAAACAGCATGGACAAGTGAGGCAGAAATACATTTCAAATCAGCTTTTTCGTTGAAAAACATCAGACGCAAAGTTCAAACTTCTGATTTCCATCGACAGTCTGAGCGAAACTGCAGGCAACGTTTGATGTCTCTGTGCTTTCTGAAATCACGCTCGGCTTGGCTGTCGTCCAACTAAAGGTACAACAAACAAGCTTGTGTGAGAACGACAAGAGGGGGAGGAAGGAGAGGGAGGAAAGGGGGGGGGGGGGGGGCAACTGACTTCTTCAATGGAATTTTTAAAAGAGGGGTTCAGGCTGGAGGTTATCAGCATGTTTATGTTCAGGCGGAGGAAGTCGAAAAGGCGTGAGTGCCTGTGATGTGAATGTGCATGCCTGTGTCTGGATGTGGGGGCTGGCAGCAATTACAGCGTCCTGCAAACGTTTAGGCGGACCGCCATTTAACAGCTCTGTTTACCAATTAAGTAAGTAGCCTTTGTTATTTCATTTCAAGATCACTGTCTTTTAGTGCCAATCTCACTGAAAGGTCCACTGAAGCACACAGCTATTCCAGTCCAGGCCCCCACCAAAAAGCACCAGCGGGAGCAGATTTATGAATTGTGGATAAAAGTTCAGTTTAAAGCTTCTCTCTCTCTCTTTTTTTTTTTTTTTTTTGCACTATTCCCATTGTTAACTAACAGTGGGTAAACCTGAACTTTAAACAGTGTACATGTTCATTTTTTCCTTTCATTTCCTCATTCTTGCTTTTGATCATCTGAAGACATAACAAAATGATTGCTGTCCTGACACAAAAACCCGAATTTTTTTGAAGTTCCACACAAATCACCTTTTGATTTATTGTAAAAGTGTTCCCAGTGGTCTTTCAATTATGAATCTTAGCCAAAATCAAAAAACCTGTGTCGTTTTCTAGGACATAGCTTCTGCAGAGCGGTGGTAGTTCCAATAGAAATTTGCCTCTGAGTTGTGTGAGGGACTGTCCTTCCCCACTTCCCATCATCCATCTTTTTTGCGTGTTCTCCCGCTAGTTTACAGCCCCTCACAACCCTAACATAACAGTACCGGTGCAACAAAAATCCAGCCTTACACTTAAAGCCAGATGCCAGCTTGGACGGGTAAACAAAGATGTAAATGGATCTAGTTGTCAACAAGTGGATGCATCAGAATTGAGCGGAGCAGGGATCTTGTGGCCCACCAATGGTTGCTCCTGATTCACGACTTGTATAAGTAAATACTCAGAAATGCAATTTTAATCTGAATTTTCTTTTATATATGTCCTCCATCATGAAAATAATGCCACAAGAACATGCTAAATACACCAAAAACACATTTTTTATTGGAGTACGTCGTTTAACCTATACCTGCAATTGTCTAACAAGAAAAAGAAAGAAAAACAAAAAAAGAAAAGCACCGACATGGCGTTTGCAGGAGAAAAATCGATTGCTGCTGCACAGTAATGCCACCATTAAAAGGGAGTGCCTAATTGGATGCCCTGGTTATGAGAAAAGGTCGGCAAACACTGTGACCACTAGTACTGCCACATAATCTCGTTGGAGTTCCAAATTATAGCTTTTGTAAAGATTAAACAAACTTAATCCAGAATGTTAATGAGTCAGCTTGAATGGTGCCAGGAAGTGGATGATTACCTTCAGACAGGGACGTGCAGGTTGTTAGCCCTGAGTGCCTCCTGTCACAAACTAACAGCCCGCAGTGTTTTATGCGTGCATTTCTTGTAACTCACTGACCAGCGGAAGTTTCCTCCTGCCAACCTGAACCTACATGGAAAAGAATGAAGCAAGAGAGGAAAAAGAAGGGAAGTAGAGAAGCGAAAGGCAGACTGGGTTAAAGAGGGAGCAGGAGAATCGGGGGGGGGGGATTCTGCCAAGCATAACCAGCATCCACGGAAAAAATGAAGAGAGAAAGAGACTGTGAGAAAGACAGGGAGGGAGGGAGACCCCTGTCTTTCATCCAGTGCCAAGGATTAGATTCCCCTCCAGTTATTAGACTCTTCCACTGTGCTGAAAGAAGTGGGTGGGTTAGAGGTGGAGAGGAGGAGGGGAAGGGGTTACGAGAGGTACAGGGGGATGAGAGGGGGAGGACAGGATTTAACCAATGACCGTCGGGGTTTGCATCTACGATGTCCGGCAGTAATTTGATTTCCTGGTGTTTTATGTCGACTGAAAGAATAACTTAAACGAGATCAAATAAAAGTTTCAAAAAAAGACAGAAACCCCCTCTTTTCTTTCAAATGGAAGATTCTGTTTAGTTTGAAACAACTATCATTACAAGGCAACTTCAATCCAGCAAGCCATATTTAAGCTGGCGTCTCCATAATCTCTGCCATCAGTGAGCTGCCTTATCTGCAGACAAGGCCTTTACAGTCCAGCACAAGCAGGGTTTCCGACTTGCAAGCACACAACCACACACACGCACACACATTCTTGCACACATACCTTTCCTTCTCTTTTATTTTCCATTGTAAAGTGGATCTAGTTATGGAGCCAGAATGCAGCTGTGCTCTGTTACAGAATCGCACCGGCAGCCACACACCTCCCATGAACCCTGGGAGGGGTAAATGAGCTTCGGAAAGGTTCGTTTTTAGGTGTCATAAAATTCAGAAGAAGAAGCTCAAATCTCCAAGATGAAAAGATAAAATGCATGAGAGATCTAATGACACATCATCACCTCGTAAATCTTCTAAAAACATTCATGTTGTCCTATTGTTAATTGACTTGTAGGGACCCAGATCTTTAGAGTTTCCAGGTGTGCCCATTCATTTCATTTTTATTTATTATGTAATTAATAAATACATAAAACTAAATGTAACGCGTCAGGAAACCGTGTCAATCTCTGAAGATGAGAACAATAAAGTCACTGTTAACAATTTTTTGGTGTATTTTTTATCTTACACCTATTTCATACTTCATAACAATTTCCAATTGCTTGAGTTGCTGCAGCACAGTATTGCATTTGTCAGAAAAAGCATTGGAATCGCCCCAATGGATGCTAAATGTGTCACAAGCTAATGTCACCATCTGCGATAGGAATTATATACCTGTTGTACAGTCGTGTGCGTATTGCTGCATTTAACCTATACTAATTTCAAACGACTAGAATACACAATGTTGGAGCAAACGCGATCCAAAAAATTGAAAGATTTCAAAGACAAGACCGCTAATACTGCATTCTAAATACTAGAGGGGTTAGAGGTTATTTAATTCTCAGTTTTAAAAAAAACACATTTTCACTTCTTATTTACTTTCTAATGCAACTATAACTTCAGCTATATTCAATTAAGATATGGAGCAAGTGGCAAACCATTTAAAAGTATAGTTATTTGGTATGTTAAGGATTTTAAAATAGACAATAAAAACACACGTCCCCCCACCCCACCACCACCACCACCCACCCACAAAGTGTCATCTACCATGTCTTGTCTGCACTTTTAATTAACCATAAACTTTTTAATTAAAATATTAGGATCTTCAGAGAAACTTTGCACATGAATGAAGCCAACGTTTTCAATATAAATAACAGAATCTCAAAGATCCCCTGTATTTCACTACGTAAAGTACCAAACAAATTAAATTCTGGAGAAAATCCTATCATTGGGCTTGTTCCAGAAGTTTGTTGCAGTTATTGTGGACAGTCGCGAGCAATACTGCCCAACCTTGGTATGAACTAGACCGCACCATTGTGATAGAGACGCAATACGATTGATGCGATGGTTGATCGCTGTGAAGTAAAAACCTGGGATTAGAGTGTAACAGTTTGCATTATCAAACTATATATAAATACGTAAATGGCAAATGGAGTATACTTGTATAGTGGTTCTCTGCTTTCCTTGAAGGCCCAAAGCTCTTTACTGTCACAGTCCCATTAATTCATTTACACACACATTCACACACTGATGGTGGCCCTACTGCTGACAAAGACAGCAGCTTCCATCTCTTCATATGTCTGTTTAACTTGCAAACACACCAACATCTTTATCTATTAAGCGGTCACAGCAACGTGCATTCAAGCAGCCACTTCTATGAACGCAGAAAGTTAAACCAGTTGAACTCTGGCCAATCAGGGACTCAGATTTGGTGGTAAAAGATGGGTAGTGTCCTTTTCAAATCACTGAAGTGCCAACCGTATGAAAATTGACCATGGAGGAAAAGTCAATAATTGCTATTTGGACCCCACCTGAACTATATGACACTAAGTCTTTTACATGGAATAGAACTGAGAAAGAAAAAGCCTGGAGCAAGATTTTCAAGACTTGCACCGCTTTAACATTTCAAACTCAGCCTCTTCCAACAAGATTCATGCACTGGTATTGGGTAGCGACAGTCCAGTGTGAACACTGCATGCTAAAACTGCATTCAAGAACCCATGTTTAGCGTATGCATATGATATTTCCCTGCTTATGAGGACATTACAACCTCACCAATGAGTAAATATCATATTCACTAAACTAAACAAACGTATAGAGCTGGTGAGAGAAACCAGAGCAGGCTTTAAATGACAGAGCTCTCTAGCTGACAAGTCTCCCCTCCCAACACATTCCTGGACAGGCTCTCTTCCTTAACACTTCCTCCCCTCACTCAGCCAGTCACAGGGGTCAAGTTGTCAAGTCTCTCATTGAGCCCCCACGTGGTTCCACAACACGGCCTTCACTCTGCAGAATATAATTACGCTCATTTATTGGTGGAAAGGATCCATTTGCTATGCTTTGAAACAGGAATTATGAAACTCCTTTTAAATGTCAGAATTTTCTGAAATGTGGAACCTCAGCGTAGAGATCCAGTTCAAAAGGACAAATAGTGTGGACAGAAAACACAATCTGAGGACAGAAAAATGCACGCATTTTCCATGCTCTGCTGAGATGTTCCTCATCAACGTCAGAGGATTAAACCTTGTCACTGTGGTTTTCAGTGGGTGAGTCCTTCGCATACATTCGCAGACGTTTGTTCTCCCACACAACAGGCAGCTACATGTCCAAAAAAACAAAACAAAAATGAGAAAAACTTAATAAACTTTAAATAAGTAAACACTTTCTCTGCCTCTATGTTGCCTTCAAAGCTCACAACTTAGGCGACAGTTTTTGGCATTTAATCCACTCGGAGTCTGTCCACATCTGCAAAGAATCTTTAAGTTAAGCAGCATGGCAGGGCTCCATTAAAAGCCAAATTGCGAGTTGGCAAAAACTCTGAAGGAACAACGGAAAGCCACAGCCAGTCCTGTAATTTAAACCTTATTTTAAATTGTGATTGCCAGACAACATTGACAAAAACAGAGAGAGGACAGCTAGTTACGACGACATAAAAGGGGAGAACAGGAGAGCAAACGGATTGAGCAGAAGACTGAAATACTGTTAAGGTAAAAAAGATTACATGATTAGAACCGAGATATTGATTTTGAAAAAGTAATAAACATAATATAACTCAGAAAGCCTTGTAACTCCTAACTCTGTAATATCTGTGAACTCAGTATGGATTAAAACAATTCCTTTTCACCTGTAAATATCAGTTTTGAATGCAATAAAATCAAATGTTTTCTCTGTTCAGTTACAACAACCACATCCAGAGCACTCAAATTATAGGCACAGTTTCTCAAAAAAAAAAAAGATCTAAGAACTTCCTTGTCTGTATTGAAAATTAAAGTATTGCACCACAAATGTAATTCAAATAGAGTTTTGCTTTTTGATACTGTAAAGGTACATTCTCACCACCAAGACTATGGTCCAAAGTGGAATTTGTTTCTTCAATGTCAGCTGTGTTGGTGTAAAAGCTGAAAGACCCAATCTTTTAATTTACTGTAAAATCATTCCCAGTGGTCTTTTAATTAAGACTACGCCAGTGCTGTTCTCTGATACATAGTTTCTGCAGAGCAGCAGTAGTTCATCAGAGATTTGCCTCTAAGTTGTGGGCTGGACTGCTGGTGCAGAGCAACCCCACACCCTTTTGCCTTCCCTGTTGTTGAGAGCTCTCTGTTCACACACTCTCCCACTAGCTTACAGCCCCTCACAATCAAACCAAACATTACTGGTGCAACAAAAATAGCAAGCAATATCAGAGCTATCTCCGAAATGCAAATTTAAGTGTAATTTTCTTTATATAGGTCCTCCACCATCAGAAAAATGCCACAAGAACATGTTAAAAACACCCAAAACACAATTATCATCAGAGTGGGTCTTTAAATGAACACTAGTGGATCTTGGTTTTCTTGCAAGTAAACACTTGTGTGATTGACTACAGTGAGAATGCAAACAGACTACCCAGCCAACCAAAAAGTGAATCACATAAAGGGAAGAGGGGTAGAAATTAGCATGTATCTCAAAAATGAACGTCCCCTGCCCAAATCTGAAAAAAATCAATTATGAAAAATTTGGCAAATGACTCACTGGCAGAAGTTGACTACCAAGGAGGTGCAGGCATGTATCTATATGGTCAGGGTGTACCAGCATGTTGTCTTTGTCTTCATGCCTTATTTTGTTCCTGGTAGGGGCTCTTTTGGGAAATGCCACCCTCAAACAAGCAGCTGTTGTACGTGATCTTATCTCAGTAGTTTGCTTCCCTCAAAAATGGAAAGTAAAAGAAAAGAAAACCAAAAGGAAGGCGTCAAACAGTTCAAGATTTCCCAGTGGATTGAGTCGAGCCCATCAAACTAACTTGGTCTGAAAACACCATACAATCCACCAATAGAATGAATTCAAGGGCATCCAACTGTTCATTAAGGCTGAACACAGAGAAGAGTTGTGCAGTGCTGCTGACTTCCACTGCCAGTGTGCTACAAGCAAACACAGCATGCAACAGGCAAATATGAACACGCAGTGCAGTAAGAAAATAGTGACCTTGTTCAACTCTTTGTATGTGTTTCCACAGTTGCACAATAGACTGACACCTTACTGTGGCACATTATGACATTGACCACATTGAACACTATGAAGACAAGAATTATTATCCAAATCCAACCAAAGGGGAATTAAAAAAAAAAGACTCAAAGTGATCATTCTAAAAGAAGTTTTTGTACACCAAAATATATTTTTGTATTTTCTCTTTCTCTAGTGAACAGCTCGACAAATATTCTGCATTGTCACTGTCTGAAGAAACCTGATCATATTTCTTAAGCTTCTGTGAAATTTTCTCCTAAACATTTCTTGCTATCAATCAAGAATCTTGCCTTGTTTTATTCATTAGATACTTCTAAATAAATCATTGATTTTAGATGTTTTAAGACTTGCTTTTGAAGACATAAAACACAGACATGAGACTGCAATTAATTGTGTGTGTGTGTGCAGTGTGCCCTCTTGACGTTGACACAGAAAACAGTCTGGATTCTTTACATGCTTTTACCACCGATAGAAGTGTTCACCTGTGGTTTCTGAGAGCCAAGTTTGAAATAACAGTGCCAGCAAGCTGAGTTTCACACTGAACTGTGAAAATCAACTAAACGCTGTCATCAGTAGGAAAGAAAGTCTGATGGCAAAGATCTGCATGTTAACTGCCCCCTCTCCGCTGTACGGCCTGCTTATAGTGAAAAAGAGCTGTGATGGAAAATATTTGAGGAAATGGCAAATGGTTAATGGGCCAGCACTTGATGTTGAATTCCATGGTCTAATGTATCTCAGTCAGCCATAAGAGCAAGTGTTCTATGCGTGCCAGAAAAAAGGCTTGAGATTCAGGTCACCAAGAGGACCTGTCCAGACTTGGAAAAGAAGACTCCCGTTGAACACAAAAAGTGAGTTTTGTCGTAGACTTTATGATTAGCCAAACAATTATGGTTTAGCCCCGTTTTCCCCAAATCTCATGCTTCTGTTAGTCAGACCCCTACTTGCAGAGTAGCTAAGCCTTGGTAGATGATTTACAAAACCTTGTTCTGCTGCATTTACCTGCGCTGACCTGGAGAGCTTCACACTTACTGAACTAAAAATTACTCAAACTGCGCGACACTCTCCAAATCCTAAAACTGCCTCCCTCCAAAACTCCAAGAATGCCCGTTGGACTCCATGTGTTTCTCAAGCATTAACGGCGATATGTTCAAACATGTATCCGATGTCACTCTCCAGTGAGTCCCCCCTTCATATCCCTCTCCAACTTCTTTCACTCCCAGGACCCCGCTCCCCCTCACCTTCCCAATTTCCCAACATTCCTGGGCCATGCCACAACATTCAAAGAGCCAATTCATTGGGTTAATGCTGCAGTGAGTGCAGACAGGCCTTTGAGACAGGATGTTTGGCTGATACCTCGCTCTGCTTAAGCAAACAAGCGCCCAAAATATGATTACTGGGGGCAAAGAGGGAGCAGTCCTCTTGTATTACTTCAGTGCATCCAGGCCTCACTAATGTCCTTTAAAGTAACATTGCTTTACTTGTTTCCACATGTTGAAAAGTTGGACCCTAATAGCTACAAGGTGAGCGAATGTTTGACAGTTACGACGAGGACGTCACTGCATTGAAAAGCATAATGTTAACAGAAACATGGTACTGTGATTTGCTTTAATTGTAACAGTATACATCAATGCCATATTAGCTTTGACGGTGTTGTGTTTAAGGGCCGACTGTGGTTTTATTGCACAGTAAAACCCAAAGTCTTTTGTGTTTTGTCATTTCATATGCTGGGATGCGTCCTTTTTTGCATTTCGGGCCTGCAGCACATTCCAAATTTCCTCAAAAAGCTGGAACAGTTATCAGGCGTTCACAACTTTGTGATGTGCCCATGCCTGGTCCTAAAAATAATACAGCTTTGAAAATTACAAGCAACAAAGTGTTTCAGCCCTTTTTTTTTAGCTTTTTGCCTTTCATTTTCCCTGAAAACTATCGAAGGGTTGCTTTGCATGTGTGCTTTGCATCTGTGAAACATCTTAATTTAATGTTAACAGTGTGCTCGCTGAATGCATGACACATGCATTTAAGCTGGACCAGCTAGAGTTTCAGCTCGGATCCCAAATTTCATGCTTGCAGTAAAAAACGTCAAAGGAGCGGCTCCTCTCAAAGTACAAAACAGTTGATGGGAATCAGGTTCACCTCGTGTCAGCTACATTTCACTTCAGTTTTAATGTGTGCGCAATATGTCACAGATATTAAAAGCTTATCATCAAGTGCTGTGATGATGACTTTGTTTCATTTCCAGGCTGGTAAACAGTCACATGCAAGTGCATGGAAATGATTTCAAGCTGCAGCTGTAGAAATTTAACTTTCTAAGTCATATCAACTAAAAGCTACACAAAACTGTGCATATTTTTGGTCATCATCAAAGTCAGTAGTGTAAAAATGATTCCACAGGACATAGAAGTGCCACAATATAGCATTGTAGATGGTCACTCATGCTGCACAGATGAAAATTTCCTACATTGTTATTTTTGAGACTTTCATTTAAAAATTCTGCACACATTCTTGACTAACCAGAGCTCTTTTTTAGTAGCCAAGTTTTCGGGAGCTACATTCCCACCGCCCTCGGCAACGCACGTTCAAGAAACTACTTTCGATGAAAAGTCTATGTACTGTAAATGTCTGATGTGATTTTTGTGCCACCATATTGCAAGCAAAAGTCACAGTTTTTAGATACAAATTTCCTTAGTTGCAAGAAAAATGTAAAGATTTACAAATTAAACTTCATAATTTGTAAATGAAAATTAATCATATTAGTGAATTTATGTTTTGTTATGATTTAAAATAAAAAGTGATAACCTGGAGGTAGAATTAGGAAATCTCTACTAAGTCTGTCCTTGTTTTCTCAGCAAGTTTGAATTTGAGTTTACAGTTAGATGACAGTAAAGACGTGTTCATACCATTTATAATTTAATTATATGCCATTTCATTTAAAAAAAAAAAAAAACCTGAAAAATTTCAAAAAAGTAAAATATCTAAGGTATTTCTGTGTAAAATAGTATTAGAATTTGGCTGATAAAATATATGTTTGGCCGGTAGATTTTTTTTTTTTTTTAATCCACCAGCCAACTTGGCCGATGACACAAAAATTAAAATTGGGCCTTTGTGTGGAGATATTTTAGTTATTTAAAATCTGCAAATTGAGCAGAAGGCATCTTCCTTCTAAAACTGGAAATACCATCAACCTTTTTTATCACCTGATGTGTGTTAAATAATTTAGAAGAAAAAAGGGAAACAAAACTCAACAAACTAAAAAGGTGGGAGCAGGATTTGAACCCGGGGTTCATCGATAACAAAAATTGCACTGATTGGTAACTAGCCACAGTCACCACAAGAACAGCTGACCTATGAAAGAGTTTGTCACTTTATAAAGACAGCTACCCACAAAATGCTGAGTGAAAGGCTTGCTCGGATTGTCACAAAAGGATTTTTTTCCCTTTTAAACAGGAATCATGAGCTTCAGTCCAGCTGTGTCTGGATAACGGGCGCTTCCGCTGTGTTTCCGTCTCTCTCTGACCGTGTTTGAAGCAGACTGTCGCCCAACAGTAGTCGGGAAGGGTTCAGGAATACATCAGGTTAAAATAAATGAATGAAAGTTCAGAAGATCCGATCCACTGAATTGGATGTGTATTCTACCGCTGTCACTGACACCGTCACGTGCCCAAAGTGGAGTCCCTGATTGGTTGACCCAGACGTGGAGACCTCCCCAGGGTTTACATTTTTTTAACCGCTGAATTTGCGTTG
>BSAI01000104.1:5901892-5930751 GCA_036245035.1 Adrianichthys oophorus
TGTGATTCAATAAAAAAGAAAGTTTAACACATTTGAGAGATCAGTCTCTCCTTTTTATTCACATTGATGTTTTATTATGTACGTAAAACAAAAGAAAATATGGGTCGAAGTCACATCTGTACAATATGGATCTTTTTTTTCAAGTTACACTATTCAAAACATCATAAGCATTAACCACTGACAATTCTGTGTATTTATCTTTCATTTAAAGAAAGTAAAGACTACTTTAAGCAATCACCTGACATGATGGCTGTCTGCCACAGAGGAAAAGAGTGATGATATTGTTCTTCAATCATGCCGAGTAAAAAATAAATCAACTTTTAAATTAACAAAAAGAGGAAAAGGTTTTTGTGAACAATGTCATAGGTACAAAGCATACTCTATAATAACCCTGTCTATTTTTGACATTTTAGGAACCTAATAAATAATCCAAAAGAGTACATTTCTGTCTACTGAAAACAATTTTCAGTAAAAAATTAAAGAGAAATTTCAGTGCCAGGGTGAGCACTGTGCAGCCGCTGGTTCTCATCCCAATGACCAGTTCCAGACTCCTGACGTCGCCAATTCACTTCCTCCACAGTGATGATAAAATCAGAAGCTCCTCTTCCTTGCAGGCTTGAAAATAAAAAAGGTAAAAGGTCGCTCCACCGACATCCGCCTCAGCTGAACCAGCAGACGTGGATCCTTGCCGCGGGCTCAAGGCGTTGTGATGCTTTTGTTGAACTGTCCTTTCTGATACCAAATGGACATGACCATCACAGATAATTCAAACTGTCATTGTAAGGAAAAGAAAATAGATTTTAATCAATAAATATGTTGAATACACAATGGAAAATATTAAATAAATGCAAAAATCTTTTGACAAAATCTTTTGAGAAAATGAGTTTGTCTTAGAAATACCATAACAGTATTTGCTTTTCTTTGGATTGTCAGCAGAAGATCATCAGTCGTGTTTAACCTCTTCAGACCTGTGTCCGCATACATGGACCTCACATTTTGGGGTTCTGTTACCACAGTAGTTCATTCTGCTTAACTGGGGCCTGTGACTGTGAGGGTTAACTTAAATATTAGCTCAGGCTTAGCTTAACTAAGGGCTAAATGGAAAAACTCCTTACATTACAATCACAACATTATATGTGATCACATGTCAACAATGTATTTAACGTACGAGAAAAATTACGTTTTACACATTCATCTATTACTGTTCTGTTTTTATATTTAAATGTGTATATAAAGGCTACAGGAATATAGATTAGGACCATAGAAATAAGATGTTCAAACTTGTTATTAAGGGGTCGTTCAGTTTGTACCAAACACGTAATGCAAGAAAATACGTTTTTTATTCATGTCTAAATGGCACTAGCATCGCGTTACATATTATGTGTAAAACACCAAGTACTTACCGATAAAGATTTATGATGTGAATAGTAGTCCACCGTTGCGTTGCTGAGCTGGAAACTTTAGCTAAAGCGGTTAGCGTTATCTTGGAGGGACTGCAGACATTCGGCAAAAACCGTAGGCGTGGACAAATATAAAAGTGGAAAAAAGACTCCATCCAGTCCCGCCTCTTTTTCCCATATTTGGAGCATCCGAGTTAGGCGGAGTAAAACCGAGCCAATTTGGCTGTTCCCGTGAGCTGAGAATTTAGGCTTCAAGTTGGGCACTGTAGAAGTCAATGGTTGACGTCAGAGATGATCCGTCCATTGTTTTATGTCTATGCGCTAAACTGAAACTTATGAAGGCAAAATCAAAGATAGAAAGAAAGCAGGATGAGAAACATCTGAAAACATTTTTGTTGCAAACGCAAAAATATTTTTTGAAAGCAAAAATGTAATATTTTCATTTGCAAATTATGAAGTTTTATCCTTAAAACATTACATTTTTCTTGCAACTTAGGAAATTTTATTCTAAAAACTGTGACTTTTGCTCACAAAATGGTGGCACAAAAATCCCTTCATATAAATGCCTGTTTTGGGCTTCAGCATTCAAAACTCTCACATTCACACATCGCTACTAAAATGTTTACAGCCTTCTGGGTTCTACGTACAAAATGCGTGTTGAAAGTTGAACCAGGTGAAACTTTGGATTTTGTAGCGACATATGGATGACGTCCATTTTCATGTTAGAAAAATGATAATGGAAGAGAAGATAATAATTGCGGTTTGTGCCCGGACGGAATCATATGACACCAAGTCTTTCATATGGACCAAGATTCGCAAAAATTTGCGCACTTTTGACATTTCGCACCAAGCCTTTTTCACTTGTAGGTGGCAGACGTGCGCTAGTACACAGTAGCAAAAAACAAGAAGAAGATGCCCCTCCTTGCTTGTCCACAATAAACACCATGGCCTAAATGTCTTTTCAAGAACGCGCGTATAGCGCAGTCAAGGATGCATGTCACATGCCCGTGTGAACGTAGTATAAGGTGTGCAAAAAGAAGTTTTCCTGGAAAATTGTGCATAAACATCAATGAAGAGGAAGTCACAATTTGTAAATAAAATTATCTGTTTTGAATTAAAATCCCAGGCTCCTTCAAAGTAAAAGCATGTGGACTAACTTTGAGACTATATGTCCCGTTTTGTTCTTTCTGTCTAAGACAGTGTTTTAACAACCCGCTGTAAGGTTTCCGAACATTGTCCTTCATGATGTGATAGTCAGCCGATCATTGATGGCTCCTCATGCAGTGCCAGCTAAGTGTTTTCCTTCTTGTAATTTATCCACTTACATACCTCTAGATGTGATGAATAATTTGGTGATATTGACCTTGTGGTGGAGAAGTTTACCAACTAATTACAATTCCCCTTTAATAAACGCAGTTTGCAAAGATTCTAATGATTTTTTCGTTTCTCAGTAAACTCTAGATGACCAACACATTTCAGTGCTGTGGGGATTGTATATCTATTTTTAATAGCTTAAACCAAATTTTTAAAAATTGATATCATAGTTAAATGAAAAAATATAAGTAAAAATGAAATATTTACATAAATTTAAAGTCATTTCTAGCAAATGAGAACAAGCAATTATGATGTAATGTTAATTTATTTTAATGTAATTTTTATTTTATTTTATTGTTTTTGGAATACTTAAAGAAGCTTGCAGAAATGATTTCTTAATCTTTGTCAATATTGATGCTAAAATTGACTTAAAAATCTTTTCTTAATAATAAGCTGACTAGTACCTATATTGCTCAGATATAAGACAAAATTAAAAACTGAATGCACATTAGCTAAAAAAGACCAATGTGAAAACACCAGATATAGATTGAGTGACACTGCTGTCAAAATAAAGTAAATATATAATGAACAAGCTTTTTGCATTATAGTTCCTCACTTTTCTCACCATTAATCAAAGTTTCACATTAATTACTAGTCAAAAACCTGGTGCTTTTTTTACACTTTGGCAAAAATGTAACAATAGCCTTTCAGAATAATTGTGCAGCACAAGGGCACACAAATTGTTCCTGATCAAATGTTTCAGTCATCCTCCATCCCATAAACTTCAAGAAAAATACATTTAAATGAAGTTATTCATGTGACCCACTTACAATTTGTTATTTAACAAACAAATATGTATGAACCTTGCTAATCTTTGAAAAGGCGCTCCAAGCGAAAATGAAAAAAAATTTTGAAAAGTGTGTCATTTCAATCAATAAAGTTGTTCTACTCCTCACTGTGACTTACATTTTTATTTTGTTCATCGTTAGACTCGCTGATAGCACTAAATGTGCTTCGTGCTCTTTAGGCTTATTAAGACATCGCCAAACAGGATGCTCTTTCAAACTGCGGGGACGACAGTTTCCATCCCAGGTTTCAGTCATCCGTGCATCATCACAGCAGAGACCAAATATAAACACCAAAGACAGGCTGGGTGATTTGAGAGAAGGCAACACAAGCTTTGTCTAAAACAATATCCAGATGGCATTAAGAAAGGGTAGAAAAGCAGCACTATTCCTCTCAACCGGAGAAGATGTGTGTGCGTATGTGCAGTTTTGGTCCTGATAAAGCCCCTATGTGCGCACTCTGAGACGATCTTATCTCAGAGTCAGACTGAAACTCCTAAGTCTTTCCCCTGTCACACACACACACACACACACACACACTGAAAATGAGCAGCTGAATGACATGTGTTTTTGGAGTCACAGTAGGACGATCCATGTAGATAAAAGTATACTAAACTTCCATTCCACATCTACCTTGTCAAAGCAGGTCTGTTTTCTGCCTTTTAAAGGGAACGTTAACTGATTGAATGATAAAACAGGGCAAAGGTATGTATGGGCCACACCCCGCTATTCCTTTTTTCTCCCCCTTTAAACCAGACTGCTTTCAAATGACTAAAAAAGATGCTAAAGTGCCAACAAACACGCTCAATGCTTATTTTTGTTCTTCAAAACTACAACAAACCCAAAGGACACATCTGAGGGTTCGTTTTCCGGAAAAAAAGACAAGTAGGCATCAGGAAATTTTACTTGTAAAAGACAAAAACTTTTTTTGGAAAACATTTCAAAGTAACTTGCATATTTCCTGTCATTTGTCTGGCTGTCACTCCAAACAGGAGTCCCATAACCTGTCAAAACTCACAACAAAAGGTTCATGCAGATTTCCTGGCTGCCTCTGTGAGTCTATGACTCCCTCCTACTTCTGCTGTTGGCCTGAGCTCTGGTCCCCAGCTCCAGAGTAGTGATGTGGGGGCAGGGGATCACAGACCACACACACAGAAACATACAAAGTCCATAACTTTAAAGAAAGATCACGATGGTTCTTTTTTTGTCATTTCAACAAGAAAACAATCATTCTCAACAATGATTCAGTCAGATCTTAAAATGTGTGACTCATCCATACTTGAGCAAAGATGACGCACAAGTCTGACAGTTTTTTTGCTTTGTGCTATTAGTTATCGGGCAACGTCTCAGGAAACAAGTAAGACTTACTTGAATGAACAGTTGTGAAACAATGAACAGGAGGATTTTTGTCAGTCCCACCTGATCTATAGTAAAAGCATTCCCCGTGGGATTTTAATTATGATGACGCCGTTTAAAGCCAAAATAAAAAAAATAATTTAAAACTGTTTTAAGCAGAGCGGCAGGATTTCAATAGAAATTCGCCTCTTAGTTGTGGGCGAGACTGTTAAGTAAGCCTGCCCCCACTTTCCGTAATCCATCTTACTCACTCTCCTGCTATCTTACTCCCCCTCACACTTCCAACCGAACATTACCAGAGCAACAAAAACGGTTAGCTATATTAAAAGCTATCCCGCTGCAGTGTTTTGAGCCAGATTCCAGCTCAGACGAGGAAAACGAAGACACGCGTGGATCGATTTGTCTAAAAGTGGATGCAGCAGAATGGAGCAGAGCAGGGAGCTTATGACTTGCAGATTGCATCTACAAGCCCTTTCCAACTCTGTTTTTTTTGTTTGCTACTGATGAACAATTTCAAGAAATAAATACTCAGAAATGCAATTTTAAGAATAATTTTCTCAAAACATGTCCTCCATCCACCATGGGTAAAATGCCACAAGAACATGTTAAAACACAATTTTCATTGGAGTGACTCTTTAAACACAATGATCCAAAGAGGATCAGGATCCACTGACATCAATCACAAACTTCAATGTATTTATTTTTGGTATTTTATGTCGCACGAATTGAATCAATGCATTAAACCTTTTACTACAAGTAAGAAGCTCTAAATTAGCTATGAAACACTTTTATGCAATTAAGTAAATTGTACAAAAACAATTTCCCTTATGGCTCATATTTGTTAGATGTAAATAGGATTTGATTATCAACACTCAGAACAGCTAAAAAAAAGGAAAAGTGGAACCAACAAGATCAAGTTTAAAACGAAGTATTGACCTAATTTCTGTAAACAACGCTTGGCATGAAAAGGATTCCCCTCCACAGTGCTGCATCAACACAGGCCCGTGATGCCGTGACTACACTGCACAGACTCCCCGGGTGCCCATTCACCTTTCAACGCCATCCACAAGTGAGCCCAGGGAGACCTGATTGAGTGGGTTTGTGGGTTTCTTCTAACGCTACAAGGACCTCTCCACCCGACCCCAGCACGTAAACAAATAAAGCTCCAGTTTCATCGTCTAGAGGGGGCTGTTTCCTGCCCCAATGCAGCCCTTCAACCCCCTCCTCTTTCCACATATACACAGGCACAGAAAACTCCACACCGCCGCCTCATCAGAGCGGCCCGGCTCCCCCCGCCCCCAAAGTGCCAGCCTCTTTCCACTGCTCAATTGCAGGGAGGAATGAAGGGATTTGAGGGAAGAAAGTGGAAAAAGAGGGGGATGGGAGGCTGCAGAGGCAAAGGGATCTGATTGCAGCTCTTTCCTGGTGAAATATTTTGCTGTGGAGAAAGTGTAGCCGAGAAGGAGAGACAGAAAGGCTACACTGCTGTGGCATCTAGATGGTGAGACCCCAGACCCCCACCGAGCCCTCCATGCCTTTCTCACAATAGGAGCTTTATGCTTTGGAGTTTTTAGCTGTCATAGCAGTCTTTGAAGGTACGAGGAAAGAAATGACCCTGATAAAAATGACTCTTTTTCTGTGTACACGTCCAAAGAGATGCATAAATGTGTCTGTGTCATGCAGATGGAAAACATTTCTCTTTCCTTTTGCGCTGAGTAGTGAATGATGCAAATGGTTTTTTGAGTAGTTGCAGCCTTCTTCTACGGACATCATGCAGGCGACTCACCTGTGTAGTCTCTTGGCATAAAATGAGGTGAGCTGGAAAGGAGTGGGCGCGCACTTTCAGTGTAAGACAGAGGTGAGTCTGTTTTTGAGAAGAAAGCACACAAATACAAAATGGAGGTGAGATGCAGGTGATCTACCCTCTTTTTAAAGAAAAAACATCCACAATTTGTCCTTCTTTTGGTTCATGTTACCTTAAATGTATTAGGTTTCAAAGCACAGACCACAAAACAGATACATTCCATCTCATCTTTTAATCTATTGTAAATGATCAAAAGATGATCGTTTATGTGATTTTTAGAGAATTTTTTTTCTAAAAACTGTCATTTTCTATGACATAGTTTCTGCAGAGCGGCAGTAGTTCATTAGAAACATTAACTTTAAAAAAAAAAAGAAAAATTAACTTTGAGTTAAGGGTGGAACTACTGCCGCAGAGTAAGCCTGCCTTTACTTCCTATCATCCATCTGTTAGACGCTCTCCCACTGGCTTACAGCCCTTCACCACCCTCACCATAACAGTACCGGTGCAACAAAAAGGGTGAGCTTTATCCAGCCATACAGTTTTGAGCCAGATTCCAGCTCGGATGAGGAAAACAAAACGAAACGCAAATGAAGACGTACATGGATGTGTTTGTCTACAAGTAGATGGATGAATGGAGCAGAACAAGGAGCTTGTGGTTTCTTGTTGTAGGTTCTACATCACAACTACAAGTCGTTTCCAACTGCATTTTTTTTTGTCTGCTCTTGATTTGAATAAAAAATATTCAGAAATGCAATTATAATCTTAATTTTCTTTATATGTGTCCTTCATCATGAGAAAAATGCCATAAGAACGTGTTAAAAACATGATTTTCATCAGGTCCTTAAGAACTCCTAAGTGGGAAGTGTTTTGCACCAAACAAGGTGCTACTTTCACCCCTGAAGCTTAACGAGAACAATCCACGCTTCCAGTCTAAAATATGATGGTGACGACAAACTCTGTACCATTTTCTGGTTTCTGATGTGGTAACCGTCTTCCCAAACTCACCCAGTGGCTTTTGTTCGTCTGAACGGGACAGACAGTAGGGGGGAGGAGGCGATTCTGGAAATGAAAACAAGGCAGGCTGGGGTTAAAGCAACCAAGTCAAGAAACTGGCAAATTCAATCCATCAAATAGTGTGAAATGTACAACTTGCTTGTCGGAAGATACAGCAATTTTGAAGGTATAGTGTCATTTTTTTAAATGTAAAATTGTATTTTTCTTTTTTCTTTTTTTTTTAAAGTAAAAGAAAATCAAATCAAAAACTGTTCCAGTGCTAAAATTAGTAATTTTTCCTTTTTGAGGTTAGAAACTCTGTAGTTTCTATCTTTATAAATGCAAAAATGATCCCTTTTAAATCATTTTAAATGTCCTGATAGTGTGGCAATCCTATCATCAACTGGTTTACATCCTCGCGCACACTCTTGGATTCAGAAGGAAATTAATTCAGCTGAAAAACAGCTCGGCTTGCTCTGGGTTCTGCCAAAACGGACATGGCTTTGTGGTTGCGGCCCCTTTAAGAGCAGAGCCAGTAATTGCCGGAGTCCTCAGTCAGTCAGATACCCAGCGAGTCAGTCTGGCGCCAGCACTATGCAAACTGTATATTATCGGCACTCCTTCACCTAAATAACAAGAGGAGGACCTCCTTGTCGGAGAGAAAAGAGCCCAAGTGCAACTTGAGAACGTCCCCCATTCGAATAGGAAAGCATCGAGATTTTTTTTTTTTTGGGGGGGGGGGGCGCAAAGACTGTGCAAGTTAGGAGAAAACAAGAGTTTATGAAACATAAACTTTAGGAAATATATTTTGCAAACTGTTCTGATCAAAAGCAACACAAAAAACAAACGGGTGAAAGTTGGTCTAAATATGTATGTTTTGAAAAACAAACCAAAAAAAAGTTTTGTTTGCAGCTGCAGGAATGCAAATCTCTGTTTTTGGTAAAAACCCTATGTTTTCATTTGCTTTGTGCTTTATTGATTTTAATCATTCCAGTTTGCTTTTTTTCCCCCCCCCAAGGCTTTTCCATTCAAATGCTGCAGTGTCTTATGTTCCGGTGTTTGTGGGGGACAAAACTCTAATTGAACCCTCCCACGTGATGCTGTCCTTACCTGGCCCGCACAAGCGGCTGTAGTGATAAGGATTGCAGCACACCTTTGCGCTGTCCGCTGCGCTGAAGCTCTGGCAGTGGCACAGCACTTTGAGTCGCGATGACTGGGGCAGGTCGCTCCACCGAAACAACTTACACAGAAGATACTGGGGGGAGATGCGCTGCGCGCCGAGGCGCAGCTCTGCGCTCGGCACCATCACGCACTCCCCCGGCATCCCTCCTTTGGTCTCTACAGCCTTCACCAAGTTATCGAGAGATCTCTCCTTGAGTCTTTTCAAAAACGCATAAGAAGTGCTTAAAAGTTCCTCCTCCAGCCCCGCGCGCCTCGGAGCGCACAGGCAAGGGCCACCTCCGTCTTTTCTCGGGGCCCAGGGGCTCCGAGGTCTGAGATCCCATTCCCCAAAAAAACAACACGTCACCGTCCCGCTGCTGCCACCCCCGTCCTCATCTGGACGAGAGCCTCTGCTGCCGCCGCGGTCACCATCAGGCTGCTCCTCGTCGTCCCTCTCTGCGCTCAGGTCTCCAGCCTCCCCCGCGAGTCCCAGAGACGCGTCCGCGTGTGTCACCGCGCGCTGCTCTTGCCTGTGGAGCTTTCCTGAGTGTCTGTCACAAGGAGCGCTCCGTCCCGCCTCACCTCGTCTGCTTCCATCCTGCCCGTCGTTAACCAGACGGCTTCTCCAGAGTCGCCGAACAAGACCTGAGCGTTTCGACTTGAACATACGACAGCTTAGACAGCTTTGGATGAGTCCTGTCGGTCCCGTCCGCCTCTCGGGGGATGCCACATCGATTTACACTTGTCGCGCAAAGCCGGGAGTTGGAGCTCGGCGCGCACAGCGTGCGCAGCCGGTGTTCACGTTGGTCCGAACGTCCCGCAGCATCAGAACATGTTCAGTCATACGGCGCGTAAAGCATCGCTGCGCATCCGAGGGAGAAGGCTGCGCATAGTCACTGCTCGGTGACCTGCCAACTGGGTTCAGCCACTTTTCCAAGCCCTTCCACCAAACCGTCAACTCCCCCAGACCTCTGGAGATCTCGCACACAGTTCACAAAGCATATCAGACACCCCCAAGCGCCAGTAACAGTCTGCAGAAGAAAAACTTCCTTAAAGCATCCAAATCCTGAGTTCAGATTTACAAAGTTTTGTCCTGAGTTTACAAAATCCTTCAGTCCTCCCTCGACACAGAAGTCAAAGTCCTACAAACGCTGAAATCCGAGTGATGTCGCCTGAACCCCAGATGATCGGCTGCGCCAAACTCCAGGACGGATTCCGTGCTGAGGAGTTGTTTAAAGAGAATTGCCCTCCACTCCCCTACAAGTCTTTGGCGAACCCACGCGCATGTACACACAAACACGCTCACGCGCGCAAAAGTAAAACCAAACGCTTTAAAGGATGACTGGACCACTGGGATTTTCAAAGTAAAGTTATTATTATTATTTTTTTTTGTTCTTGGCTAAAGCTCAGTCAAAGACTATTCCCACCAATTTTCAGTAAAATTGATGGGGTTTTTTTGTTTTCACCAAGGAAGAGGTATTTTAAAGATGTTAAAAAGTGGAGTAGTTTCTTAAAGTCCCACTATGTTCGTTTTTTAGCTGTTTTCAAAGCGAGTGGTCTTTTAATTATGATTATGCTGTTTTTAGCCAAAATCTACAAACCTGTGTACAAACATAGTTTCTGCAGAGAGGCAGCAGTTAATTAGAAATTTGCTTCTGAATTGTGGGCAAGACTGTTGCAAGCCCTTCCTCAATTCCCATCATCTATCAGTTCACGTGCTCTCCTACAGCCCCTCACAACCCAACATAACATAAACAGAAATAGCTAACAATATTGGAGTTATCCAACTGTACAGTTTTGAGCCAGATGCCAACTCAGAGGAAGGAAACAAAGATATACATTGATCTATTTGTTAAGATCATCAAAACACAATTTGCATTTTTTTGACACCTATCAAATATGCATCAAATCATTTTGGATACAAAATTACTTTCATTTATCATCTAGCCTATTTGAAAACAAAAGTTTTTTTCATGAAATTAATTCAGAGGTAAATGGGTTAAATTTTAGTTTCTTAGTTATGTTATCTTTTTTTTTTTTCAAGTTAGAGCAGCATTGGAGTGATTAACTTGCACCTAAAGTGTTAATCTCAGTGGGTTTTATCTTGTGAGGGTTGTAGAAAAAACTGTAGAAAAAAACAATCCTGCACTAATCCAGCAAAGGAAGTTTTCCAGAAAGGGAACGGCATGCTTTTATTTTGAAACATTCACCACCGATTTTCCTCTGCACATGTATCGTGATTGACTCTCTTTAGCTCTTTCTCTCTCCGGGCTCCAGAGAAAAGCTCTGGAGCCATTGGTTGATTCCCGCCATCATGTGCCAGTCTAGACACTTTGGCGGCTGGGAGCCGCACTGATTGTTGCGCAAACACGGTTTCAAGTTTCTTAACTCTTAAAGACGCAACATCCTGCTCTGCTGTGCTCACGCAGAAATGACCACTGATAAACACCCTACAGATGATTATGCACAAATGAAACATTAAAAAAAGTCATTATTTCAATAAAAACTTCAGGTTTTTGGGATCAAAGAGTGAGATTGTTGAGAAAAACGCATAATTTTAAGGATTTAGAGCATGCAGGTATTCATCACCCAACTCAGATATATATTTGCTGCATGCTGGACTCAAACTTAAACTTTTATTTTTAAAATGCTGTTATAAAAAGTTAGATTTACATACTATTTTCTCCATTTATTATTCCATTTGAATGCATTAATACTGTGATCATAAACAGTTTGCTAACTTTTGTACATATTAATAAACAACGGTTTCTAAAATAAAATGTCAAATTAAAGCTGATTTTTTTTTTAATGAATAAAAGGAATTATCCAAATTCTCAGAAATTTCAATGCTTGAGCTTTTTAAAACATTGATGCAATTTTTGAAAACTTTTTCATGTTTTTCCCATTTTTGCAGCCCAGACCACATGATCGTGGGACTTTGACAGACTATCAACACAGTTCAGTCTAGGTTCTGTCTCAACAGTCCTGTGGAGAAGATGTGCAACGGTTTCTTTCTTTTTTTTTTTTGCAATATCTGCTACATACTTCTTCATGTAATCATCTCCTGAGGTGGAGAACTCCTTCCCAGAACAGAGCCAGCCTTGTTTATGGGATTATTTTATTTGTCTGAGTCACTGACTGATGTAAAAACACTGTCCACTCTTGAAGGAGATGATTTGCTGCAGTTATTAAAGAGTTGAAACTTCACCAAGAAGCACAACCTGTGCAGTTCTTTCCTAAAACGGTTGTAGCTTGGTATTGTCTAGATGAGTGCAGTGATGAGAGGGTCTCTGTCACCTCCATCTCCAGATCCAGTCAGTAAACCTCGAAGAGCAGGACCTGAGATTGTAGAAAAAGACTTGGGTGTAAAATTTGTTCAGGGGAAATTTCATAACAAGGAGAATGGCAGTTTTGTTGTTCATAAGCCAGTGTTTTAACTTGTTCTTGTAGCAGTTAAAATTAGGATTAAAACAGCATTTCTGATTATTCTTCAAATTGTGAATCAGGAGCAGATGGAAAAAATACAGTTGGAAAAAGCTTGTAGTTGTTACATAAAATCTGCAAGCCGCACGCTCCCTGCTCTGCTCCATTCTGATGCATCCATTTTCCGACAAAAAGATCCGTCTTCATTTTCCTTGTCTGAGCTGGCTGCAACATTTTGTTTCATCTGTACTGTGAGGTTGGGGTGTGAGAGGTTGTAATCTATCAGGAGAGAGTATAAAAAACAAAGAGATGATGGGAAATGAGCGGATGCTTCCTCTGCACTAACAGTCCCGCCCACAACTCAGAGGTGATGAACTCCTGACGCTCTGCAGAAACTATGTCCGAGAAAATAACGCAGGCTTTTGATTTAGGATGAATCATCATTCAAAGACCACTGGGAATGCTTTTTTCAATGGATCCAAAGATAATTGGATTGGGTCTTTAGGATTTGCTTTAATATTAGATTCACAAAACCGTAACCAAAAAGTAAATGGAAAACAAACGGAAATGTCTTTATAGTGGGGTAACAAAAAACAGGAAAGAGATGAAAAGCAAAGCGATCTTCCTTGAAACTTTAAACTCTTCCTGCAGGACAGATCTCCTCAATTTCTTCATTCAAAAAGTAATCTACAAAATCACTTCTTCTACATTGATCAAACTGATCAATAACTTTGCTTAGACATTTTCTGCATCGCCAGAGCAATACCTGTGAGTGAATCAACCCAGAGAGCTTATTTTAGCAAACTTCTTTTCACTGTTTGAACAGATTCTAAAAAGAAATGTGGGTCAGACTATCAGCTGCCATCAGTTTGGCTCCTGTTTTCAAATGAGAGCATGCTGGTTGCGTGCGTGTGGGAGACGAGGTTTGTATGTTTGTGTGCACACAGTATGGGAAGAGGGTGGTGCGTAAAAGTTGGTGGGAGAGCAGACAGAGTGTCCGGCACCAAACCGCCTGCTAAAATAAGACGCTGGTCCTTGCGTCTCCGTGTCTGCGCAGTGGCAGACTCACGGGCTCCCAGAGCAGCAGCAGCGGCGGCGGCGGCGGTGAGGAGTGTGGGGCCAGGCGGCCTGTCACAGGAACAACATGTCATCAGCTTCATTTCTCCCCTAATGGCTCTACTCTGGACTAGAGATATGGCACACAGAATGTTGCCCTTCCCAGGCAGCAGTTTATTCTGCACTTAAAAACACACACACAGATGCATGTATAAACATTCAAGTGAGCGCAAACACTCCATCTGCCCACTCCCACCCACTTACAGCACTGGAAAGACCAGGAGGCTCTGTTGTGAAAACAGTTGATGGAGATCATGTTTGGCTAAACTTCTGGAATCAAGCCAGGCCACCTTCTTAGTGTGATGTCCTCACCAGTAACGTGCTAACCCCTGAGCTTTTTCTGACTCTAAGTTCACCGCTACATAAACTGCTCCTTCGTGACATTCTCAAACAGATCTGCAGGAAAAAGCAGAGAAAGGAAGCGATCACGTCCAGAGCAAGCTGCCAGTCTTCTCTGTTTACTGAAGACCTGAAAACCAATACATCCTGTTACAGCAAAACACTCTCTGTCTATTTAAGTCAACCCTTTTTTAAACAGAAAACGATTCTTGTGAAGTCATTTTTGGTTTTCTTTGTTAAATCAGAGCTGTTTAACTCAATTTAGTTTAATAAAACTTCCTCTTTTTGCCTTTGTAGTTCATCTGGAACATAACAATGTTCCTGACATTGATAGTTGTGCTTTTGGGTTTCAGCTGTTTTTAGGAAAAAAGGTCTTTTATTTACATTTTTTCTTCATTTTTCCTTTCATTTTATTACGACAGTTCATGCTGATGTGCTCATTTACTTTCCCTCCTGTGCTAATTTTATGTACTTTTTTTTATTTAACCTTTATTTATTCAGTAAAGACAAAGTAAGAACAGAATGCTCATTTTCAACTGTGGCTCGGCAAAAGGCAAGACCTTTGGAGAGAGGGAGTAAAAAGGAGAAAAGAAAAGAAAAGGGATTACTGGAGACTAACAAAAACAGTTAAAACAATCATAAAACGTTATCACAGCAGAATTTTTCCTTGAAATGATCATTGAAAATGAATAGAGAAGAAACAAAGAGTTTGTTAAATAAAAGAACCAAAGAAAAATGTCACTTAATTTAAAATGTGGTTTTAGACTTACTGGATTATATGCGCTTTTCTCAAGTTCCTCTTTTTAATCATTTATGGAATTGCTTATCTGTTGATATCAAAACTGTATGTTATAATTTCTTTATAAATCGGCTTACAGGCAATTTTACTAGATTTATGTTTTTTGTCTTTTTTTAGGTTTAAAGTAAATACATTTTTAGCTTGTTTGTTATTTTCCATCCATACTTACCACAGCTTCTACTGATCCTTACAGAATCAATTATGTCTTTACAGAGGTACATTAGAAGTTTGGACAATATGTTCTTAATAATGAGCTCAAAATACAAATCACATCAACAAAAAAACATAAAAAGAAGAAAAAAAAAAAGATTACATCTTAAAAATCGAAGCAACATTCCAGAAACCAAAGCACAAAAAACGAACATTTGAAAAACAGAAGTAATTTCCAGAAATAAAAATGAAATGTTAAAAAAATGAACAAAAATAAGATATTATTTTGGTTTGCGGCACTTCATGCCGAATAACCTCTGGTTGAAACAGTGAACAAACGTACGTCATCATCCAATCAATGATGCTCCATAATGTTTTCCTGTATCTTGTTTTGTTTAATTTTTTAGCATTTAATTTTGACTTCTGGAAATTGCTTTTTTTTTCTAAAATGATTATTTTTTATTTTGTTTCATTTTTTTAAAATTTTGTTCTGTTTTTGGAATTACATTTTGGTTTCTGGCATTCTGCTTTGATTTCTAAATGTAATGTTGCTATTTTATTATCTGATTAGGTGTTTTTAAATGATCACCGTAATCTTTAAAATTATTTTTTTATTGATTGATTTGTCGGTGTGATTTGCATTTTAGGGCCAGTATTCTCATTAGCAAAAAAAAAAACAGACAGTGTGATGGTATTAAGTTGATTAATTCACCCTTAAAGTAAGTTTGAAAACAAAACAGCAGCAACAAAAGGTTTTCTATGCAACCCCTTTGCATAAAGTAATCTATCTGAGGGTGTTTTCAGTCTTTTGGTCCAGACTGAATGCGCTTGGGTTGGTCTGTCGTCAAACGGACATTTCTGCTCCAAACCAAAGTTTGTAAATTGCGAAATTGTAATAAGCTTGCAACAACCAAATAGATTTTTTATTTCTTGTTCTTTGAGCTTCAGGTATTTGAGCAAGTAGACTTCAATCGCTAGAAACTGTCAAGTGCGGCTTTCTCCCTTATCAAAAAGTATTACACTGGAAGTCTATTTTACTAAGTATACTTAAGTATAAGTTCAGCAAATACACTATGGATCGTACTATAGATTTAAGTTTACACTATATAGATAGTATATAAAAAATAAACTTCAAGTTTACTCCCTCACTCTTTTATAGACCAAGTATACTTGTGCCAGACTGAAATAGATCACTTTTTACCTAATTTCTCTGGGTGTTCCAACATTTCTTTTTTACTTTTGTGATTTTCATGCTGAAATTAGAAAAAAGTAAATCCAATTAAACATATATACATGAATTAACTTTACACCTTATGAGGCAACATTTTTCCTGGTGCCATTTCTTGTCAGCGGCTCACACCCATCCACTTTGCTGGACTCCTGGCACCAGGGAGGCTGTAATCAAGCCTGTCTAAGCTGAAACATTACCTCTTTGAAAGTGCACCCGTTTACGTCTTTACTGAATTCCTGCATGTAAATGTGCTGTTTTTTTTTTCTTTTTCAAATACAATGTATTTATTTTTCTTTCCTCCATTGCTGTTATTCAGGCAGTTGTGGTCACCATTGGGCTAAACGAGCTGCTGACTGCAGCGGTTGGCTCATCAATTACCCGTTCTCTCTCCCTGCACTGTTCTGAGAAACACATTTCCTAATGAAGGGAATTAAGCGCTTTATGACAGAGAGCTGGGGTTTCTGCAACACTGGGTTTGAGTTTAGCAAAGGGCCACATTTGTGCGATGTGATATTTGTGCGTTAATTTACTTTCACAGCATTGTAGTTTGTTTAGCGTTCCATCTGGAGGAACAGTATTTAAGAAAACATGGAAGGAAATGAGACGAAAACAAAGGAAGAGGAAGGGAACCCAGTGTGATGGAGACTGTCCGTCACTGATCCTGGTTCTGTCGGAGCCACGCAGACAGTGGCGCCACTGCAGCAGTTAATGCTTGTGGTCACTCAGCAAAGACCTTTTATTTATTTATCTAATGAAAGAAAAATAACTTCAGAAAATAATGAATGTATGGAGAATAAATCAATCACCAATCCCTCTCGTGGGCAAGTTGTGTTTCAAAGCTGGCGTCTCCTGGGTCAGACTGTGAGCTGCTGATGCTTTTGATGCATTCAGCAGAGAGACTGCAGTGCATAGATGACAGGAAGTGAGACAGAGAGGGAGATGGAGAATTACATGCAACGGCGGCCACTTTGGTCTGATTGAAAAAAGGAAGTTCCTACCACAAAATGACATGTAACTGAGGGTTTGACTTTTACTGATGACTGCAATAAATCTTGGTGAATGAGTAACTCGTCATTTAATAGAAATCACAAGGCTTAGTATGATTTCTAATGTAAAATAGATACTTCAAATCATTGAAATGAACTCAATTTGTCTACATTTTTGGACCAAGAAAGGTCATTCTGTTCAATCAGAGACATCATTTCTCATTAAAAAATGTGATTTATTGTGTTATTATATTTAATTGGTATATTTATATAAAGAATTTTTTTTTGTGATTTTAGTGTGTGAACTTGCCTGTTAATGTGGTTCAGCCTGTTGGTAAAAAGGTATTAATAAATAAAATTTACTGTCACATAAAAGACAAAAACGTTTTTCAGGTCAAGATTGTTCGATGATTATGAACCTTTTCAACTTTTAAACTTGCACTTTCAAAATGCATAAAACAAGTGAACAATATTCAGAGAAACAAGAAGACTGTTTTCATTTTGGTTTAGTTTTTTTGTTGGGCTGTTGAGTGTGTGAATAAGTGAGTTAGGTGTGTGAACAGCTTGTAAAATTAAACCTAAAGTCTAATCTAAACGCGTGATAAATGTAGTGAGCAGTGACCATGTACAGCAGCAATAATCACAAAAGGGAAAAAAAATAAAGCGGACAGAGCAAAATGTATCCCTTTGAGCTGGTTTTCATGTAGTCTCTGTATAGTCCAGACTTCTTTGGTCCTTTTGTTGAATGGCATCAGATGATGGGTTTTTAGGTCAGTGCAGGTGTTTTTTATACAGATTAAGCTGTTTATGTGGCAGACGGACATAAAGACAAAAACCCAAGCACCATCCCTTGATTTTATTCAGGTATTGAATTGGAGAAATATTTCACAGGAGAGGCCTTGTGGGGTACATCTTTCTATACCTGTCACTGGATTACCTACACATTAGTCACACCACCGCTTTAGCTCACTTTTTTACAGTAATTCTTTCCCCCTTTTTTTTAATTTTATTTTAGAAAATCACTTTTTTCACATCATTAAAAATAAACATTACTCCGTTAAGAATATTTAAGGCAATCTTACAGCCCCTGATTCTATGTGATTGCTTTAACATAAAGTATAATTAACGCCCCCTGCAACAGGATGACATGACGGTGAGCGAAACAGTAAAAAAAAAAAAAGATTGGGCCAAAAATCGCTTATGGGGACAAAAAAAATATTTTGATATACACAAATGAAACCAAAACACACGTGTTGGAGATATCCAGGATAACTTTTGAAATGATTATGGTATGGCCACATGACCCACTTTGTAGCAAAGTACAGTTTCTGAAGAGCGGCATAGTTCATTAGAAATTTACCTCTGAGGTGTGGGCAGGACTTCCTCCATCCATCTGTTTACACTTTTTTCCTCTAGCTTACAGCCCTTCACACCCCTCACACACCATCACTGGCTCATCAAACATGGTGAGCAATACTGGATCTATCCAGCCATACGGTTTTGAGCCAGATGCCAGCTTGGACAAGAAAAACAAAGACGCACGTGGATCTATTTGTCTGAGCAGGAAGCTAATGATCCGCCAACTGTGGTTTCTACATCACAGCTCTGGATTCACATTGATTTGAATAAAGAAATACTCAGAAACACAATTTTGCACTTTGTACATGTTAAAGACATTAAAAAACACAATTTTATCAGAATGGATCCTTCACCAACTTGTGTGGAGAGACATTATAGTCAGTTGGTGTTTCTGCATTCCCAATGCAAAAATTACTGTAAAGAGAGCTTTTAGTTTTATACCTGACAAGAGTATCCAGAACCCTAAAAAGTAAGAACAAACAAATGAACATTGTTCATCGGTCCCAAGTCTGAAGTTTCAAGTACCTGAGGTCACCTCAGGTCCAATTGCCCCTCTCTACTATGTGACCAAACCTGATTCACTTTTCCATCCTTGCAAGACCGCAGATGACTTCAAAGATTGATGCCAGGCGAAGCAAGAACACCCACCCACCCCCAAGACTCGAAGAATGTAAATCTGCTTTATCAGTTTTAATCTGTTTTCTTAAGCAGTTTTTGGAAAACTAAACAAGCACATAGTCCAACTATGACGTTTTCAAGAAAACCAGACAAATCTTTTCCTAAAGTGGATAACATCTTCCAACATCACCAAAGCAGCCATCCTTGAACACAACAGTTATGCACAACTGGGATGACTCATAGCTTCTCAAATAGACAATACAGTTTGCGTGAGGGAAAGGTGTCATGTGATTTTTGTGGGGTTTTTTTGTGTGCGTATGGATATGGCATCTCCACTACACTCTGCTTCTTCTCTTGCTTTGTGAGCATGAAGTATTTTAATCGTCTGTTGCTCTGAGGAGCCCATGAATTCTGACGGTCAGTAAATGGGTCACGACTTGTATCAATGAAGCTTTAGCATTTGTTTACTTTAATATGATAATTGTTAACAAGTTAGAACCTCCAGAAAGCATTTAAAATGTGTGCAGAAGTCATCTGAGTGTAGAAATTAATTGACATATCGCACAGTACTCACTAAAAAAAAAAGCAAAACAAATGACATTAAATTTTGTGGATTTTTTTTTTTTTTAATTAAAACAAACAAATAAAGAAAGGGTCTTCACTCAAAGACCCACTCTGATGAAAATTGTTGTTCTTGTTGCATTTTTTTTAATGATGGAGGACATAAACAAAGAAAATCAAGCTTAAAATTGCATTTCTGAGTATTTCTTAATTCAAATCATTGTGAGCAGACCAAAAAAAAAAGACATTTATAGAAGGTCTTGTTTGTGACATAGAAAATATGCTGAGTGGCCCACGGGCTCCCTGCTTCAAGCTCTTGACAACAAGGGGAGGAGAGAGGGGGTGGAGTTGCTGGGGTTCCGAGCTGAACACTTTATAAAAGTGTCCAAAATAATTTTTACACCCATTGTTATTTAACTCTGTCATAAAAAAAATCAACCTAAATAACTGAAATTGTATGAGAATAATTATGTGAAAGTGTTTTTCCTCCCCCATCCCTCTGCAGCAGTGGAATATTCCAGTCAACAGCAAGTTAGCCAGAATTCAGTTTCCCAGATTGGTCAGTTTTGATTCAGACTTTGTGGGTAAAAAGGACTTTGACAATGGACATAATTGGAGTTATGGGTTTGGGATCGGTTTGGCAGTTTTTAGTTCCTATTAAGATATGTTTCAACCAGGGACATGCAATTGAGGGAGACAGGTGAAGCAGTGCCTCACCTATTAACCTATTAATAATAAAATAAATAGGTGTCCACTAACCTGTTCCATCAATGCAATTTATCCTTTTGATCCTAATAATTTTATTTTTACCCTCAAAATTGCACTATTTTGCGTATTTCCTGTTCAATTTTAGGTTGTGAGGTCTGCCACACAGCAGTTTTGAAATGATTTCAATTTTTAAAATTCTTGTTAAACATTTGGAGTCTTGACATTGATTATGTCAACTAGTGGACTAATGAAGAATTTTTTTGACATTTTAACATAGACAGGGATAAAAAAAAAAAAGATTGATATTTTATTTTTCACCCGCGGCCCCCAAACTACTAAGTCTACACAACTAAGAGGTGAATTTCTGATGAACTCCTTCTGCTCTGCAGAAGCTATGTCCTTGAAAACAACACTGGTTTTCTGAATTTGGCTAAAAACAGCACAATCATAATCAAAAGACCATTGGGAACGCTTTTGAAATAGAATGTAAAGCATGATTGGAGTAGGGCTTTCACTTTTTAAACAATTTAATTAGGAACTGACTAACGGGACGCTTTACTAATAGCTTATTTGTCAGTATTATTCAAATACAGTAAAATTTTAAAATCCAGTTTGGAAAAATTCATCAAAATGTATCTCACTGGCATTGTGTGAATTCTTTGATCCAGAAAAGATGGTAAGTTGGAGATGAGATTTTTCTTAAGTCACAATAACAGAGGAAGGTGGAGCATTTCCCACCAAGACACCAGGACTCAACAGTACCCACAACTATTTCCTCTCACTCACAAAATCTCTAGGGAGACTATTTCTTTGTTACCACAGTGCAAGCATGTAAACATAAGTGCTGTATGTCCTCACAACATAAGATGTACACATAGGCACACACTCAGGAGTTGAATGCAGCGAGAATCCTTGACAGCTTCCTTTTAAGGCGATAGTGGGAGCTGTGATTGCTGCCCAGCCTGGTGTCCTCTTTAAGCTGGATTCTGCATGTCTTTGTTGTAGGAGAAGCGAGTGGATCCCCAGCAGCTGGCTTTGCCGTCAAGCTCGCCCACAAAAGCAGGAACCCAGATGAAGAGTCAAGTAGCACGGATTCCACCTATAACTGCAACCCAAACAGAGCTTGGTGTGTGGGTCAGTTTAGACAAAACAACATGGAAACAGAGCTCAGATGATGGGCTTGGAGAGGACAACACCCACAGCTCTGCCAAACACACTCAGAGAGGCTCTAATGCTGTTTACAAAGCAGACGCTGAAGGTTCAAGAGAACAGACTCCGCTCTGCAGAGGCTCCTTCTGATTCCTTCTTGTGACTTCAAAGACAGGGTGTGCCCCAGTTCAGGGGTCAAAGGCTTGACTGTTTCCCACATGCCCTCCAATTTCCTGTTTTGTCTGACCCAGCATTTTCAGCCATTGAAATGAAAAGATCCTTCTACTCAAACGAGACAAAGAACTTCATTCGGATCATCTTTACTCCGAACGCTTCATCTCTGGACGCGTGTCAACGTGTAAACTTTAATTTACAGAAAAGCAAATAGGATGTTGTCTTTTAGACGACGCAGATCTGCAAACTGAACAAGCTGGGTGTAGCTGCAGCTCCTTGATTTGTCAGCATGACCTTTACTGCCGCAGCGAACAGAGCCCCCCCACACTCCCCTGTTATATCTTGTAACAATCAAAATGAACCACGATATTATAAATTGCTCATAATAACATAAATCCTGCACAAACCTTCAACGGTAAACCACAAAGGAAGCCCAATGCATATCTGTGGGTTTTTGTGAGTAAGCGTTTGTGCATGCTGCAGGGTGGGGGAGTTACGTGCAAGTGGGCAGCCCCAGGAGTAAATTACCCTGCAACATGGTTCCTCTCAAAGCCCACATCTGGGATTGGCCCTGACAACTGGATGCTGTGCTGCTCTAATTTTGGTTACTTTGTTTATAACCCTATAATAGAGACAGTGTTGGACCACAGGGCTGAGATGAAGAAGAGCAAGACAGAGAAAGCGACCGCTCTGAAAAAGCTCAGAGGAATATTGACATAAAAGTCAAAGTTTGGACTGTTCCTGCATGTAAGGCACGACAGCTAGCTTTGTTCCTCCCTTAAGAATGGATTCACCCCATTGTAGAGCTTCGCCTTTAAAGCTGCAGAGAGCAGGTTTTAGCTTGTTGGGCTGGATAAGCGTGGATGTACCAATAATGACAAATCTGTAATTATATTAGGAGCAGACTCTGGCTTTTCCAGCCCACTCACTCTCTTCAGAGCTTTGGGAATAATCGCTAAATTCACTTTTTCAACGCTGGGTACACAAACTCACTTTAGGATTTGATAGTAAACCGCATTTGCCCTCAGGACAAGGCTCAGCTCGGTGCATGAAAACGGAAGCTGCACTGAGAGGTTTAAGGTGTCTTCAGTATTTGGGGATTAGTCTGTCATCTGCACATTTATCTATCAGCTCTCATATCTATGCTTAAACATGCAAATGGCTTCAGGAGTCTCTGAAAAAAAAAAAGACTTACAGGTGTGATGAAGTGTTGCAATGATGTACCTGACACTCCATTTCTAACAGTGAATTTCAAACTGTAAACAAACAAACCCATGAGCTGTCCTCTATAATGGAATCATCAATCAGAAAACTGTTGAACCAAAAAATCAGCATAGTGAATTAGCACACTTTTTTTTACCGTTTTAAATGAGATGACTTTGTTTTTGTGATTCCCTTTCAAAGTAAGACATTTGAAAAGTTTTAACAAAGAAGTATTTAAAAAAGTATTTATTCAGCTATCCTTTCTTTTTCTTAGCCCCCTGTATCCCTTTCCGGGTCACGTGGTTGTCACCTGTCCTGGCTACTGTTGGGCGAAGGCAAGCTAGACCCTGGACAGGTCACCAGTCTGTCGCAGGACACAAAGTCACTCCCACACACACGCACACCTACAGTATTTCTAAACAATACATAACTGAATCATTTAATTATTATTCATGGTGAAAACTTCTGGTAACAGAAATGACAGAGGCAGATCACACTGAAACCACACCCACATTTATCATGGTTCATAATGGCTGATCTTGTGTGTGCAGAATCCCTGTTTGAGCCAGGAGTGAATGCAGTATGAATGCAGTAAAGCATGTGCAAAAAAGTCAGTAAAAATGCACAAATATGCGCTTCTACTGACATAATTTGAAGAACTTTGCACAGTTTCTCAAACACAGCAGCAACTCCTGATAAACACTTAAACATACAGTCTGTTCTGGAGTATTAAACGCCTCACTGGCACTCACAGTGACTCACTGACGAGGGTTGGTAGTTTTGTCTCGTTGAGAGAATGAGGAACAAATCCTTCATTCTCCAATCCGCTTTATCCCTTTCGGGGTCACGGGGTTGCCGGAGCCTATCCCAGCTACTCATGGGCGAAGGCAGGGTACACCCCTGGACTGGTCGCCAGGCCACAATCACACACCCACACACACTCACATCCACACCTAGGGACAATTTAGAGTAACCAATTAACCTGTGAAGCATGTTTTTTTTGGACGGTGGGAGGAAGCCGGAGTACCCGGAGAAAACCCACGCATGCACGGGGAGAACATGCAAACTCCACACAGAAAGGTCCCCCAGCCAGGACTTGAACCGGGAACCTTCCAGGAGCGCTAACCACTGCGCCACCGTGCTGCCCACAAATCCCTTGTTATAAATTTGTGATAATAAAAAGAATCTTGCTATTGTATCTCCTCCATTGAGAAATGCTCTCAGCATTTTCATTTAAACATCTGAGAGCAGGTTTTTCAAATGTTTATGAGTACAAATGCACCAAAGTTTAGAAATGAGATGTAAACTTGCCAGTGTCTGTGCTTTTCTAAACTGAATGCTTTGATGTAAATCACAAGCTATCTGATGTGTTGCAGATACCGGTATGTATGTTTAGAATCACTACCTTTTCTCACCCTTCTTTTTCTGCTGTCTTCTAAAAATATAAGAGGGGCAGAACAATACATCTTCATTTTTCTGCTCCTTTTCATTTTCCAGGATAAGAACTTGTATAAGATCTTCTGTTTTTCTTTTTTATGGAAATGAATAGAAATAAAAGAAAAAAAAGAAACCAAAACAATAAATTGAGACTATGGACAAATTTTTGGACAAGTTAGGACTGGAATCTTAAAATTAGATTTCTTACTTTGATTTTTTTTTAAATGCAGAACAGTTTCTTCAAACCTTTGGAATCAAACTTTTTTTATTAACTTTTTTTTAGGCCCAAATCATTTTAGAGATTTTTTAAATGAAAGAATTTGTCAAATTATAAATTTCTTCCAAATATTTTCCATTATCGCACAAAATGTTTTGAATGAAACTAAGAAAAACTGACGGAGTATAAAAAGAGTCAAATGAAAAATCTGTGAACCTAATTCAGATAGATTCAAGAATATGAGATAAATATCCAGCTTTGTCATTTATGTCTTCAAAAGCCTCAAAGATGACCACACAATTAACTAACCCTCTTCATCACCTGACTTAAATCGTATTTGTAACTTATCTCAAACTCAAAGTTTCCAGAAGGGAACAATACTTCTCTTTGAGCAGCATTTGGGGATCTGTGGTTCCTGCCTCAGCAAAGCTGATTACAAACATGTTTGGCTCCTTGGAGGAAACACTCATGAACTTAATGAAATGAAGGGTGTGTACTCGTCACACAATGCTATCAAAAGGTCAGCTATATTTTAGTTTTGCCTAAAACCCCCAAGCTGCCTATATAAAATTCAATTTATATTCATTCTTGTTTTATTCACCGACATAAAAGAGCACTCCACAATACAAGCTGCATGCGAAGTAATTCTCACAAAAATCATGATTGAAACATCATACAGTCGTAATGGACAAAAACAATTCAGCAAACTGAAGAAAGACAGTTTTATTGCAAAATTGTTCCCATTTTCCTGTTAAAACTTGATATTGAAAAGTTTTTTAATAGGACTAAGCATATGAGAAACAAAGTCTCGAGACTGAACCTTAATATGGCGATCCTTGACTCATTTTTTAAGGTAGATGACATCATGTGAGAAAAGTCGATGTGTGAAGGTTTGGTTTGTAATCACAAAAAAGAAAGTGTATTTGGGGCAGCAATGATGAAAATCAAAGCTCAAAATACTTTTCATGAAGACAAAATGGTATTTGGATGCAAACATCATCTAAATAGGAAATGTTTAATTTCATAATTCAGAGGGACAATTGAAACACAGAAGAGAGTAGAAAGAAAAACAAAGACAAGATTTCATAGTATCTGATTTCAACTTCTTAAGAACTTTTTTTTTCCTGAATAACTTATAAGCTCTTCTTCTGTGTGCTAGATTCTGCATATAAAAAATACTGCTCCATCTGCCCTGCAGCATCAGAACTTCTTCATCTGTCTGCGCTCCTGTCGTCTCTGCTTCTTCTCATTCACCTCTTCAGGTGCTGACGGATTTTCTGCCATAAACCAGGGACCCAGGAAGTTCACCCACAGTAGTTGGAGGGCACGAGCTGGGGCCTGATGGGACACACAAGAAAGAATAAGGCGCGGAACTAAAATCCTCTTTTGATTTGCAAGACTAAATGAACAAAACGCTCTCACCAGTAACCAAAGATACCAGAAGTAAAAGGAGATTGTGCTGAGAACTTGCACTATGGCGGTGAGCAGAATGACATCTTTAAGGTGCCTACAAGCAGAATGCATAGAGTGTAAAGTAAGGCTGAAAACCACACAAGATAAGCTTTCAGCAGCCGAGTGTGTGAGAAGACTTTCAGTCGCCTGGCTGTTTCATTCCAATGATATCTTTCCATGCATTTCCTGTATGTCTCCACTGTATCTGCTGAAGGAAAATGCCAAGAGATAACGACAAGCATGGAGTTTTTCCATGGGGGAAAAAAAACTACATCTTTGCTCACTATATGAAAAGAAAAAACAAACGGATTTTTATGAAAAATTGTACATTTGTACTTTTTCCTGAATTACAGTTACAAAAAACTGGAGTAAAGAGTAAATAAGGGGGGAAAAAAAACGAGTGTTTCTCTTAGATTTTAGAGCTTACTTACTCTGCCATCCCCTGCTCCATATTTAGGTCTATTCCTCCATCCAGCAGACTTCCATCTTCAGCAAACACTGGTTTGGCCATGGCTGACATGGAGCGGTAACTCCCGATGTAAATAGCAAGTGCAAACAACAGCAACAGCTATGGAGGGCAGAAGAGGATCAAAGGTGTTGCACAGTTTCCATCAACCTGTAGAGTTCATATGACCCTAAACAACACACTCACCCCTGTCCAGAATGTAGAGGAACTATAGAAAACCAGGAAATTGACAGTAATGTATATCACCTGCATGAAGGACAATTTAAATGCAATTAGAACACGACCAAACAACAATGATGCAACTCGATATCAATTTGTGTTAAGTACTAATGTTTAAATAGATCCACTTAAGGGTCATGTCATTCAACCTGTCAAACAAGGTTTTGTCTATTTTATCTATAAATGTAATAATTATGTTATTTAGCAAGATTCAGACAAAAACCAAGATTAGTTAACCATAAATATAGTCACAGCTGTATAAAGATCAAAGTTTTTGTGGTCATGTCATTTAAATCCTAAATCATGCTGTTTTGGTTTTTTTGTTAAATTATCTCTCTTATTTAAATTAACTCACTTCAAATTTAATTAGATAGAAGAAAAAGCAAATAACCAGAAAAAAGCAAGACAAAAGAGATGTCTTAAAAGTTCTCTAAATTGGGCCTTTTTACACTTTATATTTTTAGTTTTCCTCTTAGTCTTTTAATTGTTGTTCTGCCTAATTTTTGATTTGAGAACTGCTAAAAATTTGACATATTTCAAAAACATCTCTGTCTAATGTGTTAGAACGCTTAAATTGTCAAACAATATCAGTTCAAACATTTTCTAAGAACAATAAAATCACATTTACCTTTATTTTGGTAAAACAATTAGAACAATAATTTCTTATAGTTTTTTTGACATCAACAAAAAATGACAGTGAAACTGTAGATTCGTCAAAAAAAGGGCCAAAACAGAGATGTTTTCTTTAATACTTACATTGGCTCCAAGGATGACTCTTGTGTAAAACTTGAGTGTTGAATTGTTCTCCTCATAGATCTGCTTCTTTCCCTTTGTGCCAACTTTACCTTTGGGCTGTTCAAGAAAGCACACAAAAGTGGAAAGGGTATCACTATTTTGAGCTTTATCCACTGATTCACACGTTTGAGTAAAATACAAAAAAAACATTGAGATTGTTCTTATTTATAAAGTTTTTTTTAAGGTTGACTTTGGAAAAAAGGTCCACTTTAGTCAGTAATCCTTCTTTTCTTGTAAATAACTTGTGTTTTGTGTTAGCCGCTCATGTGTTCTTATTGTAAATGTTTTTCTTCAACTAGTCAATCATAACAGAAACATGATGAATTACAAAGATTTCTTTCATGTGATTTGCTGCCAGAGCCATCTTCATTTATTTATTTATTTATTGAGCACCTTTTACCACCAGCCAAGGAAGCCCAAAGTGCTGTACACAGGGAAAACAAAGATTTAACATTGTGTAATAATAAAACAAAGATAATAAAATCATTAAAAAGAATAAAACCATAAAAAACATATTTACTAATATGTTCGGGTCCCTCTTTATATCTGTAGTTCATTCATTGTGAGGAGGGAGGGTCAGTTATTGACCAAGGTGCAACAGACAATGCACATGACATGGCATGCAGAAGATCTAAATCAATAATCAATTACATCATCATTAAGGTAGCAGCACTACTCCCGCTCATTACACGGCAACATTTAGTATTGACTCTGCGCCAGACGTATTGTTAAAAATCTCTGCCCTCTTTCACATTAATATGAAATTATAAATGCGTATATTTTAACTTCTGTTAGCAGATTCTATGCAGTTCCAGATTACTTTTTGTACAGCTGAACTCTGGGATGCTTTATTTTGGGGGAGAAACTTAAAATCCACATAAAATCCAAAATACTCTCTTTTGACATCTTTGTGTTGACCTTAAATATTTATTTGGTTTATTTATTTTTCAGTTGAGTGAGTGAGTTTTACTTTATTTAACAGCAACTGACATTTTAATTTTCTGACACAGACCAAAAAGTAGCAGTACCACCTCTTGAATGACTTCAGTGTTCCTTTCTAGGAATGAATGGTAAAGTAGATGTTGCAGTGAGTCCCAGCGCACAGCAGCACCAGCCGGGTACTGTGAAAACTTGAAAGTTCGTGTCAGAGTGAAACAGTAGTTTGTCTTTTAGAGTCTGTTTTTCTCACCGCCATGCTGTCTTTGCTGTTAATCTCTTCCGCAGCGACTTCGGAATTCCCACCTTTTCCACAGCTCGTCACGCTCCACAATCAAAAAAACAAACATCTATTTGAACGCCGACATTTCTTTAAACACATCAGCATTCAGAAGCTTCTTGCTGTTCCGGCGCACGAATTTGTCGTCATCACCCTGCTGCGCTGCAAACGGAATTTCTAGTTCTGTGAACATGGAGCCACCTGTTGATAAAATAAAAGTGTGGCATTTATAACATCAGACACCCAATAATAATAATAATAATAATAATTCATTCATTCACTCATTCATTCATTCATTTTCCAATCCGCTTTATCCCTTTCGGGGTCACGGGGTTGCCGGAGCCTAACCCGGCTACTCATGGGCGAAG
>BSAI01000104.1:5931151-6145401 GCA_036245035.1 Adrianichthys oophorus
CACGGGGTTGCCGGAGCCTAACCCGGCTACTCATGGGCGAAGGCAACCCCGTGACCCCGAAAGGGATAAAGCGGATTGGAAAATGAATGAATGAATAATAATAATAATAATAAATAATGAGGGACTTTTTTTCCTTAACAACAGAAAGAAAAATGGGAAGAGGGTATTTTATTATAAGTACCAACAGCAGACGTTTCATAAAGTAACTGTACTTTGACTTATTTTGAAATATGTCATATTTGTGTGTATGCACAAAAATAACAAAAATTTTGTAAAGCGAGGAAAAAAATGTTATTCAACTGAATGTTATTTGTTGATAAGTTTCAATTAATAAATTACAATAAATTACTTTGTAGTAAAGATAAATAAATAACAATTGTTTTATTTTTGTGTACTTCAGTTTACCTGTGTGCAAAAAGCGAAACTAAAACTACCAATATGATCTTTTTGACCCTCAGCGCTCGCTATAGTTTCGTTCTAAAAACACACACACAAAAGCCAGCGGTTGCTCTCTGCGCCTCAGTGAGGTTCTCGTTGTCCACTCGTGATGTCGTTGGCGTGTTGACACGCTTTATGTTTTCCCTGCTGGGTGGCAAACCTCACTCGCACTGAAAAATGGAATACCTCCTTCAAGTAAAAATCGGAGCCTTGGTGGGTTTGTTGTTGTTGACTTTTCTTTTCGGATTCATCCCTGCTAAAGTAAAATGGTTCAGTGAAACAAACGGATCAGGTAAGTGAATGTTTTCGAAGCATATACATTCACAAAGGCATTTGTTTACTTTTTACCTACACAGTTGACGTCTAAAGAAAAGGAAATTACTTTATCGGAATCTTACGAGCTTTAAACGTCGAAAAAAACCTAACACATTTTTTGAAGTTACATTATTCTTATTCTATTTTTAATAAAACCAGTAACAATCGATCAAAACATTATACTGCGTTGTTTAATTGTTCAATTCAGATAACCGCTGACCAGATTTTGAAATTTATTATACATTTTGGTGATTACGTATTTCAAAGTTGCATCATTTACATGAATATAACAGCATAAAACTAACCAATCACTTCCCTTAGTGGAGTATTTGAGGTTGACTATTGCTACTGATTGAATCAAACACTGTCGGGAAACAGGAAGGGGTGACGAGATAACGATAGCAGCGATAAATCAACATTTTGGACCGCTTTAACGCAAACGTTGTCATTGTTTGTGGAAAAGATGTGACTGAAACCTCGCCGACTGTTATCATATCAATGAGAAGCTGATCGTTTGCTGCCTTGCTCCAAGTCCAGGCAGAAGTCACATGATGAGGATGAAGCCTGAGGCTCAACGTTCTCAGATCACGTGATCACATTAAAATCATGTCTGTTCAAAACGGATGGAGACCTTTAGACTGATTGTATGGAAGTGAAAGCATCGTTTCTTACTGCTACATCCGGGTTGTTTCATGAAGCACTGAGTCATGCTGACCTCTATGCTTAAATCACATGATTCTCAATTAGTAAAATAACTTTATTATTATTTATAAGTATTAAACAATTTGACATGCACAGCATGTCTTCTTTTGGTCAGTGTCAGAACCTAACGACCTTAGCAACGGTTGCTAAGGATTTTCTGACACCAAACTAAAAAAAACAATCGCAAAGACAAATGCAAAATTTTAAACGTATAGCAAGCTGAAACATCACAAAGCAAATGCAAAGTAATCAGTAAAAAGAAGCTTGGACACAAAACATATTTTGGCACATATGTAATCTCATACAACAAGTCTGTTCCTGGCTTATTTCTAAACAAAAATCTCAATTTAATATTTTTTGAAAAGAGAATCAAAATTACATTTAAAAAAAAAAGATTTAAAGAAAGACTATAATCAATTATAACACCCTAGTGTTTAAAGGCATGTGCTATTTGGATAACTGAGCCGATGGGTGCAACAACTGGAGGAATATTTTACATAAATGTATCCGTCATGATGCGTTTAAAGACATTGAGAACATTTTCAGGTTTTTTGTAAGTTCATGTATCAACTTTACAGAAAATCACCGAACAGTTCTGAGCTTGATCAGCTGCTTTGCTGGAGGCGTGTTCCTGGCAGCATGTTTACTGGACATTATTCCAGATTACTTATCAGACATCAATGCAGCGCTGGACAATCAGAAGCTGGAGGTATGTCTGGCTGCAAACATGCACTTTTTTTTTTTTTTTTTTTTTTTTTATTAATCCAGCACACAATTTTGTTAAAAGTCATTCAAATTCAGGACATATTTACACCCCTGTTACATAAAAAGAATAAATGGGAACTTTTTAAAACAAAAAATGATTAATTTTGCTTTTACTTCATTTTTAAAGGTATCACATTTATTTGTCACTTTTTTGTGGTAATCTTCAGTTTTTTAAAGCGCATTTTGTTGACATTTCTCACATCTGGCTGTATTCTTTCATATTTGAAAGACCTATTATGTTCTGTCTTTGTCATATTCTAGTTAAAGTCAGTTCACACCCACTGAAAATGTGATCTTTTTTTTTGGTCGTAAACAGACCAGCTTTCCACTTCCAGAGTTCATCATTGCTGCAGGCTTCTTCACTGTCCTCATCCTGGAGAAAAGCGTCATGCACTTTCGGGAACGAAGAGGGGCTGGTGAAGAGAGAGCACCCCTGTTGTCAGAAAACAGGAATAGGCATGGGCACGGCCACGGCGCTGTCACCACCCCCGATCTGGAAGGCAGCGCCCACCATGTCCACGTGGACTTCCAAGCTCACTCCCCCTTTCGATCATTCATGTTATTCCTCTCACTTTCACTACACTCTGTGTTTGAAGGCCTTGCAATCGGCCTTCAAAACACAGATTCAAAGGTGAGCATGAAGAGCTGTTGTTTTTTTTTTTTTAAATTGTTATTTCTTGCCACATTTACCTTTCACCTTCATGTCCTAACCCAACAAGTTCACAAGTTTTCTGTCTAGCAAAGCATAATTTCAGTTTGGCTAGAAACATATTCATGTATGACACAGAAAGTTCCACTTTACAGTTTCAGAGGAAATGAATCACGCTCACGTGTCTTCTGGTCACATGATGGCATAGCATGCAGCACATTAATGCCACTATAGAAACGGGTGCAAAAAACTCCAGTATTTTATTGCATGTAAAACTCTCAATCTACGTTCACACGCCTTTGGTAACATATGGTCAAGTGACCACTTCCAGTCAAAAGTTTATGTAAACGTGAGTTTATGCGTGTTTCAGGCTACCTCAATTCAAAACTCTGGCATTCCGGCGTCATTACTTAAGTCTCTGTGACTGTTTTTCGGGCTGTACATACAAAACACGTGGCAATTTAAATCAGGTTCAACTTTGACCAATCAGTGACTCGAATTAGGTTGTGATGTAAGGATTGCGTCCATTTGATTTCACACAAGTACCAATGGTTTGAAAATGGATCATGGAGGATAAATTAATAATTGTAGTTTGTTCCCGGCCAGAATTCTATGACATCAAGTTTTTCATAAAGCTGTGGAAGAAAAAGCCTGGAGCAAGATTTCACACCAAGCCTCGTCCAACTGTAGGTGGTGGACATAAACACAATAACAATAAAACAATAATATTTGGCTGAATAATTATTGAACAACTACAATTTTATGAGCACTTCATTTTTGTTCATCTTAATACACATAACGACGTAAAGTCTTGCAGGTTAAAATAAAGGACATTTTTTCTAGTGTGTTTCTCATGTGATGGAGACTTCTACATATGAACCACAGTCCTCCATGTTTTCCAGGTTTTAGAGATCTGCATTGCCATCCTGGTCCACAAGAGCATCATAGTGTTCAGCTTGTCGGTGAAGCTGGTCCAGAGCGCCGTTCAACCGGCATGGGTCGCTGCGTACATTTTTGTGTTTGCCTTGATGTCACCTTTAGGCATCGCCATCGGCATCAGCGTGGTGGAGGCTGCTTTGACAGCAGGGGCTCTAATTCAGGCCATCCTGGAAGGTCTGGCAGCAGGGACATTTATTTACATCACCTTTATGGAAATCCTGCCCCACGAGCTAAACTCTGCTGGGAAGCAGCTCCTCAAGGTCCTCTTCATCCTGCTCGGCTTCACGATCATGGCAGCGTTGACGTTTCTGGGTTGAGACTTTGCCTTTGCAACCGACACGTCTGCCAGAAAAAGATGGAAGGGTTTTGTGCTGCCTACTGAAGCCGCCTCGCCATCGTTGGCCACATCAATACAGAAAAGACTTTCAGCAGAAGTTAAGAAGTAGGGTCTGGTGCTGCACTGTTACATCGGCTGCCTTGATTTTCATTTGTTATATTTTATAAAGACATTCAGAAGCTCTGATAGGATTTGCACATGTAGTTTTAGAGAAAACCACTTCAGAGAAAAATCAAGCATGTACCCGTTCTCACATCTAACTGACCTTGTTTTAAAGCACTCTTTGGCTTTTTAGATCATCTTCTTTTAGCTTTAAAAATGCAGAGGAAATCACTGGAACAAAGGGATTGGTTGTTAATATGTACTTCAGATATTTACTACGGCATCCTAAAAGGTTGCGTGACATCTACAAGTTGATAAAAAATTTGTTTTTTTTTTTATTTTTACAAAAAACTGAGTGCCTTGTCTCTTTTGTAAAAATATACTTTACTGTTTTGTTTTGTTTTTCAATTTCGTAACCTCAGCTGCGAGGTGATGGTCGCACATTCAACAGTTTTTTTGGTCTTATTTTTCATTTCTTATCTCGTAATGTTGAAGTTTTAACATTTGAACTCTTTTTATTTACAAATTTAGAAGTTATAGCACCTTTTAAAGCAAGTTTTTTCATAATGTAGATTGAAATCAGATATATTTGTGTCGCTGTTTTACACTCAAATAGATTTAAGTCTATCAATATATTTTGTGCACTAAGTTGTCAAACTAACTCCAGTTTCAGTCTTTCATGTGTTCATCAAATTGTTTACTCATTTGAGAAAAGAAGGCACAAAATAGAAATGCAGTTGCAAGCAAAATTCATCTCATTGTATTGATTTTGTGCCTTACAATCTTACGGCTTCTTTTAGAGAGGAGTGTTTTACAAATCTGATTAAATTATTGTCATAAACATACTAAAAAACATGTAAGCATTTGTACTTTTTTAGTTCAGTAAAGCAGTGTTTAATCAAGTTTTGTTTCTTAATGGCGCAAAGTATGTCATAGCAATTCAAATCAAATTATAATGTTATCTTTAATTTTTTTAAACAAAGGAAGAAAATCTAAAATTTTAAAGCAAAAGTTTTAATGCTGGTTTATCATTGTTGTAGTAGACTACTACTGCCTCCAGGTGGCAGTGTTAACAGGTATAAGTCCATGCTTTGAGTAAACCACTCTAAAACCGGGATTTATGAATATATGTATATGCATTTTCTCATAAACTGCGTTGTCAGTGTTCTGAATATGAATAAATAGAGGAACACATTTTTTAATGTAAACTTCTAAAAAAAATAGAGGAAGTTTTTAGGCCCTAATGCAAACCAAACCTCAACTGTTTTATTATAACATTTGTTTTTTCCTTCAAATGAAACAAATCTTCATCTTTTGTATCTTTACCAAAGAAAATTTCCCCAAAAGTCTGGGAGACCGTAAAGTTTACTTTAAATGAAACATGAGGAGAGTCTATGTGGTTTCTCATCGTTGATGTTGTCTTTTTTTCCTCTCATTGGTCAATTTTTGTTGCTGCTTTTACAGTGAAATCATAAACACTCGCCTCAACAGAGGCAGCTGATGTTTAATTTTTTTTTTTTTTTTTTGTTCTTGGAGTCCTTTTGTTCAGCTTGTTGCTCCTGAGAAGATTTTCTAGATTTCTAAAAGCTGCTTTAGTTTGTTAACACATCTCACTGCAGTCTGTTGACAAAGGCCTTGAAAACTGCTGTCATAAGCCTCTTTAAGAGAGGTGTCTCAATACAACAACTACCTGCTCACTTAAAAAAATTGTCCATGTTTCAGTAAAGTCCTTCTAGAAGTTGATGACCAACAACTCACTGACTCTCTCCTGCTGAGCAATTGTTTTGATGGTTTTTTGTCAGCCTTTAGACCCCATCAGAGCACAGAGACTGCTCCTATCAAGGTGACAAATGACATCAGTCTGAACACAGATGTAGACAAAATCTGCTGTTTTTTTATGCACTTGACCTGTTCGATCAAAGAGAGAACTGGGTGAGCATCTCTTGTACTTGTACCTTTAACAGTTTAAGTACTATTTTGAAGGCAGGAGGTACTTTGCTGTAATTAGTAACTCTGGGGTTCCCCAGGGGTCAGTCCTTGGATTTCTTTTGTTCAATCTTTTTATGCTTCTTCTTAGCCAGTTAGTATTAAGCAATAAAATATCTACCACAACTATACAGATGATATTCAGATTTACATTTCACTCACAACAGATGAATACATACTGCTTTAGCTACTTTCTGTAGCGACACAAAGACAACACTGAAATAAACACTTTTGACCACAGAATTAAAGAAAACGTAATAGGGGCAATCTTGGGTCTTTTTTCTCAAATCAAAAATTCAGGTTAAAAGTCTAGAGGTGAGCATGAACTCTGACTTGAGCTGGAAGTTTTTTCCTAATAGATATAGTAAATCCTTTTTAGGGCCACAGCGTTGCAGGAGCCTGTCGGGGAAAAGGCGGGTTACAACCCAGACAGGTCGCCCGTCTGTCACAGGGCGCACATCTTATTAGAGAAAGCAATTAATCGTGCTTTGGGTGTGTGGGAAGAAGTCAGAGTGGCAGGAGAGAACCTGCGCATGCATGAGGAGAACACACAAACTCCACACAGAATTTATACAAACTTTGCCAGAATCAAAAGTATACTATCTAAACTATCATAGAGATACTTACTCACACATTTATCTATAGAAAAGTATTTTTTAACAGGTTGGATCCAGTAAGCGTACTGTAAATAAGGCAGCTTCTGTTTCTGATGGATGCTGCTGCTGTGGTTCGGACTAAAACAATCCTGTTACATCAGTCCTGTCCTCAGTTCTGTTGCTCACAGAACAGCGTTTAGAACGGCGTTGCTTCTTTATATTTCTCTCCATGTCTTCGCAGCAAAGTGTCTCTGCCAGGTTGGTTCCATGCAGGCCATCTGGGACTCTGTTAAGCTCAGATAGACCTTCTGCTGGTTCACAGTCAGAACTGACTTCAGGTGAAATTAAGTCATCTTTGGAAATTTTATTAATCAAATGTTAAATGTTATTAATCTAAGGTGATTACTATATTTTTTATCCCAGTTGATTATTACCTGGACTCTTTTCTTCTTAATAGAGTGATTATTACTGATAATCAAAGACTTTTCTCTTTCATTTATGATTTTCTCATTTGTCATTGTCATTTTTTTCTGTTTTTAATTAGTCTTTCTCTGGATACTTTGAGTTATTTTGTTCATTAAGGGGTAATGCAAACAAACTAGCCTTGCCTGCCGTGCTTCTAGAGCTTCAGGTGAGCTTTTCCAGACAGACTCACATCAGTAAACATATTCAAACGAAAGAATTATGTCATGCTTCCTGAGATTCATTTTGTCTGGCAGCTGCTGTTCAAGTGATTCTTCATTCAACAAGTGAAATCATAATGACATTAATAAAGGCTGAGCACAACACAAGCAGCAGATAAAAAGGTCACTTTGAAGACCACAGCTTGTGGGATGTGTGGAGAGATCCACGGCAAAACTCTTAAACTAATTACAGTCATTTTAAGACAACACAGCTCAATGAGTATCGTTTCTCTGAGATAGAATCATTCTTTTAAACAATACATCTTATGTTATCTAATATGCATGGCTGCTACTTAGTGCAGGATTGTGAGACTGAATCCTACACCAACTACTTTAGGTCAAAGCCAGGATACATCCTTGACAGGATGCCAGTTCATAACAGGGCCACACACAGACACATTCCCTCTCAAAGACCGCATGATGTTTTTCACATGTTCTTGTGGCATTTTTCTGATGATGGAGGACATGTATAAGAAATTAAGCTCAAAATTGCATTCCTGAGTATTTGTTTATTCAAATTGTTGTGGAGCAGACAAAAAATACTGTTTGAAAAAGAGCTTATTTGTGATGTTAAAAATATGCTGGACAGGCCACAAATTCCCTACTCTACTTAAAGAGGGGCGTGGAAAGGGTTACAGGCCAATGGTCCTGCCTACAACTCAGACAAATTTCTGATGAACTGCTGCAGCTTTGCAGAAACCATGTCCCAGAAAACAACAGTTTTTTTTTTTAATTGGCTAACAACGCCATAATCATAATTAAAAGACCACTGGGAGACACTTGAGAACAAATCAAAGGCTGACTGGAGCGAGTCTTTAAAAAAACAACCCCAGAATTAAAAAAAAAAAGTTTTAAAAGCTGGTTCTAAGAGGCATCTAACACAATCTGACCTCAACATTCACCATTTCATTGGAGGAGACATTGCTCTTCTGTACTCTCCATCTGGTTTATCAGGGATGTGTGCTGACATAAAACAAGCAATTCATTGTTTTAAATCCCACTGTTTCTTATATTTTAATTTAAATAAAAAAAAATATCAAAACCTTCAAAAATGCATCCTGGATGGATTTGTATCCTGTTTAGTCATTTTTCCAGGTTAGTATCATGATGATCCTTTCAGAGAGCGTTTTTAGGACCAGAGCTCAGGGACAAAAAGCACAGCTTTGATGTGACACATGGTAGTCCTGTTAACACGTTTGCCTCTTTGGAGGAATAGGAGGTCATTCATAAAATGTACTAATGAGAGGCTCTAATGGCACAACAATGGTACAGTAAGTTTGCCAGCTCTACAAAACAGAGGCCTCAGTGTGTGCAGGATGGAGACGCAGCTGAGCTTTTGAGCTTCAGGGGCGATAGACATGGGGAGTCCATGGAAACCTATTTTCTCTGTCCTGCACCTCTACAATTTTCAGGTAACATTTGAGCAAAAATCTTCACTAACTTTACAAAAAATATCTGTTTTCATAATTTGGTGTGCTTTTGCATTGGTCTTCAGCTCTCTCTGAACTGTTAAGTATATAAAAGTATCCTTCCTCATTGTGGTAATCTGTTACTGTAAATTAGTGACTGGCATTAGAAAGCAGGCCAGGCTGTGTATCGGTAATGTAATGCAGTGCAGTCATGGATAAATGATGCATGGTGTGAGATGCAAACCCAGAGGTCCCCCCCTAAAGGATTTCAAGGAATGCATGGAGGAATGCTCATCATGAAGCTCAAAGTGTAAATGCCCCATCACACTCACATGACACTCCCAGAGGCACAAAGGGGCGCTGAGCTGCAATCGCACTTCTCATGTCACATGTGCTGATGGGTTAACACTCACCCTCTGCAAGGTAAAAGCAACAACAGATAGCTGCAAGAATGGAAAAAAAACAATATAGTTTCATTTTATGCAGTTTGCTGTTTTGTTCATTAGATCAGTGAAAAGCTGCAGAGAGAAGTAAAACAGATTTAAATCTGAAATCCCTAGAGAACTTCCTAACCTGCTTTTTTTCCCATGTTTTGGGGGCAGTCAGAAAACAACGTTTAAATATTAATATTTTCGCAACAATAATAAACTATAATGAATAGAATAGGAATAATTTGGGGGGTTAAATAAGACATCACATGTACACTGCTGCAAAAGTGTTAAGAAAAAAGACGTGTTTTTCCTCTCCAAACTTTAATTCATAAGATGATGACCCAAATATTCCATGAAAGAGTAAATTGTGATAAACAACTGTTCAAAATTGTAAAAAAAAAGTGAGCCTGATCGGTTTTATGAAGGTTTTATTGTAGAAATTTCCAGAAGAGATTTGTTATTTTTGACACACTTGTTGCCAACTGTGAAGTTTGACATTTTTGACATCATATTAATTTACTGGTATTTTACAAAAGTTATGAAACTGATAAAATTATACCAATTTGCCCAGTTTTCAGGGTAAAAGGATCCTCCTGTTTACTGGACCTTTTGGTCATAACTCACTAAGTTTTTGTCCCACAGCAATAATACAAGAACATTTAGAGTTTGTGAACTTTTTCAAATAAGAACTTGTTTGTTTGACCAACTTAAAGTTATGACGTCAAAAAAGTAGCCTACCGTGCAAAAATAGATTCCTAAGGAAGTAAAAAGACCCTTGTTTTCAAATATATTTGTCTTACTTTGTGTCTTGCACAAAAATTTTTCTTATCAATAAAGTTTTTCAAAAGCAAAATAATCATGTCTTAGTGGCTACATTTTTTCTCTTATCTAGAATTAAATAAATTAGATCAGTCTCATTAACATGAACAAGCCGTGGGGTGAAGAAATGTAAGCAAAAGCAGAAGAACAAATGCAAAAAATATACAAGAATCAAGGGAGCACAAACTTTGGCAAAAGAACTCGATTGTGCAAATCCGAAAACTAAATAGATAGTGAGTTTTTTTTTTAATTAGTAAAATGAAAAGTATTTATTTTTAAGTTAAAAGCTTTAAATCAGGCTGTTTTGATCAAAGTTGTTCTATTTCAGACAACAAAGCCACCAAAGTAATCCAGATCAGCTCCTCTTCTTTTCTAAAATTCCCCTCACAGTATGTAGATTAGCAGCCCACTATAATCCATTGTGTCCTGTTAATCCTGCTCTGAGAGAGGTTTTCAGTGACTCCGCCCCCGCCGGTCCTTGGGGGCATCATGCTCAGCTCTCTCCCTCTCCGTGGGTCTCTCCTCCTGTCTGCTGAAGGTAAGGCTGCTCACCTTTTTAGCTCCTGCAACATCTAGACAGGTCAGAGACGAGGACCATTGTTGTTCAGGTTATTTATTCAGTTCAGTGGAAAGTAGTTGGAAAAAAACGAGATTAAAAAAAACAAACAAACAATCCTAAATTCATGAAAAAGTATTGCATTTCTTTTGAAATCCAGATGTTAGCGGATGATCATGTACTGAAGATCACAGCTCAAGGGACAAAGTTTTAAAAAAGGGATTTTTCATGCATTGGGCACCTACTAATGAGAAATAATGCTTCTGCACTTTGGAGCCCCCCATGGTTCAGAAGTAAAGCGGTCAACCTCTGATCAGAAAATCGCAGGTTCAGTTCCCGCTGAACGTAGTAAAGCCCTATATAAGTACATGTGTGCCATTTAACATTTCATTAAAAATGTCATTTATCTGGGCTGCAAAGCAGAGCTGGGTCCTTCCTGTGGGGAGTCTCCTTGTGCATGTATGGATGGATTTTACTCCAGTTTCCTCCCGCGGTTCACAAACATGCTTCATAGGTTGACTAACTGTCCCAAAGGTGTGTGTGAACTGTCCAAGAAGTACCCTTCCTTTGCCCTACAGTTGCTGGGATTGGCTCCAGCAACACGAATGACCCTGCAGCGGACACAGCAGGAATAGAAGCTGGATGGGAGTTATTTATCCTGAGAGGAAGAAAGATGTGTGTGAAGTTGGGAGTGACTGTCTGTGGTTTCTGTACATCGTTATGAGCCCACACTCTCGTGGTGTTTTTCTTCCCTCTTCACAGGGTTGGTGCCGCTGCTGTGAGACACTGAAACCATGGCATCTGTAAGTTTTATTCATTTTTAAAAATCCCCTAAAATACAGCCTTTGACATTAGTTTAGTGGATTCATGATAAACGTGTGGAAAAAGATCTTTGTTTTTCATGGATGTTTGGCCATCAGCACATGATACTGCTTAATACTGTGAATGTTGCTCTTGGACAGGCCTTTAATAAGCTGTGTGTGATTGGCTTCAGAGGTTCTTTATGTAAGCACGTGAGGTAGATTTATTTAGATGTTAGGTGCTGTACATCAGGTGGCTCTGATGTTCAAATTCTAATTGCATTTTTTGGGACTTTGCAGCCTCTTTGCAGCAAAAAGGAATAACAAAGAACTTTATCTTTTAGACTGGAACTTTCCGAATGGTCTCAGAGGAAGAGCAGGCCATGAGGTCAAAGCTGGAGCATTTGACGGTCAAAGATCACGGACCTGTGTTTGGGCCGTGCCATAAACTCCCCGGCCACACTGTTCAAAAGGTACAACAATGTATCACTGATTTCACTTTGAGACGGTGTTTAATTTTATCCGTCTCTTGTGGATTTTTAGGCAAAAGATGAGCTAAACGAGACAGAGGAGAGGCGAGCGTCGTCGCTGAAGGAGCTGAGAACCATGATGAAAGACAGGGCAGCAGAGGGGGACGAGCTCGCCAAACTGGTGCAGGAGCGTTTTGGCAACAAACCAGACTCTCTGCTGCTGCGCTTCCTTCGAGCTCGCAAGTTCAATGTTGTGAGAGCCCACGAACTCATGAAAGGTGTGTGGCAGACGCCATCAAAAACAACCACCCACCCGACCTGACGCTGTTATCGAAGGCCCTTTATTTCCATCCTTTTACAGAGAGAGAGAAGCTGAGCTCTTGGCCGCAGTTTTAACATCCATGGGCTTTGATTCGGTTTCTTCTGAAGTAGCTTCAGTAATTAAAAATGAAATCTCCTTTGTTTCCACGTTTTCATAAATCTCGTCCATCTCTGAGACAGTGAGGCATGTATTCCTTAATTGGGGGCTTAGAGATGCCTCTAAGTTTCACCCCACAAAGGCCTTCTTTGTGTCCAAATTGGACAGCAAGTTTGTTTAACTTGCGCATCCTCAGAATTGTGCTGGGAACTTCAGCAGGCCTGAGCTAACAGAGCTGCTGTGAGAGATGAGAGGCCATTAAAAAGCTGGGCAACATAACCAGACTACAGCAGGACACCATTTGAGCTCCTGGGGCTTTATGATGACTGTGTGCTGTCATGCACCTGGGCAGCTTTTTTTTTTTTTTAATTCATTCATGCTGTTTTTGTATGATATTGGTGTTTTTTTTTGCTAATTAAAAGTATCCTAAAGTGTAACCACCCAAAAATAAATAAACATTTCTGTTAAAGCTAGATTTAGACAAAAGAAAAACTAATGAAACTTCAGTGTGTTCACTTTTTCTTTTTGGGTCAAAAATGCAAATGAACTTATAACCATGAATATAATGTTTGTCTTTTTGTGTAAATTTAATTAACAATGTTGTGATTATATATTTTGGAGAGAAAAACAACTACCTAAACAAATTTTCAACTAATTTAGTTGAAAATGAAGAAAAACAGCTGCAACTTCAAGCTTTTTGTGCCTCAATTGTTACAAAGCATGCACACAAAAGTTGTGCATGTTTATCTTTTTTTGTTAACATTTTTTGATTGCTGGTGGATTCTATCACCCACATTTATGTGGACAAACCAGCAAATCCATGGGCTTTTTGCGCTTTCTTTGATGCTCTGTACACACACACACAAAAACAGCCAAAAGAGTTGTCAGGTATGAAATATACAAATAATCTGTGTTTTCTTGGGTTCTTTCAGGTTACGTGCGCTTCAGGAAGGACTACCCTGAACTGTTTGAGAACCTGACCCCTGAGGCGGTTTGCAGCACCATTGAGGCGGGATACCCTGTGGTTCTGCCCAGCAGAGATAAATATGGCCGTGTGGTCCTGCTCTTCAACATTGAAAACTGGGACTTGGAGGAGATAACCTTTGATGAGGTGGCTGTAAAAGAAATGTGAAGTCTTAAGACATTTTTTTTACTGTGTGCTGAAAACAGGTATGTGTGTGGCAGGTGTTGAGGGCATACTGTGTGATCCTGGAGAAGCTGCTGGAAAATGAAGAAACTCAGATCAATGGCTTTGTGCTTATTGAAAATTTCAAAGGCTTTACCATGCAGCATGCTTCCGGAATAAAGACAACGGAGCTCAAGAAGATGGTGGACATGCTGCAGGTGGAGACAGATTGAAGAAGAGAGTTTGACTTGTGTTGCTGCATCAGAACTCAAGTTTTTATCTTTCGTTATTGGTTTGTTGGCAGGATTCTTTTCCTGCACGCTTCAAGGCAGTACACGTCATTCACCAACCCTGGTACTTCACCACTACGTACAATGTAGTCAAACCTTTCATGAAGGCCAAGCTGCTGGAGAGGGTACAAACCAGAAACGCCGACAGACTTCCAGTCCAAAATCACATTCATTTTCTTTTCTTGGATGTAAACAAAGTGCACTTCTGACTTCTTGTTTCTAACTTTCAACAGGTGTATGTTCACGGTGAGGAGCTTGAAAGATACTTAAAGGAGTTTGATGCCAACATCCTGCCCTCAGATTTCGAAGGGAAAGCCCCAGTGGCTGACTACCAAGGCATCGCCTCCAAGGTTTTTGGCTCTGAAGACACAGCACTCTGAAAAAAAGACCGCTTTTTTGAGACATTTAGACATATAAAAATATATGGGCAAGTTAGATAGATCTTTTTTGTCATGGCAGTTTGGAACAGAAGTTCTTGATGCACAACTGAGATGCATAGTTTTAATGATATCAGTTTGAAAAAAGAGAAAGAACGTAGAAAATGAAAACCACACTGACTAGTTTGATGGTGTTTTTTGCCTTAAAAATTAGCCTTACATTTCAAACATTGCACCTGGATCAGTCAAAAAAGTTAGGACAGAACCTGCTGTGTGATAGGTTCTGATTTAAGGTGGATTTTAAAATGTTGAATGGAGGAAAGACTGATATGTGGATGAACCCGAATCAGGAGAGAGTACTTCCTGTTGCTTTGCCTTGGAAACAGGTCTTAAAGATCTGCAAATGTATTTGGTGTATAACTTTCTTTGTATTAGATTGATGCAAAACATTTAATAAAATACTTTTTAAAGTACTTAATGTATCCAGTAAATTATGATGCTACTATTGCTTAATCAAAACTGAACATTGGAGGTAAACAAAGCAGACTTTATGCATAATCAACTTTTTTTTTTCTTTGGCTATGAAAAAAAGTTTAAAACAGCCCACGCCATGGTCAGTTCCCTCTCTTTTCTTAAACCACAGTATCTTTTTAAAATCATTTTTTTGTATTCTTATAATTCAAATATCAATATAAAATGTAAGAACATGATAAGGATTCTTATCATACTCTTACATTTCTAAAAACTTTAAAATATAGTGGAAATTCCCAACTATTGTTGGATAAACCCTGCAGCAACATTCAAGAACATTTTATGACTCACTATCTCAATGAAACCAGCAGTTTTACAATAAATCCATTTTACTTTTCCAAATGTATGTTTTGAATATTACTCTACTATGTACTAAAAGTGAGATGAGATTGAAAGAACAGACCTGGAATAGACAGCAGTGTACAAAAAAAAAAAAAGTTCTTTCTTTGACAGCCTGAAACCCTACAAAAAATACGCAGTTTTCAGATTACCACAAGAGGGCAGTAGATTCAAGTTACTTTTGTTGAAGTTCACTACCTTTCAAAATAAAAAATAAAAAATTAAAATGAAAAAAAGGGAAACAACTATTTTTGTTTTGAGAAAATAATTTATTTTATATTACAACTATATTTCCTTACATCATTAGTTCACACACATCAATGGTTTTCTTTCACAAAAACACCCAACGTCCAGTATGCGAGTGTTGTATGTTCTTTGATGGTGCATTAGCCTTTTCAAGTTCGTAAACCAAAATTAAAGCTGTATAACACGCTGTGGGCTACCATCTACTTGCTTTATTTCTAATGAAAAAAAAAAATACTGTTTTTGAATTTCTTATTCCAAACCTATCCAACATGAAGCAGAGCAGTTGTTTGCAGTTTTATATTTTGGTTATTTACAGCATATTGACTTGAGATGTGACTTTATAATTTCCAAACAACTGAATGTGAGCCCACAAACTTGATGCCAGTAGCAGTTAGGATAAATACGCAGGAGAGCATTCTTAAATCAAAACAACAAAATATTTTAAATATCACAGTTCATGAAAAGTTTTAAAATTTAACTGGCAAACTTTGGTCTAACATATCTTGAAACCAAATATTTTTAAAAATTTTTAAACAAACATTAATAAAAATCCCTCCTGACTAATTATTGCCCAGGTTTTTTTTCCCGTGATGTGGTCCCTGAAAAATACACCTTTTTTAAAAATGATCTGCTTCACGAACAGGTTATTGTTTTTTATTTTTATTTTTTAAAATATATATATATAACTTTTTTTTTTTTTTTTGACCAGAGGTAATGATATGACACAGAACGCCTCAACACTCATCCTCTGCTGCATTTGCACAAGCAAACAACACAAAAAAGCGATAATACAAAAATAATTATATATTATTAGAAAAAAAATACATCCAAATAATACATCCAATCCTGCATTTGTGTGCAAAGTTGGAGAGGCATAAAATCCTAAAAAGAATACAAACGGCTGTTACTGCAAAACCTTGGTTAGTGCTGGTGTCACTGATCTGATTCTTGAGTCCCCAACCACACCTCATTTCTTCCCAACCAGAGCTGTGGACCGTTTCTGAAAAACGTTTGCCCAAACGCCAGGCAGTTGTGTTTTGGTTTCCCTGACAACAGATGGCAACAGTGCCATTGGAGGCAAAGAAAGAGGGCAGCAGCAACCCTCTCGTCGTGTGTTAGGGAGGGGATCGGTCTGATCACTGATCCACGTTAAACAAATGAGGGTTTCCACTCAAGCATGCATACGCTCAGTCACAGAAGGCTGTCGATTTCCAGCCGTTTCATTGAAAATGATTCTAGGGAGGTTCATGACTTCGTTTGAAGAGAACAAAACTAAGAGACAGTGCGAGTCAGATTCGTGTTCTGAATCGGCAGAAACCCTGAGTTGGAAAAAAGAAAGGTTGGATCAGTGAAATCCCTTTTTCACATTAGTCTTACCAGCATTAGTGGGAGTAATACCTGGAGCCAATAGTATTTGCAAGGAAACACTAAAGGTTTATAAATAATTATGTTGCTTTTTGATATTTTGTAAATGATTTGTTTTACATTTGATTTAAAAAATGCAAATAGATCCAAATATATACTTTTGCGAAAAAACAAACAATTATAGAAAGCCTTTTCTAGAGACTCAAACAACATTTTTAACTGTTTTGTTTTTGTCAGGTTGCACAACTGCCTTAAATATGTTCATGCAAATACTATCACCCAGGTATTACCACACAATTCTTGGCCTTTGCAGCCTAACAAAAGGCACTGTTCTCAGTCATTTCATTTAGCGTTTCAAACGAGCTGTTCGACTGGTCACAGTGTTCAATAACAGATCACACGTTCCTTGGCTGGACTAGTGACAATTTATGTATTTAGGTCCCAGAGTTACAGTATGATTTCAACAAAACAGTGATAATCTTTCATTGCAGTTTATAGGTTTATGTTGCATTGATGCACCCCCCCCAAAAAAAAAAAAAAACAACTAACATGGAGAAGCTTGAAGTTTGATTGTCAAACTAAAATTCTCTCTTTTTTTGTCCTAATAGCAGAACGATCACTGGAAATAAAACAAAAACTCACAAGAGATAAACATTTGGTTCAGTTTGGTATCCTCAACCCTCCTACACATCAAACCTCACAGCTTGGATGATAACTAAACTGCAGAATTTTCCCTTTTCATAGCAGCACATGGGTAAATCAGAACACTGCGTTCTCTACTTTAAAAAAAATAATTGCAGGATCCCCCTGGTGGCTGTTTCAATGTATACACCGCCAAACAAGCAGGGCTGAATGACAGGTCTGTGCTGTAAAAGGATGGTATCAGAGTCTTAGCTGAACCTGCAGCTGATCAAAGGCAGAAATAGGTAAGAGGGCTTAAAGACACTTAACAGACAACAAGGGGAACATTTGAGTCATCTAACATTTTGTCATCTTTTTTTTACCCCCTCGCTGCGCTAAAAATCAGCAGATTTCATAGATCTAAGAACTTAAGAGACTGTGGCATACAATAGTGTAAAGTGCACTGAATAATGTGGGAGGATGAGCTGGTGGGAATGTGCTTGGATCCCCTGCTCATGTTTGCAGAGCACTGAACACGTTCAAGTGCTAAACAGAGGAGCAGAACCCTGCTGCATGTGAAATACTTGATTTTTTTCTTCTATTATTCTTCATTTTTAACCAACAAAACAGATGTCAAAAAGGTCAAAGGACCGTGGTGGGTTGTGACCTCTTGGATGACACAAGCATACTCGAAGCAGTGTAACACACATACATACTACAAATATGCTGCTTTTGTTAAAACAGCAGACTAGACTGTGTGGCCTTGGAGGTGTTCATGTAAGTACAGAGAGAAGGCCTCTCAGCTCCTCAGAACAGGAGACTATGTGTGCTAGATTTTCTGCCATCTCCAAATGATCTCGTCTGATTTGGTCGGTGTCTCCGTTAGCTGATCGTCACTGCTGCATAAACGCAGAGTGACGGACTCTTTGTACTGGAGAGGACCATGAAGGCAGTTGATTCTTTTAGTCTGTTTGCACACTGTAAGGTGGCTGTGATTTCCACAGGCGGTAAAAAGGCTTGTGACTGGAAAGTGTGGGTCTATAACGGTGACTAGCACCAGAGAGAAGACGGGAGAACAGAAAGTGGTTTAAAGTGTCTCCTCAGTGCAGTGTGCTGCTGGAGGGGGGGGGGAAGTAAATAAATAAATTAAAAAGGTAGTTCTACACCTTTGACTCAACACAGGAGTTCTCAGACAGGGGGCTGCTTTGGCACGGTGGTTTCCGTTTCTCCCACTGGCACAAGGCGTTGGCATAGCCCACAATCACTTTATCCATCCAGGTGAGGGGCTGAGGGAAGAGAACGTCGCCCTCGAAAAAGCCCAGGTGGCCGCCGTGTAGCGTCAAGGCAAAGATGACATTCTGCTTTTTTCCTGAAAGAAGAAAACAAATACAAAAATGGCACAAGTGATTAAAGACCTGAACTTCAGCTTCCTATTTAAAACAGTCAGGCAAACGTGAACTTGGTTAGAGTTTTGTCTTTATTTACCACAACAAAACCAAACGCTGAAATGTGGAGGCAATTATCATTTAAAAGATGCAAACTTTTGGTTGTCTTTATCATTTGGTTGCTACTACAATGCTTTAATTATGTGGTTACACCAATTTGTTATGGAAGAAGTTGACTTCTTTCTTCTAGGTGGAGCTCACTGAAACATCTTAACAACTGAACAACTTACAAAGTAAGACATTTGGAAGTTTATGGAGAATTAGACATGATATAAAAATGGTTCCCACAAATTAATAATTTGTTCTGAAATTAGCATGTTGTGGACATATTTTAGAATTGAATGGCCACAAAATGAGCATTTTATTAGCATTTTGTGGACAGAAAATAGCCCCTTTTTTTTTTTTACATTTTTCAAGCTCTTAGATATATAGTGGAGCAAGAAAGTATTTAGTCAGCCACCAATTCTGCAATTTTCATTATTGGTATATCTGAACTTTGAGAGACAAAATGAGAAAAAAAATCCAGAAAATTATATTGTCTGATCATAAATTATTTATTTGTAAATTATGGTGGAAAATAAGTATTTGGTCATCTACAAGCAAGCAAACTATTTGGCTCTCACAGACCTGTAACTTCTTCTGTAAGAGGATCCTCTGTCCTTCAGTCATTACCTGTATAAATGGCACCTGTTTGAAATCGTTATCTATTTAAAAAAAAAAAAAACACCTGTCTACAACCTCAAACAGTTGCATTCCAAACTCTGCTATGTGCAAGACCAAAGAGCTGTCTAAGGACACCAGAAGCAAAATTGTTGACCTGCACTAGGTTGGGAAGACTGAATCTGCAATAGGTAAGCAGTTTGGTGTGAAGAAATCAACTGTGGGAGCAATTATTATGAAATGGCTACCATCAATAACACATTACGCTGCGAGAGACTCAAACCATGCAGTGCCAGACGTGTCCCCCTGCTAAAGCCAGTACATGTGGAGGCCTATCTAAAGTTTGGTAGAAAGCATTTAAATGTTCCAGAAGAGGATTGGGAGATGTCCTATGGTCAGATGAAACCAAAATATAACTTTTTGGTAAGAATTCTATTCGTCGTGTTTGGAGGAGAAAGAATACTGAATTGCATCCAAAGAACAACATACAGACTGTTAAGTAGAAACATCATGGTTTGGGGCTGTTTTTCAGGAAAGGGACCAGGATAACTGATCCAAAGGAAAGGGAAGAATTAAATGGTGCCATGTATCGTCAGATTTTGAGTGAAAATCCCCTTCCATCAGCAAGGGCATTGAAGATGGCGGGATCTTTTAGCATGACAACAATCCAAACACACTGCCCAGGTAACAAAGGAGTGGCTTCGTACAAAGCATTTCAAGGTCCAGATCTCAACCCCATAGAAAAACTTTGGAGTTAAAAGTCTGTTGCCCAGCGACAGCCCGAAAACATCACTGCTCTAGAGGAGATCTGCATGGAGGAATGGGCCAAAATACCAGCAACAGTTTGTGAAAACCTTGTGAAGACTTACAGAAAACGGTTGACTGCTGTCATTGCCAACAAAGGGTATATAACAAAGTTTTGAGTGCAACTTTTGATATTGACCAAATACTTATTTTGCACCATAATTTGAAGATAAATTCTTAAAAAAAAAAAAAAAAAAAAATCAGAAAATGTGATTTTCTGATTTTTTTTTCTAATTTTGCTACCAATAGTTGAGATATAACAATGATGAAAATTACAGGCCTTTCTCATCTTTTTAAGTGGGAGAACTTGCAGAATCAGTGGCTGACTAAACTCTTTTTGCCCCATTGTATTAACAGCAGAAGGCCACTAAAAAAGCCCTCTTAAGCATCAACATTACGTCTTTGCTTGAACATTAAATATGTTTAAGGCTGTCCATGTTCTAGTCAATCACATAGGATGTTTTTGTTCTGAATTTGAAACATCTCTGAAATCCAAAGTAGGCCACCTTAACGCTGAAGGCTAACCGTTAATCCTTTCTGACAGCTGTCTGCAGAGTGCGGCAGCTGTGGACAGCCTCAGACGCAGGAAAAAAGTTGTCCCCGATTGCTTTATTCTTTCACTCTTATCTGGGTTAGTAGGGAACCCTGATACAGATGAATGGTGATTAAAGGCCCCCAGGGCAACTAAGTGCTCGGTCAGACCCTGAAGCAGACATAAGAGTGAGAGATGAGTGAGAGCTGGAATACAGGTCCTAAAATACAAGTAAGCACCCTTGAACCTATAGGGAACACGATTTTACCGCCTCTTTGAGCTGAAGCTACACCTTTATCTGCAGAAAAGATGCAGAACATAAAATATTATGAGCATTTCTTTTTTGTAACTCAAAGGAAACTCTAAAACTCATACGAAACACCTTTAATCCAGGATAATCCCAGCACCAACACAACAAGCATTACTCCGTTGAGTCCATATCTGGCCATTGTGGTGGGTGTGTGAGCATCACAGTAGAACACTTTGGACAAACGGGGCCAGCTAATCCCCTTTTCTGTGAGTGCAGCTCTTTAAAGAGCAACAGTAGGTCTTCTGTGTTGGAATAAGCAGCATGCACCTTTTCCTCAGGACTCCCCTACCCTCACACTCCTCCGTGTCACATTTTCCTGTTTCCAAAATAGATATGCAGTCAGTAACCCCACTGACTCACTTTAGTTGACATCAGTCATGAGTCCATTTTAGAGTAATGCTGCAATTATAATGTCTTCTTTGGCATTCAAAGGGATGAAAACAGTTTTGGAAAGTCAAGAAAAAGTCAGTCCGTTCAGGCAGAAAGCCTGAAAAACACAGACATTTAGAGTTGGAATGTCTCAGCTGCTCCAACTGATAACATTACTCATAGACTCATGCTCTGCTCCCCGCCCTTGTCCTGGTTAAAAGTGCACGGCAAACTCATCAGAGGCCCCTTTGAGACTTCAGAAACAGTTTCTCAGAGCCAGCTCTGGGCTCAGCTACAGGCTTGATGCAGACACACAGGATAAGCATGCCATGCTAACCCACAGCCGTTCAGCTTAGTGTCTGCAACAATCTGTCTGCATGTATAATTACACTCTGTAGAATCAAGTACAAAGTTAGAGAAGGCGTGTTTAGTAAATATTTGCACAAACTGTTATTTCCATTACTGGCATTTAAGAATTAAAAGTCCGGATTCATAGCTGTTAGGTATTTTTTTGTTTTGTTTTTTGTAGATCAAACAGCAGCTTTCCTTCTTATCATATAAGCCATGTATTGCGCAAAGTCCATAAGTCAAGTTCTCTGTTTTCATTTGTTGTTTATTTACTTTAAAACCAAGGCAACTTGTCTAGATAACTTAAGGGAGGATACAAACACAGAAGAACAAATGAAGGTGCAAAAATCTGAGCTGCCTCATTAACCTCTATGAAAGTCTGTAGTTTTCAGATTTTTTTTTTTGTTACAGCTTTTAAAAGCAAAAATGGAAATTTGTCATAAAAATGTGTGTGTGCCTCAAATATTAAAAGAAGTGTGTATAAAACATGTAAATGTGGAAAAGTGAGTTAAACTAAAGCCTTAGTCACATGCACCCAAATTTTAGGGTTGTTTGGCCTGTGAAGGGTAGCAGACAGGAGCGTCTTGCTGCCACCTCAAGGGATGTAATGAAAATGGAATGTACCATTGTCAAGCATGTGGTAAGTGTATGTTTAAATATTTGTGGGAGAAATGTACAGTAAATTACACACACTGATGACGTACAGGTGATGCTGTTGAACAGTGATCTCATGTCACACTCTAGTCGTTAGTAAGGTGCACATACTGGTTCCTTACTGACTACGCCCAAATGCCGGACACACGGGGTGTGCAGGTGATTTACAAGTGCCTGTAGGATGTCCACACAAACGACACTGATTGTCCTCATTTTTAGCAGTCAGGCTTGACGCAAGAAACACGCAATTATCTCTTGAAAAGCACTAATGCGCCCCTTGTGCAGGGGAGGTTGAAAAAATGACAAATCCTTTCGACATGCCTGTGTCTCGCCTAATTTACCCTTACGCATTGTTTAGGTGCTTCTAGAAAAAACAATGTTCACGAATCTTTTCTTTGGACTCACTATCTACGACTTTGATATTTTGAGCGGGGCACAGGTAGGCCCAGCATGACAGCCCCTATCCACTCATAAGGATAGTTGTGACTAAGGCTCAATATGGACACAGACTTGTGGACCGTTGGGCAATCCTGGAACATCAGAGTAATTTTATCATGCGGCCTCAGCTGGTAATCACCTGCTAGGGTTCGAGGGATGTTGAGAAGTGAATCATGAACTAGAGGATCATCTGCGGAGTTTACCAGAAGCAGCGGCACATTAATCTGCAGAAATATAGGATATCACATTAAAAAAGGTCTTTTTTTAATGTATAAGAAGAAATGTGAGATTGAGTGGTGAGCAAAACCAGTTCTTACATTGTGAATAAAATGTACACAACTCTCCTTCTCGTAGTACTCTTTGAGCGAGCTGTGGCCGTGGAATTTTCTGTCAAAAGGAAATTAAAATGGAGATTCAATAACATTTTTAAATGATCCTTATTGTGACTGATTTAAGGAAAATCTGTTAATTTAGATCAAAACAAATATGTTTATGCTTAAAACTGCGTCTCCACAAACCTCATGACGTTGTCATCGATCTGCATGAGGGACGTTGCCGTGTACAGTCGACTGACATCGGCGTCCAGCATCTTAAAGGAGCTTTCTCCAAACAGCTTGTGCCTATTGTAAACATAAAATGCTCTTTAAAATAAAAAAATTAAAACAACTGAGTTCAAAACTCCATCAGTTAATTCTGCAGACACAGATTCATTTACTTCTGTCTGAAAGCTCAAAGAAGGATAATAAAGTTGATAGTTTTGTTTAACTTTTTTAACCATCAGGATTACACTCAGCATCCAGGAAGCAGAAGAAACAGTTGGGCTTGGATTAAAAATCAACCATCAATATTGAATTAGTCTTTATTTTAAAAATGCTACTTTGATTTTCATTCTGAGTAATTCTTTGCATTTTTTCCCCAAATAAAAATTGCTTCCTGTTTTAATAGAAAAAAAAGTTCAATCTTTGTTCAGCTTCTATAATTTTTTAGTAAATAGTGTTTGTCATATCCAAACAATATTGGAAGAAATAAACCAACATTTATTAAAGTAGAATTGCAAATTGAATGGAATAATTAAAAATCAAGTTAAAATGACAGTTTTGGCACTTCATTTTCTGAAGTATGAGAGAGGCACCTGTGTGAGAGGATGATTTTCTTCATGTTGTCTGCCATGAGAAAGTTGTAGAAGCGTCTGAACTGATCCCATTGTAGGAATGTTTCCTGAGCCCTGAAAGGAACAACAGCAACACGCAGGATGTTAGTTTAGTGTTAGCGTGTCCACATTCCATACAGACTCAATGAACTGCCCCTCTGATCAACAGGACAAAGAAAAGCATGGGTGGAGAAGAGCCAAGGTGTCAGGCAACATCTCTTGGGCAAAAACAGCATTTCAAATTCAAACCATCACTGAATATCAACAAAGAATTACAGTGCAGTGTTTTGATGTTTCAGTCTGGCATTAAAACTCACTAAAGAGTGGTCTGAAACCTTAGATGTTTAGCAGGAATTCATAATTTCCTGGCTTTGGTCTAATCTCATAAATATGTGCACATAAAGTACCGGTGTTATAAAGAGACGGTGCATCAGATTCACCGATGAAAGGATAAGGACCAACCTGAGAGCGCTGTAGCCTTGACAGACACTCACGCAGCACAGCACGCGCTCCTGGTTTTTCCTGTTCTCCCCCAGGAACTTGCACACGATGTTTCCGCCCAGACTGAAGCCCACGACAATCAGCTGAGTGTGAGGATATGTCCGCTTGATGTAGCCCACCATGGATGCAAACTCCCACGTGCACCCTTGTAAAACAGACAACCGCACAATTACCCATCCACGCATACAGCACAGGAACCCGCTTGATTCTCAACACGCCTTTGTCCTGCTCAGCAAATATGGCTGAAGGTTTTTTTTATTTCAAGTAAAAGACAAGACTGTATTACTTCCATTTATGTCATCTTTGGTGACTTTCATAAGTGTGTAGTGTACTTAGACATGCAGTGTACCAAGTTTTGAATAAGTATAAATTAAAGTCTTGGACAAAAATGAACAGAATGAAACGAAACTGTTGAAATTTTAGTGTGAGGAGACCAAATTCAATCCTTTTTTGCATCGTCTTCCACAAGTGAGAACAATCATTGACCTCACCGTAAGTGAAAATCCGTGGAGAGGTGAGCTCGATGGTGGGCAGAGCACCCAGGTGATTGAGCACAGCGCAGCGGTATCCCTCCTTCTGTGCGTAGTCCACAAAGGTCCGGATGTAGTGCTTCTCGCTGTGATTCCCAATACCAGGACATATCACCATGGTGATTTCATCTGATGAGACAGTTAGAAGGATCGGGGAGATTTCTGCCAGTGAGAAATATGTAAACAAACTCTAGGGCAGAGATAGCAAACGACTGTTAGGAATAAGCAAATCCAAACACGGCAGCCGATCCAGAAGGATCAGGCTGTATAGACGGTCAAATAAAATTTAACTGAGCAGAATGGAAATAGCAGCCGCTTATTTTCAAGAAGCAGATATCACTGGAGGCTTACACTTTCTGAGAGGATTAAGGGATCTAAGTTAAAAGAAACCCTAACAAAAATGCTAATATTGGTTTAATACATCTTAATTAGCTTGACTCTGACAGCAGGGCACTCAAACAGCTTTGCCTTTACAATTTTAGAATAGGGAATGACACTGTTTACTATTGTTAATGTCACAATATATAATGGGTTACTGCTGCAGCAGTGCTTGGTAGATTTGTTCAGAATCATTGCACTTTTCTCCCGAAAGTGTAAAATGTTTATTTTGCAATTTTTGGGGGGGGTTCCTGCGACTTATACTCTGGAAAATACGATAATATAGATCAAAAGTATTCTATGGAGATACTGTTTTTATAGCCTTTGCAGTTCAAAGTAAGCACCCAGCATGAATTTTTTTGAACAATAAATGTGTTTTTTGTGAACAGGATAGCATTGTTTCAAGACATAAAAGGCATTCAAGTCATTAGTCAGGGTTCCTTTTAAAATAGAAGGGTCTGGGTTAAACTGAGAATATCCGGGAAAATAAACAGTCTTTATGAGCTTTGTACCTTTTTGTGTCAGATTTAAACCTGAGAGAAAACCCAAAAGACAAAGGTAAAGAGAAGAGACTCTTTAAGCACTGCTGGGTCACAGTGTTTTGCCGTCCCAAAGGTTTTATCTTATTATTATTTTATTTTTGTTTTTTTTACATTAGGCTCCCGTAAGACGAGCTCCCCCCAGAGAAGTCAACATGAACAGCTCCCTCTATCTATTCCTAAATTGAACTGAATCACGCACATTTCTATCAGGAACAACAAAAAACACAGAAACCTCAGGAAGATCCGAACTTCAAGGCTCTTCATCCGGGACGGACAAACACTCAATAGGTGTCGCATCAAAAGACTAGACAAAAGTAGCAGCAGTAGATTACAGTTTAAGAAAACAGAATAGCAATATGAGACTGAGAAGAATTTAAGATTGCAATGATTGAAAAGGCAAGAACTGAAGTTAGCCATAGTGTCTTATGGCTAAAGTCCAGAGGCAAGAAAAAGAATGAAGAGTGTACTGAACTTATGGAGAATACACATTTCAAAACCACAACGTCAGTGTGGAAATAACATAAACGTTGGAATGTGAGAAAACATGTCTACACTCGAAGAACAAAAACAGGGGAAGAAGGGTAATAACTTTAGAATTATTCAAACTAATTTTCAGCAAAGATTTTTTGTTTCAAACTCCTCTTCAGCATCAAGTCTGAACAAGCGAGACTCACAACTTTGATTGGAATAGTTGCTACTCTTGCTTCTGCCAATAGAGACCGAACTATTTACTGCTTTTAAGTGTTTTGTTTACTGTATTTCCACCTGGGCTGTGGGCCTTTATGACATGAAATGATATTATCTTCCTTTTGCTCTAAGCAAATTGGCAGACAACATCAGAGGAGCGATACTTTTATCTTGCCATCTTATTGCCAATTTAAAAAAAAAAAAGTTAAGAAAGGCTTATAATGTGAAATGCATCACCTCCTGTCCGATGCTCCCCCAGAGGCTCAAAAAGGTCAAAGGTTGCTGTGGCCCCGTCCTGCATGGGTAGATACTTCCTGATCCCACTGGGATGCGGCGCGCTTACCCGGCCAAGTTTACCGTACAGCGCTGTTTGGAGGTGCCCACTTTTACCCCACAGTAAGGGAGGAATGTACCTGGGAAACACAAAGCTGGTCTGTTACCCACGCAACTAACTTTTACAATAGACCAAAAGATGATCGGAGTGGGACTTTACCAATGTGTTCATAAAAAAAAAAAAAAGGACAAATTCTTTACATCTATTGACATCTCTCTAAAGGTTTACTGTAGGAGTGGCGACTTTGTTACGTAATGTTTCTTTCTATATGTTGCACCAATTGAAAAAGAAAATCACCTACTACCCCTGCACAACAGCTCTTATCTGACTACATTACCTAAGATAAGATAAAAATCCTGCAGACTGCTTCAATTAATGTTTCAGATTCTTTAAGAATCCTAAAGTATCTGCACTATTATAAAACTATTTGGAAAAAAGCAACATTGTTGATAAAAGCAAACCTTCTTTAAAATAACATGTGAAACACATAAAGGAGTATTTTTAAGAAGCTCTGCCTGATCTGCTTTAGACAGGGAGACGTTTATTTTGAGGAACGTGAAGCGACGGGAGAAGTCAAGGGTTCTGTAACACCCCCTGTTACCCTTGCACTTCCTCACCTCACACCGTGGCACAAACAATAGCTGCATGCAGAAATTACACGGTTGCATAAGAGACGTGCCAAAGAGCTGACCACTCCCACTTGCACTAACGTAATTACTGCCAGCATCCACTGCACGTGGTTAAAGATTAACACTTTCTAGAAGTCACTGAGCCGGAGAAGAGGAAGCGCGCATCAGTGTTGTCATGTGAATGCAGACGAGTCTACTGACAGATTTGTGAGTGCATCAATGACGGGAAGAGAGTTTATCAGCACTCAGGTTCTCCAGCTAATTGGATTAAATACACAGAGTTAATAAAATACAGAAAACATGTGTTTTACTAAAGATGAATATTTGCTCCTGTCTCTGTGAAAAGAACACTGGGAGAACAGGCTGGGACAAACTTGTTTTGATGACTGTGCCTTCTAGAAGTGCAAATGTCACTTTTCATTTACTGTGTGTGCTTTTGTGTCCTTCACAACTATTGGGTAACAAAAAAACAACGTGTCACTAAGGTTTCAGAGGGTAGAGATCCAACTTCCCTATCAAAATACGGAGCTGACATTTCTCGTCACCTCTAATATCTGATCGAAATGACACAAATTGTCTTTGAACAAATAGCTTAGAAATAAGTGAACTTGTGTTATATAGGCTCCTAAAATGCTTTCATTTCTTCTTATTGTTTAGTGTTGCTGTTGTTTGCATAATTCTGCATAGTTTTGACTCTTATTTGTTGGTTTATTTGAAACAAAGGCTGATTGAGAATAATGACGCAACACTATTTTGGAAGCTGAGATGTTCATTCACCACCAACTGTGACTTTAATGCGTTGTCAATTGTTACAGCTGTTTAATAAAGAAAGGCAAACTTTTTTTTTTTACTTATTTGTAAGAATGATTGAGAGAAACAGCCTTCTCCTCACGTTCTTGTATGTACAAGTTCCAAAAATGCTGCTGACTCTGTTAACCTTACAACAACCTCTTTATCCGTTCCACTGAGAAATTGATCTGTTATGCAACAAAGCAGGGTGGTGCTGGGAGATAGTACGAAGACTTTGCAGCATTAACAATGCAGACAGGTTGGAGGATTTTATTAGTGTGGTTCACATGAGGGCAAATGTGTTTTTCTGAAAAAGGAATCAATAATATTATGAACAATCCTACTAGTAACACCTTTTTAGGAAAGAGTGGTATGTTTCAACAACATTTATGTTGAATCTGCTTTACAGGTGGGAAAACTAATTTGATTATAAAAATGAACTACCTTTATTATTCATGCAGATCAGGGGAACACTTGAATAAATCCAAAAATATGAGATAGACCTAGCTGCAGACAAGATGGTGCCTGACATCATCAGCTGTAAGTGGAAATTATGCAATTTACGCTAACACTAATCCCAAACCTAATCCAAAAGTGTTCAGAATTGTAGAAAAAGACTTCTCAAAGGTGAAAATGTGAAAAATTGTAACTGTTAGGGCACCAGTTAAAATATACATTTTTTTCAAACAATATGGGGGGACTCACAGTTAAAGACATTCATGTTTGTGGTCAGACGTGACGAGGTTTTGCCCATACAAAAACAGAATAGGACATATAGAGAAACGTGGTGTTTTGCAGCCCCGGATGGTCCAGAAACTGTGCCGTAACCATGGCAACGCTTTAAATAACTGGCACAGAGCCCGAACAAAACTTACTCTTTGGTCAGTTGGGGGCAGGACTTGAGAAGGAAGCGATTGAGGGTCGTGTCCTGGTAGGTGAGGTCTGGCGGCGCGGTCGGGCTCTTGAGGTTCAAACAGCGGACGAGGATGTAGAGGACTGTGGCCACCGCCGCCAGCTTCATCCCATCAAACATTGCCGGCATCTCCGGAGAGATGGTGTGCACATCTGACTCGTGGACGCTCATGATTATGCTGTGATCAAAACAAAACTGTCAGAAAAACAGATTTAGTTTAACAGCATTACAAAAAGAGGGAACATCTGATCATACTGAGCTGTATATTACTGCTAATGCCCTCCAACAACAGACCTGTTGGAATGCAAAGTGAGAGCATCCAAGTCAGATAAGGCCCAGTGAGTTATTTATGGCACTTAGCCTAATTATATTAAACACAGCTAATAGAAAGCCTTACTACAAAAAGATAGTGGTGCTAAGGTTACTTTAAATAAATAACTGCAGTCTAAACATGGTGATCTCATACGCAAATCTCACAAAAAATATTATTAGAAAAAAGGGAAGGGAAAAAATATATAAAAAACAAAAAGGGAATTAAGCGATCAGAGAAACCTCATTTCACATGAATAAATGACAGCATGTGAACAAGTGGAAGCATGAAACTTCCAGCACATGTCGCAATAGTTGGACAGGAATACATGATGCAACAGGAATAAAATGCAAAGATAGAGATAAACAGGACTTTTGCCTACCTTTGATGCTCAAAGGCAGTCTGTCAAATGTCACGAGGAAAAAAGTCACAGTTCTGTGGTCAACCTTATGAATCTGAAAGAGAAGAGTTGACCAAAAATTTGTTAAACACCAAAACAAAAGCATAAAAATTATATGTTTGACCACTTTCTCATTGAGATTCTTGAAATGGCTGAACAGAGGATCATTTTATTGTCATTCTAAAACAACACAAATACCCTGAGAGGATTTTCAAAGTAAAAGTTTAAGTTTTATTGATTTAATGGCGCCTTAAATGACCTCAGTCAAACGAGGTGCCGTACATAAAAAAAACAAAAAAACAATTAAAACCATAGCTAAAATGTTAAATCAATTAACGACAAAAAAGTTTAAATAAGTGACATAAAAACACCAGATAAATGCAAAGCCAAACAATATAACAGTACACAAGCAGAGGGTTTTAAAAGTTGCAAAAACTGCCATCGACAGAACCAAATACACTTCAAGACCCAGAATGGTTTAAAACACATACAAACAAATATATTTACAGACAACAAGAGACAAACAAGCTTTGTTGACACTTTCTCCACTCTTATTTTCTAAGGAGCCTTTTAATAATTTTTGGCCCCTAGAGGCCCATGTTGCACAACTCCTCGACACAAACACACCCTGGCTAAAAATAAAACGACTTCGTTAGCATAGATTAAATGAAATACATTTGTTTGAATTAATGGTGACTGGTTCAGAATCGTTTTAAAAGCTTCTTCTGTCTGTCTGTCACGACTCACAACACAGAGGCATGTGCAGCCACAAGGACACACAGACAGCCGTTGGCTCCCCTCCATCACCCACCTCTGTGCGGGACACAGCACACCAAACGCACTTACTACTCTGTTTTTAACGCAGTCACTTTGGACTATTCGTCGCCCCCGAACCGAAAACCGAGACGCCCTTTGATCGAGTCCGTCGTCCGCCCACACTACCACTTCCTGCAACCGCTGTCTGCCGCCGATGGCCTGAACCTCCGCTAGGACCCCCAAAACCATAGTCTTATCGTCTGCAGTGGCAAAGTTTAAAACGTCTTCATGGGACAGCAACTTGAGGGGTGCAGCATCATACAACCGTCCGTCGACATCAAACTACAACCAAAAACAGCATCTTCACTCACCTCAGCTGGAGGGGATTAGAAGGAGGAAAAAAAAGCCTCCTTGTTTTTTTCGAAGCCACTAGCTCTCTCTGATAACGTGTGACTTTTTTATTCCTGAACGTTTCACTAAACCATAACGACCAGCTGTTCTCTGCGAGGCGATAAAACAGAGCTGGAGGCACGAGCTGAAGTAGCATCCCCAGCTATGACAGCCCACTTCCTATAACAATCTGCTAATTTGCATCCGAGCGATCTGATTGGTCAAAACGGCCAATGACAAAAGAGGTGGCTGTCACCACGCCCCTCCAGCATGACTCATGGAGTCGGTTTACCTTCTCCTGTAAACACAATTCTTTCATTACCCACGCTCGTTTTGGTAAAAATGGACTGTCTTATGACACTGAAAAATCATGCGTGCTTCGTCCACGAGCGTGGACTGAACCATTTAAAAAAAAACGTTAATAAACAACAAACTGAAGCCTCCACGCACGAGTTGGAAACGTGAGCTTGCATAACTTTTTTTTTCTCTACGCTTTATTTTCATTACAAAGCGCAGACAGCAAACATTTTTTGTTGAAACACCACACTTTTAAACTCGTTTTTACTCATGTTTTATTGTTATTATTATCATTATTTTTGTCTAAAACAAAAGTCTCAATCATTTTGAAATCAATTTTGATGAAAGCCAGTGCTGCAAATGTACTGCTGTCTGTCTCCACTTGATGGCGACAGAGGGCAAAAAAATTCTCATGTCACTTACATTAAAGTAATTATTTACAAAAACTATATTTAAAAAAACATGTTTGTTATTATATATTTTATAATTATGTAATTATAGACTTTAAAATATTTAATAGATCTATATATATTTATATTTATTTATTCATATATTTAAATCATACTTATAGGCAGGAAAAACAGATTGATACCTGAAACTATTCATTTTTGGCAAAGAATAAGCATTTTGTAAAGACAATTTAGTATTTTGTCGACACAATTTTGTATTTTCAGTGAACAAACTCGTATTTTGTGGCCACAATTTTGCATTTTGTGCACACAAATTAGTCTTTTGTGCAGGCAAATAAGCATTTTTTGGGCACAAATTAGTAATAGGAATTGGTTATAGTAAAATACATATTTTTTCGAATTCGAAAAGTCGAGTAAAATACAAAATAGTGGCCACAAAATGCTAATTTGTGCGCACAAAATTAATTCTTGGTTACAAATTGTTAATTTGATGAATCGATTATTTCTTTTCTCCTCTGAACGTCATGTCAATAGCTCCGTAATTTTGTGCTTGGTTTTAAATTAGGAAGTATGTTTGAATGTCCTGTTCTACGGGATTTGCGTTTTCTTATGAAGAAAGCAGGACATGGCCAGGACGCAGATTGAATCCTGGCGTCTTTGGTGGGCGGTTACTCCGAAGGACCGCCCACGTCACGTGTTGCCTCTTCTGTCGGGATTTATAAAATAAGGATCCTGGCCACTACTGTGATTTCCGACGGTACGTTAAGGTAACATCTCTAGGGCTCCCGTCAAACTTGTTGAACAAAAAGTAAAAGAAAAAGGTGAGAAAAATCAAATATGAAAGACGTCGTTGGTGTCATTGCAGCGCATTTGGGAGCGATTATACTTTTGGTTTGCATCTCTTCCATCAGAGGTAAGTGTCCCTTTAAAACAAACACGGTTTTTCTTTTGCTGTTCATTGTCAGTTTCTCCACTCAGAAGTTAGTCATTTTTACGTTATGTTGAATTTAACTATTTTTAGTTGATGCTTTGCCTCTATACAACTATATGAAACCATGATTTGATTATTTTATCCCATGAACTGTTAATGTTCCTTCCATTTCCTGTTTGAGATACCAGTTTTCTAGAGGAACTTTCATTGGACTTTAGTTTCTATTACAAACTTTATGAAACAAGGTATGAATGGAAAAGAGTGTGGGTGGAGGATGTTAATAAATACAAAAGGAGTGTGCCAAAGTTGAAATACATGATACAGAAAATAGCCTTCAATGTTTCCTTGAAATTTGTTTATCAGGATAAAAAAAATAATAGGCTGCAGACACCGTTTTCTTCTGAAAGGATATCATTAGTACATATCCTGCCCTCATATTACAGTGCATTATTCTCAAGTGGTGCTTCAATGAAACTTTACTCTGTTATTAAAGGAGAAACTATTATTGGCAAGTTCTGATTTGCCCAGTAACAGAAGAAGTTGATTTTTAAACGTTTTTGTTTGGTGTGTATTTTTGATGCAGATGTGCTCTAGTGACACAAGGAAACACAATGAAAGCTGTCCGACACCAAGTGTGTTTTTAAACTGACTGATTACAATAGTTCGTTTTCGTACTGTATTGAGTAGATGTCCCTGGGATGGTGTTTTCGTTCCACATATGGGAAGTACAGATGGAGCTGATGAAAACAACATATGTGAAGCTGTGTGGTGCCAGCTGTCTCTAAGTTTAGATCAACCTGTACCTGTGCTGTCAACCTAGAGGTTAAAGGGTGCCACTCACCTGGCGTTTCATCAACCTCAGTGTACTTTTTGTGTTGATTACTACCCACCTGGCAGTAAAGTGTACTCCATGTTCTGAGTAACTTTGTCATCTCACAATTGTGTAACTTCCTCAGCCCTGGAAGAGAGGCATGCCTCTGTCCAACCTGGCTTATCCTGCAAGCTGTTAATCCGAAATTCATACCTGTTCTACTGTCTGCGATTGCAGCAATCAATCATGAAAAAAGAAGTTTATTTCTTTAATAAATGCAACCTTTAAAAAACCACATATTTGTAAATGAAATACACAATATATCAGATTTGTGTCATACCGTTGAAGAAAAGTAAGCCAAAACAGAGTGACACTTAGAATTCACCTTCAACAGTGTGAGTGACATCTTTTATGGAACCAGTCGGACAAAGTGACATACATTCAGAAATGTTTCCATCTTTCTGCTACACCACTGCTTCAGTCCAGTGAAATTAGTAGCCACTCAGCAATGCATGGCTCCTCTTGGCCGTGCATTTTAATTGTGTTAGACATTAAGCATTTTGCCATTTCGTTGGTTCCTTTTGTTTTTCAGACATCTCTGGAGGGAACATTTTAAATCATTGTCTTGATCCATGACCCAGTTTTGGTTTTAGCCTAACATTTGAGTCCAGCATCTCTTAGTGTCGAGAGGAACTCAGGTTTTACCCCATCGACTGGAAGTGTGGGGCTCGCGGCTGGATTTCTGTAACAGCGAGGACTATATTTTTTGTTCTTTGGCTTTGTGTCAGGAATTGCACCAGACAGGGAGTGTTCATTGAGCTCAAACTGTGGTGACATGTCTGGAGTCAACCAGCTAAGTGAACAAACACAACCAACAACGTGAGGACGAGGTGTTGTCATATTGAATGCACTAGGAGAAAGGAGATATTCCCAGTAAAAGTATTTCTCCGAGGTTTTTTGTGCGAAAAGACATGCAGCTATAGTAAATGTATTTAAAGCCCTCTGTCAAAACACTACATTTTACCAATATGGCATATTTATATGCAATATGAATCCTTTTGAATCCTACTTTCATTTTTATACAATACCTGATTTACTTTAGGTGTGTGAGAAAAATGTGATCTGAACATAATACTGTTGTACTGCATGTCTTATTAACAATAAAACAAGCAGTTTACTTGTACTTTACATTACTATTTAATTGTATTTTAGTAACAATAAAACACATTGTAACATACAAAGCAGCATCATATATCTTAAAAAATCAGGCCCTGAGAAGATTGAGCATTGGATGTTTTTCCTGCAGCTACAGAAAAATGTGCCTTAATGTAAAATCAATATCAATGACCAAAATGTGTGATCTGATCTGACTTTAGATGGCAGCATGTGAGCCCCACATGCTGCCATCGTTTTTGCATACTTTTCATCTTTTGTTTTTCATTCAATAATGTTTTAATCTGACCATTTGGTAAAACTGGATTTTTAAAAAAAAGTACAAAAAAAATGTGTACAAATTCCACACTTAAACTGTTACCTTTGAACTTTGGATTTGGAGTTGTGTGTTAGGAATGTGTTTTGTATACAACTGTTTTGCTGCAGTGTCTTGAAGCATCTTTGTACAAGCACATACATTATAAAAAAAAAGTTTGGTTGCAGGAAAATAAAGTTTGAGTTTGCTGAACTAAATCCGGGTTTAAGCTTCTCGACAAATGCATCTTTTTGGTGTGTCTTGATTGTTTTTGAGTTTTTGAAATTATCATCTCTATTAACCAGCATAGCTGCCAACATTTTAATCTTAATTAATTTATTTTTAATTGTTGGTAGAGGTTAGATGTGTATTATTTTTTATCATAAGTCTTTTTGTTTGATTTTCTCAGGTGACTTCTGTAAGGTGAATCACTGCTACAATGGAGCAACATGTGTGACCAGTGTTGGGGAAGAGCCTTTCATCTGTATCTGCTCCGATGGCTTTGCAGGAGACACCTGTAACCTCACAGAGACAGGTAAGGCATGCTCTAAAGGGAACTTACGGCTCTCTCTTATGTGTGAAAGACTAAGAGGGTTTCCCTTCCCCGTCCCTCAGGTCCATGCAGTCCTAACCCCTGCAAGAACGATGGGACATGTGAGGCCATTTCTTCGTCGAGAAGAGGAGATGTTTTCAGTGAATACATCTGCAGGTGTCCACCTGGCTTTGAGGGGGTGCACTGCCAGACCAGTAAGGAACTTCTTCCTGTCCTATCTCATTCCCAAATATATTTCACTGCTGTATTTTCCAGAGTATCAGTTGCACCAGAGTGCCAAAAAAAAAAAGCATAATAAAGAAGAAAAAAAAACATTTGTAAGTCGCTCTGTTGCTCCTCTGGGAAAACCATGCAAAGAAACATGATTTATATGAAAATTAAAAGCATTTTAGCCTCTTTAGCCTTAATAAAATGAGAGCATGTCAAATTGACAAAATGTAATCTAACACAAGAACAAAGAAAGAGCAAAGCAGAAAACATTTGCAAGTAATCAGAAACAAAATTATACTTCCATAAGAACAGGTTGTTCTGAAAGTGAGAACCCACCAGGATTTTTTTCCCATCCTGTCGCAGCATCAGCAGTGAAAGAGATGTGTCCCTTCAGCAGTTTCATAAAAGGACTTATTCAGTGGCCTCTGTGGTTATTTTGTTTGGCTAATCAGTAAGACCAAATCCAGTCCTCTTAATATGCAGATGTCCTCCTCACAGGCTCAACACTTCATCTATTTGTGCCCAAGTTTGACCCAATCACAGAAAGAATCTGACCAACATGTTTTCTTTAAAAGAAAGTTTTCAGTTGGGTCAAAATTATAGACTTGCTTTTTATTCGTTTTCGTGAAAATGTTTTCTTTCAAAAGACAATGTACTACTTCCACTTACAAATACAGCTTTGTCGCTCATAATTTTATCTTGTGCATTTGCTGCACTGGCAGTTTTTTGGTACCGGACCCTCCCTAAGGCCACAGTCTGACCACCAAGTGTAGTGTTGGAAAAGTCTGGCTGTCCACACCCAGACTTTTTCTAATTTAAACCCAGACAGACTTAAAAAATGAACTACAATGTATACATTTATAATTGAAACGGTCATGAACAGTTAAAAAATAATTGCTGGATTTTGTGCTGGAAAAAAAGCAATAAAGTTGCATTTTAGGCCAATAAACAATGGAAAAGCTATTAAAATGGCTCCTTGAAATATAATACACTATCAACACTTATAGGGGTTGTGCAGATAATATGAAACAACAATTTGAATGTTGATTTCAGAGGGTTTTTACAGTGTTTATAGTTGTACTAAGCCAGTGTTGTTGCAGACATACCGGCACCTGTTTCTAAGTTGTGACCAATCCTCTTAGCATTAAAGGGACCTGAGCCATGTGGCATTACGTCAACCTGTCATCTGCTTCAGCTCTTAGGTTTTCTAGGTTTGCATTTAGAAAATAGGGCATCCATGCTGTATTTGCAAGCAGATATTTTGTTATTTTATTATATTTTTGTACAGTAACAGTTACCATTTTTTTTAATGCGTTGAAAAAAAACGTGTTATTTAGTAAGCAGCTTAACACGCCTATACACAGAAAACACATGGAAAAGCCTTAGCCTTTACATAGAAAGACAAAAATATACAATGACTGAAGCTTTATAAATAGAATTATTTACATAGAAAACACGTGTCAAATGTGTAAATGCTTTTTTTGAGAGTTTTAAGAGAAAATATAAAACAAAAATGAACTCAGGTATGATTTGGATGAAAGAGGACATGTTAAAACTCAAACATGAGTTGTGTAATTTTCTTATGCCTGATATGCTTTCAAAAATAAGGTTTAATGTTGATCATTTCAGATTTCAGGTCTTTTTTTTTTTTTTTTTTAACTCTGATCATGCTAGTCTCTAAACACAGCACCTCTTCTCTCTGAAAGTGCCCCATCTCGTGGAGAAAAGAATAATTATTCCAGAGTGAGAGCTAAAAGGGTCCACTGTTCCACAAGTCTTTTTCCCCTCATGCTGCTTTTTATTCTGTATTCTTGTATCTTATTTTAGTGTTGCGTCACTATTCGTGCAATAACACAGCTTCAAACAACAGTTTGAGATCAAGAAAAAACACATTTAGGCCCTGTGTTGACAAATGTTTGGTTAAAAATTCCCAGTTACATGATTATGTTATTGTTTGCGCATTTTTTAACGTAAACTAGCTCAAAAAGGTAAAATAATTTCAATTTCAAAATATGGGAAGAGTTTAACCAAATATTTGTGTCTGACGTTTTGCATCGTGAACATCACAGAACTTCTTGTATTCCTTAGATTGCAGTGGTCTAGTACAAGCACACCTTAAATTAAGAAGTTTGAAGTCAATTGCTTCTAAAATACATGCTCTTACCTCTAGAAAATAGTTTTCTTTCTATCATAAAGCACTACAAATAATCATTTTCTGTGTTTGTTTGCTTAGATGTAAATGACTGTGTAAATCAGCCTTGTAAAAATGGAGGGACATGTCGGGATCTTGATGAAGACTACACCTGCCACTGCCCGTCTCCATATGTTGGAAAGCAGTGCCAGCTGCGTATGTTCCTCAGCTACCTCATTATCATTTTGCTTTATTTCAGTTTTTCACTGTTTTTTTTTTTAATCCTATAGGCTGCATTTCTCTGCTTGGGATGGAAGGAGGAGCAATTTCCGAGTCCCAGATTTATTCTTCCTCTGTGCACTATGGCGTCCTCGGCCTTCAGCGCTGGGGCCCGGAATTGGCTCGACTCAACAACCAAGGCATCGTCAATGCCTGGACGTCAGCTACACATGACAGGAACCCATGGATTGAGGTGAGAGAAAAGGAACATTTCAGTAACAGGACAATATTCAGTCGAGACACTGACTGACTATTTTTTACATTTTTTTGAAAGATTAACATGCAGAAGAAGATGCGCCTGACTGGCATCATCACTCAGGGAGCCAGCCGCATGGGTACAGCTGAGTACATCAAGAACTTCAAGGTGGCGAGCAGTCTGGATGGAATCAGTTACATCACCTACAAAATGGAAGGTCAACGACGGGATAAGGTTAGACGCTTCTCTGTTGCAGACATTCAGTTCCCTTTTTTAGCATTTGGAGTCATTCTTTTTTTAAGTTTGACGTTCTTTATTTGTGATTTGTGTGTACGGAGCAGGTTTTTGTAGGAAACTCTGACAACGACAGCACAAAGACCAACCTTCTTGACCCGCCTATTGTGGCCCAGTACATACGCATCATCCCTGTGGTGTGTCGCAGGGCCTGCACGCTGCGCATGGAGCTGGTGGGGTGCGAGATCCATGGTAAGCTTACGCGGAACGCCTGAACCAGTTTTAGTCCTGCAGATCATAACATTTATTGCAGAACTAGTTTTACATTTAAGAACATGTGTAGACATTTTACATCTTCTACAAGATTGTCCTTTTGTTGAGATCTTGCTAATGATCAAAATGGCATCAAAAATTGTTGATTTCTTGCATGATTCCTGCTCTGTACCTCCTATTCTTTCCTTTTTGTTCTGGGTGGGTTTTAAACTGATCATATTCTGGACACTTTTGGGACTCTCAATACATGTGCAGGGTTGATTCCTTTCTTCTGTGGGTATATTCACTTGTCTCTTCCTGTTTTGTCTGCTCTCTTTCCTTCTTTTCCTCCGTCCTGCTCTGTCTTGTTGCTCGGCATTCACAGCTTCTTCAAACACGGCAGGTTGCACAGATGCTCTGGGAATGAAGTCCCGTCTAATCTCAGATGAGCAGCTCTCAGCCTCCAGCTCGTTCCGGACCTGGGCCATCGACGCTTTCACCTGGCACCCTCAGTTTGCCAGACTTGATAAAATGGGAAAAACAAACGCTTGGTCTCCAGCCCACAACAATCGTTCAGAGTGGATCCAGGTACAACTTTCCTTCTTCTCCTGGTTAACTGCTATGTGAGCCAACTGATTCTGCAGAAGCTCACAGTGTTTTTCTCTCATTCAAATGTCAGGTTGATCTGGAAAGGACAAAACGCATCACAGGCATCATCACACAGGGTGCGAAGGATTTTGGAGTGGTGCAGTTTGTCTCTGAGTTTAAAGTTGCATATAGCAATGACGGAAAGTCGTGGACTGTGGTGAAGGAGGAGAACACTGACAATGAAAAGGTCAGACATGTGTGAAGAGGGGAATTAAGTCTTGTATGTTTGAATCTACGCACACACCGGCAATGTGCTGCGCGTTCAAGAAGATAAACTGCATTTTTGAACGCGGTTTTAGCATATGGTGTTTACACTGGACTACCCAGTACTGGTGCATCTACTCACAGTTAAAAGAGGCCTAGTGTGTAATGTCAAAGCGGTGCAAACTTCGTAAATCCTGCTTCAGGCTTTTTCTTTCTCAGCTCTATGCATATACTTGAAAGAATTGGTGTCGTGCCAGCCACAAACTGCAATTATTAATTTCTCCTTCGTGATCAATTTTCAAACAGTTGGTTTCAAGTGGTTTAACTTTTGACACGGGTTCATTGGCCGTGCGTTTTGAACGTGAAGCCTGAAAACTGCCTTAAAAACTTGCGTAGCTAAACACGCGTGTGAGAATTTTGCATGGAAGCCCGAAAAGTGCATATACGCGTTTTCATAGACTTTTCATCGGAAGTGGTCGCTCGAACACACGTTTCCGAGCCCGGTGTGAGCGTAGCATTTCAATGGCTTTGCAGTTCATTGCATTGAACGTTTATAAAATGACATTTCAATCACATTTGCAGATTTTCCAAGGGAACATCGACAACAACACCCATAAGAAGAATGTTTTTGAGCCCCCGTTTTATGCTCGCTATGTGAAAATTATTCCTTGGGAATGGCATGAACGTATCACTCTTCGCATGGAGCTGCTGGGATGCGATGACTAGAAACTCACCATTCACCCTCCGTGAATCCGAACCACATTGGATAATGGATTCTGAAAACAAGCATTATATTTGCACTCGATAGAGATCAAGTTTACCAATTAGCTTGGACTTTTAACACTCGTAGCACTTTCTAACTAGCTTACTAAGGTTTACACAAAATTGTCTGTGCAACATAATACTTGTATTTATGGTAATTTCCTTACGAAATGTAGATTTAGAGTTTAAGAATCAATCATTAAGAGAAACTAGCATAAATTATTTAGTAAGCTAGACAATTGATTGACCTGATGGATCAAGGATTCCATTGTGTTGTTAATTCAACTGCTGTTTTGTTACTTGAGCACAGTGGCAGAGAGACACAGGGCCTGTGCAATCACAAAGTACTGGGAAAACATGGGCACCACTGTGGTGCCATAAGAATTTCCTTAAAACATTCATTCATTCATTTTCCAATCCGCTTTTTCCCTTTCGGGGTCACGGGGTTGCCGGAGCCTAACCCGGCTACTCATGGGCGAAGGCAGGGGACACCCCTGGACTGGTCGCCAGTCTGTCGCAGGGGTCCTTAAAACATCTGAATTTTTAACAAGCTGCCACATTTTTCTGCTTCCTTCTCAAGTATAACTGTAATTTAATACATTTTATAACAAATGTGAATATGTAGAAAATGTGTTTTTAACTGTTTTTCATTTAATGTTTTTCATTCATCATTGTTGTTCTTGATCATTTATTAAAGATTATACAAAGTCTCTTTTGTGTTTACTAATTTATTTAGTTTAGATGAACAGACATGACTAAATTCTAGTTGTTTCTAACTTTACACTGTAATCCTTGAATTAATTTATGACAAATCTGCTCACATTTTAGTTTCATGAAGTTCAGCCCACTGTTGTTTTTCCACATAAAAATAATCCAAAGGGAACATTATTAGAACATGATACTATGAAATGGTCACGTCTTTGCAAAATGCAGTGTTTCCACACATTGGATTGTAATTATGATCATTTTTTGCTCCATCACGTGTTGTCTGCTGTGATGGTACTTGTTTGTTACGTTATGATAAAATTAACATAATGTTCCTTAATCCAAATGGTATTTTCCTAAATCAATTATAGATTTATCTAATTTTGAAACCATTTTTAATAACATAGGTTGGTTCAATTCTGCCTCAGACAGATGGAACTGGTTGGATCATAATAGAAACTGAGCTTACAGAACAAAATACAAGAGAAACCATAAACTTTAAGCAATTTTAAACCTTTGAGATTCTGTTATTTGCACTTTTCCAAAAATGTTTAGAATGGCAAATATTAGAAGCTGGGAATACATTTATTTTGTTCAGTCAGGATTTAATAGAAAGCAACAAAACTAATGTATTGCTTGGTTTGTATCTGTTATGCAACATTGGTGCATCTTTCATTTTAAGCACAAACTTTTTTTTTCTGTTGCTGACAGCAATTTCCTGTCATTTTTATCAAGAGTCCTCAAGTTGTCAAATTGTATAAGAGTTTTACAAATTGCAAATGTTATTAAAATATTTAAAAACAGCACTCGTCACTTTCTAGTCATTTTGAATCACTAGATATGGCTAGTCTGGCCGAAGTGTTTTTTTGAGGTATATATCCCCATTAGTACATATAACAAAATAGAAAAAAACTATTGATCCCACAAGAGGGAAATTACCGTTGTAATTTATACATTTTTTAATAGCTACCAACAAAAAAAAGTTAATTCCACTAAAAATACACTTAAATGTAATGACAGTTTTAACAACAACAGAGATACATGTGGATGGTCTGAGTTTATTAAACTGACTTTATTTAAATGGAAGCATATTTTGGATTTTTGGGGAGTATATCCAAAACCGTCCAACTGTTCATCTCCCAGATTATTTGCAAAAACAGGAGTTAAAACACTTTAACAATTTTCCCACAATTTTCCGCAATCAACTTTAATTTTTCCCCTAAAGAGAAATCCTATTGGATTAGAGTTAAAAACTTTAAAAGGTACAGAACATTTCAAAATACAAAAAAACACATTTGTTCTTTAAGGCATATGGAATCCTGGGAAAACGATACTCTGTGACATACATACATACATCAGGTAGTATGTTCATAAGCTCCACAACAAAATTCAAAACAGAATCCGCATCATTCTACTGAAACTCTGCTTCAAAGAGTATTCGCTCAATTCTTAACCTGACATCTGTCTTTTTCTGAGGGGTCAACCTTTTAAAGATTTTGACAAGGTTCATGAAGTAAAATTCATCACAGTCTTGAGGCTTTTCCATCTGGGTGTGAAACATCTGATGACCTTCGGAGACATTTAGTGATCCCTGTCTGCTTATCCCTGGAGTAGTGTCCATGCTTGATTGTGAGACAACAGGATTCAGGATATGTCTGCTGCTTCCTTCATGGCTGTCCTCTAAATCACATGTGTCGTCGCTGTCGGTATCATCTGTGATCTGGGAAAGAAGAGAAGAGAATTAATGATGTTATAAACACAATGCATGAAATACATAATACAATCTTCCGCTGAAGCAACTTCTTTTAGCCTATGAGCTCCCAAGAGCCCTCCGATCGTCAGGTCCAAGACTTCTGAAAGTGACTAGAGTTCATACAGGCATCAGAAATGTTTCTGGATCCTTCCCCAGCATGGTGCCTCAATACAATCCTGCCTCTGAGATCTACAGGCAATTCCTTTTCTTTCATGCTTGGTTTGTGCTTTGTCATGCACTGTCAACCCTGGAACCTCATGTAGACAGGATCGTACCTTTCCAAATCATCTCCAATCTACTGGATTTACCACAGGTTGGCGTGAATGAAGCAGCTGAAACATCTCAAGGTTCATCAGTGGAAACAGAATAAACCTTCAGCTCACTTTGGAAGCGTCACAGCAAAGGTCATGAATACTTCTGTACATAACATATTTCAGGTTTTTCATTTTTAATAAATTTGCTACAATTTCAAAAGAACTTTTTCAGAATCGTCATTATGGGGGTTTTTTCAAATAATTTTTCATGGAGGAAACTGATTTAATTCTCTTTGAAATAAGGCTGTGACAATAAAATGTGGAAGAAGTGAGGCGCTGTGAATACTTTATGGATGCACCGTATTAGCTCATTTGTGTTACTACATTTGTGCTTTTAAACTAGTGTCTTCTTACTCTTGCCTGGGATGTCAGTTTTTGGGCCGGGGGGGTGGGGGTGGGTGGGGGGGTGTCCTGACCCTGCTCGCCCCATGGTTACCTTGCTCTGGTCCCTCCTGGCTGGAAGGAGGCTTGGGGTTGCAGGGCTCAGGGTCAGGAATGCGACGCCCAGGTGACAGGAGGACAGGGTTGCCAGTGTCTTCAGGGTTCTCCCTTTATAGTTTCATTCTTGTATGTGGAGAGTCTTATTGTTTTTATTGTGCTGTTTGTTTTAATATGTACAGGACTTTGACTATATTCTTGCAGGAAAAGTGATTTATAAATAAATACATTTGAATTTAATTTTTTCAAATTAGAGTTTTCATAACCAAATAAAAAAGTTTAATTCACATTGAATTAGATATTGAATTAAATGTTGAACTTGTTTTTGTAATTTAAAAAGATTCAGTTTTGTCAGTTGTATAAAGCCCTTTTTACACAACATCTTTTTAATTAGAGATTTAGAATAAAATGTGTTTTGGCCATAACAACTTTTGAATTTCGATTGTTTTTCTCTGTCACAACGTTAAAGTAGATTGATGACTAGAAACGGTTGCTATTTAAGAAAAGCTACTGGATATAACAAGTTTGTTCTTGCATGGTCTCACAGGGAGATCATCCTATGGTGTTTTTGAATCAATACTCAAATACAAACAAACTGGTATGCCATAACATGGTCAGAGTCTTACCACAAGAGGCTGTAGCTTGAATTGACTTGGATTTTTATTCTTCTGTGCCTCCAGGCATAAAGGAACATGATTGGCAAAATCTCGTCTCCTTAATAAAGTGGCCTTGCAGTACAAACAGTGGTAATGAGGTTTTCTCCTGCACTCAAATGCACATTTGTAAAAGGTGTAACCTAAAAAATAAAAAAGAATTAGTTATGAAAATGCAATTAATAATTTCACCTTTATAGATCCTCTCCATGAACAACCACCTTAACGTGGTGGAGCAGTTTGAGAGCTTGAGTGATCCTAGCAGCTGAGATGTCTGTGGCATCTGAAACCCCGGTCATGGAACATCACCTCTCTGGGAGGAAAGGAGCCTGAGCTGTGTGGCAGGTTGAGGAGTAATGGCCAGTTATAGTTGGGCTCACGTCTACGCACAGTCTGGGCTCTGAAACTCAGTTCCTTGAGAGGGGTTGGACTCTACCATTCTGGAGTTGCACATGGTGAGAGGTGGCAGGCCGGTGATGGCTTACTCGTGAGTAACAAAGTGTTGGAGTTCACCCAAGTGGTCGAGAAGGTCGTGTTCCTTCGTCTTCGGGTGGGGGACAGGTCTCTGACTGTGGTTTTGGCTTACAGGCCAAACAGCAGTTAAGAGAACCCAGCTTTCTGGGTGTCTCCTGGTGGGGTACCTGGGAGACTTCAATGCCGACGTGGGCAATGACAGCGGCATCTGAAGGGACGTGATTGTTAGGAATGGCCTCAGTGATGTGAACCAGGGCGGTGTTTTGTTACTGGACCTCTGTGATGACGTTTGATTTTTGAAGTCTGAGTTTCTTTTTCACGTCGCTTCATTCTAATTAACTTTAAGTTGAAATGATGGACGAACATAATTATTCAATCACTGAAGACCTATAGTACCTATCTTTTCCCGTTTATTCCTTTGTTTAATTTTTTAACATTTAATTTTATTTCAGGAAAGTACTTTTTTTATTTTTTATGGAAACTGGAAAAGGCCGGAAGGCCAAACTGGAAAAGGCCAGTAGGCTACTATGGAACATTGTTGATAGGACGATGATATTTCTCCATCATTTCAACGCAAGTTATTTGGAATGAAGTGAAACTGGATATCATCATACAGTGATGTCCCATAGTACCTACCTTTTCCAGTTTCTTTTTGTGTTCCGGTTTTTCCACATTTCATGTTGCTTTCTGTAGTTTTCCAACACATTTCATTTTGATTTCCTTTCACTTTTTGCAAATGTGTTTTAGCTTCTAAAAATTTTGTTTGATTTCTAAAATGTTTCTAAAAAAAAAAAAAAAAAAAACGTTTTAAAAATTATTTGTTTTGATTTTTTTATTGTCTTATGATCCTTAAAATGTGATGATTTGCAGATGAAAAACATACCTCCAATGGAACAGGCAGACTTTTTATGAGAATCCAAATGCAGCATAACTCTGAATCGTTTTGAGGGCTTGAAGCTCTCTGAAGGGCAAAAGGGGCAATGATAGCGGCCTGGGAAGCAACAAGTGGTGCATTTCTCCAGCGGTGGAAAGGATGATCCTTTGCAGATTGTAGGATGCTCAAAGACCTAGAAAGACAATTGTTGTTGAGAATCATCAAAAATCATAAAGCAACTATTTACCTCCCACCCAAAAGAGAAAAAAATGGTAACACAGGTAATTCTGGGCTTTTTTGAAGAGGAATGAAAAACACGTGATGCCCCACCCCCACCATTTAAACAACACAGACAGAAGAAGGGAGAAAAAGAAGACAAAAAAAAAGAACTGAAACTCGCTAATTTTATCAGCTGAAAATGTAGCTTAATGTGGCAGCTGTTCAAAACCCTGCAGAAAAGTTGAACTAAAAACAAATATATAAATAGCCCAACTAACCTAACTAACGAAAATGCTAGCGGGATGTTTAGCTAACAGTGCTTAAGTGAAAAGCACAACTTTCTGTTCACGTAGAACTCTGTATAGTGAGAGTAAAAACAAAGTTTAAGTCAAATATTCACATTTACAAAAACACGCCAGTTTTCTGTCGCTCCTTCTTACTTCTAAATAGCGTTCGGTGTGCATGGTTCTCAAAGAGAATGCTTCGTCGCTCCCAGTCTCAGGCTCTGAATCGTAAAACGCTTGACACACCCATGTGTATCTGCTACTCCTGCGCACGCGCAAACATTCCGTCACTTCCGCTGAAGCATTTTACGGTCAGTCTTCGCATCATAGACAGTAGAATCACAAAATGTGACAATAAATGTCTTTGCTTCGGATTTAAATAACAACAATAACCTCCTAAAACGTTTATAACAACGCTCCGGTAAATAATGATAATTTCGCTCATTTTTTCTCCAAAGCTTTATAAACAAAAACAAATAAAAGTTGGGGAGAAAAATTAATCACCAATTATTGAAATTGTATTTTATAAATGTGTTCCAAGTTTTTTTTCTAACTTGTCCTGTCCAACAGCTGAGCAAGCAAATAAGAGTGGAAGGCCTCTTGTGTTGGACAGATGTGTTGTTACAAAAGGGGTTTATGGATCTTCGGACTAACATTGTAGGCTTTATATTTGTATAAACCCCTTTTGTATTTGAGGATAAGCTTTATTTATAATAATTATGTTTGATATAATTATGTCTACCGGTATATGCATTCCTTGTAGGACCAGATAGAAAAAAAGAAGAGAGAGAGTGGAATGCTAGAGATGTGAGAGATAGAAAGAGGGGGAGCAGTAGATAATACAGAGACATAACATGTCTCAAACCCAATGCCCCCGACCAAATGAGACCTATGTCGGCGCTCAGATGAGAGGCACAGTGTCTCCCTGTGTCAGTTCCTAACATGGATAAAATATTAGTTTGTGTTATAGAGAGAATACAGTTTTTGTAGCAAATCTAAATTCTAGACCAAAATGTTGTCGTAAGTCCAAATGTATAAAAGTTTTTGGAATCTTTGAGAGATGGAATATTTAATGGAGTAGTTCCTTAATTAATATTTTAAAATACGTTTCTCTGAGTTTGTTAGTTGCTGTTTACCTTTCAGCACATCCTCTCAGGGCTTGCCACAGCAAACCAGCTTTTACTGATTTGCACAGGTGGTTTAGCTGAGAGTTTTACGCCAGATGCCCTTCCATCTCCAACAAGACTGATGAGTTGACAGCACTCCTCCTCAACCAGCAGCACTACCGAGAAAGCAGTCTACAGATTTTCACAGAATCATGGCTAAACAGTCACATACCGGATGACATTGTGGGCCTGCCTGGTTTCACCTGTGTGAGAGTCGATCGGGACTCAGTCGCCAGTGAAAGAGGCAAAGGCGAGGGCATCATCCTCTGAGTTAACCAGAGATGGTGCAACCCGTAACATATGACAACAAAAAGTACAATATGCTCATCCAACCTTGAGCTGCTAGCATCCGCCATTACCGCATCGCACGTGAGTTCTCACACATCATTGTTGTGTGTGTTTACATCCCGCAGAGGCAGCATGCAACTCTATCCATAAGATCACAACAGCCCTAGCTGTTGTTCTCGCTGTTATAGAGCTTATTCTCATATCTGGAGACTTAAATCATGTTACTTTGAATACAACACTTGCAATTTTTCACCAATATGTACTTTGTCTCACTAGAAAAAACAAAACATTAGATCTGCTCTATGCCCATGTGAAGGAGGCATACTCAGCCACCCTGTTACCTTCCCTGGCAAATCTGATCACAATTTGGTACTTTTGCGACCCACAGAAACCCTTTTTGTGAAAAGACAAACTGCAACAATTCGCCTACTCAGAGAGTGGTCCACAGGGGCAGAGGAAGCCCTGAAGAATGTTTTTGTTACCACAGATTGGAATCTCTTGGTGTGATCACATAGGGAGGACATAGAGGGCGCTGTAGAGTGTATGACAGACTAATTCAATTTCTGTGTGGATGTGGTGGTTCCTGTCAGGTCAGTTTAGTGCTTTACAGACAACAAACAACACAACAAACAAACCTTGGATTACCAAGGAGATAAAGGCTGTAGGATGCAAAATGCACATCTATAGCTGTAAGCATTGAAAAATCCATCATTTAGAAGTGTCCATGGCTTCCAATGGCATTGTTGTTGAAGTGTTTTCCTAGAAAGATCTACTCATCTGTCCTCTGTCATTTTGATACCAGATTATCAATGTGATAGCAATTATTTCATTTTCTGTGGGAAAGACTGAGGAACTGATCCCTGATAAAAGACACAGAATCTCTTGTCAAATATCGGAGTGAGACTGACAAAAAGAGTTTAACAAAGTTTGCTTCTATTAAGGAATTTATAAACTTCTTTATTTCACTTGTTGGTTTAAAGCACAAACAGCAGAACATTATACAAGTCTTCTGTATTAAGTCCAGTGTTTTTGTCCAAATGGGGATTGAAAAAACTTTTAACAGATAAATTGGACAATTACCTAATGCCAGTGCAACAGAAATTATATTAAAGCTTATCTGTTTCTCTATTTTTCATACCGAGGCAGTACAAAGTAAAACAGAAGTAACATACAAAATGTTGTGAATATTTATTTGGTTTTTACTACATGCTTTTCATCCATAATAAATAAAATGTGGCTGTGTATTAATACCATATGTTATGAAATTAAGCTTCACAAAATTCTGAGTTGGAGTTTGTTTGTTGACTATTTGAATTGTTTTAGATTAATTCCAATAATGTGGAACTTGTTTTGTTAATTACCAAAGAAAATTAATGTTAGCAAAAATTCTAACATTATGCAGGACAAATTTCATCTGAAAATGAATTAGGTAAAAAATTAAACATCTTTTCTTTTTTTTTTTTACATTCTTCACTGAGTTAAAGTTCAAACCAACATAACAATAACTGGAATATATTTCAGAGAGCTAGCTTTAGAAAACAACGACAACAACAAATAAAAACAGAACATTCTAGTCCTATTTCTCATGGGACCAAAAATGTTTCCTTAACTTTTCGGGACCATCTTAAGTTCATTCCACCAACAAGGATGCCCTGCAGACCAGTGACTGTTCCAAAGTAAAAAAGTGTCAAAATGACTTCAGTCTGTCCCCACATGATGACATCATTGAAATGGAGCTATAAATATGTTCCAGTCTATGCTGAGAGGATGTTTAAAAAACATCCAGGAGTTTGTTTTCTCAGTCTTTACTATGAACCTAATGTGCTCAGGTCAGAACTTGCTTCTTTCTTTAGTGTGTTTGGAGAATGGGCTGCTTGAGACACAGCTCGCTGCTTCCAGAAATGATGGGCAGCTGCTTCTCCATGTGGAACCGCACCAGGTGGCTGACACTCTGAAACACCAGATCACGCGTTCTCACCTGCTCACACACAAAGCAAACAACGGCTGTCAAAGATGTCCCCTGATTGTTTGTGCTTTTATGTGTGAAATCCTCCACCCCAAAAGTTCCTGACCACGTCTTGAAGTTGAATCATGGCGGCCATCATGTTTCAACTTCAAGACAACATCACCAGGATGAATGAGACCCTTCACCGTACCTGACCATGTGGGTCAACCAGCAGAAGATGTCGCACGGTGGCTCCCTCCATGCCACTGAGCACGTACTGGCCAGAGGCAGAGCTGCTCTCTCTGACCAGGAAATCCCCGCTGCAGGTGAGAAGGGACTCTGCCTGTTTTCTGCCTAACCTGTGACATTACATTACAAAAAACATTGTCCCATATTTAGGTCAAAACAGGAAGTCATGGACTGAATAAAAGGCAAAAACTTTGATTAGTCACCTGCCATGAAACCAGCCTTCTTCCTGGACCAAGCTCCAATCTCTGCCACCAGATGGAGAAGTCCATTGCTCAACGCTGACCTCAGGCTGTGGTGAGGCTGCTGTACAGATAATTAGAACAAAATTCATTAAATAAAGGTAGGAACTTCAAACTTCTTAAACTGTGCCCTAAAGTTTGACATTATTGGTCAAACTGACCACAATCTGTGGACTTTTCAAATAGACCCATTTGAATTCTCTGTCTCAATTGTTCTTGTACTATGTGACGTCTCAAGGTTAAACTTGTCTAATCAACAGACTACTTAGGGCAAGCATGTCCACAGTGCAGCCCGCGGTTAATTTTAATCCGACCTGCAGCCCCTTTCCCAAAAAAATGATCAAATATGGCTGCCACAACTGTTGGCACAAGCATAAAAGCTGTTTCATATTTCACCAAAAGATGGCAGCAGTGATGCTAGATCCCCTCTCAAAAGCTCCTGTCTGCTGAATATGATGTAATTTTGAATTTTGTCTTGAATTTAAAACCTTATTAAGATTTTATTTGTTACAGTATGGATGTAGCAACATGAAGTAAAGCGATTTATGAAATCTTTTCCCTGTCTGGTATCTATTTTTTTTTTTTATCAAATGGCCTTGAAATGATGAAAGTCAGGATAGTTTCTGCAAAATTAGATGTATGTCAAATTTAAATAAATTAATACATTTGCATTATTTTATTTTAAAAATGGAATACATTTGCTCTCAATATTAATTGTAGAAAAATATCTAGTTGGCATGCCGGCACTCAAACATGAACACCTCCTAAAATCTGTCCCCTTATGTAAAAACTAGACGCCCCTTACCTGGGGAAAACATCAAAGATTTGAATAAGATCATATTATGCAGAAAATAGTCTCTATTTTTTTTTTACATTTTAGCAAATGCATGCACTTTTAATGGTGACTGACTCATAATATGAAATTCTACTGGTGAAAAAGTTTAATTAATTACAAAAAATTAATAAACTCAAAACAGACCCAAAGATGATCACCTGCAGGTGGCGCTGGAGCTTCTTCAGAGACAGAGCAGTTATTATACAGTGAAACTGGAGGAGAGAAGCTGACCTGCAATTCAGTGAGCCGTTACAACCAACAACACAGAGAGAAACAGAGAAGATGGTGTGCTGCACATTTCTGTTCAGGTGGAGGTGACGGCCAGAAGGGAGGAATTTGGTGTTGTGAGAAAAGTTTGATGGTTCAATTCTTAGTAAGTCATGATAATTCCGAGAAGTAAATGAGCACTGCTGAGGTGCATCCTCAGTCAGCAGTAAATGAGCAAGGAACTTCCTGCTCAGTAGCTGCTCCCCTGTGGCTGCTTTAAGGAGGAAGTGAGAGAGAACTGATGAGATTAAATGAATCCTTGATAAGTGTCTTAAGTCAGGAAGCCATTGGCTTACTGTAAAATGAAGTTATTATATTCAGTAATGTTGATGTTTACAAAGTAATCCATTAATATTGAGAATTCCACAAAATTTCAGACTTTTTTCTCAATGAGAACTAGATGAAAAGCCACATTTTCTGTGTTGGTGTGTCAGTAAAGCTCCACTTCCTGCTTATCAGTATTCTGCCTCTGCGCCTCGTTTCCATAAAGCGGTAGGTCCTTTCCTGGGTTGACATTGTAATAATCTGGGTGCTCACTAACATCACTTTCCCGCTTCGGACATGTTGTTGTCTCCTCTGGGCACTGCTTGGGACAGATCCTCAGAGCTGATCTGTAAGCAGAAAGGAGATTTTTGCAGGTTTAGTTGCTGACGATGAGAGAGAACTTACCATTCAATGCAGCTGAACAACCTCGTTGAGAGAAGTGTCGATGTTCGGCTAAGAAGCTGTCGGAAGCGAGTCTCAAAGGCCTGACCAATACTGGTGAGAACTTCACTGGCTCGACCATGGGGGCACTCCAAAATGTGACAGGCTACCAGAAATTGGAAAAAAAATAATAATAATAAATCAATTATTTTTTAATGAGACAAGAAACAGTGGTGTGAAACTGCATCCTACCTCTCCTATTGAAGAGGTCCTTTGCAACATAAGCAACATAGTCTGTCATGTCCTGTAGAAACAGTATGAGAAAGACAAATAAAGCCATGGTTAAATGTGTGTGAGTGCAAAGAAAATTCAGCTTTGATATACATGCAGAGACAGCGAAGGCAAGACTCAATAAGTAAATTATGATTGTTTTTTATATAATCAAAAGCTAATGAGTCTGGGTCAGACGTGAAGTTTTAAGTCAATAAAATGAATTGTTTTTTTTTTTTAAATCTGGTTTCTTTTTTCAGTCACAGTTTCATTTTGGCTTGAAAAACTATATAGTTTGATAAAAGTTTGATCTTGTTTGTGGTTCAAATAAATCTCTCAAACTTTAGGATTGAAATGCAACTTTACTTGGTTTTTGTTTGTTTTCTAATTAAGGCGCCTTGTTGGTGAAATGAGGTCAAACAAACAAAGCAAAACAAAAACTAACTGTGATAATTAATACAATTTGGCATCAAGTGCATTGCTAACATTAGTAGTAGCCATTTGCAACCCCACAGTAGTCGGGTTGGCTCCAGGATCACCGCCACCCTGAAAGGGATTCTGAAGATTGATTGATGGGATGATCGATTTACTGGCAACAACCAAACACGACTGTGGCTGCAAAATATGTGCTCTTGCAATTATTGTTTCAAACCAAGACTGATGCCTTATTTCCCAAAAAGGAAATATGTGTCTTCTTTTAAATCACCCACAGACTTCCTTCAAAGGAATTCTGTTCAACTTGTTATGCTGAGGATTGTTAGCTTGTATTTGTCTCCATAAGTTGCATTTTGGTGGTGCGTTCATTCATCAAAAATAAATCCGATTTGTTGAAAAAGCAAAACCTGTGCATTGACATTTTGAGAAATTCCCTTCTCATTAGTGACTTACTTTTCATTACACATGTTCAATTGAGCAGATGCTTTCAGCACACTATAAGCCTATCCAGCTGATTAATAATAATAATAATAAAAACTCTTTCAATGTCAGCCAATTCTTTACCTTCTTCTAAGCTTTCCTCTGACCTAAACTGCAATATTCCGTTTGTGGAACTTTGAGTGTTTATTTTTTATCATTTAAAACATCAATCGCTGTTTTCAGAAATAATTTATTCCAAGAAAATGTACTTAAATAATGTTGAGTTTAAAAGAAATGATAAAAAGCTTTGATTACTTAGATCAGAAACCCTGGCATGATGTCAGCCATGATTTCCAAGGGAAATGCCACTTAAGGAGGAAATTACTAGCTAAGTTTTAAAGGCAGTTTTATTTTTAAAAAAGCGTTACATTTTAATATTATGAAGGGGTTTATGTCCACAATACTTTTCATTCTTTCTAACTTCTGCAATCGTCTTTAATGTGTTACAGCATAAGGGGAAATAAGGGTTCAGTGTCCTCAAGCAACTGTTTCTGCATAACATGTTTTCATAATCTACACATAATAAGTCAAAGTTATGCTTGTAGTCAACTTAGTACACACATCTACTGAGTGGCCTTTATGGAGAAATTCTTTTGCCAAGTTCAAAATTAAACCAGAGACACAGCTCCACAATCATATTAGTGAATATGAATTTTGAGAAAGAAAAAGTTTGGAAGAAATTGGCAGACCAGATATCTCCTTATTTCTACTGATGAGGTTTCAGCACTCAGTAGCACATATATATGTAGACGTTTGAGTGTTGTTCAATCTTTATGTGTCACAAATAAAGTAAGCTCACTGACCAGTATCAATCCCTTGAAAGATAATTGCACATTATACGTGAACTATAGCCTAAAAAAAAAATTGAGGATGGCGATTCTGAACAACAACTTTAAAGCTTGTTATTCTTACCAAAAAGTGGCAAAACTTGTATTATTTCATTTGTTTAAAAAAAAAAACACATTTCAGGCCTGACATGCATAAATTCAGTAGAGTTCTATACTTCATTTTCTATACCATCTGAACTTTTATAAAGTCAGTGCTGACTGAAATGTCCTGTTAGAATTATGGTGCATTTTGGCACCCAAAATAGATGTTGCATAGTGTCTATTAATGATCAAATGTGCTTTAAATACTTGGGTGTTATCATTGATCCAGCAAATCAACTTTTCTTTTCAATGTTTGCATCATAAGGGGAAAAGACTTTTCAGAAGTTTCATAATATATATCTTTCCCTTTTTGACAAAGACATGTTTCTACCTTTTTAACTTTATAAAGTGATCAAGATTTGTGTCAGGAAACAACTCAATCCTGTAGAAATTGCAGGAAACATATCACTAATTGATCTAAATCAGATTAGTTGTGCATGTGTTTAAGCATGAGCACAACCCCGCTTATGTCAGGACCGTGACTGTGTTTTTGCATGGAAAAATCTACTCATATGAACATACGGGGTCTCCTCCAGAGGCAAATGAGATGGCCTGCATTGGGTGGTGGGCAATTCTCTGTAGGACAAAACCCAGGGAAAACGGATGAGAACACGCAGTAACATAGAGCATCTCACGTAGATATGTCTATGTTACCTGTAAGGTTGAGGCTGCCATCAGTGTCACACTGTTGGTAGAGACAGTGAGGATGACTCTGCTCCCAGAAAACTGCATGTTAATTTCACCCAGAACAGCAGAGGGCCCCTTACTTGCAGCCTGGTGACAAAGAACAGCTTTACAGTGTGCACTGATCGCACAAGTGTTTGGTTCTATGTTGGTGCCATACCCTTATAGTTTTCACTGAAGTTTTCTCACAAAGCCTGCTGATTGCCTCACTGCAACACACACACACACACACAGATTACATACATGTCCAACTCAAGAGGACAAGCACAGAGATACCTTTGTGAGAATGTGATCCGGTCCACCCTGTGACTTTCATGTGAGAATATGGGAGAAAGGAAACTGCATTAGAAGCAGATCATCTGCTGTTCAGTAAAATCAAACATTCTAAAAAAAAGCTTTTTTCTACTGGGGAAGAGGAGGAAAAACTTAAAAACAAACAAAAAATAATCCACTTTTTGCTTGTCGTTTACAATTTTTTTGCAATCTTTTCAAACTAAACTTTTGCTTTTTTTGATAATTAAAACCATAGATATTATGCATTTCTTTAAGGGTTACTGGGATAAAAAGCATGTTGTGCGCTTCAAATTGTTGTGCCATAGCAGTAATTTAAAGACCCACGTGAATGAAAATCACGTTTTTGGTGTTTTTAACATGTTCTTGTGACATTTTTCTGAGTGTGGAGTACATACATTAGAAATGTAATCTTAAAATAGCATAGAGTTCGGAATCCACTAACGAAACCCAGATACATTTGTCGGAGATATCCAACCAAAGTTTTAAAATTATTATGGGATGGCCACACGACCTACGGTTTGGCGGCCATTTTTTTTCAAAATCTGACATTTGGCAATTTTCAAGTACCTGAAATCTGACCTTTTGTTTTTGCAATTTTAACGAAATTTCAATAACATGCCTTTAGCTAAGCCTACAATGACCCCTGGAGTTTCGTTGACCTTTGACCTTGGAAAGAGGCCGCCATCTTTAATTTTTTTAAAAAAAGCACATTTAGTACCAGATACAAACAAAAACTCGTATTAGGGATTTTTATCGATTGTCTTGTAACTTCTTGGGCATCAGTGGGAAGCAATTGCAAAAAAATGTTGGAATTATAAGTTGTATATTTTGAATGGTGTGTGTGGGGCAAGCTCACAAATGGGGCGTACTCTTGTAACTCGTACATTTTTTTACAGAATATTATGTAAATTTAATATGTTGAGCCCTGACTAGAACTGGACATGATATTATAAGACCGGATACGAACATGTTTGGAATGTGGGCGTGGCTAGCAAATATCCTTGGTTACTAAAGAAATGTAAAAGTTTACTTTCGTCGATTCTTCTGAAACTTACATCAATCTGTTCGTTATCACCAGGTAACCAAAACATAAACTGGTTGCTATGGTGATAAAACCATCAGAAAAGGCTGTGAGGGCGGCGGTATGGCGCGTGAAGGTGGGCGGAGAGGGTGACAGTTGGCGCGTAGAGGCTAGAGCTAGGGCGGTGGGACATAGAGCCGGGCAGCGAGGCCGACGGGTAGCGCCTGCGGGCCATTCAACGCCACTTGCGTCATTAATTCATATTGTTTTAAAACCTTTGGTATATCCCACTAAAAAAGTGACAAAGACATCATTTTGATTTATTCCTTATTTGTGTCATAATTTCAGAATAAGAGGAAGATAAAAAGCTATAAGAAACTTTCGTGAAAGTTTTTTACAGTTTTTCAAAAATGAACTAATTCAAGGAGTCTACCCTTGAATTAGTATAAATGAGCCTCAGGTCAGTCATGCTGCTCTTCTAATCTATGTTCCATAAAGTAGAACATGAAGTCTTTTCAGACTGTACTCAGACAGGCTCAGAGATGTCCCCTCATGCAGATATGAAGCATCCTGAGTAGGTAGAAGACTGTTTTCCTGGAAAAGTTCCCTTTCTCCTTGAAAGCAAATTGTATGTAATAGATTACAGCCTCTCTCCAGCTCTCCTTTTAATTTGACTATGAGAGATCATTAGGAGGAAATGTATCTAATTCGATTTTCTGCCACATCATTCAGTCGCGTTGTTGTGAACAGAGGCCGCTGTGTGCTGGCATCCTGTACGAGGATGTCAATATCAAATGATGACGAGAAAGCCCTGGTTTATGAAACATTATACATTTAATCTGATTTCCCTTCTTTGAAATATTTTGTAAATAAGCTACGTATGTCTGTCTTGGCAAATGTATGTTGAATGAATTTAGGGTGAAGTTCTTTTGCCTCTCATCCACACAAAAATATGACTATAAACATCCAGTAAAAGCACAATGGAGGCGAGATATTGTGAAGATGTTTGAGCAAAAAATAGTTTTGGTCATCGCTAATGGTAATCTCTCACACTTCAAATAAAAGTGACAATAAAATGACCAGATTTTTTTGTTTTTAATTTTCCATTATTTTCATCTTTGTATTATTGTGGAGATAAAAGTGCTGCATGCAGGCCAGACACTGAAAACGAGGATCAAGAGGATTCTTTGCAGCAAATGAACTTTCTCAAATATAGTCACGTGCATTGGGGTCAATCAAATACCTATTTCAGGTCAGGGGTTGGCACTCTCACCTCACAGTGAGAAGGCCCTGGTTTGAATCCCCCCTGGGACCCTTCTGTGTGGCGTTTGCATGCTCTCCAGTTGCATGTGTGGGTTTTCTCTGGGAACAGGTTTATTGGTCACTATAAATTGTTTAAATTGTGTGTGTGGGAGTGATTGTGTAGTCCAGACTGCAGGGTGTACCACACCTTTGTCCAACAGTAGTCGGACAGGCTCCAGTGACCCCGTGACCCCAAAAGGGCTACAATGGGTTAGGAAAATGGAGAGATGGTGATCATAAACCCAATGCAGAAAATGTTTACTCCATTCTCCATTCAGATGTAGTGCTTTTTATTAGGATGTCAAACTTTCCCCAGTAATTTCTAGAAGTCTGTTAATTTTCCTCTGTGGAGGATTTTGTTGAATAAAATTCTGATTGAAAAAGGCTATTCTTTTCTTTTCTTTTCTTTTTGGTGCAAGTTCCGCTTACTGCTAAACAAAGTCAGTCTCTGAATTAACTTGCCTTTCAAGAAGTCCTGTGATCAGTTGGTTGAGAAATATTTATTAGTACTGAAGGCCTCAACAGGACCCTTCCTGTTTACATTTTTTTCTTAATCTACTCATGAACACAGTCATCTTCTTATAAACTTATAGCTGTTTTATTATTTTTTTGGTTTTAATGACATTTAATGAGTCACAAATATTTGGGTCCGTTTCATATTTACGCTGGCCTTTTGTGATCCACACTGCTTGAAACTTTACCCGAGTGTGTTAAGGAAATGTTGCCCTGTCACCATGGTGATGTTAGCGTGTGTGGGGAATAGTGGTGGTGGTGGGGGCTCCTACCGTGTGACTAGCATTCTTGTTTCAAAGTCCAGGGTTTTCATGGATTGTGTCACCTCCACACTGCCCATGTACTGGGAATAAAAACAAAGATGTTGATAGCTCCCAAAGTAAGGATGCAAAGCAACTTTGAACAGTGTTACTCACTCAGTCCACAAGCTAGAATCTAGCAAACACTGTAGGCTGTTGCCAGGATGAGTAATAAGACTTAAGTCAAAATGAATGTGGGGGCAAAAGCTTGTTTTATTTTGGAGAGGACGATCGGACTGTCCGCTCTCCTTTCCATCAGTGGTCAGCTCACTGGGCCTGCTTTAATCAGCCATGCGGACACACCTCCGGTTCTAGGACAACATCTGCTGATCCCCACCACACACACACACACACACACAGCTGATCTAGAGTGGAGCAGGATGAGTCACTACTGCCTACACAGGAAGCTCTATCAGTGAGGGAGGGGTGAACCTACAAAAGTGAATGTGACGGTGTGAAATGAGCAAGGAGAAAGTACATTCATGTTTCCTGTGCTCATGTGTGTATTGTCTTTTAATCAATGAATCAGCTCCATGCTGGGTCAGTGACTGTAAGGATAGCTAGAAATAGCCAACGATCTGCTATTAAGCAGAACTTGTGTCATCTGAACTGATCTGGAGATCTTCTAAAATGTCATTTTCATCCATTTATGAGGCAGTTTTTGTTTCAAATCAGTTAATTTTTCTAATTCCGCATATTTTTAGACTGAAATTAAAGATTCCAAAAGAGTCCAAAGTGTAGTTAAGCCAATTGAGAGTCACAAAAACCACTCTAGCAAGTTCTACACCTTGTTTAATAAAAGATGAGCATAAGGTCACAGGATCAGAAATGTGAGTTTAGAAAAAGGAGAAAAAAAAGCAGACTGGAAGTTAAAAATGATAGCCAAACTTATTCAAGGGTAAAAGTGGCATTCTGCATACATCATATGTTCAACGGAATCTCCAATGCAGCTTGTGAACCTTCAAAGGTTTTCACACTGCAAGGCGAGCAGGGATGCAGAGCAGAGCAACACTGACTCATGAGGGACACTGCAGTGACTCATTTTAGGCTAACTGGTTCGTTGTGCATGAAGTGCATGTCCGTCTGAAACGAGATTTACCTTAATGTGATGGTGAATTTCTCTGTCGCTTGTCCTCACACCTGTCCAGTCATCTGCAGCAGAGGGGGGCTTCAAACAGCACAGATGCTCTCTGTGTTGAGAACAGGAAGGACAGGGGAGGCTGGCCATCCGGTGCAGAGTGATGGGTCGCTTCGTGCACAGCAGAGCAGGATGAATGAGGCAGTTGGAGAAGTTCCCATCCAGCGGTTTGTCTGAGTGTTCACGTGCTGGTTTGTCCCCAGTTGTGCTTGGTTGTACTCTCGATCCTTGCCGACAGGTGGGACTTTGAGGCTGAGTGTTGTCCACATGGGGAATGTAGTCCCCTAAAGTGGACAGCCTGTGATGGGAGGGAGTCCCAGAAGCCAGAGGAGTAAAGTCAGAGTCTAAGCACAGGTCTCTCTTTAGGGGCACCATTAATTGGGGGTGATCCTCCAAAGATGTCAGTGAATCATTTCGCAGACGGCTGTATTTAGTACGCTTCAGCATACCTGCAGAGGAGAGTAAAACAATTAGAAATGTGGAAAAGAGACTTTGATGAATCTGTAGTCACTGAAAAAAGACACGTGCCTGGAAAGAGTCCTGGCTGTGATCCTAACCTGGTTTGTTCTTTCATAATCAGGGGGCTTCAACACTGAGACAAAATTGAAAAAAGAAATTAAAATTCAGTTATGGGTTAGTCTGACAGCAACAGCGATGACACACCAAAGAAGTGAGTCATGTATAAGAAGACGTGGCTCTGGGGTTTTCTGCGTGTAAGATCGGAGTAAAAATTTGGATGAAGTGTCCTAACTCAGCCTTCAAACTCACCCGAACAGGGCTGCTGTTGTCCTGCGTGACCAAAGATCCCGTTTGTTCTGCTCCGGTCGTGCCGGGCACCGTCCCATCCACAGACTTTCCCACTCACTTCCACAGCTTCACCTCCACAGCCGCTGTTGTCTTCTCTGAGGCATGGCAGAATAGTGCAGTTTTATGAATGAACTTTTTAAAAAAAAATTTATGAATGAGAGGCTCCAGCTCACCCCCCCCCCCCCACCAACCCTGTCGCTCTGTGACATGAAAGTATGAATGGAGCAGCAGAGAGAGATTGACAGACGGCCCCCGAGGCTCTCTTCCCCCTCCCTCCGCATTAAACTACCATCCAATCACAGATGGGCAGGGTGACTCATGCTCTACACACACACACACACAATTGTGCACACAGTTAAACACTAAAGCAGGTCCAATAGTGTTGTAGAGCCTCATCTCTCTCCTCTAACATCACTCGCACCTTTTTGAAAGTGTGTCACGAATTAGGTTTTTCATGGCCAAGCCCACTCAAATGTTTCACCTCATTTCAGAAAAAAAAAAAAATATTTGACCCGTTTTATTGCAGAAATTCGTCAGGCTGGCTCGACTAACAAATGAAAATATATTTCATCACCTATCCACAACCAGGCATGTATTATTCAAACGACTGGTGTGAATCTACAGGAGGAAGGGGATTAAGAGGAACATTTGCATTTCTGCGATGCTGATAAGAGTAATGCGTCAGGCCCTGCTGACAACATTTACATGAATGAAAAAATGTTTTATCTTTTATCAGCTACACTTCATTAATTTTTTTCAAACACATTAAAATAGTTAATTATGTACTGAAAAGTTAAAGAATGTCACAACAAAGAGGATAAAAAAGGTACCACAGGATAAACCCTTTAAAGGGTTTGAATAGGAAAGTCTGGTCAATCCTCTGCTTTTTATTAAATATAACAAATGAGCAAGGACCATTAGGAGTAGAATATCCCAAGCATAAATGTTCCAATGCTATGAAATGTTCCACTAAAACATGTTCCATTACTACTGGGTAAAATCTTGAGTCAAGTCATCACAGCACAAATTAAGTAGATTACAGAACTTTGTCTCCACCCAGTGGTCATTTTTTAAAACTACAACTGCCTAGAATTCAGAAGACCTGTTTAAGAGTAAAGAAATCAATCTTTGGCAATGTTAAACCAGAGAAAACCTCTTCTCCTCCTTTGTCTCCTACACCCAATTCTATTTTGACATGGAAACTAGAAACTAACACCTGCCACACAAAAGCAGTCACATCAAGTTCTATACATCGCTTCACTTTCCCCATAATTCAGTTCAAGCCTCAATTTTTGGGTTACAGTTTTATTTCAGTTCCACTTGTGTTTCACAAAAAAAAAAAAAAAAAAAAATCTTAAGAAAGTAATAATGAAGGTGTAATAAAACAAAATAAATCTTACTTAAATTTAGCACAACACATACTTGAAACATATAAAATATACATATCGGTATGCTGTAGGGACGCAACTATTCACTTTCCCCACAAGTTGGTTCAAGTTTCCCCATCAGCAGATCGAAGTGAAGGAACTACTCAGAAGAGCACCCACCTGCTGTTGACTAACCTTTACACACCTTTAAAGTCCGGTTGCTCAGAGAAACCCTGTGATAACATGACCCGGGTGAATGAGAATCTTCACAGTTTGCTTAAAAATAATGATCCTGCATCTGTTATGAAAATGAAGACAATCCACAAGTGCAACTGATTTACTTAAACATTTTAATGATGTTAATTATCAGTCCATATAGGGTCAAAGTTAATGTGATTATGAGAGACTGCCTCTAACAATGCGTTCTAGTAACGTACAGAGGGAGACGCTCTTAAATATCCATATAAAGAGAAAGAACACTGAAAATAAAAGTACTTCATTTCACCATTTTTTCCTCATTTGTTGTTCACATTAGTTACGAGACCATAACCAGAGTTGTATTTACATAGTGCAAAAAACACACTCGCTGTCAATGAACGCACTTCAAATACTCCAATGGAAGCAACATCCCAAAAAAAAAAAAAAACACATACATACACACACACACGCAACGTACCTTCAATTAAACTAGAAATACTTACAATAGTTGGATATTCTTTTCGCTAACATCTCATCTCCCACATTGCAAACTGCCCAACAAAATACATGAACTCACTGTTACTGGGCTGAAGTTACACTAGAATTCTCTATCAAACGCCATCATGAAATTGGATTCCAATTATGAAAAAATTAAACTTAAATGGTTTCAAAAACAATATAATGGCGTTTGTTTTTTGTTTTTTTTTAAATAAAATGCTAGATTCTTTTTTGTGTGTGTATTTACAAACGTATACGGACAACATGATGTTGACGTCTGACTCGCACAATTTCTACTTGATTGTTTCTTTTTTTAAAATCCTTTAAAAACGTTTACAAAATTCAAATTCTCGCTGAGGTCAAATCCCAGTCCCCAGCAAGCACCAGTGCTTATTTTGTTTTTGAGCAACGCCAAACTTTACAAACAGCAGGAAACCTGTGCCTGTTCTCTGGCATCTCAGCTTTAAATGTTGTAAACAACAACAAAGCAGGACTCCATCTCACTGCTCTGTTTATTTACCAATCAGCTGCAAACTGGATTTGAAAGCAAATAAATTGCAAATTTGATAACGGGAATGGTAAAAGGAGTCTTGAAGGTTAGGCAGTCACATGGGAGAGCAAACACTTAAGATAATAAATGAGCACTTCTTTTTTTTTTTTTCCTCCTTCATACAGAACAAACACCTGAAATTCAAAGACAAGTCGTTTGCAGACAAAAACAACCTTTTACACTAGATCAATAAGAAATGATTACAGGGTTTAGTAAAGCTATCTAAAGGAGATTATATGCACAAAGTTTGTTTTTGCTAAATCATTTCAAATCACCTAAATACAGGATTAGACACTTGTTACTCTGACACTTAAAAAAATCTGACGATTGATGGGTTGGAGTGGTTTTGGTGCAACAACAGAAGCCCTGACCTTTTCATAACAAAAGCAAAGATCATTCGGTAATGTGGCTCTTCCTCCAACGCAAAGCAGAAAGGTGGAAGCAAAATTATTTACAAAGATAAAGCCATTTAGGCAAATGCTTTGCAAATCATTGCAAAGCATGTGCCTGAAAAACACACACAGAAACACGAGCAGAGCTGTAAACTTTCAGAGCTCTGAATAAAGTGGGATTCTCTCTGTGAGACACAAAACCGCTCTAAATCACTGTAAACATCTCTGAAAGAATTCAAAAATCCAGACGCTGCGCTCTGCATTCAAGTGTTGCAGGTATGTGGGCAGAAGAAGTGAGGAGATCTTGACATTTTTGTAGTGTTTTTCCAACAGCTGCTGGTTACTGTCCCTCAAACCAAATGTTTGGGTGTTTCAAGGCTGGTCAAAGTCTCTGCTGCTTGATAGTTGTATACCTGAGATGATGCCGATGTCAAGGGTTAGAGAGGCAGGAGGAAGAGGGATGTGAGACGGTGGTGCAGGGATGGAGAGCAGACGCAGAGCAGACTCAGCCCGAGACCTTCTTAACCTCTGCTTGCTCTTTGTTTTCTATTCTGGTCTCTGCCAGTTCAGCTGAATCAAGGTCCTCCTCCTCTTCGCTCTGGCCCCTGTTCTCTTCATCCTCCTCCTCATCCTCTGTACTTCCTTGGCTTTTCCCCAAGTTCAGGTTCTCCAGGGTCTTTGATACCCAGGATTCAATGCGGCTACTCAGGGTAGGCACCTCTACAGATATCGGTTCAGGAGTGTAGTCATCCTCTTCCTCCTCGTCCTCATCCTCTTCCTCCAGCATCCCAGGAACAAGAGTGGAGGTGGTGGAAGTGATGGAGGAGTTCAGTGGCCCCCTGCAGCTCCCGTCCAAAGAGCCCGTTTCTGTGCTCTGCTGGGAGGCCAGCTCCAGCCGGTCATCAGCTCGCACCTCGTCCTTGTCCCCACCGCCCTGCGCCGCGGGTCCCGCCCTCGGCTGAGAGGCAGTGGAGGAGGGCGGGGCGGAACTGGCAGGGGCTGCAGTGATCTCGCCATCTCTCTGAGTGGTTGCAGGAGGCGTGGGGCGACTCTGCTCTTCCTCTGCGGCCTCTGGGGCATCAGAATTCTCCACCATGGTCCTCCAGTTAGTCTCTAAAGACACAAATGAAGCAGGATAGGCTTTCTCCATTGAACAAAACACAATTAAGAACCATTACCTGCAAAAGGTAAATAATGACTTTGTGCATTTTTCCATGGGTTGATTTTAAATTTCCCGACAGAACTTGCATTTCCTCCCAACTGATGGAATTGACGATTTAAGCACCGACAAAACCAAAACCAATCTAAATATGAGTGTAAAGCAGAGGATCCCAGTATTCCTTTGGATTTCAAATAAAACAGAACAGCAAAACATCGATTTAGCACTTCTTACAGAATTTTTAAAAAGCATGGAAAAAAATAGGATAGCATTAAACCAAAACCCAAACACAGACTAAGATTAGACTGAGATCAACTAAAAGCTTTTCTGAATAGAAACGTTGTGACCTGGGTTTTAAAGCACTCTGTTGATCTGAAGTAGCAACAAAGGAAGGGAATTCCAAAGGCAAGGAGCGACAGGTTGAAGAGAAATCTCTTGTTTTGTTGCAGATTTTTGGAATATTTAAAAACCCACTCCAACACATTCTCGTAGCATTTTTCTCATGGATGTCATATAGAAATAGGATGTCAGATTAAAACTGCGTTCCTAAGCATTTCTTTATTTAAATCGTAACGGATCAGGAGCAGACGAAAACCTGCGGTGAGAAAAAGCTCGATTTTGTTGTTGGCCGCACGTATTAAAGCTTAAATTTAAAGTCCCATTAGCTGCCCCACAGCTAGGTGTGTGAAATGTGTTCCCAGCGTTTGATCCATCCCCTAGAGGAGCAGTGAGGTGCAGACACAGCCGCGCTCAGGAACCATTTGGTGGTTTATTTAACCCGAACCGTAATCCTAACCTTAACCCTTCCTCTGAGTCCGTGCAACCAAGAAAACTGGCCACACATATTTTGAAAATTACGCGTGAATAGACACTCTTATTTAAAAGTAGAAAATACATGTTTGCAATTGGCTCTGTATTAAATTTGTATAACTCCATTTTACTTTGTTTTGGAAATAAAGACGTTTACCTCACTGTCAATGAGGTCAAGTCTGTTCCCCATTAAAAAAAAAAAAAACCTATAGATTTGTGTCTTTATTGCATATAAATAGACAGTGGTGCAAACTGGTCTTTCCAAGTGCAAACTTTACTAAAAACAAACAAAAAAATGTCATTGAAACATGAGCTTACCATACTCCTTCTCGTTGACCTCGGAGATGGGCTCAGACAGGATGGAGCAGAAGGAGATAGCCGAAGCAGCAGAGTGGTTGCGGGAATGGCCCATGTGATGAGGGACCTTTTTGTCATGTTTCAGAGCCTCCTCTGCCTGCTCTTGCTCAAGAGCCGACACCATCTCTTTATAAGCCTTCCTGGCCTCCTCTGTCAGAGACACCAGCTGATTGAAGAGCCCCTGAAACACCACGTAAACGTGTTTAGACATCCCCTACTTTCTGTGGAAACAGTTTGTGTAGCTCTACTCTCTAATCCATCTTTAAACACATTTATTATTAAAGAATTAAGGGCTTGGACTGGGGGGGTTAAACCACCAAATGGCTCTCTGGAGAACATATTTCATACACACAGGTGCGTGACAACTAACGGGAGTCAAACTGAACCTTTAACTCACCTCGGCTCCAGAATAGTTGAAAATTCCAACAACGCTAACAGGCACCAGCTTGTTGACGCAGCGCCCAAGAGCCTTTCTGCCCAAAGCAAACACAAAGGGGATCTCCTGCTCTCTTGCCATTGCAATCACGTTATATAAGGCTTCATCCAAACCACCTGCAGTACATGAAACAATTAAACTTTAAATTTAAGTAACATTTTCAATAAGAGTTTAGAAAAAACATAATGCAAAGGCTTGAATGGATAAAGCTATAAGATGACACTCTGAGAATGTCATCAAAAAAGTGGAATAATTCTCCTATGGAGGAGTAATGCAACAAACAATTACTGCAGGTAGACTCTTGATGTAAACATTAACCACAGAACAGTCTGAAAGGCTTACCTTTGGCCTGGATCTTCTCACAGTTAGGAGATATAATAACACACTTTATCTTGTGCAGCTTCATGTGCTTGGTGACCTCTCGGAGTCCCATCACGAGGCGGCGCTTGGATTTAGCCTTGCTGGGATCCTTCTGGTAGACCCTTTCCTGAAAGCGAACCAGCTCCTGCAGCAGCAGGGTTACACTCTCATCAATTTCCTTGCTCAGCACCTGGTTACAGTACCTACAGAAGACAAAACGAGGCGAGAGACAGAAAGTCTTAGACCTATGATGTTAGTTTTATTGATTGTGTGATTAAACAAAATGTAAGATCCAAGTTCTAAATGTTTACAAGAATATCTGACAATGAGAACTGCAAAAATACCCAGAATAAAATTCAATGCTTACAATATTAAAGTTACAACATTAACAACCATTTACAAATTGATTTTATGAGTCAAATAGGGGTGTAGCATTTAATCGATTATAGTCGTACAATGCAACCAGATACATCCATCTGAGGAAAGTTGTTAAATCAATCATACTTCCAAAATGATTTCAAAATGAAATAAATCAATTGTAAACTAATCGGAAGGGCAAACACAAATTTTAGAATAATCCTTAAAATGAATTGCTACACCCCTTGTATGACTTAAGTGACAGAACTGTCTTTAATGGAAGAAACTGATGATACAAATTGTGCTAAGTGTCATCTGTCTCAAACTAGCATAGAAGCAAACAGATTAAAAGTAGCAAAAACAGACTGAACAGATTCTGATCTTCACGATCAGCTCCTAGTCTTAAAATCTCAGTTTCGTCTTACTGAAGTGGTCCCTCGCTATAAACCGGTTCACTTTGGCAATCTCGCAGATTTGTTTGAGCATTTTTGCATCTTTTTTTTTTTTTAAGCATTGTGTTCGGTGTCCTGATTTACTGACAATAGTCAACAGCCAACCTCCTCCAGTACAGAGTGCATTCAGCTTTCCATATTCACATAAATCTTCAATCACGAGCAGATCTTTGTTTACATTCTTTAACACTTTCTACAAAAGCTCGAACTTTTAGAGTTTAAACAAAGAAAAAGTGTGAAAATGTTCAGTCTGAGGAAAGTATCAAGGGTTTTTACAGTCTTACATCTTTAATAATTTTTAAAAAATAAAGATTACTTCGCAGATTCTGTAGGTTATTTTTAAAATGCCACTTCCACATTAAACGAGAGGCCACTGTATAATTGAAAGCTACTTGCTTTTGTAATTGTTCAAACTTGGCAAAGGCACATTGCATTTTTTTAATCAAACCTCTCTGATGTCAAACAATAAAAAAAAGAGAGTTTATTTTTATCTTTAGGATTTGGCAAACAGAAGGAATGTGCATAATGCTTTTGTTCAATCAGACTGAAATACCTAGAAGAACGTTAACATATGGTCAGAGTTAAGAGAAAGAGACGAGGCTTTCAATGCAAAAATGTGTTGGAGAAGTACGAGTTGAGACAATGGTCCTTCAGCAGAAGGAGCACAGTGGACAAAGATGGGGTTGTGACGCCTAGCATTCTTTTTTTGCTTAGCCAGAGCAAAATCCTCGAAATACCAAACTCTACAATTCTTTATTGTACACATTCCCTCTTTACACTCTGGTTCTTGTCAGAAGCAGTCTGTGTGATGTTTGAGTGGGTTCGATGTTGGAGCAGTTTTCTGACATTTAAATGCCAGGGATTCCAGTAAAAAGGAACGTGGATTAGGAGTGAGCGCTTACTCTCTGAATCTTCGACTGTGGATCTTGGTGATGGCGTTCGAAGCCATTGGACTCCCAATCCCAGAGCTGGCGGGAGATCCCTGAGACACCGGGGTGATGCTGTAAGGGGAGTTCTGACTGGCCGGGGACAGAGATGCATCACTGGGCACGCTTAGACCATTTTCTGCGGAATTCAAAAATCAAATCATTTAGTCTGTTTGTGGATATTTTCCATAAAAACAGCAAAATACCAATTCTACTCAAGATATTTTACTTGCCTTCCTGGGAGGCAGCTTCACGTGAAAGATCATCAGTAAAATGTAGACACTCGTCCCCGTTCTCTTCCTGGCCCAAAGACTCTTGCTCTAAACTTGACTTTCCTTTTTTCCCTTCACGTTCCTTTAAAATGATCTACAAAACAAAAAGATTTTTTTAAATGCGTTTTGCATTGGAAAAAAAAGTTTGCTTCTATGATTACAGGAACTCATCACAAAACTAGCCTTTTTAAGGGCAGTTGGTCGCTTGACTTTGGGGATCTCCCTCTCTTTGCCCCTCTTGATGCGGGGCGCTGTGGAGTCGAGGGCATTATGTGAGGCGGGGTATTGCTGATGCCCCCTCAGCATGGATGGCAAGCTGGAGGAGCCCGAGTTGTAAAAAGGAGTGGTTGTTCCCACTACAAAAAGGGACAAATAATGCATTTACATGCAGAGGTTTCAAACAAATACTTTTTTTTTTTTTAAGTGTTTTTAAGCTTCTTCATGACAGAGTTTGTGCTCACCAGTGAAAGACACGGGCTTGGTGTTGTTAAGTTGCCTGGCCTTCATCGCCTGCTGTTGTTTTTCCAGAGCTGCCAACATGTCTCCCAGATCCAGCTCAACAGATGTCTTGCTCTTTTTCCCCGCTGCTTTGGTGAAAGCTTCCTGTAAGATGAAGAAAGAAAGTCTCATCTCCATCCCTCTGCTGGCTAAAGTAACAGTAAAAAAATTGATATTGAAAGTCCTTTAAAAGTTTTATTATTACAATAATAAGAAAAAAAAACATGTTTTTTATTTTGCCCTTTTACATATAAACACAAAAAAATGAATTAGTGTGGGTTACAAATCCACCTTTAGACATCCGATGTATAAAAATATATTAAAACCCCAATTTCTCTGCAAGGGAGAAAGTAACTTAATAAACGCAACACAGGCAAAACTCAAGGTAATGGAACAGATTAAAGATGAGACGGTTGTCCAAATACCTGTAGTTTCTTTTGCTCCATGCTGATTTCAGAGTACTCCTGTGCAGTAGCCAGGGCAGCAGCCAGAGCCTTCTTTCTCTGGCTCTTGGCCCTCTTGGGAACAGAGGTAGTAATTGGAATAGGGGTCTGCACAATGTTGATTGGAGAGTTCTCTGGTAGGTTATCCAGCTGTGACGCACATAGATACACATTATAGAGAAAAGCCTCCTACAACCCAACCCTCTTTCAGTTTTAGACATCTTCATGCTACAATAACACAGGATTGCAGCAGATCAAAGAAAAGGTTATGAGTTCTGTTAGAAGTTAAATAAATGCAGGATGGTGAATGTCTCTGAATGAGACCAAATGGAGACTGATTTCCAAAATCTAAGTAGTGACAGAAATCAGAGTTTAAGTAAACTAGCTGCTTGTATTTGACTTAAAATGGTTTCAGTAAAAACAATAGCCCAAGAACGTTTTTTTCTGCTCACACATAGCTCATATATCTTAGGGGGCTTTTGTGTTTTAAATGACAAATTTGAGTCAAACCTGTTATCATTTAAATATAAACTACCAAATCTTGGCGCCTTATGTGTTTGTGTGGTCCACGATCAAGAATAAAATTCACTCCTTGTGTTTAAACAAAGTCTTCAGGGACAGCTGTGCACTTAAAGCACTGGCGTACCAGGTTTTTGGGCAGTTTAGGTTGCACGTGCGTCTGCGAGGTAGCAGATTCTGGTTTGGTGCTGCGTTGGACAGACCCTCCAACAGGTAGATCTGGAAACTCCTCTTCATCCTAGGAGATACATGGAAGCATTTTTTTCCCTTTAAGCATTACATGGCTGATTTAACTCTTGCAATTCAGATGACAGGAACTCACCTCAAAGTAGAGGGGCTCAGGAGTGAGATCGCTGCCCGGGACAGCTGCCGGCTGCAGTCTTTGTTCCGGCTGGCTGCATGGCATGCAACCCAGATAGCCACTGTGAAAATCCTGAAAGGCAAACACAAACTTGCATGTATCTATCTGTGCAGTGTTACTGGAAAAGAACGCTGTGAAGAAATAAATACCACCTAAAAGGATGATTAAGGAACAGCATATGTTTATGATGTCTCAAAACTGCTAAGTTATATTCTCAGACAAAATCGATTTGTGACAATGACAAGAAACTGAAGAGAATCAGGGCAATATCTAAGACCAAAAGCCACAGTACAATAGTTCCCTCGTTTTGGCAATAAATTACATAAATAAGTATGAAATATCCAACTTTCCTAACTTGAGATGAAGTGGAAAAACATTCAGACACGTGCATATGCACAAGAGCTTAAACTAAAGGAAATAAAACATTTAAAAAAAGTTAAAAAATACGATCACATTTTACTGTCAGAAAGGAGTTTGGTCTAAATGCGAGCAGTTGGTGAATAACAGAGCCTCCTTCACCTTGTTTCTGTGAAGACCCCTCAGAAGACTGCTCCTTTAAAAGAAATCTGCACACACACATGGTGCTGTGGATGTTTTCCTGATAGATCCTATTGTTTTTGCGCAAAATATCTAAAAGTTTGACTTGAAAACCAGTCCAACAGGCGTTTCCTGTAAATGATGACCCCACGCAAAAATTGCTTACGTACACGTCTCTAACTTTCCAGTCTAATTTCAATTATTGTTATCAGATCAATCAGACTAACGCTACAGAGAGGAAGGGCCGCAAAATGTGGATTAGTAGTTGGAATCATCTTAAAGACCACATAATCTACTGGATTTCATCTGATTCGATAACTATTATAAAAGAAGATTAGCGGACATAATAGGCAGGTTAATTTTACCTGAGAAAAGTTTCTCTGTTCCAGGTTCTTCCTTTGATCGCCTCCGAGAAAGTGGCCATTTCTGTCTCCCCAGGTCTTTGGAGTTGCCTGAGATGCCACATTTACCCAGGAACCTGGAGAAAAAAAAAAAACATATTCAGGCCATATATACCACATTTACAACAAATTTGTTTAAAAAGAAGTGTAATTGGTAAAGAGGCAATTTTGAGCCAAACATACCCGTCACTACACCGGTCTCTACTCCCTAAAACAAAATACAGAGAACATGTTAGAGAAACGAGCAACAAAAACCAACAAGAAACTAAAATACCTCCATTCTATAAAGCCGTCAGGAGAACAGCTGCTTTAAATACTTAATAAATGGTTGTTATTGGACCTTTTGTGAGAATTTTTAGTACATTGTAGGCACTTACTCTTGTGACCAGCAGTAATCCAGACAATTGAATTCTGTACTTCGAGTATGCAGTTACAAAAGTTTGTACAACAGGTCAGTTATTCTGTTTTCCAAAAGGATTTTACTGCTCATCGTATATTGCAAGTACTGCTCCAAATATAACGCAAAAAAATGCAGGTCATATTTTTATACAAATTAACAATATCTAGTTGATTTGTTTTTCCAATGCATTTCCCTTTAGCTTTTAGTTTTTTAACATTTATAAAGAAATAAGTTTTAAGCTTTCCTGTTTAAACTGAGCTAATAAAGAAATTATTGCAAAACAAAGTGAAAATAGTTATAGAGTGAAAATAAAGAGCTTAAGTTATAGTTCTTTTTGGGACAACTTTAACCTGGAGTGATTGATAGGTTGATGAGGTTTCCATGATCTCACGCTGGTGTGGGTTGTGTTCATCAGTTTGAATTTAATGACACATTTTAAGAGTAGAGGTTGGCTTTGGTCCTTTGTGACACTTGCATACAATGGGACTACAATAGCTGTGCCTCAGGCTGCTGGTTGATGCCAACTTCCACTTCTCACATGTCAAAAATGTACTGGCTCCTGATTATATACATTTATAACACAACATACCATTGATGGTGCTGCGTTTTCTGCGGTCCGTTTTGTTGCCCCGGCTGCCTGGTTGTGTTTTGGGCTGCAATAGCCACTGTCACTGTCTATGTCTGCCTCGCTGGCGCCCTGCTCGTTGTAACTTTCAGCTGGATGGGAAGCCCGTCTTCTTTTAGTCCGGTTTTTCCACAGCAATGGGCTAACACGCTCAGCAGCACACCGACCAGACACCTCACCTGGGAAATCTAAGGAATAAAAGAAAGAGAGAACTCTGAAAAGAATAGTTCAAAACTGTAACAATTGTCTCACAAAAAAAATTGATAAAAAAAAAAGCTTAAGCCATAAAAAAACAAACAATTAAGGAAAAAAAATCCAAACTGAGGCTTAAATATTTGTTGAGAAGCATTACATCATGGAGGCCTGAGTTTCACTCGTGTTAACCTCCAACAGGAATATCTGCATTCCATTCCAATTGTATCTTTCGTTGTTCCAGTAGTTTTCTTACCCGTCTGCTGTGCTGCATCCACCAGCATCACAGTCTTGGTAACGCCATCAGGTCCCAAGGTGCACACCTCCTTCTGCACAGCTACATTTCTGGTTGGAGGCCGACGACCCCGAGCAGCTTGGTACATACCCAAATGTTGCTGTGAGAAAACCCAAAATACACTTACGCTACTAAAAATAAAAGGAATAAGTACAAAAATGGAGTCCGAATTTTAAAACAGTGCTGATCTTTTGTACCTTTGGGGGGACATTAGATCGGACAATGCCTCTTCCTCTTTGACTGGCCATTCCATACGTGAGTCCGAGGGACAGGGGTCTTTCGCTGACCTCTGCTGAGACAGAGTTGACTACACCTGCTTGAACTGGACCTGCGTAGGTGCCTGGGAAGGGCTGATAAAAGCCCATCACTGGTGGGCAAGGAGTAGGCATGAACTGGTAGTATGTGTAATCGTTGGAAACAGGAGGCTGGGGGGAAGACATGATGGGGTAGGCCAAGTATGGAGCACCAGGGGTGGGGTTAGGCTGCTGCCAGCGCAGCTCCCCTCCATTATATACAGGATGTTGCCTGTAAAAACAAAACAAAAAGAGAATATTAACACACTGTTGAGTTTGAGAGAGTGAGAGAGTGTGTGTGTGTGTGTGAGAGTGAGAGAGTGTGTGTGTGTGTGAGAGTGAGTGAGTGAGAGAGTGTGTGTGAGTGAGTGAGTCAAATGACTCGAGCATAAAATTTAGATTATAGATTAGACTAGACTAGATTAGATTATTTTCACAGCCTGCTCTAAATGTTGGTTTTCTCGGGTCACAAACACAGCATGTGATAATGATAATAAAGATCCGGATGACATTTTTGCAGCTACTCTACGATTGCGAGCATTTCCTTGCATTCAAACGGTGGGGAAGGAAACGAAGGAGCGGATGCATGAAGGACGCAGCGCTGCATTTCGGACAGAGGAAGGGCCACTGGAAACATTGAAGGATTGTACTTCTATTTCAATTCCATTCATAGTCTTGCAGTAAAGCAATGAGAGGAATCAAAGTTTAAATAAGTATCTAGATTATCAAACAACTAGTGTCAGTAATCACTTGCTTAAAAAGGGGATCAATCAAAGTTTCTGTAGAAAACACAGGAAGGCAGACAGTTGCTTTTTGAACATTCAAAGATCCCTTATGACAGGTTATGCTTGAAGGAATGACTGTCTGATACCTCTCAGACCAGGTTGGGTCAAACATTCCAAAAAGTACTAGTGCTATTTGCTCAAAGCTGAAAAGGTTCAAATAACTTTAGAGGTTTGTCCTCTCAGAGTGACCTCTGACCACGCCCCAAACACTGGTTGTATAAGTACCTGCTGGGTTGGTTCTCCTGGACAAAAGGATAGCAGGTGATGAGGTAGCTGGGTATGGATGTGGCTTCCACCCCTCCACTGCCTCCTCCGATACTCCCACCTCCGCCTCCTCCTCCTGCTGCTGCTTCCCCAGAAAGACTCATGCTGATGATAGGACCTTCAAAACCTTTCCTCTGCGGGATAAATGGTTCCACTTCAGGTGAAAGCTTCACATCCTGCACAAAGACAAACCATCAGCCATTACTGTCACACAGTGAGTGAAGGCGGGTAATTACTGGCTGTGTGATGCATGTGAGAGACAATTAGGTCTTCCTCTTCAGGGAAGAAAACCATTTGTCACGTTTTTAGTCAGCCAGTACATTCTCAGTTTGTTTGTTTCCTTTTCCATATTTGTCCCAAGTTCTGGCAGGTTTTTTTTTTTTCATTTCACTTCTCATTTGTTCATTCAGGTACTTCATTGATAGGTGGAAGCAAAAAGTCATGAAAAACAGCCAGGACATTGTGTCCGAGTTACACTTCACTTTTCCGCAATGGATAAGCAGAAACATGAAGGAGAAGAACACGTAATGATATAAATGAATTAGCTGCAGGTTAAAAAATGAGAACAAAACTGCTTCTAATCACTTTTGATGTAAAACCTAAATAGAGAACCACTAATTCTAATTAAAAAATATTAATAATCCTTAATAAAAGTTTTTTTTTGCATTAAGACATTTTGTTGTAGTTTTATCATTTAACTATGAAAAACTGTAGAATCAAACCAAAATTTATTTTGTAAGAACTTTTCATATTAAAGTTAAACAGAGTGCTTTACAGAATTTAAACAGCTTTCATCAAACTAAAATCTGATTCAGATAAATAGTTATAAATACATTTAAAAGACGAGATATTCAGCTGAAAGAAATACTGAGTTAAAAAATGTAGTCAACTTCCTCATTGTCACCAGAGGCACCATTGAGATGAAACTAATCTATTTTTAAGAGGTTCATATTGCAGCTTGATTATCTCACTAAGATTTAACATGGTATTTTTAGTTTTGCTGCAGTTCTCTGCCTTTACATAATAGAAGGGCAACTCCCCTGACACAGACCCAAAAACCCAAACGTGTCGCAAGTACAATGAGCAAACTGTACAGAAAAAAAACACAACTGGCATAGAATGGGTATCTGAAAAAAACAAAGCAAAAAATTTTGAACACTCACATTTTCAGATAACTCTATTAATGATTAATAGCATATTCTTTCACAACATAAGATAAGACCAAATGAGGAGAAGGGGCACCTGAGGACAACTTTAGACTACAACACACCTAAACAAACCACATAGCACTGCAATTATTCAATTATCATGCAATTACCGGTAATCATTGCATCAAATATCTATATATGTTAAAAACATATTTCTGAGTGGATCAATGTTTTACAGCTAGTGCACATAATATACTTTGCAATCTTTGTTGGGTCATTGATCAGATAGTTTGTCTAATTGCTTTACAACTGTGATTTAAAAAGGATCCTCTTTAAAACTAGAATCATTTCATTCCTTTATTCAGTTTTGGGATATTATTTTAAAATCCTCTGTTCTTTTTAGAGTAACAAAAGTGTCATTTACACCTCATTGTCCTCTGTTTTACAACAAGTTTCATTTAATCTTATCGTATTTTGCAAAGGATGTGAAGAGGTGACGGGGTTTAGTAGACAAAGACACCCAGTTTCTTTGAAACTGTAGTTGGAGCATATCAATGGAGTTTCAGTGCAACCAGTGGATGTCACAAATGGCTTTTGTTTCCCACTGCTACTGTCTGTGGGTGGATCTTTGTGATCTTATCTGAAGAATCAATCCCATCCAAGATGAAACAAATGCAACTTTTTTTTAACCTGTTTTGTTAAGTAAATAAATCTGTAAAGATTAAGTTGTACTGTTAAATCTCAAATACTAGTAAAATAAAAGTCTCCAAAACCACAGATATAAGGTTTGGAGCCACCATGCCTGTCCAATGTTAAAGTGAGCTAAGGCAGTGTTGTTATAGGATTAGGTTTGAGAGGATAAAGTAGAGACAGTACTACAAGATAAGATGACCAACATGGACTACTTGCGTTCCCCGATTGTGGTTCTTAAACACAGCAAAGTGGTTGAAAACTACAATGACTTGAAAAACATAAACTGAGGCGACATTCTTCGTTTCATCGAATGTTGAGAGGATTACTGAGAATAATTGTGGCCGTGAAAAACACAATGAGGTCAGTCCCAGATGTGCATCCGTTAGGGATGACAGAAGATGGTAGGATGGACTGATCTAACAAGCTTCTGTTTGTACAAGGACTTATTTGTACATGGTGGTTTCAGAATTTGCAGGAAAGCAGGGAGGGACTTTGTGAATCCATTAGAACATTTCACATTTATAAAAACGGAGCATTTGACCATAATGAAACGGTCACACTGTTGATATGTCAAGAAGAATAAATAGGAAAGAATGCTTCTATGATCAAGTCCAAAAAGTTTATCTTTTATTTTGTCAGATTGAGTTTTTATTTATTTTAACCACAGTATATCCAACACCTGTCATATCAAGAACAAGGTGTTGAGATGTAATAACTTGAGTGTTTTGGCTCATTTAATCAGATCTTTATTGTTAAAAAAAAAAAAAAAAAAAAAAAAAAAAAAAACGGAAAGTCGAACAGTGGGTAACACTGTTAACAGCCTTTAGTAACAAGTTTATCTTAAACCAGTGGGAGAAAAAAACGAGGACACCAAACCCAACTTTCTGCATATCTTCCCTCAGCAAAGGAATTACACACATGCAGAGGAACCAGCCAGTCCTCTATTTGAGAACAAGAACCGACTCCACCTCTCATTACAAAGCTTGTTTGGATTTTATTTTAACAATAAAAGTGAGACCTTTTCCACAGACGTGTTAAAAAAATAATTATAGCAAATGAATCGAGTGTTTTAGCTAATCTAACAAGCGAAGTCAAGTGACAGCTGATATTAGCCTTGGTTAGCTAGTCGAGCTAGCTATGTGTAGGCAGGAATGAACAAAACACACATGAAAGTAATCATAAGTAATCAATAGCATCTTTGTTTGTTTCAAATTTAATTTTTGCTGCATAAAATTAAAGACAGATTCATTATTCACACACATTAATGTTCCCATTATATCTTACATGTTAGCTCAACTAGCTATTTCTAAACAGAGCCAATCGACGTGGAAGTGATTCCACTCAATACTTAAGTTTAGCGAGACATAACAATCAGGTTATTTACGGTTTAAACAGTTCAAAAAACGAGTAATTTGCCACCTGAACAATGTGGTGCTCCGGTTTTACAGGCTAGAGGGTTAGCAAAAAAGGAAAAGGGAAAAACCAATCAAATCAATGTAAAACAAACTATACCTTAATGTCACCAGCGTCCATGTCAGTCACCAACGCTGCCGCAGATCGTCATCGACCGCAATGTCGACGTCAGGTTACGGGCCTTTTTAGTTTCTTCATTTTAAATGGCCATGAAAGCTTACAGCGACTCTCATCCAGACTTAACTGTTGCAGCTGCGTCAGCTCACTATGTTGATCACAGACTAGCCTGTAGCACAAGCTACGAGGAAAACTACGAGGAAATGGGAGTCACCTGGAACGGAAGCCGCCGAGGAACAAAAAGTTCAGCTTGATTGTCACAAATTCATGCAGAGATTCACTGATTCCCTGGAGACAATTGATACGTCTGTGACTGCTACTTAAAAAAAAAAAAAACAATCTCTCACATTCAGACAAATCAGCATGATCCCGGGCGATAAAAAAAACTGTCAATTACACTTTTTAAATAAAATATATCTCGTTATCTGAACTACCAATTACCAGGATTTAAATCCCATTTACACTGGTAACAGATTTTAACATTTAAATTAAAAAGTAAAAAATCATGACACGCATTAAAATTGTTGTATCATTTTTAAATAAAGCAATGTAGTTTTAAATTGTTAAAATCTACACAATTTATTTTTATTCTTTTATTAGTTAGAGGCAGATCAAAGGGCTGAGAGAGATCCGTTTATTATCATCAAGAAACAGTTAACATTAAAATACTGTGTACACAACTTCATACATATTTGAAACGTTTTATTTCCTAATGACATGTTTATTTGCAGCTCATGAAAAAAATTGCTAAATATGAAAAAAGACCCAAAAACAAAAAGGTGTAATTGATTTGCTCTCATCAATAATCAAACAAAAAAAATATCTTCTTGGGAGTCTTCTTGAAAAGGATGTTTTCTTAAAATCTGTGTTGTAAATCTTGCCTGAGCAGATATTCTCGAGTTAGCAAAGTAGCATACTTTATGGATGTACTGGAACATGCAATATCCTAGTCTCTTTATTTTAAATGCCATCATGTGAGCTTGCTAACAATGGCTTGGTTCAAGGAGTTCAGCTGATTTGTCCATTTATCTAATGCTGTGTAGCGAGCTCCGCCTCTTTTCTGGTAGTCCAGTTCTAGTAGCTGGTTAACCTGGTCAATTCGGCCATGGATTGTACTGTGTAAAAAAAAAAAAATAATAATAATTAAAAAAAATTATTCTTGATATGAAATTGCAAAAAATTAAGTTACAGTAAAAACAAAATTGGTTTTACCTTCTTTGTTTAAATACATTTTGCAAGTAAAACACTACTAGCAGCTTGAACTTGTAGCTATCTCTAACAAATTCCAATAACAGTTCAACCCCTTTCAGGAAAGAAGATGCAAATTAAGAAGAAATGCTGTTTAAGGAAACCTTGTCAGCACTTTTGAAAACATACTTATCTAAGATGCACTGCACCAGCAAACTCTCCACGTCACACACATCAATGTTTAGCTCCTGAAAAATACACACAAGCTTTATTCTTACATCTGTAAAGGTGAGAGTCAGGCTGCACAGAAACAAACACATTTCACACTAAAGCAGACTCATGAGGCTGGACTGCACTGTTGATTTATGCAGAAAAAAAAAATCTTGAATCCAAAAACAACAGGTTCATACAAAATTCACAAGAACCAACTGTATGGTACTTATTGTTGAAGTCCTTTGAGATCGGTGTAAGATGCTACAGGTCTTTCAACTTTAAAACAGCAGTCTCTGCTTGAGGCTCTTTTGTCAATTTTGTGAACATGCTGCATAACACCCACATCAAATTATGACAATTTACACAGAGGATTTTAATGTCTTCAGTCATATTCTTCCTTTTGCTCCAGGTAATTTTTTTTAACCATTTCTTTAAGGTTTTTTCACATTTATAGTTCCACTCCCATCATCTTTTGATCTATTGTAAACGCGCTACCAGTGGTCTTCTAATTATGATTTTGCCATTTTCATCCAAAAGACGAAAAACCCTGTGTCATGTTCTAGAACATAGCTTCTGCAGAGCAGCAGGAGTTGATCAGAATTTCGCCTGAGTTGTGGGCGGGACGATTGGCACAAAGAAAGCCTGTGCTCATTTCCCATCATCCCTTTGTATACACTCTCTTCCCCTTTATTACAGCCCTTCACAACCTCAAACTAAATTATAGGTAAGGCAAAAAATGGCAAGCAATTTTGGAGCTATCCAGCCGTACAGTTTTGAGCCGGATGCCAGCTAAGTAAAGGAAAATGTTCATGTATCTAGTCGTCTACATACTGAAGTGAATGCATCAGAATGGAGCAGAGCAGGGAGCTTGAACCTTACTATTGTAGGTTCTACGTCCCACCAACAAGCTTTTTCTTAATTATGTTTTTTCGTCTGCTTCTGGTTCACAACAATTTGAATAAAGAATCAGATATCCAACTATACGCTTAATTTTCTTTAAACACCTACTCTATCATGAGAAAAATGCCAAAAACACAATTTTCATTGGAGTGTGTCTTAAAGTGATTTGATTTCTCATTTACAGAAGTCATTCAAAATAGATTTTAGAACTTCAGAGCAATATGGTAAGAACTCTTGCAGATCATAGAAAAAGATTGAGCGATTCACTTTTTCTAGGTTAACTGAAGCTCAAGTTAACCAAATCAAACAGTTGATGAAAAAATGTAGTATGGTACAAATCCCGTAGTTTAGTATTTAAAAATAAATCCATCAGTTTCGTTGTGGATTCATGTTTAAATATCATATTTGTGAAGGAATTGAGTCTCAACCCAAATTAAGAGTTGATTTTAGATAAAGCTAGTTGCTCTCACAATAATTAGAGGTTGTGTTTGTTTAATCTTGGTTTTAGTGCCATCAGCATACATCAAACCTGACCTGTCACCTCTTAGCTCAAAGGAAGGTCTTCTCATCTGGATTCTCGCCACTGATGCCGTAAAAGCACCTCAAGGTTAAATCACACCACAATACAAGATGAACAGCATAAACTATTTTAGTGGGTTTTTTGTTGTTCAACATCACAAATGCGTGTTTTATTTTGACTCCTGTTGACTGGGCTGTAGCTGCACATCCACATACTTTTTGTTTTCTTTTTAAATCAATGTGATACCGTGTCTTTTTGCTTTTAAGGATGCTGGGTACTCACCTTAGAAATAAAAGGGATATGTATTCTGGTGTACGGTTTAATGAGCTTGATAAGTACTTGAGTTCTAATGTTACGCAGCAGCTCTGGAAAACACACATAAATCGTCAATTAGCCACAAAGGATAAAAACAAGTAGAAGCAGAGGAATTCCTTCCACACATTCTTTCTCATTATACTAATATTTATCACTCACCCTCTATGTGCTCTCTAATGAAGGGGTCGTCCATTATGTTGCTGTGATTTGTTTTTAAGATTTTCTCAAATTCCGTGATGTCATTGTTCTGGTAGGCGCTGAAAAGGGAAAAACAGTTGCAGTTGTTTTACTACATTCTATTGTGTCCCTGTGGCCCTTACAAAAACTCCAATCCTGACACATTAAAAATATGATTCCCAAAGTACTGTGGCAATTTGGGGCGTGTCTTCTTAGTTTCTTGTTTTTGTTCTACAACTAAAAAGAAAAAAAAACATGCATGGAAGCGGAGTGCTAACACATGATCTTTATGTAAGAATGGGAACAAAAGACAAGGAAGCAAAAACATGAGGGAAGGCATAAGCACCGTTCTGGGATTTTTTCCTTAGTATTGCAAGTTGTGCTGAGAGGAACAAAATAAAGACTTTATAACCATCAGTGATATGATTACACTCAACAAAGAAAAAAAACATTAAGAGCATTATCTTTAATAGCAACATGAATGAAAAGGCACAGTTGTGCTTTATACCATCATTTAAAAAGAAAAAATGATTAAAACATATCTGCCACCAATCTTTTTCTTTGAATCCTATGACTGTTACATAATGACAAAGTGGTGCAAAGTACACCTTAAAGAAACATAGAAGATTTCACTCTAGCTATAAAACACTAAAGCATGGTGACAACCAAAACAATTACACAACTCAGTGGAAAAACCTAAGGCCAGTTTAGAAGGAACTTAACACAAAAGAACATACTTCTCTGTATTGTTAAAAGTTTCTCACAGACAGACTCTTTCTGCAACTAAACTTATGCGCTACAACTGAAATTCTAAAACAAGAGTCCAGTTGTTTTGATTAAGGATAGCTAAATAATTATATTAAAAATGTGAAAATATTGTCAATTATCTTACATGTCTAAAATTCTGTTCTCTATCAATCAAAAAGTATTTTTACATCTGATTTCTCTCCTGATCTATTGTATCTCTTATGTCATCTGCTCCTTGGACTTCCAAATGACCTTATCAAGACATCAAATGAGACTATACCAGTGGGGTACCATCAGGGCCTGTGAAGCCTTCAGTGATGGCCTAAAATTATCTGAAAAGAAGTATCTAAATCACAGAGAAATGATATTTTTAAACATATATTTGACCAAAATATAGTTAAGATCATTCCAACTGTTCTGACTTCTCTCACAACTTCTCTCACAGCCCTATGCCTCAGCTGTGCTGCTGTCAGACAGTTTATTTTACATGAAAGTTTCTAACCAATCAGACTTTAGCCTTCACTTGTTGCTATGTTCATAAAAGTCTGAGCACAGAGGAGCTGAGTGCTCAGCTGAGAAGAGCTGTCGTATATGACATGAAGGCTGATCACACCGATCTACTGGAGTTCATCTTTAAATAAGTTGGATTTGCTGTAAAAAAATGATTTAAATAAAAAAATATTATTTTCAAGTTTAATGAGTTGTCAATTGTGCTTTGATGTTTGTTGCAGCTGTTATTGCAGTGGGAGGAGACTTGCACGCGCGGGAGTATGTTTTTAGAAAATGTGCAATTAGGGTGAATTCAGTCTATTTAAATTATCCATTTATGATGTAATTGTTCCATAAAATAATATTCAAAAATAACAAGATGGTGTTAGAAACATAAAATAGGTAACATTAATGAGAATGGTTTTGGCAGAGGAAAACTGAAGGCTCAGCTCTGACATGCATGGACTGCCACTGGACTTGACTATACAACACTCTGAATATTTAAAATACAGAAAAAAAAAAAAAAAACTGTAAAAAGGACAGTTCTGCAGTAACTACATTTACTCCAATAAGAAATATCGCTGCATCCTTTCTAAAGATTTTTAAATGACCAAAAAATAATTTCAAAAAAAGTGTTGTAAAAGTTGATTTGTGCAGTTGTTCCCTTTTCATATTTAACTAAATCTATTATTTTTTTCATGTGGTTGTTTCTGCGACGGTTTTCGGACTCTGTACAAAACGCGTGGCCACTAAATGTGCGTCAAAAGTTAAACCAGATTGAACTTTGACCAATTGGGACTGCGATTTGTTAGTGACATTTGAATTGGGTTTCTTTAATTCACGGAAGTAACAACCGTTAGAAAATGGATAATGGAGGAAAAAAGAATAATTGCAGTTTGTGACCAGACAGAATTATATGACACAAAGTCTTTCATATATTGGAATAGAGCTGTGAAAGAAAAAGCCTGGAGTGAGATTTGAGAGATTTTTACCACTTCAACATTTTGCACCAAGCCTCCTCCAACTGTAGGTGGTAGACATGCACTAGTAAACAGTAGAAAAAGAAGAAGCCCCTCACTGCTTGTTCAGTGTGAACACCACAGGATAAATGTGAATTATAGAACCCACTTTTAGCGCGTTGTTACACATGCCCGTTGTGTCCATAGCTTAAGTTGTGGAGTAAATACTTCTTACACACAGACACTCACCTTACCAAGTTGGTCATTGCAAGAATTTCAGGGTCGTTTTTGTACGGTTTGGCCTTTATAAAGAAAAAGAAATAAAAGTACTTATTAATACTTAAAAATACTTTAAGATTATAAAGTTATCTTGAAGGGGAATGCAAAAATATTATTTAAAGACTTTCCAACAGATTAGAAACTTTATGGTAACAAAATACGCAATTCGGTGGATTTTCTTGTCATAGTAATACTTAATGTCAAAACTGGAATCTATTTCTGTGGCTTTTCTATCTTTATCTCTATCATTAGTTCACATTGCAGATCCATGATATGGTCTGGTGGAGAAGCTCCCTTCACACCACAGATTCAGCTGCAATGAACCAAGATGCTAACGTCATAGTTAAAAAGGACATTTGTTCTTTGTTGTGTAAGGCTTTGTCATACTGCCATTTCAATTTTATCTTATTATTTTTTTCTTTTTAAATTCAGACAGCTTTCAATTGTAACTTTCCAAAAGAAAAAAAAACAATCTCCTGACAAATGTATCTATAATTTCTTATGCATATGTCTACTTTCTATGTGACGTAATAAAGTAGTAATCATTTTCCTACCTCTTGAGAATCAAAAGGGTTTATTCCTGACTTCATTAGCATGTTTGCTAACACTAGGTACTTGAGGCAAGTGGTCCTTCTCGGGCTCCCGGACTCATCGTAGTTTTTGAAGGCCTCAAAGAAATCTGTGTGAGCTTTCTCGAACTCACCTTCTCTCAAGTGCATCTTCCCTCCGCACTCTACAGAAAAAACAACACACTTATCAAAAAACAACATGTTACTGTCACATGTACACACAGGAAACATTTACGTTAGTTACATTTTTGTACCTCTTATGACCCCCATTATGAGTGGGTGAGGAATAGCAGATTTAATGTGAAGAGACTGCTCATACAGGGCCTTCAGTTTCTTGTTGTTTTTTTGTGCGGTATACATTTGGATTTCCAAGGCATAAATCTCCAACAACTGCGTGCCTTTCTTAAGATCATCCTCTCCATCATCTGTCTGGAATTGAAAAGAAATGCATTGCTGGATGAACAAATGTGACATAACATCATTGTGGTGAAATGAATGCTTCTTTGTAGTTAGACTTCTCAGTGTATTAAAATGTGTGTGCATGGGTGAATGGGACTGTACAAAAGACTCAAGAGTATGATGTTAGACATAAGTTTCCTTTAAGTTTCGATTCTGTTTAGAGCTGGATGCATGGTCATTGAGGGAGTGATGACATCGTGTTGCTGCACGGCATTTTACCTGTGTGCTTTGCTCAGTGCGTGTAAGGGTGTCGCTGCATTGGCAGTTAAAAGGAGAAAGTTTATTCTGGATGTTAAGTGTGCGTTGATGAACCAAGTAAGTTTCTGTTAATGTATGATCATATTTTCTGTTTAGTTAGTAGTAATGTGCAGCTAAAATGAGAGCTAATTCGACAGTAAGAAGCATGGAGCGCACGTGGGCGCACACGAGTTCTGTAATGTTTTTTATGTAGTTTAAGTAAACTTCAGCAACCTCATCCAGGCCTTGAAGTAGTGCTCTGGCCAGCACTCCTGGGTTCAGAGTGGTGTCAACTACAAACAGTGTATTAAAACCTAAAACCTCACCCACAGGGACTGTGACTGTAAAGAGCTTTGGGCCCTCTGAGAAGATAGTAAAGCGCTTAATAAGTATACGCCACTTACCATTTACCTTATTTATGCCACCCAGTGATTTTTAACAACTCAATTAGAATTCAGTTTAGAAATTTTGGGGCTAAATCAAATCAAACAGGTCTAAGGGCTTCAACTCAATGACTTTACATAAAACGTTAGTTAAGAAACTTTGCTGTACAGTGTACCCCCTCTATAATGCTGTTCACCTTTCACAGTCTTGCAGAATTTTTTACTCTTTACTTTTGTAATGGCACACTGTGTCCTGAATGGATGCTGATCTTGTCAATCAATCTCTTCCATTCCATGTCTCCTACTGCACATGCAGCTTGACAGAGTTACATAAATCTTCACCACATCTTTGTTTTTAATCTAGGAACTCATTTTTGTATGAAGGTTTGAACTGTAAGAGTTTAAACAAGATATAAAAGTGTAAAAATATCCATGTCAGCCTTAGAAAAGTATATAAAGTGCATAGTGAGAGGTTTTACAGCCTAAAACTTCAATAATCCTACTTTGCAGATTTCACTTATCGTGGATTCTTTATGGAACATATCCCTCGTGATAAAAAGGGAATACTGTATCTCTACTTTCACAAATAAATAAACAGGAATGTTTGTTATTTGCCTAAAAGTAAAAAAACTGATGCATTTTGAGTTCTCAGTATTAGGCCTCTATAGAAAAGTAGCTGCCTTGTGTTTTGTTGCCTTCCGGGTTTACCAAATGCTTCTCTGTCCAGCACGGGACTCTCAACAACTTATAGGGGGAAAAAAACTGATAAAAAGAGAGCAGAAGTAGAAGTAAGTACCTGACATGACTGGTGAAGTTGCCTTAGGATCTTCTGGAGCTTTCCGTACTCTTCCCTCTCCAAGTACAGCTTCCCCAACTGCATAGAGATGAACCCAAAAATCAATATTCATATTGCAAAAATATAACTTCTGAATGAAATTTTTTCTTTTAAGTAAAGAAACTTTTTAGACAGAAAATTGTTTACCTTTGTGTTGGTTTTAAACCACAATCTGTCATTTTTTGCATCTTTCAAAGCCTCCAGAGTGGTTTCATAAAACTCTTGTAGTAAGTCCATCTGTCATCAGTCAATAGATTTTAACATTGGGCTTATAAATGGTAACAAATGTAATTTCTATACGAATCATACAATTTAGTAAAGTGCGCTCATACCTGTTTGGAGGTAGATATATAGTCCAGAATGGAGTTGATCGACTTCTCAGAGTAATTTCTGGTGACAGCACTTCTAATGTATGTAAGGAGCTGCTTATATCTGTTCATCATTTCTGGAAAGTTAGTCTGTGAGGTTTCAACACACATACACACACACACAAAAGTTAAAACTGACTCAGATCCAGGCCTAAATTTAAAAAAAACAAAAAACAACAACAACAATGAGAACTTTTTTACACGGCTTACCAGTTTAAAGTTGATTTTAATCATCTGTTTAAGTGCTTTGAATCCCCATTCGCCTTTCTCTCCCTCAAGTTCCAATACCTAACAGAAATAAAAAAATAAAATAAAAAATCAACAATTCATGAGTTTGAAAATAACATTAAGGTATGCATGTTTGTTTTGCAGTGTGCGACTCCACCTTCTGGAAACTGCTCAGCGCTGCTTTGGGATCATCCTCCTTCAAGGCTTTTGAGTTGTAGTACTGGTTTTCCAGGTCCACATTTGGCTCAGAATTACTGTCTTCTGAGTATTCCTAGTTTTAACCAAAAGTGAGTCACTTTAGAAATGAGAAAACTCCAAGAAAAAGTAATCCATTACATTGTTATGAAAAAACTTAAGACAACTGCAGCAGAGTGTAGCAGTCATGAGAAAAGCTGACGCTGATGAGCTAACGTTTGGTTAGCCAACGTCAAGGCTGTGCACAAACAGAAATCTATATCGTCATGATAACAGCTAAACATTAGAAGAAAAACAAAAAAAAATGTACTAAACGCTAATTTTCCGTTCAGGTTAATGATAGAAAAGTGTGTTATTTTGTTAATTAGCATCTTATAGCAACAGCATTTAGCTTGCTAAAGGGCTAACAGTTTATCTGCAGACAACTTAACGTTAGCAACAAGCTAACGAACAGCTAGCGTTAGCAAGCCCACGCCGTTGGCACGTTCCTGCTTTGCCCAGAGCGTAAATGGTTTGATTTTTTTCCCCACGCAGTAAAGCATATGGCATAGAAATACCAGGTCGTAATCCTCCTCGTCATCGCACATAAAATCATCCTCCATGTCCGACATCTTGAAGATGTTCCTCTTCCTCCCACCGAGACAATCAGTATTGCGGCCTGCTCTGTGTTTTGCAGCGTTCAAGTGGTGAGTCGAACGGTGCCGCGAGACGCACTGACACATGTCCTTCTACAGATGGCGCTGTTCGACAGTGTCTGTCACATGAACAGTAATAATTCATGTCAAAAACATACACTGGCCAGAATTATTTGTTTTATTTATTTGAAAAACACTGACTTAGCGTACAGCATACCAGCACGCTACCATATATTACATTAGTGTCTGTCTCAGTATTTTGTTTTTTATTAGAATATTTTTAACATCAAAAAATTGGATTGAAATAGAAAGATCCCATTTAGTACAAATTGATTTATTTAGGGATCATAACAGATTTAAGCATTAAGCACTGCATCCCCAATCTGTGTGTTTCACTCAGAATCATTCAGTAGTGGGTCCCATGAAAGAGTCCTTAAGTTGTTTTTTTTGTAATCAGATCCAGTGAAATTAGCCTATTTGGCATTTGTTTATTTAAAAAAAAAAAGCAACCAATGAATAAGGGCAATGAAAAACTCAAGTCTGTCATCTGATGAACTCAGCTTGAGCTTGGACATGATATTTACAATTTCCAGACACAGATGTTTAACAGTAATACAGGGGAAAATACTTCATAATTGAGTTACAATTCTAAGAATAGCAAATGTCTAGAGTAACATTTTTTAAGATATTGCGTGAGTAAAAATTCTCGCTTTTGTCTTGTTGATGTCACTGACAGTGTTATTGCATTTTTTACACATTGCATAGTGTCAAGATGCTGCTTTCTACAATCTCCACATATATGTCAAAATGTTGTAATCACTAATGGTGACCTCTCTTTAAGTGAGCGTTCAGTTAAGTAACTTTATAGTTTGAGCACACACCCATTAACTGCATGCGTGACACTTTACAAAGCTATGGCATGTGTTATGTCTGTCAGCATTTCATTAATGGAAGGTGCTAGCATCAACATTGAAGAATCAATGCCAGAATTGTGGGAATCTGACACAAAATACACAATACACCCTAATTTGTCATCACAGCACCCATAGAGCCTCCTCAAATTATGTGCCATTAGGCTTATTCACGAACCTGAAGTATACTATTAGACACAAAAAACTAACCACAGAGAAAACCGTCAAAGGGATGCACACCCCAGCTGTGGTTGGGAGAGGCTTCAGTGTTTATAAGGCAAGTAGGAGCTTATTACAAAAGCCTAATGTAGCTCAGACAAGACAAACAAGTGTAGTGTGAAGACACATCTACCTGGTTGAGTCAATAAGGATGTGAAATCCCCCTAAAGTTTAAGTTATCAGTGTGTAAAATAGGAGTTAAAGTGTTGCATGTGTCAGTAAGGGTTAAGTACTTGTCCTGGATTACAGCCTTCATACTCCAAACTAATGGCCCTCGCTAATAGGTGCTCCCAAGAAGGTGCTAACCCTTGATGTCTTGCTGCCAAGCTGCCTGTAGATTCTTACTCATGCATTAACACACATGGACACAGTTCCACGCCAACAACCTGCAAAGCTGGCAGCCCAGCAAAGTCTCCCCTCAGGCCATCACAGCAGCACTCACTTCTCAACCTATTCAAGATGCGTGACTAGCCAGTTTGTTTTCTCTCCTTTAACTTTTTTATTTTTTCTTTAGGCTGTTTTCATTTTTACAGGGGATGTTGAAGCGTGTCTCAATTTATATGCAACAACCTCTGTGATGTGGGGTTGTTATTCCACGTAAAATCCAACTTCCAAGGGTTGTAATTGTCGGTGCAGCCGTTCACACGCACTCCTCCTGCTTGACATGCAAGCATGATGTATGTGTGCTTTGAGAGGGGTAAGCGAGTTAGAGTTTGAGGGTGCTGATATATTTGGCAAGTTTGTGTGTGTAAAAAATGTAAAGGCATTTTTAAAAAGCACAGCGTGCTTTTAATTTCAGTACAGCTCATGAGCTCACTCATGCTCAAGATGATTAATCCTGTAAAGCCCATCAAAGAATTGATAGAAATTTTTTTTTGAAGAAGAAGATATTTTTAAAACCCTTTGATGGAATCCACAAAAAAATTTTTTTGCAATATAATTTGTAATTAGATATAGTTAGTATCAATTATGATTTGTTGGGTGATTGTTAAGTTTTTGCTCACAACAATGTTAGTTTGGGAATTTAATTTGAGTGTGCAGGAAAAAAACACCCAGTTAAAACACTGTGTCCAATTTGATCCATACGTTTTTAACATGGTTTTACTTCACTTTGAAAAATCAACTAATTTTGAATTCTTTCAGCAAGTAGTCATTACAAACTTTATAACAATAGATGAGTTACTCTCACCATAAAGTTTTGAAACAACATGATTTTTTCCCGCCAAAATGGTTTTTCAGATTTCATGGAGGCAGCCATTTTGAAATGAGCAGGAAAAGCCTTTCTACTGCCCCTAGTGGATTAATAATTCACTACAAGGACGTAACACATGGACCAAGTTATACACAATGGGGTTTTAAAGAGCCTATATTATGCTAAATCAACTTTTTAGCTTTACAGAGTAATACAATGTTAATTCCTCACTAAAAGCACCCCCCGATAGCACTATTTTCCTCCATTTAAGCTTCTCTGAGCACCAGCCCCTCCCAGTCCCAGAGAGTGACTGTGTCCCCACGTTCATATGTATGAACCTTCATATGTACAAATGTGAGGGAAAAACAGACTCTTCCAAGACGAATCTGAGTTGCCATCACCGCCCCCAGCCTAACACACACCCACTTGCTCTGCAGAGCTATCTGTGATTGGCAAAACACTTTCATTTTAGCATAAACTCTGAGAAGAAATGGTTCCTCTTGCATCTAATCTGCAGAGACAACAAGGGCTTGCTTTTTTTTTGCATGAGACAATGTCTTCCAAGTGGCAAAAACGTGTTTTAGATATAGAAGAGATTTAGGAGTTTGTTCAGCCTTTCCAAAGAAGAGCCTACTCGTCAGAAATGGTTGGAGTTTATCTTCGGGAGCACGCAACAGACCAATCAGCAACATTTTGTCTCTGACTACCATTTCACAGATTACTGCTTAGTTTATGTTGGCCTGTATCAAAGTGGATTGTCTGAGAGGCCAAACCTCAGAGCTGGCGCCATTCCTACAATCAAACTTGATCAAGAGGCCAGATCTGTAAGTAAAATATACAACTAGCTAAAATTGCTAGCTAATGCTACATTTTCACATACGTCGTGAGTCGCATAAAGACGTAAAGCTCCACAAAATTCACATCCATCTTCTTTGCAAAAGTTCAAATGTTGTTTGTTTTTGTCGGCGAAAATCAGACACACAACCTAGAGGCCGGCTCTAGGTTGACCTCATGGAATGGGCGGCACCCACAAGGAGCAAAAGGCGGTGCCTCATAGATCGAGGCACCTTACTTCAAGGCAGGAAAAAAACTTGCAAAATAACTCATATTTCATTAAAAAACTGTGCTTTAGTGAACCAAATGTAATATATTATCATATTTGTGGACATAGTTTACTCTGAAAGGCTTAGAATAGCATGATATAGGCCATTTACAGAAAGTTTTGATCATGCTAATGAGGTAGGGGTCTCCGAAATGCCTAAATCAAATATGAGACAGTTGTTTGGCTTTATACGTTGAAAATCCAAAAAACTGAAATGAAGCCAAAATTACATGAAATACACCTAAATAATACCAAAGGTTTTGATTTAAAGTCTGACTTTGTTAAATTCAAAGTGCAGCATATTTGGGATTGCTTTTAGGATATTAGCTTGAACAGGAATACAAATATTTTTAAATTTCTGCAATATTTTTTAGCAATATCGAGCTTGTCAGTATTTGAACATTAACATTTTTCAATTAGTACATTATGTATGTTCATCTGTTTGTTTAACCTACAGATAATACCAAATTTCTTGAGGCTATTCTTTTTTTAATAACTGCAAACAGGCTAACAAAACCCTGTTAAAAGTTTGCTCTGCACAACTGAGAACCAAAGTATCCCACCCACACTCAGTGATATTACCTCATCCCAGCACAGATACTCCCTGTTTTTATTGTTTTTTTAATGATAAAAAATAAAAACAGATGCGTCTCAAATGAAAATTAGGCCTTTGGGTCAGGTTTATTATGCAGAGAGCAGGACGAGATTCTGTGAAATGTCCATAATGGTCCCAACCTTCTCCCTGCTGTGAGCATTTACTCTCTCCTGTTTCTCATACTTAAAATAATTTAAAAAGCAGACTGGGTATGTTTAGACGTCTTTACATATGAGTTCTGTTGGTTGCTTTCATTAGCTGGGTTTATTTCCTCAGACTTGCCAGATGTCCGTTGATGTAAACAGAGTCCAGGACAAGTTACCCTCTGTTGTCATATGTACCTGTTTGAGTAAGCACAGAGGTTTATGCACATGTGCTCAACAGAGCACAGATGAGGTATGACTGTGCAAGCACTTGACAGAAGAGGAGTGATAAAATGTCTACTTTTAAATGACTCCTCTGACCTTTTTCAGTATTTCAATATCTCTTTTTTGACCGGCTGAAAGACTAAGCAGGTATCTCTGGATTTCATAAAAACTCTAAATAATTGGATCACATCTGTTTCAAGAAACTTAATTTATCTTGCTTCAAAATTCCTTCATCACATCACGGCATCTAAAAATACAGAGACAAAGGTGCTATTTTGGAAAAATATGACATTTTGAGCTTCTCAAGTTTTTGGAGCCTGCTTAATACAGGCTTTATGTGTTAAGATCATTTTAAATTGCATTCCAGATTTAATTCAGACAACTTTGATTTGTAATTGAGGTAGGCTGGTTCTAATAGAATTTTTTTAGGTGAATTTGTGAACTGTGGTGCTCAGTAAAGTTACTGTACCTTTATGTTTTTTTGTGCGAAATGTTATTTATGCAGGTATTCTTTCAACACTATTTGTATTTCAACCATGTTTGGAGTGCGTAAAGGGTTGTGCTTTTGTTTTAGTTGCCTGGAAGAGTATTAGACACCTGCACAGTCATTTAAATTTTGTGCAAAACAAACTCCACACTGGGCTGCACGGTGGCGCAGTGGTTAGCGCTCCTGCCTCACAGCAAGAAGGTTCCTGGTTCAAGTCCTGGCTGGGGGACCTTTCTGTGTGGAGTTTGCATGTTCTCCCCGTGCATGCGTGGGTTTTCTCCGGGTACTCCGGCTTCCTCCCACCGTCCAAAAACATGCTTCACATGTTAATTGGTTACTCGAAATTGTCCCTAGGTGTGAGTGTGCATGGGTGTGTAATTGTGGCCCCTGCGACAGACTGGCGACCAGTCCAGGGGTGTACCCTGCCTTTGCCCATGAGTAGCCGGGTTAGGCTCCGGCAACCCCGGATTGGAAAATGAATGAATGAACAAACTCCACACCAAAACTACATGCTTCATTGTCCATAAAAGTACAATGTGAACACAAATGAGAGTGCTGAGCTGGTATTTCTTTGCACAGTTAGTTTTTGCATAGTTTCCTGGAGGTGCGACTTATAGCCAACTCAGATGCGATTTGTGTATGGTTTATTTTTTTAGATAAGTAGGCCCATGTGGTCATAAAAAGCATTACAGCTACGTGTATCAGTATTGCTACTGACAGCAATGTAGAAGACGAAGAAAGCTGAAGAAAGGCGATGAAGAATTCAACGGGTTTAGTGATTTAAATTGACACAAAAAGTTTAATTGACTTGTTAATATGTTCTTTATGCTATGGTTATCTTAATTGTTCATATGTTGGGTTAATATACTTATACATATACTAATTCAATACTTATTCAATTCCTCCTATGTTTCATGAAGCCACAGTAAATACGGTTATGGTAGAGAAGAGTCAGCCTGTTATTGTTATTTACCGGTATTCCATCATTTATGATTTGCCTTTCAAGAAAAAAATGTCCTCTTTTGGTCCCTAAAAGTGCAATTTTTTTTAAAAATAATTTTTTCTTCTTTATTATGCCTTTTTCGGCTACTGCAACTTATACTCCAGAGCAACTATGGCTTTTCTTACTTCTTTATTATGCATTTTTTTGGTGTCTGTGACTTTTACTCGGGAGCAACTTATAGTCTGAAGAACAAAGTAGTTCCAAATGATTGCTTATATTCAAATATAACAATTTTAAATTAATTTGACATAATACTTTAAAACCAGATGAGAAAAGCCACTAATAATATAAGATTTAAAAATTAGCTTTACTTTAAAGCTTTCTTATCTTCATTGATCAAGCGTGCAGTATGCAAGGTTTGACTGGTTGTAAGCGTGTACAAGAGCCAACTAATGGACCAATGCCTGATGTAAAGAATGAATCACTATGAAGCAGTGCTTTAAGTGGGCCGGTACTCAGTACCGGGACTTCTAAAAATAGCTTAGAGTACCACCACTTCTTCACGCCAGAACTACCGCAGGTACTCAATACCGGCACTAGAGTTGTGAGGTTCTTTTTTTCTGCCTCCCCTGAGCTTCATATGTTCACATAAAAGCTAAAACAAGCTCATCCTTGAAACTTCAGATGCAAATATCACAGGAGTTGTGAACACCTATACGTTTTTACACGTAAAACGTAGGTACTGACGGACATCGCTGATGGGAAGATGATGTTTGTCCATCATTTGAACTGAAAGTTCTTTGGCTTGAAGCGATACTGGAAATCATCATCCAAACAGCAATGACCCATAATAATCCACATATTTCCCATTTACTTATTAAATCATAAATGGGGCAAATGAATAATGAACATTTAAATTCATTCTTTATGTTTTTGTCTGAAACCGAGGGATCACGCTGAAGTAGTTTATGTGGATGTCCAAGCTACAGGTAAATAAGAAAAAAAGGATAAAACGTTAACCTTAAGGCTACAGAAAGTTTTCAGAGCAGTAAAATGCATGCGGAAATGTCAACCACCTTTTACACCAGCAAGGTTTACAAAGTGTTCAGAAACGTCATTGACAGGATTCTGAGACAGCAGCTGTGGAGCTTAAAGGATGTTAAAGACAAAAACCTAAAACGCAGTTCCATCATCCACAGACAAGGTATGGATGTACATTTGTTTGATCTAATAAAGCAGTCATGCAGCGTTAAACGTGATTTATCAGTGGGTGTTTACAGACAAACCGTCATAAGTTAATGACAGGTTACCTGTCATCAGTCAGAGTTAGGGTGGAGGATTGTCACATGGGCAGGATTCTCATACAGGGGTACCAGCCGCATAACCAGCTACACTGTCAGGTCAACTGCAGCAGTTTGTGTTTCAGAAAAACTAACATTTTTGAACGTTTCTTATTCACACCTATTCAGATCTGTGACTTCAGAGTGTGGCATTGCACATGTGCACGACTGTAATGACTGCGTGTGCACGTCATCAGACATGTCAGTAACGGTAGGAAGGGGCTATAGTTACCGTTTTGTCTGCCACATAACACAGAGTCATATACTAATAAGAAAACATTTTAGATGTTCAGGCAGAGGAAAATATAAACATGTTTTAAAATGCATTTTTGTAAGACTGAAGTAGTGTATTTTAATCTGAGTTTGGTGTCTCTCTAATGCTTTTTTGGTGTAACCTGTTTTCTCCTCATTTTCATGAACTTGACTTTTTCCTGTATGAAAGACCAACAGCAGCTAGTGGTTTTCTGTGGGGATTTCAGAGGAGCTGGAGTCCGGTGCAGAGGAAACCGGGAGCATGTATGAGCAGGAGCTGGGGTCCATTACCCGGGTATCTTCATCTGGAGGGGATCTGTTCTCAACAGAGCACGACAGATGTGATGCTGAGTGGCAACGTGGACAGACTTTCCCTTAGACATGACTCTTTCTGATACAGTAGTTAACCACAAACAGACTTTTTCCAGATGCATTGTTTCATCTAATAAATGGGACTGACAGGAATGCAGAGAAAATGCTGATTATAAATGTAACATTTGACTGAATGCATGAAGAAGCCCATAAAGTAAAATCCCCAACTGTCTCTTTGTTTCTGAAAAATATGTTCATGTTAAGTTTCTAATAAATATCCTGCATTGTCAGGAGACCATTTTGTTTATTTTCCTATCTATTATTACAACGCTCAAACCAGCATTCAGTTTTTTCACCTGCAAGAAAAGACATTTCTAAACAGCTTTTAAAAATGTTAAGATCCACTTTGTTATTAAAGCTTTAAAACTCAAAATAGTAAACATGGAGCCACTAAAGACCAACTCCTAAATAAAGCAAGTCCATTATGAACATTTTAAACTGCAGTTTTGAATAACTGAAAATGAACTTGTTGCTTGGAGTTATACAAGTGCTTGATGCAACTCCTCATGGATGTTGTTTTTCAGCTCATCAGCCAGACGCTTTAGGCAGGAATCACGGCTTCTCTTACACTCCCTAAGACATCCTTCACAACTAATCAGGTTTATGCAGTTGGTCGAGAAAGAAATGGCTATTCCAGGGACCTACAATTAAAAAAAATTGAGAGCAAGGTGAAATAATAATTAATGTTTATGTTGAAAATAATGTGCACTTACACTGCACCCACAATACACTTAGCATAATAATGTAGGAAACATGTATGAGCTGCTAGAGGAAGTCTGAATACCGGTAACTAGAAAAAACCTGTGTATGCAAGAAAGGAAAAGATCAATACTTCAAAGCGCCTCTGTAAACAACTAAACATTCTGGTGTTATCCACCACACCACCGATCTGGTCAGTGTTATAATCATCGACTGTATAAAAGAACTGGACTGAGTGAACCATCCACACTTGCATACCTAATAGGAAGCACCTTCTGGCTCTAAGAAGCCAAAATTCCATAGACTTCTTTTGAAAAACAAAAAAAACTGCTATTACTCAATCATTCTATTTATCAGGATTAGAATTCTTTTAACGTGTTCGTACCAATCCTAATTAATGTTTTTTTTTTTACATTTTTTTCTGTAGTGCACTTTGTTTAAGCTGTAAACTGACCAATCAGACCTTAATAAAAGTATGTGGTTTTGCATCAAACGTTTGACAGTTTCTCCCAAGCCTGCATTCAAGTGATAGGGGTGTGGCCTTTCAACAATCTCACTCCTGACTGGCGAGAGCGGTTGTAGTGGAAATGTTGACTCAGACTGACTGGTTCCAACATGATAGCGTCCATATCACCAAAATAAAAGGCAACTGAATTGACTTCCTTCGGTTGGAGCCAGAAGTAAGCCATTTTCTATGGGTGATGTCACACTCGCTCAGTCAGGTTCTCATATTCAGTCAGTGGTTACACTCCATCTGTAAATAAATAAGTACCAATGTGTCAGTTCCATAAACTTGCCAATACTGACAGCTGCTGATTTATAACGACTCCTGCTTGGGTGTCTTATCTCTACATTTGAGGGATGAGTCACAATTGTGTGGAACAAATTTTGCTACAAAGTTGTGTGTGACAATGGCAGGTCTTTAACTTTACAAATGATTTGTTTTTCAACCGTAACTACGACTCTCTCCTCCACTTAATATAATATGGAAACTAATTATGGGATTTTTGGGACAACTGTAAAAAGTTGTTTTTATATTTCAAGCTTTTTTATTAGTAACTTTTCTGCCATAAAATTACCATGCAGCACTGTTATTATTAGAAATCAAATAAAGAAAACAATACTTTCTTTGAGTTGAATGTCTTATTGGTCAAAAATACCAACAAGGTTTTCTACACCAGTGCTAGGAATTTTATGGTCAACCATTTAAAGTACCTAAATCATTCGATAATGTATTTCTGGGGTGTTAAAGAACAATGAGAGTAGCCCTAATCTAACTTCAGAAGCAGAAACTTCCAAGTCACTTAGGCTTTTTGGCAACTAATGTACGCTTTTACTCTAACTATGTTTGACTGATTCAACGATAAATTCAATCAAGATGAAACTTATGTCAGAGCAGTCAAAGTTTATGCTGTTTTGACAAGTTATATTCTTTCCCTGAGGCGTATGTAAAGTACATAAGGCCCAATCTGAACATGTGGTGTGGCACCAATAATGTTTCTGAATTAACCACACTATTGGTGTTATTTTTTTTTTTTTACTCCTTGCTATTTTACCAGCACAAGTCCATTGACTTTAACACAAGTGTGTGAATGGAAATAAAGTATGTGATGTTAAAATGTTTTGATGTTAACAAAATGAGGGCACTCAGACTGTGCCATTTATCTTAACTTTACCTTTACTTTCATGCTGTATGTCAATAATTAGCAACATACCCTTATATCCAGGACTCCCCTTAATTTAGCATTACCTTCAACCAAAAACACACAAATATATATATTTTTTTATATAATTGGAAATTAAGTCGGGCACGCAGGGGTCACAATATGATGTTAACAGGCAAGTTATCTTAGTGCTTTGACCACAGCAATGCATCTCTCCAGTGTGCCTGTCCCCTGTTTTGTCAAACCTTGAAATATGTTGCTTAAGATTTTCAAAACAAAAATAATATCAATTTAATACAGTGTTCATTAATTACATTAATGAAAATGCATACCAAATCAATTTAACTTTTATTTGTTATCATCTTGAAAACATTATAATTATTCCACGCTCTATATTGCAAGCTTCATGATTCGTTACAGGATGAAAGGAGACATGATTCCAAACAGTATAAGACATTGCGCGTAAAGCTCAATTTACTTTAGTATCTGCAAGAGAAAGAAACTAAACAGTAGATTTGAAGGATAAAACGTTCAATTTGAATACATCACAATTCACCATGTAAGACATTTTTGTAAAATCTCTTCAAATGAGAATGACAAAATAGTGACATAAAAATGTTTTTGAAAGGAAGAGAATATAGAACAGATTCAATACAAACATGTACAACAAAAACATACTTTAATATGTATCAGTCAGTATGCTAGCTAAGTTTTCATAAGTGTATACATTGGCTGTCAAATGTTATAGAACTCTGTGGTTTTTCCAGTTTCTTCTGAAAAGTTCTGAGTGTAATATCTAGTTGTGCTCTGAATAAAAAAGATTAGAGTTTGCAGCTTTGATTCCAAAAAGAAATCAATTTAGAGACCAAAAATGTGGTCTAAACTATTAATCAAGATAGTCACTTTTAGATGCATGCCAGCAGAAATTGCATGGAGCTACAGAGTGCTGTGGTGTCTGTGTTTGTTCAGATATCCTCTCAGGCAAAAGGATCAAAACAAAACAAAAAAAAGAACCATGCTATCACACATCCTCTTTCATATTTGACAGCTGATTTCAACAACTGTGGAACCATCATTTCATCTTTTTGACAAGGTACAAAGATTCTACACGATGAACCAAAGATTTCCTATTTTGATTCATTGTTCCATAACATCTTCCATTGTTTAGAAGTCCAGGGTTTCCTGGCCCAGGCAAGCCCTTTTGTCTTATTCTGACATCTTTACAATGCTTTTCCTGCTGCATCTTGTCTGTAAACATTCCAACTCAAAGTTTTCTCTTTACAGTTAATACTAAGATGGGTTCTTTACGTTCTCAGTAATGCTCTGCCTGAAGTTGTTGTAACGTAAGCCATCATTCAGAAACGTATCCCCAGCTGAGCCTTTTATCCCCCATCACTAACATCCCACTCTCTCCCTCTCTTTTCTTTTTTTACTCATCCGGACCAACAAGAAATGTATGTAAACATAATAATTAAAAATAAAACTTAACCTCAAATTCCAAATGGGTTACACTTTGTTTGTCTGAAGATCTGTAAACCTCCATTGTAACAGGAACATTTGTCCAACACAAGAGGCCTTCAGCTCTTATCAGCTTGCTCAGCTGCTGGACAGGACAAGCTAAAAAAAAAAGAACACCAAAGGGTGTTCAAGTCCTGGTTCTAAGCAAAAAAAGGGGCTTGCAAATGATCAAGAAAAAGTTTAAATACCTGTAGGAATGACTTCAAAGACCCGCTCCAATAAAAAATGTGTTTTTTAACATGTTCTTGTTGCATTTTTCTCATGATGAAGGACATATAAAATTATGATCAAAACTGTGTTTCTGAGTGTTTCTTCATTCAAATAGAAGTGAATCAGGAGCAGACGAAAAAATGCTGTTGGTCCATTCTGATGCATCCAGTTACAGACAAGTAGATCCAAGTACAAATTCATCTTCTATGTCTGAGCTGGCATCTGGTTTAAAAATGTAGGGCTGGATGGCTCCAATATTGTTCGCTATTTCTGTTCAATTCAATTCAATTTTATTTATATAGATGGATGGATTTCATATCGGTATTTATGCAAAGAACATGAAGTCAGTCATAAAAATATAAACAATAGCTGGTTGCTAAACTAAACTAAACAGAATAAGCTAAACTGACATCCTTGCCCATAGACCCTCCTTCTCGGTAAGGAAAAACGTATAGGGATTATAGGTAAGGAATTAGCTTATCTAACTATACAACTGTTTTGTTATGTTTGAATAACATCTACGTGTTTAAATAAACAACTACATGTTTAAATAAACAACTACATGTTTAAATAAATAACTACATGTTTAAATAAATAACTACGTGTTTAAATAAATAACTACATGTTTAAATAAACAACTACATGTATGAATAATGTAGCAAATGGGCTTCATCCAGGTCAGAGTTCTAGGGCAGAGTGCTCAAATTTGTGTAATTGATGCGTGACTCCACTCTGGGACAAAGCATCAGCAACAACGGCTGCCACAGAAGGAGACTGGAGTCAGTTTTTTGAAGAAGAAGAGTTTTTCAAAAAGTTTTCAAAAAGTTTTTTAAAAAGTACACCCAAGTTTCTCACACAGTGAGAATGTTTAAAATTATTGATCTTAGGTAAAATCATCTCTCGTCTTCAGGACCGATAATTAAAACTTCTGTTTTGTCTTGGTTGAGCTGTAAGAAGTTCTCTACCATCCATTACTTTTGATCTAAAATACAGTTTAAAATAGTGTTTAAAGGTTCAAGGTCATCAGGGGACATGGCGATGTAAAGCTGTGTATCATCAGCAAGGGTGTGAAAGTCAACGTCTCCTGATGGCATCCCCAAGAGGCAACATATACAAGTAAAAAGTAGTGGATCTAAAATCGACCCTTGGGGAACCCCACAATTTATTTCATGGATTCTTGAGGAGCATGTATCTGTACTTACATAAAAGTGTCGGTCTGAAAGGTAGGAATAAAACCACTTAAGAAGGAGGAAGGAGGTTTTTGCCTAGAATCTCATCATACATGACCTCATTGATCCAAGTTGGGGCATAGTTTATTGTTGCTTCTTTCAATCGAATGTGTCGTATGACTTTTTTTAATCGGAGTGCAAATTTGGTTGGATGAAATAAATAGTGTGTCCACATCATGTATTTTCTCTATTCAGAATCAAATGAGGGGAAGTTAACATTTAGTGTACATTTGCAGTTTGGAACTGCACAAAATTTTGTGAAAATGCCATCTTTTAAAGTATGTTAATTTTTCTATCAAATTTGAATAACTTTTAACCTGATGACACACACAAAACTGTAAGTTACCTTTGTGCACAAATGTCACTCAGTTTTGAGAACAAAATATGTTAAATGTATGTTATCCATTCAAGATGGGTGGTAAAAGCCACATTTTTAACTGCTAATCAAAGGTACAATTGTTGTGTTTTGCATTAATTTGTTAAAGTAAACCTCCAGTATATTGTAGTGATTTTCGAAAAATATCGATAATGTCCTGTTTAAGCTGATACAAGGTGAATAAATAAGTGATTAAATGGTGAAATGAAACGAGGTTTTCAGGGTTTTCCCAAATGAGAAGAACAAGAAGTCCAGACGTTTCATCTTCTGTTGTCTTATATGAGCCAGAACATGCTCATAAAGAAAAATGACTTAGTAAAATTGAAAAATAGCACATGCTGAACAGAAACCAGACCAAGCCAAGGGGGTGGGGGGACTGATGCTTGATCTAGTGTTGAGAATCCAAAGACCAGCACCACATCAGACAGCGCTTTGCATGCAGACTATTTTATGTACCTAAAAGCAATTGCCAAACATTTCAATATTTATGGGAACACATTTATGTTAAGTATAAAACAACAAAAATTAGCTCTGATAAAAGTCTTATCGATTGAAATAAATTTGATATGAGACTCAGGTTTAGTTAGGATTGTGGAAAGGTGGCCAAATATTCCAACCTCTAAATTACCCAAAGCTCAGAACACGCAAAATAACATAGCACATCACATACAAATCAACATGCAAACAACATAGATTTGAATGAGTTGAACATTATTTATTGTAGTCTGTTTCCAACATGTTCACTTAAAAGCAAAAGAGCTTTAAGCCAAAAGCTGTTTGGACTTTTTTTTTAGACTGTTATGGCCCAAAAAAGCAGGGTTGGAAATAACAGCCGCTTAGCCTCATTTAGAAAACCAGTGCTACAATCTGTAAACTTTGAAAAGACTGCATAGAAAAGGAATTACAACTCAGTATGTTCCACAACTCACCAATTGGAAGATGTTTACCTATAAAAAATGTGGAAGCATGATGGGCATGATACAGTGTCTCAGTGTGCATTTGTGTGTGTGGTCAAAGGAGACCCTCGGTTGTCGTGACTCTGGTTGGGGTTAGAAATGGGGGCAGATGCTATCAGGGCCTGATTTCTGTGGTTATGATGACATCCAGATAATAGCAGACACACATGCATCACCACACACACATTCAAGACGTGCACAAGCATCTTTTCTGTTTTAAGTATGCCAGTACTGGTCTCTTTCTCTCTCTCACACACAGACACATTCTCCCACTAACAAAAAACAAAATGCAGGGACACACACATGCACACACAAACCTGAAAATTACAGCTTTGCATGCAAGCATTGAGCAGATGGGGTCCTAATGACTGTTGTGTACAGTGCAGTGGGAGTGAGCTGCTTTCCCATAACACGTCCGCCCTATCGCCCTCTAAGAACCCTAAGTACAAGCCTGTTTTTCATTTAGTTTATGCTTTAACTGGCACAAACATGACACAAGTCCAAGTTGCAGGTGGTCAGAAAAAAAGTATAAAAACTTTTTCAAGCCTCGTCTGCACTTAGTTTTTTTTTCTTTTTTGCAGAAAGGGAAGAACAGTCACATTAACTTTTAAATGTCTTATGTATTGGATTGATGCATTCTGTAAGGTGACGCTATACTTTTTTGTGACATTACTTTTGTATCTGTTTGCTGTCCAATAGCATCCATTTCTCAAACCACAGCAAAAGAAGCATATTTATACAGAAAAAACTATCCCTTTAAAATTAGGCTTTAAATTAGCGTGGGAGTCAAAGGTAGACTGCTGAGGATTTTCCTGATTGCTGTCAAGGCGTGATTACTTTTTAATGATGTAATTTAATGATCTAATATTTAAAAATATCACCCACAGTCCAGTAGGAAGAGGAAAAATGTTCGTCTTGTGATCAGCCTCTGCTGTTTTTTCTGTGTTTTGAGAACACTTTGACTATTTTAGAGGATTTCCAGTAAAGATTACTAAATCAAACTGGAAGAGATTCAATTAAAAAAAATTCTAATTCCAATGTCTGAGCTGTGTTATTTATTTATCATGTGAATTATTATTTTAATTTAATAGTAAAGGCTATTTAAAGGATTTTAAAACTGTCTGTTTAGCAATATCTGTAAAGCAACTTAAAAATCATTTAAGAAAATATATTATTCTGACATATAATACCACTTCCTAAAAAACTTATGGCAGTAACATAACAAAAATTAAGATCTAAAAATGTTGGACATTCACTATGACATGGAGCAAAAGCTGAGAGTTTGGCAGACCATTGTGACATTGTGAATCTCTACAAAAGAACACCAAAAGACAAGCATTGATCTTTGATTAGCTCTTGCTGCTGACTACAAATACGAAACACTATTAAAATACTATTCCCTCGAGGCTATTTTTAAGACAATGGCCAATCAATTCAAGACTCAATGTCTTAGAATTTGTATTCAAAGTCATTAATTTATTTGTTCATCATACAAAATCTGGATGACAGACTAGATCTTGGAGTTCCTTGTAAATTTTGGTTTAAATTTATTTTAAAAATTCCGCCGGCATATTGGGCACAATCTGAAGTGAAAGCTTTTTCTTCTGAGAAACACTTGACGTGGTCAGATCCAACCTAGTTGATACTGTTAAACTTTAACTGAGTTTGAAGTTCTCCATGCTGTGTTTTCATCAAATATGTTTATGATATTTTATAGGGGACATAAACACCTGGAAACGTGACTTTATTTTTTTTACATTAAAAGTTTTTTTTGTGGTGTAGTTTTCTTTTTCACACCCCTGTAGGACAGACGTGTTAATCTCAGTAGGCTCTAGTATAGGGTACCAGCAGTCTAGTGTGAACACATGTGCCGGGTGTGTGCGTAGAATAAGTCCGTTCGACAAACCCAGTTTGAATGAGTGAGGAAAGCTGATAAATTTCCCATTTTAAATTGATTATATTTGCTTTCGCACAGTGCTCTGTCTTGAGCAGAACCAAGCTTGAAGGGGATCAAACTGCCTGCCAGAATCTTACAGTTCCAAAATAAGTTAATTTAACAGCAATGTTGCAAGAAGCAAACTGTAATGACAAAGAAAGAATAAAAACAACCAGCTGGTCCCATTAATCCTTTAGCTATCATTTTAGAAGAAGTGGTTACATCTCTTCACTACATCTCATTTACCCAACAGATGTTGGGTAAATGAGACGGCCATGTTCTTGCGTTTTGGCATAATTGTATCAAAAGTTGTGACCTTAACCCCCAGCACACAAACTTAGAGAAATGCTGCATCCATGTGGTGTTAAATGATAAAAACACATCATCATGGATGCACAATTACTGTATTGGTCAATTTCTTTGCAGTGCGCCATCTATGGCAAGACTCCAGAGTTACAGGGAGAATAAAACTGTAATAAGGATTATCACTATAATTTATTCCAGTTTGGTGGGCCAGATTAGTTTAACATATAAGTAGTTTAGCAAATGGCCCCCGGGTCGTGGTTTGCCCACTCTGTCCCCAAATTCTTTTCTTCTCTGATGTGTCTAATTTGTCTAATTTAAAACTTCTTTTGTCTTTCCTTATTGTGAGGCCATTTGTACCTTGAAAGTGTTGCAAATTGCTTTATGAGAGAGATTTTGGGGGGAATCAGATAGGGGCACAGACTGCAGAAGGGGGGAAGAAAATGTCACGTTCTATGCTGGTCTCGATCCCGGGGCTAGACTGAAAAAATCATGCATTACATTGGGAGATCAAATACTTTTCCCTCAATGAAATGCAAAAAAATGTAATAAATTCATTAAAGTCAATTTCTTGCTTTCCTTTGGTATTTCTATCTCACACTGTCCATTTTTTAAGCGGGAAAAGCTTACAAAATCATCAAGGGATCATGTGTTTCCTGGTACATGCTTTTCTAGGCCAGATAAAACATAGAAATACTGCATCTACCACAATTACGAAGATAATAATTAGCCTTCCATCATTAAATCTACAGCAGGTGAATATGAACCAGTGAACTCAGCTGTTAAAGCATACAAAAGATCACTGAGCAGATTAAAAACTACTGTCTGCGGTGGTGTAATAGTAGAGTGGTCGACTTCTGATTTAAAGATCGCTGGTTTGATTCCCACCTTGCCCACCCATGTGTCAAAGTGTCTTTGGGCAAGACACCAAACCACTCATTGCCTCTGGTGGAAAGTGTTAGGCAGTGGAGCCACCATCAGTGAATGAATGGGACTGTACTTTTGCGCCTTCAAGACAAGTAGAAAAGCGCTATACAAGAATATGCCATTTTTTACCATTTCTCCAGCTAAACACAGACTGAAACAATCCTCTTGGCCTGGAGAATTGAAAATATTTTTAAAACGTCATCAGAATTTTACCACCTCAAAAGCAGCTGCAGTGCAGCTTGGGTCCTGACTAAAACCAGGAAGTACAACTGCATCAGTCTTGTCCTTAGGTCTTTGCACTGTTAGTCATAGTTGTGACTTTAAAACAGCTCTGCGTGTGTTCAAGTCTCTCTGGCTTAATGAAAGCAACCTAAGAATTTCCAGATGGTGTAAGAAGAGCTGGACAGGGCACGAAAAGTCAAGTCCAAAGTGACACCAGAGGTAACAGAAGCTCTTGAAGCTTTAAACAACAGACTGGAAGTGGTTGCAAAATCTTCACAGAGCAGTAAAACTTTATGAACTTTATGGCCTCTGCTTTTTACTGTGTTTAGTTCAAACCAAATATATTATTTTTTACCTCTCACTGTAGGCACTGTAACATGAAGAACTTATACTGAGGGATTAGTTATTCTAATTCCACATGTGTCTGTTAACAGATTGACTGGCTAAACCACAAAGGCAGTGCGTTTTTCCAAATGGAGTGCCAAAATTGCAAACAACAATGTTGGTGTTTGACACTTCTACCCCTGTCCAATCACTTCCATATTATACCATCATGACAGAAAGACATAGTGAACATCCAACAAGCACAATCCAATATAAACTGCTCTCCAGATAGAATCAGACGCACAAGTGCAAAAACATTTGTGGAGCCAGATAGAGTACAAGTTTGCGTCACATAACACTCATACTCTTACATTCGCACATACCTATTTTTATTGCTAGCTCCTTTTGAAAGGCATCAGTCAGCAGCTCACTTAGAGCCACATGAGTGAGCGAGTAAGTAATGTTGTATTTATATGCGTGACCTTGCTTGATTCACGTTCAGCTTGTGCATGTGGAGCAGACAATAAGGAGGCAAGTCTGTCTGAAGGCTTTTCGTTTCCTGATGTACTCTTGCACTCTTGCATGCAAAAGGTGATGTGACAGACAACCATGACGGAACAGCCACTCTGAATTACATGACTTGGCTAGGATGTTTTTGTTTCTGTGAAACCGAACACATCTACGTGAGTGACATGGTGAGCTGGCTGTAACTGAGACGCCTAATGAAAGAAGGAAAGCTAAAGCTCCGCTAGTCTCAGTTTCTTCTTCTTGCACGATATCTCATCCACAATGCTGTCCTCCCACACACCAGCATCCTCCTCCATCTCCACGTTCATTACTTTGTCTCACTGTGAGGAACAGCACCGTGACGCCCCATACAGTTTACAGCTCTGACCAACTGTCCTGTGTAATGGTTTTCAGATTCTCTACGGCGGCCTGAACCTGTGCCAGATCAGAACAAGAAGAACAAACATGAGTCCACCACTCTGTTCCTACTTAGCTTCAATATAAGCTGATTTAGTCATGTTCCTGGAAAATTGTGTTTAGCTTTTAGTTTTTTTTTTTACTACCTGCCTTTATGTAAACACAGTCAGTGATGGTGAGATCAGTGATTAATTTGAGAGAGTTGGATGTGTTCCAGTAAACACATTATTATAACATACATCCTTTCAAAACCCTAATTTTTGGGCAATTTTTGTAGTGTTACAAAATTGGGTTTCATTGTTTTTAGACAATCTCCCAAACAGCATTCTGGCTGCTTAAACAAGACTGCCTTGTTTTACACAGCATTTCAGTGTGTGGTTATGAAAGCAGACTTTGAACTTTTGAAAAATATAATGTAATCTCAATGGTGGCAGATACAATAATACATTATTTTGATGCATTGACAACTGAGCCAATGAGGAAAAATGTTGTAATGATGGGTAGTTTAATAAATAGAGAAAGCAAAGAGAACTAACTGAGCTACTTTACAATACAACAAAAGGCATGAATGTTGAATGGGCATAGAAGAAGCTCCAGTGATTTGAACACATTCTAGTCAATGAGTGTGGTCCCACATGACACACTTCTATCCGTTTTGTTTTTTAGGCAGCCGAGGGAAACGCACAGCATAGTACTGCTCTGAAGTTAAAGTCTATAAGTCTAAATATTTCAATGCACAGATAAAGGATTAAACAGACAGGATGTCTTTTAGTGTAAAAGGTGAACATGGGGGAAAAAATATGCAAGGTTTTCAAAATAAAACTGCACATGCAAAGTCCAAACTACCTTTGAGCAAAATAGGTATCACACAAGTCCAGTTTGGACTTGCAGAGGATCCAGTGATAGAGCAAAAAATGTGACTGTAAATGGTTAAAATTTGGTTGAGAGAGGCAGTTTTTATAGGCTCCAACTTCATTTAGAGGTAAAATAGTTTCTAAACTTATGTAAGTTGCAATTTTCAGCATGATTTCCAAAAAAGTTCCTTTTTCGAAGGAAGAGACCACCTTACGCAAGAAAATAGACTTTTTTTTCACATATTAATAACCCCGGTTCTGGAGTGCACGAGTGGCCTCAAATTTGTTTTTAGTTAAGGTAGAAAGCAGAATATTTGAATGGGAGAGTAATGACTGAATGGCATGAGGTATTTACACCAACCCAATATTTATACCATTTATACCAAGAGATATTTTTGTATCCAGCACATGTCCCACAAGAGCAAATGAAGCTTCAAGAAGCATTACACCGGAGTGAATCAATTGGATGAAAGGCTTCAACGCTTCATGAAGCTTCATCTTCCCATCACTAGTGGTAGCCTCAAAATGAAGAAAACCAGGTCAGTGGCGAGAAATAAAGTTTCCCTAAATAAAGTGAAATAGGAGGAAAACAAACTGGATTCTAAACAAAGAACCTGAGCAGGATGACCTGAAAACCAGACACTTAAATAACTGAGAGTAATCAACACAAGCTGAGTAATTAAATATGTGAACCAAGTGTGCAATGACAGGGGGGGATATGACTGAAGCAAACTGCGACTAATCAAAACTCAACCAAAAGGGCACTAATCCACACAGAATCAGGGGAATAACTGATTTACAACTCTCTCTTGGTACTGATCTCTTCTCAGAAATCCAATAAATATACTCTTAAATTTCACAGGAATGAGAATATCTCAGCCCTCAGGCGTTTGTTCAGACCCTGAGCCAGAACTCTGTGCAAAAGTTTACGTAAATCCTAACCGGAAGACCATGCAAGTACTGGAACTAACTCTTCATTTCTTCACACTTAGTGGTTTCACTGTGTCCAGCTTTCTTTGGCCACTGCAATCCTCTCCGCCACGGCCTCTGATCAGTTGTCATGCCACCACTATAATGTGTATCTTATGATGCTATAAGTAGCATAACATCGCAGAAGTCATAGTAAAAACTACACTGATAAATTAGGAAATGATTCATGCAAGGAATCCTACACACAGTCTGCACACCTAGGAATATTCTATCTTCAGAATGTGAGCAAGTGTGTCCAATTTCAGAGAAAGAATTTCAGAATCGAACTCTTTGAGCCTGCAGAAAAAAACATACTTAGTGATTCTCATGGATTTGTGTATCATAGGTGGATTTCTCTACTTTCATTCTATTCTCATCTTTTCATTTACTTGCAGAGTAGTATCAATTATAAGTGAGAGGTAAGTATAGAAAACAAAAAGAAAAATAATTATTCTTACACAACAGCAGTTTTCTTCCTCTAGAAGCATGTCATCAGAGTTTGTTTTTGTGGAGTTTCAATATTTCCCACCAACTTCTGACACCTTCCTACACCACCCCCCATCCAGAGGTGTGAGACATGTGTCCCAGTGAGGTGGGAGCTGGACTCACGCCCTTGCAGTCTTAAGAGATGACGAGGCCAATAAATCTGAACTGAGGGGGTGGTCTCATAGGCTGCCCCAGCCTTGGCAAGACCCCTAAGCCCAAATTGAAAACAGACGTGTTTGAAGTTCATTCTCTGAGTTACTACTGTTCAATTGTGATTTACAAGAGTGTGTGAGATATGGAAATCTCTCACGCAACTCAAGATATGGGCTGAGTAAAAGCACATTGTGAAACAGGTCTTTCCGCCCTTTGGGAAGTACTAATCTGTAAACTCATGCTATCCTTTCATTTGGACCGGGCTGTTTATTCACTTTTTTATCCTTTCACTCAGTCATTATCTCAAATAGAGGGAACAATGTCTTCTTTGGTTAATAAAAACAGCATGTCAGCGAGGCAGGCAGCTCAAGTCATTGTTCTTTTGAGTGGAGAGGAGATTTGATGGCCAAAGAGACAAAAATGCTGGCCAGTATCAGCTGTATTAACAACTACACTGCATTAAATTGTGACAGTTTTCTTTTCTTGCCCCATCCACCTGGTGCAGCTGTAATAGGGCTCATTCTGTGTCCAGTTACTCTGCACACATGCAGCTAATCCCCTTCACTCTTCCTGCAATTTATCATCCCTAGTCACCTTTCCACTCCTGAGCAGTTCTTCAGTACGCCAGACAGAGTGCATGGCACGGCCCGCATTTCAAACCAAAGAAAAGACAAGTATTTGAGTACGTATCTGTCTGCCTAACTCCATTTCATGAAATGCGTTTGGGTAAAAGGTTCAGTCCCCTTGGCTGGCTCATGCTCCTTCACACCTTATGTTGTGTAATGAAAGCTTCAGTTTCAATATCGCATTTAAAAAAACATTTTTGAAATACAATTCACAGTGATTACTGCTGGGTTTTAGAATAAAAATGGTTAAAATGCTTTACTGAAATTCATTTGTGTTGTTAAAGGTTGTTAAAGTTTTTTTTTTGTATTGTTACTGTGGGGATTGTGCTCTTGGATTCGGTTTTGTCCGTTTTATTTCATTGCTTCTTGTAATGCTTTGTTTTCGAGTTTACCCCGTCAGTCACACCAAGTTAATGATCTTTTACAGCTCTCTCCATTTCAGTTAATTACCCTCAGTGTATGTAAGTGTCTGGTTTTCAGTTCTTCATGGTCGTGTCATCTGCTTTGTAGGGACCTTTTTGTTGGTCCCTACTTCTTGTCATGTATAAGTGTATTTAATAAATGCTTATGCTTCGGTCACCAAGTCCCGGCTCTTGCATTTTGGATCCCACACTGCCGGTTCCTGACAATTGCGTTTTTTCGCACTATAGGGCGCATCGGATTATAAAGTGCACTGTCAATGAATTGTGATGTTATATATAAGGCACAGTGAACTAAAAGGGATAGAGGTGTAATGATTCATTATAACAACAATCTGATTCATATTATAATTTGTGGTTGCTGATATGATTCATAGTGGTTCATCGGAACGATACGATTAATCAGATTCACAGACCTAAAATGGATCCAGGACATCTTTAGCCAAAAGTGTAACCAGTGTGACTCAGAAATCAATACCTGGTACTGTACAGTGCAGGTGAAGTTTTCCAGAGTCCTCGTATTTCTTGCAAGATAATCAAGTGTAAATTAAACATGTGTACAAACATACAGGCAAAAAGGATTTAATCTCAAATCCATTCACATTTTAGTTTCAGAAAGTTCGGCTCGCTGGTGTTTTTCCACATCAAAATAATCCAAACAGAACATTATTAGAACATTCTACCACACTGTATGGTCACGTCTTTGTAAAATTCAAAGTTGGACTGTAATGATAGATTGATCATTTTTTGCTGACATCACGTGTGTTGTCCGCTGTGATGGTACTTGGTCGTTCACATCCAGGACAAGGACAATCATTGGATTGGTGGATTTTGCAGCTTACATGAAAAAAGTAATATATCTGTTTCATTTAAACAGCCAAAGCAGCACTTCTGAAGTAGCAGATTTCAGTCATTGAGTTTTTCAAAAAAACTGTAAATATAGCATATACTTTTGCTGTTGGTTGCATTCTGATTAGAAAAAAATGACCTCTTGACTTTCTCTATGTTCTTTCAGTTATTGCTTTGAAATTTCCTTTTGAAACAGTTTCCTCTGTACATGCTTTATCACTAACCAGAGTGGCAGTTTGATAAACAGTCAAAGTGCTTTTATGACTAATAGGCTTTAGCAGATGTGTCAGGTAAACAGAAACACATATTACCCCGGTGCATTCAGTTGTTTGTTTTGTTCTAGAACAAGACAGCAGCACACCTCTTGTTCCACAGCAGGCCAATTCAAAACCCAACTTTTCACAAGTTATTTCCTTTGGACTGCCGCCTGACCCCTCACATGCATGTTGGATCACACTGGTCTCTCTTAAACTCACACATTCAAACACACACTCACATGTGTGACACGCCTTTGCCCAAGACAACACCTGCTCACCACACGAAAAGCTCCAGTCCATCCACCTATGTCTGGACTCCTCCCTATGAGGCATGACTCAGTAATTTTAGACTTTAATGAAACACACACAAACACTCACACAATTACTGAACTCTAACCTCACAAAAATAAATGGCAGTGAATAACAGCGAGAAGTCAGAGTTATAAGTCTTGATTTTTAAAATTGGGAGGAATTTTTTTTTCACGAGATTGCCAGGAAAAGCTGACGAGAAAACTTTTTACATCGAAAAGTCAAGGCCAATCACACAGAGCACATGGAGAGCCTTCCCTGTGGGTTAGCAACTTTATTATTTTACAGGGGTAATGTATTTGTTCTCTGTCCAATGTAAACTTCTTTCAATCAACTCAAATCTGCTTTTACCTCTTTCGCTATTAAAAAGACATTAAAAAAGACATCTATCCTTACAAAGAAATTGAGAGTAGACACAAAGAGGGCATTAAATTATCTTACAACCACTTAGGACTGTACAGTGCTTGTCAAATAATGAAACCACATGGATACATCATGTGAAAATTGACTAGACCTCAGCCAGTTTAAAAACCCACTCCAATGAAAATTGGGTTTTTGGTTATTTAACATGTTCTTGTAGCATTTTTCTGATGATGGAGAACAAATAAAAAGAAATGTACGAATTGAAAACTGAGTTTGAGTATTTCTTTATTCAAATTGTGAGGGAGTCAAACCAAGTGGGAGAGAGTGTAAACAAATGGATCATAGGAAATGAGTGCAGACCTACTTCAGCCCAAAACTCAGAGGGCACTTTCTGATGAACTCCTTCCACTCTGCGGAAACTATGTCCAAGAAAGCCACACAGATTTTTTTTTATTTTTAACAGAATTATCTTAAATGCAAGAGCACTGGGAATACTTGATCGGGGCCCAATCAACTGATCTAAATTTTCACAGCTATTTCCAGACAGCCAGGCGAGTTTTTTCAGGCTGCTTTGGGTTGTGTGGTGTATGGGACATGAGTCGGTTAAAGTGGTTTGCACAATAGACTGTATATCACTTGACTTTGAGTGGAAGGGGTGTGGACTTTGAAGAAGCTCACTCCTGATTGGTAACGGTAGTTGTCCTAGAAACATGATTCAGACAGACTCGGACTAATCACTGTTGACTTGGCTCTAAATGCCAGCGTACATATTACGGAAAAATTGAAACTGAATTGGCTTTATTTTGCTGCAGCCGGAGGGTGACGTTACACCTGCTTCATCCATCTCTATTTAAAGTCTGTTGTTTGTAAAATAGTTGCTAGAACTGTACTAGCTACTATAGTTAAGTTCTGTTACATCAAAACTACATGTCTGTCCAGGCAGCCACAGCAATGTGTTCAGGCTGCTCAGGGTTATGTGCTGTATGAGACTCGAGCAAACTTTGGACCAAAAAAGGGTTTACAGCAAGAAATACTCCAATTGTGAGTCTGTGTGAATCCCATAATTTTGTCAGACTTTAGAATAGAATAGACTAGAATAGAATGACTTTATTAGTCCCCCAAGGTCAATTCAGTTAAAGCAGTTCTCCAGCGTGTGACAACAGCAAACAACACAATTAAACCAGCTGTGTTAAAAACATGTTAAAGAAAGTTAAATAACATAAGAAAATGTAAAAAAAAATACAACTGAAGGATAAAAAAATAGAAACAGGTACTTTCTACACACGGGTATGTCCACTTTGATTTTGTTAAAACAAGTTGTAATATCAAGAACACTTTAAAAAATTCCGATCATTCACTATTATACACTCCACAGAAATTCCTCTCATGAGCCAATGGACATCTGAGTTTATTATTCTTATGGTTACAGCTCCACTAAAGCCAAAAGATATGAAAGGATTAAGCAAGAACTTGGCAAATCCAAAAAGATTTGTTCCTAGAAAGATTCTGTATGTGGCTTTTTATTATGAGAAGCTATATTCAGATCACAAATCTTTTTTAGGATGCTTGTTTGCTTTTCTGATGAACACTGCGAGGAAGGACAGCTAATTAGGGTGTCTCAAACAAACTCTGCTTACTACCTCCCCAAAATATTTATGACCATCATGATCCATGTGTGATCAAAATATGGATGCATTAGCACAGCAACAGCACAGACAAAGAAAACCATTGTGTGTTGTTGGTAAAAATCCAAAAACTTGCTTCAGTGCAGATCACCTGTAACCACTGCCATTGTGAGTTAAATGGTTTGCTTGATTGCAAAAAACAAAGTGCTGCTGCATGTTAGAAGTTTCTAAGTGAGTATTCACGACTGCCCTGTTTAGTCTGTTCTTTTGCCCTGCGGCTGGGGGGCCGCCAGGGCGTGACTTTCCGGTCCGACCCCATGGTGAGGATCTAGTACAGGTGTGGGGAGGTTGCTCCAGGCATGGTGAATGTTTCTGGTGTTCTTTAGACCTGTCTCCAAGAGTGTTGGACATGCAATCCAATGTATTTCTCTCTGTGTGCACAACAGACGTGCAATTTGTGACATACGTCTTCAATGCTGTTGGTCACCTTTCGGTTCACCTTACGACTGCATGCCCCATAAGTCTCAGACACGCTTACATTCTCCTTACAAATGTGTCACAATACACTTATCACACGCAAGACAATCTCACGTTTCACTTTTATGACGTTCCATTAGGTGGCCGCAAAATTCATACAAGACACACCTGCAAAAGTTGTAGTTCTAGAGCGAAAAAGTCATATTCTGTCTTTTGATGAACTTTGATAATTCGAATAAGTCCAGCTGTTTGTTGTATTGACACAGTAGAGATGAAGAACCCTGCAGACAAAGCAATAAGCAGAACACATTAAAACACTTAGAAACAGCTGCTCTGGAAATCCAAAATGATTCCCAGAAATGTTCACTATAAAAAGAGAATTATCCCAGCAAGAGCAGCACGCAAGACCTCCAAGTTTGTCGGCACTTGTTTTGCCCCACCCTTGTGATTTCTGGCCAACAGGTCCAGCGACTGTCATACGGATGCTACTGTTTACAAAAGTTATTCCACTCATAAAAATGCAGTGTGATTGCAAACTGAACAACAAAAACAGGCCTACCAAAGAAGAAAACCATCATCTTTCGAGGCATAAAATTACACCCTAATATCTAAACTTGACATTGAAAAAGTGAAAATAAATGCAATCTTGCATCCTCCAATTCCCTAATTATTAAAATACAAAAACCTATAGGAGTAAACCTATCAACAATATAATTTAAAATGAAGAAAATTTACAAAAAATGATTGATGTTGCTTTGCCTTGCTATTCAAGCGCAAGTCTCTATTTATTTGTTTACTTTATTCCAACATTTTGAAAAAATGTCCCGTTAAAGGTTTGACAACACCTACACTAATTTACTTTTACAATAAGTCTAAAAACTGTAAAAAAAAATTTTTTTTGACCTTCCACACCTTAAAGCACCAAACCCCCTGACCTCCCAGCCCCCTGCAATCCAGAGCAACGTCTTGCCAAGTTCATTACGTGCTCTGTTTAACTCACTAAAGCCTCCACATATTAATGCTTTTAAGGAGTTACTACACTTGCTGTGTTTATACCTCATACAGTTTATTATCATTGCACCCCACTGTTTTGAAGCCTTAATACATTTTTAATAAAGACGGTAAAGTTTAAGGGCCTGCACCTTGACGAGTCATGGCATTTTACTAGAATCTTACACCTTGTTTAAAAAGGTGTCACGCAGGGATTTACCACCGACTTTTGTAGGAAAAAAAACTTGCTCACTGCCTGCATGGCCAGAGAGACACAACATACTCTCAGTAAATGCTGAACATATTAAGAGGAAGTGAGCAACACAGTACTGTGATGAAAAGGCTGCAACAATTTGTCATGACAGAACTCTGCATACACTTTATTGAAGCATAGTTTTTTAAGATAAAGTATGTTTTGGTCTTTTTTTTACTTAACTTGGGTGCTGCTTTTCAATAATACAATCATTTACTAATGGTCCTTAATACTGATCTTGCCTTTCATAACTTGTGTTTGATTTTTCTTTGTTGACCTCAGATAGTCTAAAGTTATTGAACACTGGTTTCAGACGTGTTGTTAAATTTGGATATATATATTTAAAAAGTTGACAATTGCAGTATTTTTTACCTTGGTATTAATTGTTCTTTGGTTTTTTTCTTCCTTTTTTGTCACCAAAATATGTATATACAGCATTTTATACTAATATGACATGTTTTTAGCTATTTATTTTTATTGTACTCCTTTATGTTACATTAACTTTTATTTATTAGTTCAAAAAGCTCATACATACTGCTAATTGATTCTTCTTGCTTCTCTTTTTTTAACCAGCTGTCAAACATGAGCAGTTTCAAGTGATATCCCATCCCTGCCAATTTTTGTCTCTTCTGGTTGGTAAAAACTGATAAGATAATTGCCAAATTTCTCATTTTGTACCTGTTGTCCAACAAGAGACTCACAGTTTCAGGTTGACTCATTCCTTTTTCTTTCTTATTCAAAAATCAATGGGTTAGGGAAAAAATGTAATGTGGTGTCAAGAAAAAGCAAAACATACCCAAAACTTGACAACCTATTAACCTGGACATGACATGAACAGAGAACAAGCATGGATCTAATTGATGACAAATAGAAAACCCGTGACTTAAATACATTTGATATCTATTAAGAAAAACAAAAACACAGCTAATTGATTGGAAACATGAACCAAATGTGCTGCGGCTGAGGGGAACATAAAACCTGCAAGAAAACCAATGCTAAAAATTAATTACCTAAGACAAGAAGATTAAACAAAAAAGGCACCAGTTACGCTGTTTGTTTGTTTGTTTGTTTGTTTTTAAAGTTATTCAATCTTATTGATCTTTGGCCCCAAAATAAAAATATGTTTTACTGAAGAAATCAATTTAATTAATAGATAATCAAGAGATATTTAATATAATGTAAAAATACATATATAGTCTTTGTGAGAAAGAATTCAATTTGCATGTCTCCTCAGAAACTCATTTCTGGTGTCTCCCTGAAATTTTGCAGTCTCTTAAAACTGCTTCTCAACAATTACCACCATGCCATCTTCATAATAGCAGGAAGCGATGTAAGTTAAGAGGGGAAAACAATAGAGGTTTTTGTTTTACAAAGAAATCGGTTAAAAGCTACTGAAAAGTTACAGGTTGTACAATTGACATATTTATACAACAGGAACCATCTGGTACCTTTTCTTCACGCATTTGTGCTTCAAAGTTATAAACATGAGCTGAATTAGTGGCTATGTAAACTCTTCACTGTTTTGACTCCGAAACTTTAAAAGTGCTTATTATAGAACCACCGTCTCTTTTAAAGCTGCTTAGGTACAGAATGTTTTCATAAGCAAGGCTCCGCTTTTCCTGATACACGAGCAGATACAGAGTATAGCTAAGACTATGATCCCCAACAGCTGTTCCTGCATTAGATGGGATCAGTGTATTCCCTTGACAGTGAAGCCACAACGCCAGTTCACATTCTCTAACAAGGCTGATTACACGGCCCCTGACGCACTGAAGCTGTCTTAAAACTGAATTATGCCTAGCAACAAGTAAAATAAAACACATTACGCTAAGAACTGCTGAAATGTACATATTCTTTTGTAAATTTACAACAGAAAAAGTCATAAATCTTAATCATGTGCCAATATTGATCCTGTTTGGCCCAGAAAGTTGAAAAGAATAGTTGAAAAACATAAACACAGATGAATTTTTCTACTGATGAAAGAAAATTTGAGAAAACCTACTGAAATAACTTGAAATGCAAAAATAGTAACAGAATTAATGAAAATCTGTCTTACTGTTTCATAGCTGTTTGAAAGAAAATTTTTTCAAAATAGAACAATGAAAAACATGAAAGTGACAACGTTCCTAGCATCACAAGTGTCTTCAATCTTGTAAATCAGTCGGCCTTTTTAAAGACCCACTCCAATGAAAATCCTGTTACTGGTGTTCTTATGCAATTTTTCTAATGATGAGGACAGATATAGAGAAAATTAGGTTTAAAATTGTGTTGTTTTTTATTCAATCGTTGTGAATCAAGGGCAGACGAAAAATGCAGCTTAAAAAAGCTTCCATTTCTAGACAAATATATTTATGTATCTCTTTGTTTTCCTCATCTGAGCTGCATCTGACTCCAAATTGTACAGCTGGATAGCTCCAATATTGCTCACCATTTTGTTGTACCGGTGATGTTAGGTTAGGGTTGTGAGAGGCTGTAAGCTCGTGGAAGAGTGTACACAAAGGGACAATGGGAAGTCGAGGCGGGCTTACTCCGCACCAAAGGTCCCGCCCATAACTCATAGGCGATTTACTATTGCCGCTCTGCAGAAACTGCGTCCTAGTACAGTGTTCTCCAACCTTTTTGTGGGTCCAAACCGGTCCACCCATGAAGGTTTTACCGCGGCTCGGTGGGGGAGGAGGGAAGGGGGAGTGCAATGATAAAGACACAGTATACTTGAATTAGAACATGCCCTTCACACTTAATAATAAACAGATTTTAGATTTGATCATCATTTCACTCAGTCTTCTGACATGTGCATTTTAGAGGATTGATAAAAACCAAAAACATGCAAACAAAAAATATAAACATGATTAGGCCTGCTCACCGCACACACTGCTCCCCTTTGCTTTTTTCATGGAGGTATTTGCATGAATTGGGTGTTGTCTAATGTGAAATGTGCATCTGAATGGATGAGCTTGTTTGAGCCTTTATGTGAACGTATTCATTTGTGAAAGTCTCATTAGACAGGCAGGGTTTGTGGGAGTCACCTGTTGTGGCACCAATGTGGTGGACAACTTTATAGATACAACTAAGGACACTATGAAATTAGCGTTTTGCTAAATCAACGTTAACAAACCACAACAACTCTGGTAGAAGGCTTTTTAGACTGATGAAAATGAAAGCATTTTGCTGATTACCACTAGCTCTGCGGAGAAAGTGTGTTAGCTTTGGGATGTTGCTGGCAGCACAGACTCTTCCTGGAAGGGACTGTTTCCCACATTGTGACATCACAATGTGAGGACCACTCATTTTTGTGGATTGGGAGGGGCTGGTGCTTAGTGTGCATGGTTATAGAGGAATGCTCAGAGATTCATGAATGGATAAAAATACCGCTTTGGGGTTGTTTTTCATAAGGAATTAACTTTATAATACACTTAAAAGCTCCAAAAAGTTGACTTTGCACGATATAGTCCCTTTGAGTTTTTTATTTATTACTTTGTTAATTTCAAGATATCTCAGTGACTGTTATTTTTTATCCATATTCAAAGGAGAAGGCAAATAATTGTTTCTGTAATATTTGAAGTTTTATGTCCAAAAACGTAATAACCAAACTTAATATGCATATGTACCCTAAAAACGAATTTAAAAAACTCAAGCTATGGAGTTGATCAATGCTGGTTTTACTAAATGTAATTTATATGATAGACTTCGGGTACTTATTGATGATGACATTTCTGTGAGTGACATTGGCTGGAACACACAAACAATATTTGGAAATTATACTATGCTACTTCCAAAAGGACAGACGTGGTAGTAACAGTAGTAACTTGTATGTGTTTCACCGCACCAGATGTGTCAGCGTAACCCAGGAGGAAATGCCTCAAAGAGCCTGATAGACTGGAAATGTGAGGCATCTGTCCATGTGGGAATTCTGCAAAGCCTCTTGCCGCAGATCAAGCATTTCTTCTTGCACAACCCCTCTTATGGTAATACCAGCCTCAACAGTCAAAGCATTCTGTTTTGGTGAGCACTAATGTGTGTGTCCAAAAATGCACTTCACCACAGAGTTAATCTGTGCAAGGAATCTGCAGAAACTGGCCTAATTTCCAAGCCTTTTTTGTGTTTGTGTGTTTCTGTTTGTTGTACAGCACATGCATGAAAGTGCACGTTTGACAGCAACAAAGTTATTTTTAGTTGGGGCTCAAGTTGTCACGATCCCAAGAGAGCCCCAATTATCATGGAATTTAGAAAGCAAAATCTAAAACCAAACAGTCTGAAACAGTGCTAAGAATAGCATGACCTTTATGATGATGCATTCTCCCTACATAAATAAAGCCGTATCACTAGAAGATGGGGTAAAGAGCACACACAAACAGAGACATGGAGGCTCTCCTCACTCCAGGAATGCTTTTAGAGTGTTGACAGCAGATACCGTGTATAGGCAGATGTCTCTGTACTAAGAGTGAAAAAGCAACTAGTGAAAAGTGCCCAATAAATTCTGAATGTAGCTTTCTGCCCTAACCCTCCAAGAGGCTTTCAAGCTATATCAGAGGGATAAATCAGGTAGCTATAATTCTGTCCTGCTCAACAGGACTGAAAACATCTTGTTGGACGACTGCCTATCTGGTGAGTAGGTAAATAAACACCACAATTGGATTTGATTAAGAAAAATGATACAAAGGTATCTAAATTGTTTGAGTGTGTGATGTTGGCTCATAATGTACTGAGTGATTTACCAAAAAAAAAAAAAAGTCAAAACTACTACTATTTCCTGACGTATCTCTGTAAAAAATGTTTGGAATGACATAATCTTTGGGAAATAATTTAAAACCTCCAACAACAATGTTGAGACCACCCTTGTGTTTACCCGTCTGAAGCTGGCAGACATTGAGGGTCAAGAAACTCAAGCTGATAGGGAGTGTGGATTTGGAGTTGGAATGTGATTCCAGTTCACGGTGAGTTTACACATTTGCGTGTCAAACCACTATCATCTAAACCCTTCCAGACCCTGCGCTGGCTTTATTTGTACAGTAGGAATAAATTAAAAAGGAGGTGTAAGATTCTAAGCGTTATCCTTTGTCCATCACACAAGATAAATAGCTGACAGATAAAAAGAAAAAGGGGAGACGCAGTAAATAAAGACAGACAGATGGGAATGAAGACAGTCATTGAGGTTTAAAGAGGCTCACTCACGCAGGTCTTGTGTGCCTGCCTCACGGCCACTGCACTTTCTATGCTACTGTAAACTCCAGACGAGGCTGCTCCTTTGATCCTGGAACAGCAGCAGGCAACCATCGAGCTTATAAAACCAAGCTCCCTGCACACACATGCAGCATCAAGTGCAGATTTGTGAGCGCGCAGATGTAGGGTTTATGTAACTTCTACTAACTGCATACGCTACTTCATTTATTCATTCATTCATTTTCCAATCCGCTTTATCCCTTTCGGGGTCACGGGGTTGCCGGAGCCTAACCCGGCTACTCATGGGCGAAGGCAGGGTACACCCCTGGACTGGTCGCCAGTCTGTCGCAGGGGCCACAATCACACACCCATGCACACTTACATTCACACCTAGGGACAATTTCGAGTAACCAATTAACCTATGAAGCATGTTTTTGGACGGTGGGAGGAAGCCGGAGTACCCGGAGAAAACCCACGCATGCACGGGGAGAACATGCAAACTCCACACAGAAAGGTCCCCCAGCCAGGACTTGAACCGGGAACCTTCTTGCTGTGAGGCAGGAGCGCTAACCACTGCGTCACCGTGCAGCCCGCATATGCTACTTGATGCATTAAATAACAGCTGCTGCAGTATTTAATTTATCTGGTTCATCTCCAGTACAGCAATGACACCAAAACTTATAACATGTTTTGAAAGCTTAAAGACTTAAAGAGGAATCAGGTCTGTAAAAATCGCAGTTTCTTGATTTGTTCACTTACTGCAGTATTGTTTCCATTTATCAATTATCCCTTCATTTCACATCCTAAATATTTGTATGCAAAAAGTGTTTCCTTTTTCTTCCAATTATTTATTTATTTCTAGTGAACAAGACACATTTTAATATTGTAAAGTTTTTCGCTTGCTCAGTGTAATTGACTTGTTAAGTGAAAACTCTCAAGATCAATCAAAACTTGAAATTTCCAGAAAAAAAAATGTAGAGACTTATATTAAGGTGAGGCGGCATACCGTAATCATAAATCCAATTTCAACTTGATACATCTGAATTGACTCAATAAAAATACATTTCCCAAAACTGTTTGATAAGGTGAAAAGATTGCAAAAAAGTTTTAAAAAGAGTTTGGTACAGGGGCTATGCAGTGGTGTCGTGGTTAGAGCTTCTGCCTCTCAGGTTTAAATCCCGGCTGGAACCTTTCTGTGTGGAGTACGCATGTGTGGGTTTTCTCCGGGCACTCTGGCTTCCTCCCACTGTCCCAAAAACATGCTTTATAGTTTGTTTGGTGACTCTAAATTGCCCCAAGGTGTGCGTGTGTGTACTTGTGTGCAAATTGTGTGACAGACTGGTAACCTGGCTCTGGCAGCCCCGTGACCCTGAAAGGGATACAGCGGGTAAAGAAAATGGTTGGATGGATGGGTTGTTCATTCACATGAACGCAATTAATACATCAGACAAAAGATGGTGGTTTGATTCCATTTGATTTGTGCTTTATAAGTTAATGTGTTCCAAAGCAAAGTGACCCTAAATGGTCTAAAAAGCAAGTAAGGACATGTATAAATGTTTATTTATTAGCAAACAGCTAAAGAAAATAAGTCAGTCTAAAAGAAAACAGCATTTAAATGTGAATGAGTATGTTAGGTCAAAACTGTAAGACTTTAAAAATGCAAGTCTCTTGTATTTGTATTTGAAAGTCAAAGTTCTGGTTAGAAGGAAAAAGAAGATGGAGGAACGTAATGAGAAACCTTACACATAAAAAATAAGTGTGAACTTTTGAATTCTTGGAAAGGCTGTTTCAGCTCACTTATTACTTGTGAAGACATACTATGTTAGTGTACATTTTAGGTCAAAGACTATCTTTAAGTTACCAAATGTGGTCATAAAAATATGAGAGGCGTTAATGTCAGAGGCGTTAAAATGAGTGCAACCATCTAATTTACAACATCTTCATCATGTAGGATCAGCTGAGCCACAGCTCACCTACTGTAAAGAGAGAGTAATCAAGACTCTGAGAAGTCAAACAAGCTCCTGGCACATTCAAAGCTGCAGTTGGAATCTTGAGGTCTCTAACGTTTACCTGAAATATATGCCTGAACAATTTACATTTAGATTATACGCTTAGTTTACCACAAATACCTCATATTTAAAAGAAAAAAAAATATATGCATTTAATATTTGTATGTGTATAGCTTAAGAATGCGTAAAATGACAAATGATAATAATCAGCGTTTGCTTATGTATACCTGCAGGGAAGAATGAGAATCACAGGTTGTAAAAAGCTGTAGTTATTCTGAAGTTCATGGCCTCTTGTGGGTAAGCATCAAAGAGAGCGTCAGGGACGCCTGGATATAGTATTTCTACCTGCTCTTTAGGACTCTGAAGTTCATGATGGTAACATACTTTTAATAGGACAACAAACCACATCAGTACCGACTCTGAAAAAACTCAACGCATAGTGCAGCCACATGGCAGGACGTGCCAATGAGCATTGTTGAGACTGCAGTATGGTAAATCTATCGCATCACTTTGGAAGGAACACCTGCAGCTAAAGAGGAAAAAAGATTCATGTTTTTTTAGGCCATCTCTGCTGGAGACAGCCAATCAGATTGGTCTAGGAGAGTTGCTATAATCAACAAATATACATTATGTATGTAAAGAAGCAGTGATAATAAAAAAGTGGCTGTAAGGAAGTAAGTCATTTTTACTTAAATCTCTGATCATCTTTGGATTTATTATAGAAGCATTTCCAGTGGCCTTTCAATTATATTTATGTTGTTTTAAAAACCCACTTCAATGAAAATGGTCTTGTGTTTTTAACGTGTTCTTGTAGAATTTTTCTCATAATAGAGGACTTACAGAAAATAATGTAGGATTAGTAAGGGTTTCTTAGTATTTCTTCATTTAAATTGACGCAGTTACTGAAGTCTCTCTTACCACTCCGCTCCTCCGCCCCTTTGCATGCATTAATTTTCTCGTCCGAGCTGGCCTTTGGCTCAAAACTGCACTGCTAGATTGATCCAATATTGCGCCCCATTATTTTTGAGTCGCTAATGTTAGCTTGGGGCTATAAGCTCACGTGTGATCGCACAGACAGAGGTCCCAGCGATGGGGAGGGGGCGAGGTTTCTCCAAGCCAACAGTTTGCCCAACAAGCCGGAATAGTATTTCTAATGAGCATACATATGTTTTAAAAACCGACAAAAAGCTTTTTGATTTTGGATAAAAACGGCACCGTCATAATTTAAGGACGACTGGGAATGATTTTACAAGAGAAGAAAATACAGTTAGAGTGGGACTTTAAAGCAAAACCAAAATATCTGTCATTGTTTAGGACATAGTTTCTGCAGAGCAGCAGGAGTTCATTAGGAATTCACCTGAGTTGTGGGCGAGACTGTTGGTGCAGAGTAATCCTGTGCTCATTTACCATCATCCCTTTGTTTACACTCTCTTCCAACAGCTTGCAGTCCCAACCTAACAGTGCCGGTGTTAACAAAAATGGGAAGCAATACTGGAGCTATCCAGTTTTACAGTTTGGAACCACATCCCAGCACAGACGAGGAAAATGAAGACGTTAATTGAACTATTTGTCTACCATCAGAATGGAGCAGTGCAGAGAGCTTGTGGCCTGCTGACTGTGGTTTACACGTAATAACTACAAGCTTTTCAAAAGTCTTTTTTTCTGCTCCTGATTCACAATGTTTTAAATAAAGAAATGCTCAAAAATGCAATTTTAAGCTTAATTTTCTTATGTGTCCTCAATCTTCAGAAAAATGCTACAAGGGAAAGTTAAAAACACCAAAAGCAACATTTTCATTGGAGTAGGTCTTTGAATAGCAGTTTTTAGGGGAAAAAAATAAGTTTTTAACAATTAAAATTGTTACAACTGCGTATAAACCATGAAACATATGAACAAACTGAAATTGACAGTTTTTCCCGTGCAGGTGATAACTACAATGGAGCACGCTTCTGATTTCCATGCTCCGGCAGCGTGGTTAAACTAATTTCATTTTCGACATTCACCACACATTCAAGCAGGAATATTTCTAAAACTCCTAACCCCAAAAAATCTCAAGTTGTTATTTCTGAACAGGTGATAAAACAAACAAAATGTCACATGCCTCGTTTTTATTATTCACAGCTCATGTAACGATCAAAGGACTGCAAAGCCTTTTCAGTGTGATTTCAGCAGGAGCGCTGTACGCACGCATCCAGCCAAACTTCACACACTTTTTTCCAGTATGTTTGCTGGACCTCTCTGGATCGATAAACAGTCAAATAAAGCTCATCTAAACTCACTGTTTTGCTTCCATTACCTTTTTCTTTTTTACACCTTAAACGGTGCGCCTTATGGTGCAGAAAATAAGGTAGTCAAAGACACCTTCAAGTAGCTAAAATCTTACTGAAACAAAATAAAAACTTTGTGTGGGTTTGTAAAATTCCCAAAGTTCGGAAGAACTTGGCTACATAAAGCACTAAAATGAAAAGCTAAAACTTTCAAACTATTAAAAAAAAAAAACACTAGGTAGTGTTTCTATAACTGTAATGATGTTTATACTAATTTGAGTTAAGGATGGGAGGAAATAACTAAACTTCACTTCGTCATCTACGTTTTAACCAGAAACCTGGAGATCTCCCTCAGCTATAAAAGTAAAGCAAAGGTTAAAAAAGCTGAGTCAAACATTGGACCAAGGTTCTAGAGGCTCAGCTGAATAGACAGACTAAGGGGAACCACTCTGGTGCCTGATCTGATGGATCCTCTCCTTTCAGATTTTTGGATGTTTAATCTGAATTTACCTGCATAAAGTTAACAGTACTGGGTCACCACAGGGTCAAGCAACAGTGTGGCACTGCTAAAAACACATGAACCCATGTGAAGCAAACTAAAAAGTGTCTTTTTCTCTGGTAAACCCATCAACAACCATTCAGCAAGGTGTCCCACTTTTACTTATCACTTATTTCACTCATTTGAAATCAGCCTAAAAAGTTACAATAATATATAAAACAAAACAAAAAAAACAGGTTCTCAACTACATTTGTCTACAAGAAGATGATAATAATATTTACTTAAAGATATGATAAGATATGACAGCTTTTTTGATCATGGTTTTCAAAAGGTGTTTGTAAATAGGATTTTTTTTTTATTTTCTTGAATTATTATTTTTATTTGTATTTTTCATTAATAAACAACACACGAACAAACATCGGCTCAGATGTGTGCGAAGCGTTGGGCCAGTTCCATGAAAAAAAAACAGACAGTAAATGCATAAAAGAGGCAGAATAAAATCAGTCATAGGCACATTTTAAATCTTTTCGACCTCATTCGAATTTGACTGTTTCCAGATGACAGAAAGGGTTCCAGGTACTTGAAAAAGTAGTACATTAGCAGGTTCTTAAGGATCAGAGTTTTTCCATTTGTATAATGGCAAACATAATAGTGACCCAATGTTGGAAAGAAAGAGCAACAGAAGATTTTCATTCTTGTAGAATTAGTCTCAATTCCCAATTCCAGTGGTCGCTGCATTGATATTCGTAATTGTCTGTGAGCAGCCAAACATGGCACGTGCAAATGTGAGATTTCTTTGGCTAATGCGTTCAGAAGTCTAGAGCACAAAGTAAATGGTAAAATGGCGTGTATTTATACAGCGCTTTCTATCTTGTTTTAAAGCCAAAAGCACTCTGCAGTCACAGTCCCATTCTGCCATTCACACACTCATGGCCGCACAAAAAAATGTCTCTAAGATGATAAAAGAGCCAGCCAAACAAGCCTGACTGGCAACTGAAAGATCAGGTCTTTACGACCACTGGTTAAGAAATGAGACGGAGACTTGCTGCAGCCTAGAGTCCTCCACTTTCAGGCCTGCAGTCCTGACCTTCCCAGCAGAAATAATCGTTAGAGTCCACATAAACTTTTGAAGTAGCAGGTCCAAAGAAAGGCCAGGTATGCGGGGCAATAAATTATGTCCTTAAATACAAACACGAAAAGTGAAAGAGTGCACGACCCCTGACATATAAATGTCTACCTCCGAGCAGCAATGTCTTCTGTTTTTCTCTTCTTGGGTGGAGACCTGCCAAACATAACTTATTGCTTCCCACTATTACGATCGATAAGAATTAGAACTGAGGAACTTCTTTGAAGTTTTTTTTTTAGCCCAATAATTTCTTACCAATGCCTCAGTGCACCCGAGAAAACCCAAGAGATGAGAGGTAACATATTTCTGAAAGCTGTCATCGTGCTAGATTCCTGAATCATGTTTGAGGAGAGTGTTAGTCATTAAAAAAAGAGCAGCCTGAACCTTTTTATTAACGCGATGTTACCAGATGCTGCAGCAAATTCTGCAACAATGAGTGTGCATGTGAAGTTCTTAAAGTAGTTGAGGGCACATACCAGGAAAAGTCTGGTATTCCAGAGTTTATAGCTCCCTCTCATGCTGGGTGGGTGAATGACAGCGAGGCAGCCAGAGGGTGTTTCTCCGCCACATCTCCGCCAGGGACAGCTGACTGGTTGGGATCTAATTGCTCTAAAGTGAGGTCAGTGGGAGGCATTTATCTAAGCAGAGTGCACAGCAACAGTGGAGGATGCACAGACTGCCAAGATCAGGGAAACATACATGGGATTTGACAGAAACTTCCAGCTCTTGCTCCGCTTTCCTGCATCCCCAGTCTTGGTCCACCTCTACCGTTTTATTCTAAGGATTCGTCAGATTTAAATTCAAGCTCTTAAGGCACAAACCTCTGGAAACTCTTGTCAACACTCAGAGCACATGTAAGTCATCAAAATATTATTTTATTTGAAAGAGAAATATAAAATTGCATTTCCTGAAATAGCGCTGACAGGGGAGATGACAGACCTGCACCCCAATCCACAGCATTATTGGTACAATATTTATTGGTTCGATTTTGTGACAGGACACCACGTGTGAGTCAGAGTGAGCTAGCCTAATTCCAATTTACTATCGGAAAGCACAGAAAAAAGGCATTGTTTAAACATTATTCATTATATAGAAAAATATTTTGTTTAGATGTGTTTTATATTTCAAATATTGCATGCAGTGTTTATCAAAAATTAAACGAGTGCTCTGTTTTTAACAGTGGCATCCAGTACAACTTTTAAAACTTGGATTATGACTTCGCTTGTGATCACAAAAAGGATGAAGTGATCGATACACATCGTCCATGACAGCTAACTAGAGACATCTTCTCCTGTTACCATCAGCCATCCTTTTTGTGAAACTTCTGACCAGCGAAAGCTCACACATACCACCAGGAATTCTTGCTTGCGAAACAAGGACCCCAAGGACAAAAATTAGGGGTCAGGGGGTCGCCGTGTTGAGGGACATCATACAGCTCTCTATCATTTCTTTCAGTATGTTGTTCACTGAGCCCCACTGTATTGCATTATAATGCGCAAATGGAGGCTGACACGGAACCTTCAAAATCTATTCTCTGGACTCTACCTGCACGCAATCTTCCTGTTGGGCAGTGTGTGTGTAGTCTATGGCGACTGCACTCCAGAGCAACTGGCCGCCATCAAGAACTGCTCCAAGCATGAGCGCCACACAAGGAACTACGATTACATGGAGGGAGGAGATGTGCGCATCCGACAGTTGTTCAGTGGCACAAACTGGTTTCTACAGATCGACGACTCCGGAAACATCAGTGGGACTCAGGATCGCACTAACTGTTACAGTAAGAACCCCTTTTTTGACACCTTAAAAAAATTAAAACTAAACTGTTGTCAAAAATGTAATTGTTTGAGGTGACAGGAACATCTATCTAAAAAAATAATACATCTAAACACCTGTGTTGTTTTCTAGGACATTGTTTCTGAGGTGGAGTTAAGCAGATAGAGGTTTTGTCAATACTAACTATAATTTGTAATCAAGCAAACCACGGGTCCTATGAAACCAATTATTGTCACGCCACTGTGACCCCAGGGTCACCTAAAATTAATCACATTGGGTCAGAAGGATTTACAGTGCCATACATTTTCACAGTGAGATTCTAGGAAAAAAATATAATTTTATTTTCTTACCTCCAAGTTATCAGCAACAATCTCTTTAAAAAATGATTAATCTAAAAGCCCCATTTTATAGACAAATAAAACTGATTTATGACACATTTGGTTTCCTACACACTATAAGCATCAGCCAAACTGTTGTTCAGGCCCAAGGTTTGTCAAAGTTCATGTTTACAGAGATGACTAAAAGTCTTAGTCATGGTGAGGATGTTTTGCCTACTTATCATTTCCTCCAATCTGACAGCAACAGAGCTTGGAATGCTGGCATGAACACGAGATGCCTCAATATAAGGATGGTTGTGCAACAACTGGCAATTTAAAGCAGAAAAAAAAGAACAACTTGTTGCATTCAAGAGAAAAATATGTCTGGCTGTAAGTTTGCCATCAGCCTGCGGATGATCATAAAAAACAAACAAACACTTTTTAATTTATATCGTGGACAAAAAATGTGTAAGTTTAACATTGGCTTTTAAAATAATGTTTAAAAACGTTTAAAACTGTTTGGCTTTTATCTTTTAAATTATCTGTTTTCTGTAGACTAATGAACAGAACAACGACTTTTATATTATCTTATAACAGAGATCTTATAAGGTACATTTCTGTGATCATCTGTCTTTTGCTGCCCCAATTTAGGCTAATATATCTGAAGAATTCAATTAAAAAAAACATATCAGAACAGCCTAACAGAGACTTACACTTTAAAGAATCTTGGAGACTAGGACTAGACTATGGGAAAATCTTTACAGACCAAATGCAAGGCAAAGTCAAGATATAGGTGTGCCTGCTACCTGTCTGTACAGGTAGGGATTTCTCAGTGAAATCACTGAGAATTGGAAATTACATGAAAACTATCAAACCACATTTTATCAAAGTTGATGTACAGCTTTCAACACACAGTTTGTGGGGCCGTTATGGTTCAAGAAACATGTAACTCTGACCCACAGTGTCTGAAAATGGGTACTGCTGGCCAAATTCTCACCAATAGACAGTCCAGTCTTTTTCAGACCCTCTCAGGTCAAAAGTTATGGACATTAAAACTGCTTATATAATAGTGCAACGTTCATAGTAATGAGATGCACATATTAGGGCAAATTTAAGATATTTCCTTGACAGGAGTTGGTAAAAAGGTAATTCTGCAAAACACCAAATGACCCCTAAAAGTGATCCTGAAGGGAAAGAACTGCAGAAAATTCTACAACACTGTTTACACGGAGAGACCCATTTTTGTCTCCTTAGGAGAGGAGCCAGCTCAGTATTGGCCTCGAAAGTTTTCTGTGCTGCAATTATCTCTCTCCATTTCTCAAAACCTTTTCAAACATGTCCCTTCATTTATCACCCTTTTCCTCGTATTGTGTTTTTAAGACTAAGCCAAGGTTTTTTTTAGTCAAGTAAAATAGGTTAGGCCAATAACTGAACCTTTTATTATCAGTGCCTGTTAGTTTCCCCTTGATAATTGATGTTTTATCTTGTAACCCAAAGTACATCAGAGAATGCCTTGTTTGGGGCCCTTGAAAGCAGCCTGACTTTATCAATACAAAATTGATCATGTCTCAAAATTAAAACTCATAAAGGTTCGCTGACTCCAAATTGCGTAAACACAATTTGTCTTGAACTTGGCAGATATTTTGCTCTGAATACTTGTAAATGTTGAACCCTAAAAAAAGTGTAAATGTTTGTTGTTGAAATTAGAATAAGGAAAACCTTTAGAAATATGTCACAGCCTATTTGAAATGTATTTAGAACTCGTTTTAAACAAGGTTGTTTAAAACAACAATAATGTTTTACTACAATGAACATCGTGAGAAGCAGCCGTTGTCAGAGGAGTTTACAGCAGTTTTGTTGGCAATTCCAAGCCTCAAAAATTCCCAAATTGTTCAAAGAGTTGTTTAGAATTCAGAAATGTTCACCAGTTCTTGTTGTTGTGTAAACGAATATAGGATGGCAAATGTGTTCAATGCGCTGATCTTTGTGCAATTCTCTTTGTGCAATTAGAAACAATATTTTAAAAATATGGGTTTGTGAAAATGTATTTCCATCCTAACCGTGATCTTGGATATACTATGAGTTTTTTTGTACAACAAACTAAAAATATAGATTTGCAGAACACAAAAACAGAGTAAGATTAATGAAAGAATTCAATTCCTAAGTAAAATAATACACCCAAAGGGCAAACCTATTATGTCAAATAAAAACTGAAAGCAGAGCAGACAAGAATTCCAAAACAGAGAGACTGCCATCTGTTTGTGATTTGACAACACACCAAAATGCATGTATGCTCTGTGTCATTTTGAAGTCACACCAAAAGTTAGCTTTTGTTCTGTCTGTCAGAATAAGAATTTCAAAATAAATATACAAGTGTGATGAAGAAATATTTTACCAGCAAATCTACCTGTCACATAGTCATTGTTGCTCTTGACTTAGAGTAAAAAAAGAGAGAGATTGAAGGTTACTCTGTTTCATTAACTTAAATGAAAATGTCGACAAAAAAAAAACTGAGGATCAATCAAATATTTGTGAAGCATTTAGATACATTTCAAATTTGTAATTGTATATTTTTGCGCAGAGACTTTTAGAAAATCAAGCATTTTAGATTTTTCACAAGTTTATTATTTATAATTCAAAAAGCACTTATAGATTGTTCCTACATACCCACAGATATGCTGGCCTAAAATCTAGCGCACAAGGTATTTGCTAGGATTTTGTTTTTCAATCCATGTGGAGAGCGGCCTAATCTATCTCCCACGTGTGCAATATCATAGACTCGGCTTTGTGTAACAGCCAGCCAGACAAGTTAACAAGACTTGAACAAAGCCAGAGAGCTCACAGACCGATTATTCACAGGAACGCTTTTCTCCTTTGTTGATGAAGATGAATGTTGAGTGCACTTTGGAGCTGCAGTGAAGGATAAATCTTGACAGTTTCTTATCAGTCCTGCAATGTGTTCCATTTTACTAACTGTCTGACTGTCTGGCAGGCATCCTGGAGATCCGGACAGTGTCTGAGGGAGGCATACTGGCTATCAAGGGTGTAAAGAGTCAGTATTATATTGCTATGAATAAAGCCGGAAAACTGCAAGGCAAGGTAATGTTTTTTTTTCATTCTGTAAATACTCCATAAATGATAACCTTTGGCAAAAATATCAATTTGAATCACACAAAACTAAGAACTGACTGTAAAAACCAAAAAGTGGTAACTCCAAACCACATACCAGCAATGATTTAATGTGTTTCCATTACAGAGGATCTACAATGAAAACTGCATCTTCAAGGAGATTTTTCTAGAAAACTACTACAGCGCCTATTCCTCCACAAAGTGGACTAACAACGGCACAGAACTGTTCATAACTTTGTCCAAAGCTGGAAAGCCAATACGAGGAAAAAAGAACAACAAGAAATTTAAATCCTCTCATTTTATCCCAATCAACTGCAAGGAACAGGAGATGAGGCTGGAGTGAGCAGTGAAGGACTTGGATAGAAATTGGGAATGATTTGAGTCACATGGAAATGGTAACTGTCACAGAGAACACGCTCAAGAGGAAAACATTATTTTTAAGTCAGGAACAGATGGATCATTGATGGGTTCATTTACATTCTCAGACTGATCTCAAGACATTTTCTGAAACCCATACATGTACAACCAGCATCACAATTTATCTAGAGTTATTTAAACTCTTAAAAAATCCATTTAAAAAAAACTTTTTTTTTTTTGCAAAACTAGATGCCATACTGCAAGTGGTCATGACTCATTTTCTTTGAATCCAAATTGGATTCAAAGGCTAACAGACGAGGACACCAGTACAACCAACATGACTTTCAGAATGCAGTCTGCTATTGAACAAGATGTGATGAAGCAAGCTGGACTTGTCTTTTTTATCTCTATTTTTAAATTGTGCAAACACTCACCACACTAAACAAAGATGCAATGAATGAAAATTGGATATAAAGTATGCTAATAAATAGACAAATAAACAAAAAAATGTGCAGAGAATGTATGTTTAGGACAAGTATGTCTTATCAGTCAAACATCTGTGGACTGCAGCTACTCACTGACCTTTTCATTAAAAAAGGCCTGTTTCAAAATGCTAAACTGCTGCAGAAAAATTATCCAGAATATTAATGAAAGAGCACATAATGCTAAACTATGTAATCTTTTTTGTAACCTTGTACTCTATCAGAACCCATATTTATTTATAAAGAGATATTCTTTGGTTTCAATGTTATTATACAAGTCAGACAACTCAACAATAAACCATAAAAAGCATGATCTATTTTACAAATACCTTTTTCACAAATATTATCTCAGTCTTTGTTATACTTTTTCTTTCATGGTTATTGGCTTTTCTTTATATAAAGCAGATTTGTTGTATGTTAAACTTCCCTTAATACGTGCATTGTTCCACCTTATTGCTTTACTGTGAAAGAACTGAAGCTGAGTTTTGCAAGCTGTCTTCAAGGGTTTGTTTCCACTAGAGAGAGGGTGTAGCCAACCTCAAAATAAACTCTTTCCAAAAGCATATACAGTCTCTGTGGTAACATGTCAACAGGCAATCCAGTAAATTCATCAGATGGGGAATTTTGCAATATTTACAAGCATTTCTATTTGGTTTTGTCTGAGATTTAGTGCCTCAAGCATCTCGAGGAGCAGAACCTGCATGTGAACCATATGAATCGTGCTTTTATCCTGCCATTGATGAAGCTGTTGCTAAACATATCAAGATGTGAAGGGGAAAGAGAGAACTGTATTTTGCTTACACACTGTGATCAAATTCAGCACACCTGAAACAGAAGAATGCATTGTAAAATGATCTATTTATTTAATCTAGTATCAGTAACAACAATAATCCTGTTATCCAATCACAGCTTTTGAAATGTCTGTAATATCGACTTTGATCTGTTATTTTTGCTGAGAGTTGGATTTTAATAAAAATGTTTGTTTGGAAACCAACATTATACTTTTACTCAACACTTTTTTTTGTGATACAATAAATCCTGATTGATCCTCTTATGGATTAAAAATTAAATATGGATAATGCTGCACAGGTAAAAACTGGAGCATTGTGTGTCTTTGAATTTGCCACAAAACAAGAATGTAATTTTTTTTAAAAGACTCTTGAGGTTTATCACAGCCTACAATTTTTTTTGAGTTTTGATTAAAAGTCATTCCTCTGGTATATATTATCAATAAAAAGAGTCGTCTTGTAAGTAAATACTAATTCTGTAGGCGTGCTGGCAGATTGTGCTCTATTGTTTATAACAATGCACATGTGTAGACTCAAAAATGTGCACATTGTGCATGCAAGCTAAAAAAATAAATAAATAAAATGCACAAACACAGAGAGCAAGTTTTACCTTTTCTCTGGATTCACATCTGGCTTGGAGAACCCCTGTCAGCTCCAGAGAGAGACAGTTAAATTGAGAGAGCAAACCTCTGAAGTACGCTTGACCCAAACAACATCTGAGCAAAGTGAAGGTTTCTGCCAAGTCACGCGAAGTTAGTCTTAGCAGATAATTTGTAACATGCTCAAAATGTAAACACATTTCAGACTCAGGGCTGTGTATTCCCAGCAGGATGCAGGGAGGCTGAAGCCACCCAGCATGAGAGAAAACCATGACAGACAGGAAGCTGTAGACTTCCAAGACAAACTACGCGACACCTTCACACCATATATACATTTTTACAGCTGACACAGCTTTATTTTTTAAATGGAAGTGAAATTGTGGCTTTGATAGATATTCTTAAAGAGACACAACTTTTTGAAGCAGAGAAACACAGTTAGTTCAGGGCAAAATCAATCAGTTTCACTACGAATCTAAAAGGTTTGCATTGGGTGAAGCTTACTTTTTCCAAAATACATCCATAATTTAGATTTGGGTGGTGACACATAAAGAATAAAAACCAGATGTATTTAAACTCCACAGGGCATCCCCCTTCCAGCTAGCCTACAGGGCACATATAAGTGCTTTTCAGGAAATAACCAGCTACTGTGTAATTTCACGGACCTGCTGCGACAATAAATAATTTTATAACAATGACTCCACGTCCACATCGCAAAGTTTTTTGCACTGCATTTTTGTGTAAACATAAATAAACTTTAGAAAACCGCGTGTTCAATTTTACAAGCTCCATGTGCAGACAAGAGCACTGTCTAGTCTGGCTGTGACCAACAGAACCGGGAGAGGCAGGGGGTAGGAAGGGGATTTAGAAAAGCAACAAAAAAAAGAGGAAAGGTCGAGGAGTCTCGTGCGAGGCGAAAAGGTGGTTTTGGGGCAGATGGAGAAAAAGGGAGGCCCCAAGGGGGGCAGCCAGGGAACACACAGCTGAACTTGATATGTTTCAGGGCTGTAAAGTTTCAAGAGGAAATCTGTTCTTATGCAATTTGGGGGATTCTCTGTTTCCAGGCTTTAGCACGGAAACCCCAGGAACCTGAGCACAGACACACACAAAAAAAAGCCTCCAGCAAAAAACTTCCAGCAGCTCATTACTAATCTTTTTTACATAAAATGAATTTATTCGGCACAGGGAGGAAAAAAGGTGCCAGCAAAACAAAAGTAAATACTAGAGCACTTTCAAAAAAATTCTATGTAAGCGTATGTTTTGGGCTTTCATGTAAAAAACGTTTGCGTTCGCATGTAGTGAGTGACACACATTTTTAAGATAGTTTTCAGGCTTTACGTGCAAAATGTGCATCCCTTGAACACGCATGGAAAGTCAAATCAGGTTGAACATGACCGATCATGGACTCAAATTTGGTAGTGATGTATTGATGGCATCCCCGTTCATTCACAGAAGTGCCAACCCTTTAAAATGTCATCATGGAGGATACATTTATAATTGTGGTTTGTGCCTGGCTTGAATTATATGACACTAAGTCTTTCATATGGAGCTGTGAAAGAAAATGCTTGGAGCAAAATTCACAAAATTTGTACTTTTCGACATTTCACACCAAGCCTCTAGAAAAAGAAGAAGTCCCTTCCTGCTCATCCAGTGTGAACACCATCAGCTAAACGAATGCAGGTTTAATTCATTCAAGAGAGCGCGTCACATGCCAGTGTGAACTTAGCTAAAAAGCCAGAGTCTCTGCAACTCTAACCTTTCAAATAGATACCTGGGACGCTCTTCTTTTAACCCACCTGTTGAAGTTGAAGTGTTTTCCATGAGAGCGGGGTGTTCTGGGGGATATCTTTAGAGAGATGTGGCTGCTTAGGTGGGCCCCTTGGTCATGATTCCCTCACCTGTCCTTGTCATCTTCCACATTTCCCTTTTCTTCCTATATTTAAGTCGTGAGATATTCAAATGGTTTATTTATTCAGTTTATAGTTATGTAATTTATTATTTTTAATGGATTGCTCAAGTCTTCCTTCTGAATTTGTGAACTCAAAAACTACATTCATGACAAAATATAGTAATTTACTGCAGTTTATGACCAACTGCTGGTAAATCTAAGAAAGAAAACTATTGAAAGAAAACCTTAAATTATGTTTGCAAACTAAAAAATAACAGCATTCAGGTAAGTTTTCATGCAGACGGGAATTGTACCTCTCAGAGCCAAAAAGCTCTACAAAGGGTACGAGCTGTAAAAGCAGGGCTAGCCCGGGCGTAGGTGACCTAGGCGGATGCCTAGGGCGCCATCTGCTGGCGGAGGGCACCAAATGACAATGATAAGGCTAAGGCTTTTTTTTTTTTTTTTTTTAAGTTTATGATTTTTTTACAAGTTTATAGCTGTTGGACACACCGTTCATTTAGCTTAAAAATAAAAAAGTAATTAAAACATAAATAAAACAACTAAAAAGTTTGATGTAATCAATAACTTTGCCTGGTGCAGTGTCCCTCCCTACCCGGAGGCTGCCGCTGTCTAAGCTGGGGGTGGGTGGGGGTGGAGGGGTGTTGCTGCTGTTAGTGCTTCTTTACAACCTTAAGGATGCAAAAGCAGCAATTTTTCACCTTGGGCACAATGCAGCCCAGGGCCAGGCCTAGGTAAAGGATATCACTGGCAGCAGCCTACCCTTCCATCCAGCACGCTACCTCTCAGTCAGTAACTGTGTTTCCATTACACGGATGTGCAAAACTTCTAGACAATCTAGAAATGTCTAAAAAACACAATTTTGCAATTACACTGTTTCCATTAAACCATAATTCTGCAAAAGAACACAAACTAACTCATGCGATAAGTCATTCAAAACCATGGGAATGGATGAGAACAAGTATTGTTTTAAGTTGATTCATAAAAAGGGAGTATTTGGGTGACGTCACGTGCAGCGTAGCTAGACCATTGATGATCTATATAAATGTAAATGAGCCAGACACAGACGCAGAGCATCATGTTCAGCGGTATTCAAAATAGCCATTCTAAGTAAGCAGCTGGACTATTTTTTCTGTGACAACATAAGATCCATTCAGATTTCTATCACGGCTCTAGCGCTCATCCTCAGACCATAGCTGCTGCAAGTGTAACCGCTCCTCCCGGGTTTGGAGCAGCTATGGATGAAGCGATTTTAAGGAAATGTTACTTGGTGATTTTAAAGAGGAGCCGTAACTCCAACAATTCCATTTGACATGCAACTTTTAATGACCTGTAATTCTGCGGGACCTCTCCTAACGCCCACTGTGCAGCGCTCGATACACCTCAAAAACCACCTCCTCCAAGCGCAAAAACTTTTTTTGATAAATGTGAGCTTTTCCCGTGTTTCCGGTGGTGTTTCCATTAAGCGAATTCAGTATTGCAAATCCAATTTGCGCAATTTCAGAGGTAATTGAAACGCAACTAATGATGCTAATGTCACATGTGCAATGACATTCCTCAAAATAAGGCTGGCTTGATAAAATTGATTAATCGATCTGAATCGATCTAAGCTTAATAGATCAATAATCGTTCCAAAAAACTAGAGATCGATCTAATGCATAAAGCTAAAGTCTGCAAGCTTGATACTAACGTATAATGGAATTTCCCATAGGATGGCTAATGATAACACTCGGTCAACCTAGACATACATTGCTAACTAAACGAATAGCTTTATATAGTCACAGGCATGAACTTTCCAAACTTTTTTTTTAAGGAAACATTTTTTTAAATAAATCAATTGTGGTCAAAAGCACAGTTTTTTGCTCAAATCTTCTGAAATAAAGTGTAATGCTATAGCGCGAGCACCACCTGGTGGCCAAACTGAAATGCCCACCAGGAGAGGCAGAACAATGTTTACAATGTTAATGATCTGCACATTTCAGCACATTTTTACTGGATCTTCTCCGTTTGAGAAACCAAGTAACACTGTGTTAACAGTCTCATTATCATCTCACTAGTGCATTTTACAGTGTGTGAACTGTATCAGAGTAATATGAATACCTCCAGAACATACATAGATTAATAATGTATTTCTATACAAATATGTCTAAATGTGCAAACCGTGTCAATTCAAAATGTTATTAAATTGAATAGAAAGAATCAGGGGAAAAAAGTGAATTGAATCGAACCAGGGTCTGGTAAACTGAATTGATTCTGGAAATATTTGGCAATACCCAGCCCTATCCCAAACTGCACCAAACTACAGCAGTCCTACCTGCACCTTTGTATTGATATCTATCTACCTGCCCCTTGTATTTCATTATTTTTGTATTTTTCCACCTGTATTTTTGCAAGGTACTACTTTTGCATGTTATAAGTATCTCTCAATTAATTTAGTGAGTTGTATGGTTCTTCTCATTCTGAGCATTTTATGGCATTGTTGACCTTGTGTTGTTCTTGCATATGACCAATAATCAACAAACAACAACAAAAAACAAATTCTGTTCAAATGGGCTGCAATGAGGGAGCACCAGATCTTGTTCAAAGTGCTTTTAATGCAATATGGGCTTGCTTGTGGATGTGTAGAGGTAATCTGGTCCATTCACACTCACACACAGCAAAGTTTTATTCTCAACAAATTTAATGAAGTCCCACTCCAATCATTGTTTGATTTATTGTAAAAGTGTGCCCATTGGTCTATTAATTATGATTATGCAGTTTTTGGCAAAATCAAAAGACCTGGTTTCTTAGACCTTAGACTAAAAAGACCTTATTGGACATCTTAGACATGGTTTCCACAACACAGCAGTAGTTCATCAGAAATTCACTGGAGTTGTAGCCAGGACTGTTGACTCAGAGTAAGCTTGCGCCCACATCCTTCAACCCTTTGTTTGTGCTCTCTCCTGCTAGTTTACAGCCCCTCACAACCCAAAGCTAACATTAGTACTCTAATAAAAAGGACAAACAATGCTGTACAGTTTTGAGCCAGATGCCAGCTCAGACAAGGAAGATGAAGACCTACATGGATGGATCTAATCATCTGCAAGTGGATGCATCACAATGGAGTGGAGCAGGGAGCTTGTGACCTGCTCTGTGCATTTGCAACATCACAAAAGAGACTTTTTTTTTCTTAAAGCCATCTGCTCCTTATTTACAGCGATTTGGATAAAGAAATTCTCAGAAATTTTATCTTAAGCCTAAACTTTCTCTCTCTCTCTCTCTCTCTCTCTCTCTATCTATCTATCTATCTATCTATCTATCTATCTATCTATCTATCTATCTATCTATCTATCTATCTATCTATCCATCTATTTATATATATATATATATATATATATAAATGTCCTCCATCATGGAGAAGAACATGTTAAAAACACTAAAAACAAATTCTACACTAGATTGGATCTTTAAGTTAACTCAAAAAATGCCTGTTTATACTAATAAACAAATACTGACAAAACTATCAGGGGGAAAAGCACATTTAATTAACAAAAGGACACAATGGCATTGTGAAAAATTAAGCACTGGGAGACTACCTGAGTTAACAGCATTATCTACACAGATGTTATTTTAAACTTATCAAACTGAAGTGCCAAACAATATGACAGACGCTGCAAAACTAACTATTTTTTTCAAATATGACAAGAGCTCTGCCCAAAGCTGTAACATATAAACTCAAGTGTAACGTTATCTTAGGTCACATCTCAAAAATCTGACAGAGTCCACCACAAATGATTCACACATGACTTTACACTCAGTGAAGGAGCATCAGTCTGACCTGTCATTAAGATGTCTGCTCTTAAATTATCCTTTCATGTTTACTGCTTTTCACAGGGATCATTAAGTGTATTTGCTCCATAAACAAAAGGGTAGGGGAAGCCGTGTGGATTAGACATGTTGAGTCACTAGCTCTTAACACGACATGTGGTTGTGTTCTGAATAGTTGTTGCAACTAAACTATTAGGCCAAAAATCACACCTAAAAATTGCCTGCAAACTGTGACAGTGATGTAGTATTTCTTTTGTCAGTGCTCCATGAGTCTTTTTTTTTTACCCTTATTGTTATGTGAAAGAAATTGAGTCTAACCATAATAATTCTGCCAAAAAAAAAGATGACAAAACTGTACCTTTAGAAAGAAAAAACAGCCCATTAAATGAATAAAATGAGCTTTTAAAGTAACTTCTTAGGAGTAAATATGTTTTTTTAAATAATAAGGGTTAATCAGTTTAAACCACTAGTTGTGTAAAACGAATATTTTGATTTAAAATATGATTTTTAAAAAGTTGTACTTTAAAGAGTTTTTGAGTGGTTACTAATGGTATGTGCTAGTTAAAAAAAAAAAATCCAGAAGTTATTTTCAAATCAATAACCGTTGCGCATTGCTTTAATTAATTTAATTTGTGTACTTTATTAATTTATTGAATTTGAATAGGGAACAATTCGCTGATACGCACAAATATCGCCATTTTAGCGCTTAATAGTCCAAAAGTTTCTATTTCCGTGACATGAGATTGTACTTCCGGCGTAGAAGAAGACAATTTAAGCTTTTGGTAGGCACGTTTGTGAAGCGAATAATATGTTTAACGTCAAAGTTTGTCTATTAACGTGATATTTTATTGCCTTCGCGTTTTCTTTCCAGCTACCCAACAAACTCTAGGTTTGTATTTGGTTATGTTAGCAGCCTCGGAGATGGACGTATAAGGAGTCAATGCTAACAGGAGGTAACTGTCTTCACAAATGTAAACAAGGATCTGATAAAAAGCTAGATTTGACTTTTGAAAGAGTTCAACTAAAATTAGTTAGATGTTTTGATAAAAATAATGTAGTCTTTTTATTTAATAATTTACTAAACGCAAGCAGTGTTAACATCACTTTAATTTACTACTAGCTAATTCTTAGTCTGCTGGCGGGATTAATTGAAACATGTCTGTACATGTTAATAAATTAGATTTACATTGCTGAAAAGTAAATCAGTGGAAAGGAAACTGATTTTTTAAAGCTTGTATAATGGCCTACATTTTTTCCACTGCTCCGAATAGTCTTTGTAATTAAAGTTTTATCTATCTTGTATTTCATATAAATCATGGACTCAAAGACCCTTGACATATCTAATATGAAATGTTGATAAATGTAAAGAAAGAAAAGAAGAATTGGACACAAAATAACTATAAATATTGTAGGTATTTGTGCTCTGTTACATTACATAAGCAATAAAGTATAATAAGCAGTTTAAATATGATTTAAAATCTACATTCACCTTTGTTTGACAACAAACTGTTGACTTAAACATTATCCATGACACCAAAATACTTGAAAAAACATCAATATCAATTGGATTTTCTTTCCATGTTCCTTGTGTAAAAGTCATTGATCTGCTTTTAAATTGTTTGCCAAAATATAATTATTATTATTATTATTTTTTGGCTTGAACTCTGTAGTTCGGATTGTCATTTGTAGATCAACAGAGTAATTTTCAGTGTGTAAAACACAGTGGCTGTTAAGTATTTGTTTCAAATACTTAAATCACACTTTTATCCCTATAAAAAGTAGCTGATTTCTTATTTAATGTCTTAAATTCAATTAGTATTGTTTGTTAATAGCTATTTGCTTGTGACAATAAAAAAGCAGCTCTTTGAAAAGTCATGAAGTCAAAAAGTTATTACAATTTCAGTAAAAATAAAAAATACATTTTGATTTGAGCTTTTCTTTTTTATCAGGCATTTATAAATATAAAATAGTTCTCATAGATAAATTCTATGTTAATGACAACACTTGACGTGACAGTATTTTGAGCCTCAGTTGTAATAGTACTTTGGTTAAACTAATTTTTCTCAGTTGATTAAAGTTGTTTCTTAAGATGCAAAACTAAAAAGTCCAAAGACAGAAACTGTAATTTATTAATCAGAAAATGCTAATTTAAAAAAATAAATGCATTTGTTGATTGTATTATAAATTCATTTATAATAAGATGTGTTCAATAAACAGCAGATATAAAATATAAGAACTATGTCATAAACAAAGTTTAGGGTAAAAGATTTATTGGGTTGTTACAACTTATAAATAAATGAAAAATCTTAACATGAAGAGAGAACACCCACATCATCATAACATTTGATCTGGTTAAAATTAAGTAGACCGGATGGAAAATATATGTCAGCAAGTCTTAATGGATCTGGCAGTTAAATTTAGAGTTTAATTAGAATCAGTTCCTCGTTTCATTAAAAGGAATGACTCTTTGGGTTTCTATTTTATTGGGCATTGACAGCTTGCTGGATGACCTAATTTGCAGCTGCAGCAAGGACACACGCTGCAGACGTTAGCAGGTCAGGCTGGTCCTCCTCCAGCAGCATCTACACCCCTCTGACATTCATCAGTTGTCACTCCTACCTGTTATGCGTCATTCGTTCCGTCTTTTGTTGCCAATTGTAAGTTGATGTTGCTTCAAAATTTGAGAATGCTTGAGGCTACAGTTAACGCTCCTGTTTTAAGATTAGTTTCATTCAAGAATGAGACCCTGGAAATCAGCTACAAATGTTTCAAGACTTTTTGGAGACTCCCTCAAAGAAAGCATTCCCAAACTTTGGAGAAAAATGCTTTCTTATATCTGCTCTTCATCTCCTAATGGAAAAGTGTGGTCTCTAATTTTTGCTTTTCTCTTCCCTTATAAATTACAGCGCCAGCAAACCCAAAACGAACCTCCATTAACATCTAAAGAATAGGCATGAGCCTAGATCAAGACCAGCAACTTAATTCTTGTTGCCATGACAAAACAACACTCTGTCTTGATTCATCAGACAGCCGTGAGCTCGCCAAGCAGCCTCTCCAAGGTCTTAAATTGGCATCTCACAAAGTGCTGGAGAAAGCACAGCAGACTGGCAGGTTGAGATGCTCTAAATGTGGAGGATCAAGGATGTTCTTCTGCTACACATGCTGTTCATTAGTGGGTGTCAGCATCCAAGAAATTCCCATCATCAAGGTCAGTAAAGGGTTGGGACTGGTTTCACTCTCAGCAGAGACCTTCTTGAACATCATTACTATATGTATATTAAGTATAAGATGCGTAGTGTAGCTGAACTTTTTAACCAGAGAATATTTTGTGTTTGTTGTGATCAGCTTCCCGTGAAAATAGACATTATCAAACATCCGAACGAAACCGATGGGAAGAGCACTGCCATTCATGCCAAGATCCTTGCACCAAGTGATGTCACCATATACACCTATCCGTGCGTTCCTGAGTATCAAAAGGATAAAGTAAGTTGTTACAGTTCTTATCCTTGTAATTTCTGAAGATCAACTTCATCCTATGGGTGTAAATAGAAGCCTTAGTCCTGTTGACATGTTCTGCCTGCTGTGTTTTTGATGATGTGATTATTAATATATTTCAAAGGTTAAACAGATAAAAAAGTTCTGACTTCAGTGACTATATTGAATCTCAAAAAACCATAAATCTCAGAATTAATGAAAAATAATCATTAGTAAATGAAAAACAACTAGTGTCTAAAAAGATTATTTTGTAAAATAAAGAAATCATTTTAAATGCAAAATGGCACATGATTAGTCCACAAGAGATTCTTAGATGTGACATTTTCTACACCATTTTGGTTTTACAAAAGTATTATCACACTAATCTGCCACAGGACTATTATTTAAATAATTTATATAAAGTCCCACTCCAATCATTTTTTTATCTATTGTAAAAGCGTTCCCAGTGGTCTTCTAGTTATGATTATGCAGTTTTTAGCCAAAATTAAAAAAAAAAAAAACTACCTGTGTCCTTGTTTAGGACATAGTTTCAGCAGAGCTGCAGTAGTAGTAATAGTAGTGCAGTAGTAGAAAATCGCCTCTGAGTTGTGGGTGGGACTGTTGGCGCGTTGAAAGCCTGCCCCCACTTTCCCTCCCCGTTGCTGAGAGCTCTCTGTTTAAACTCTCCCCCACTAGCTTACAGCCCCTCACACCTCCAAACTAACATTACCAGTGCAACAAAAATGGTGAGCTAAAATGGAGCCATCTAGTTTTAACCAGATACCATGTCAGACTAGGAAACTGAAGATGGATCTAGTCTTTTACAACTGGATGCATCAGTATGGAGCGGAGCAGGAATCTTGTGGCCTGCGGATTGTAGTTTCAGTGCCATAAATTAGGGCTGTCAATGTTAACACATTAATGCATGCGATTAAAAAAAAAAGAATGTGTTATTATTTTATACGTTAATTTTTGAAAATGCACATTTCGTTGGGCACTATCCCGCTTATAACATGGTCATTTACAAAATAAATAAATACTCCATAGATTTTTAGTACTTTATTCTTGTCATTTTTTCTGTTGAAATTGCTTTTTCACAAAAAAGTGGAATATTTGATTGATGGTGTGGCCAGTTGTCACGGTAACATGAGAACGCCTCGCTGGGCCAGCAGACTTCGACTGCAGCTACAGAGGATAGCGATATTTGTGCTGATTGTCACGATAGGTTCAGTAAAGCATCAGTTCAGAGAGAAAGTTCACCTTGTTGTTGTCCAGAAGATGAAGCAAAAAGTTTTTTTTGAAGAAGCCTCTGCAGTCATATAGAACATTTGGGCTATGTGACCGGAACTTATTTTCTAGCTGTGTATCAACACCAAGCAGCCAATCAGAATCGAGTATTCACCCATACCATTTAAAGTGCAGAAACACAATGTTAGTTTCTTAAGGCTGTATATAAGCATCTTTGTTTTCTTGGAGTAATACTGCAGATATTAAAGTCTTTAAAGTTCTGCTTATCTTACTATTGATGTGTTTTGTGCATACAAATTACATTTCTGGGATATCTGAGTTAACACTTTACAAATTAAAACATTTCAGACAGTACAAATGAAAGAAAATATTCTCTCTGGGCAACATTGTGATTAATCACAGTCCAAACGTGTGCTTAATCTGATTTTTTTTTTAATCGATTGACAGGACCACCACAAATATAATCTTTGTCAAACAACGTTTTTTGTCTGCTTCTGATTCACAACTATTTGAATACGGAAATACTCCACAATGCAATTTTAAGCTTCATTTTCTCTATGCAAGTCCATCATCAGAAAAATGCCACAAACACAAAAAAACACAAAAAACACAAAAAATGTGATTTTTCTTCTGAGTGGGTCTTTAAAAAAAATCTGCTTTAGTTTTTAACTCTAACTTGAAACTATAAAAAAAAAGAGAGATTACATGAAATTTATTTGTAATAAACTGGAGGGAAAATAACTACATGGGTAAACTTTAAACTAATTTAGTTGAAAATTACTTTTGACAACTATCACAACTTTCAGGGAAAACATCTGGCACTTCAAGCTTTTTGTTACTCAGTTATTACATTAAAATGCTTGTGAGATTGTGAAGAGACTGTTCATCAATACCTATGATCAACACAGAGTTTCACTCTTTTTTGGTTCTTGGTGGGCCTTGGGATTTTTTGAGGAAAAAGTGTGTGCGCACCTCGGCTCTAAAAAGGTTGAAAAACACTGCTTTGGAAATGTGTTGGAAAAAACGTCTTTTTTTTTTTTCATTTTAGAGTTTTTCTAGAGTACGCATCAATGTTTTTATTGATGTTTTTTGTGAAGGCCTTGTAGGAAAATTGATTGATCATTAAAGTATATATGGCTATAAATGGTATATAGTTAATTAGTCAGTGAAATGCAGTTTAACAGAAAATAAAAGAAGAAAATTCAGTAAGAATCTTAAAGCTGCAACATACAGTTTCTAATGGTTAAATGTCCTTTATGTTAATAATACTAAATATAAATATTTTAGGGGGCTGCACGGTGGCGCAGTGGTTAGCGCTCCTGCCTCACAGCAAGAAGGTTCCCGGTTCAAGTCCTGGCTGGGGGACCTTTCTGTGTGGAGTTTGCATGTTCTCCCCGTGCATGCGTGGGTTTTCTCCGGGTACTCCGGCTTCCTCCCACCGTCCAAAAACATGCTTCACAGGTTAATTGGTTACTCCAAATTGTCCCTAGGTGTGAATGTGAGTGTGCATGGGTGTGTGACCCCTGCGACAGACTGGCGACCAGTCCAGGGGTGTCCCCTGCCTTCGCCCATGAGTAGCCGGGTTAGGCTCCGGCAACCCCGTGACCCCGAAAGGGATAAAGCGGATTGGAGAATGAATGAAATATTTTATGCTGGAAAAACTTTAAAAGACTTGTTCTAAATGTTAATATTTTATGACAGTTTTGGATAAAGCTGTATCATTTGGCTCCTGGACTAAAGAAAGATAACTGTCTGCAAAAAACAACCACAGGCTTTTAATCCATTTATATAAAATGCTGTTGCAGACATTTTTAACTCTGTGTAACTCATGCACCGCATTCATTTGCAGTTTTGTAAATGCGCAGGGCTGCTTTTGGAGTCACTTTGCAAGTGGCTTAGCTTGTTTGGTTTGACAGCTGTATACCATTGTGTGCGTTCAGATTCATGATGTGGTCGTGTGTGAGTATTTGATTTGACGGTTTGCAACAAATCGTTTTTCTGTTTCTAATGTCTTCCATTTTCACCTTTATTTCCCTTCTGTCAAACTGTTTTCCTTTCCCCGCCACTCACATTGGGCCACATATAAATCAAAGCACAAGAGCTAGCATGTGAAAAATCAGATTTCTGTTCTGCTCCCACTTTGGGTTTGTATGATGTTCTTCCACTCTTTGTCCTCTCCAGGTGTTGCTGGTGTTCCCTGGCCCTGAGGCCGTCTCAGTGAAAGACATTAGGCATTGCTTAGGCGACAGGAGTAAAATGAAGTTGCGCGACCATTTTGAGAAACCCTGTCCAAAGAGGTTGAAAATTGAAGAAGCTGAAGGGGAAAAACAGGCTGCCAAGAACCCTGAGGTGGAGGCTACAAGTGAGACCCGAGAGTCAAAGGTGCTTCCCCTACAGAGGGTGGTCTTCATCGACAGTACGTGGAACCAGACCAACAAGATCATCACAGACGAAAGGCTGCAAGGTAACCACAAGAGACTGAAGTAGCTTTTGCATGACCCCTCTATTACCATCTGCTTTTTGATGAATATGTTCTCGTGCAGGTCTGCTCCAGGTAGAACTGAAGACGAGAAAAACATGTTTCTGGCGCCATCAGAAGGCCAAGCCAGACACTTACCTCTCAACCATTGAAGCTATTTATTATTTTCTTCTGGAATTCCACCAGTCTTTCCTCGTCCAGGAATACAATGGAGAATATGATAACCTTCTCTTCTTCTTCTCCTACCTGTACTCGGTCATCAAGAAAGCTAAGATTTCTGCAGGAAAGTGCAAAGAGCAACTGTGAGGAAAAACTGGAGTCAGCTCCAAGAGACTGAACTGAAGAAGAGGAAAATATATTGTTTAAGTTTTTTTAAGCTCTGCATTGTCATCATACAGTTGGATGAATATTTTAGTCTATGTAGAGATCCTGACTGTACCTTTGACATTAAAAGGGGATTTGATGCATTTGTGAGTCTTTATATTCAATGAAGGACTCAAATGGAAATCCTAAAGTTGCAAAAAAAAAAAAAAAGTTTGAAAATAATGAGTTTTAAGAACTTGGTTTTTCCAGTGGCACATGCAAGAGAAGAGAAGTTTTTGAACCCAGAACATCATTGTAGACTTTAAGATACAAAACGTACATATCTTTTTTATTTTCACGTGTGGCTGAATAATTATCTGAATGACTAGTTTGGCAGTGGTAACTATAGGAGCTATAATAAGTGAGACAGCTGATTAAATATTATGTGACTTATGACTGGCTCAGTAAAATATCAAATGTGTTGACATCACAAAGAAAATATAGCAAATTATCCATTTAAAGCATTATAGCATCAACAATTGCTGCATGGTGGCCAAACATCTCAGCTGTTAAGCATGGTGGAGGAAGTGTCATCATTTGATGGTCTTTAAAATAAGGTCAAAGTATCAAAGAGAGAAAAATGTAAATAGGTTTTGAAAAGGGTTCGGACTTACTTAAAGCCAGCAATTATCAAACGTGTGGAAAATTGATACTTTTTACAAGGACAAGTCAGATTCTTGACCAAAACCTATATTTCAGTAAACGCTCTACACAAAATGAACATTCATAAACAAGAAATGAGATAAATCAATAAAATAAGTTCATAAAATAACTAATTAATTAGGAAAGTCTTACAAATATCTGTTTTTAAGAAAGTGAGGATGTGATTTATCTAGAAATGGATCCAGTTCATTTAGGAAAATACTCACTTGTTGCAGCATCCACCTGAAAAAGTGCTTTCAGTTCAGTGTCTTAAACGGAAGCTGAAGTCGCACTATGATGCTGTCACACGCTTCAGCAGCTGCTTTTTTGTCCTCTTGTGAGGTTAACACATGGCGGTGTATCTCAACACATTTCTTCAAATATGGACTTCAAATGCTTTCCAGTGTTTTTTTATTTACAAATGAATACATATTTTTCCATATTTTTTTAATGCATTTTGTAAATTTTCAAGCACTGTTAGAATTCTTTGGCGCCCCACAGCCTGGAAGTATACTTGTTCAAACCCACAGAATTTTATCATCAAATAAAAATGGAATCCCTAAAGCCAATGTTGTGAATAAAAGTCTTATTCGACCTGCTTTTGTACACAAAAGAATGAATGGAAACTAGTAGTAGACCTCTCGGATCTTGGCCTGGAGGTTGTCGCACGTCTTCTTGGCGTCTCCCAGCAACATGGAGGTGTTGGGTTTGTAGAAAATGGGGTTATCGACTGCTGCATAGCCCACTCCCAAGGTGCGCTTCATCACAATTACCTGTGGTCAGATCAAGGCATTTAGGCTGCCAGGTTTTTTTACGCAGATAATCACATACAGTTCTCATTTAAAGATCTTTTGGACGAACCTGTTTGGACTTCCACACTTCTAGGACCGGCATGCCAGCGATGATGGAGTTGGGATCCTCTTGTGCTGCAGAATTCACTGTGTCATTCGCTCCGATGACCAGAGTCAGATCTGTCTCTGTGGATCATAAACATTTACACTTTATGTGCAAGACGGATGAATAATCAACACCAGCACCGCACCCATCTGCCTCTGTCATAAACAGAACCATGTGTCCCAGATGGCATGCCGGTTGCTAAGAACACAATAGCTGTTGTCCCAATAACAGGGCATGTTTCAATATCTGTGCAAACACAGACCCGCTCCAAGTGCAGATGAAGCCTGGACGTGTTTAATACACAAAATCTGATCTAGTAATTATCCGGTAATTCTATCCAGCCAAAGTGATAACCTATCAACAATAGATAGAACTCCTCTCTAATTCTTCTAGGAAATTTTGCCTGGAAAGTCGTCGTTGATTTCATCCATCTCTAGAACCACGTCATAGGGAACACCAGCTTCAGCCAACAGGACATTCAACTGGCCGGGCATGCGTCCTGCCACCGGATGGATTCCAAACCTGGAAGAGAGCACAAAAGAAAAAAAGCTTTAAAGTTAAAAACTCAACATTTCCTCGAGGACTGATTTGAAAATTGAAAAATGACTGAGAACGCTGTAGTAAGCTAGGGGCACAACTATAGGAACTCACCGGACCGCTTTCCCTTGCTCCCTCAGCATTTTCACCATATCTGCAATTGGGTACTGGGCTTTGGCTGCACACAGACCCCAGCCTAAACAGATATAGAAAAAAGCTGTTAAAAGGTATTTTGTACCCTGCATTTTAAATAAAAGCTGTGATCCAGCATGACAATAAATCCCCGTCCTTTTATTCCTAACTGCCTCAGCATTTAAATTCCCACACTCTGCACCTAAATCACATCATTTCCATCAGGATTTATGCTTTTAGGAACATTCGCTCAAGCGGGGTGAATCTGGGACCCCTGCGTAACCCTGAGTTCACCCTGATGGACAAGCACCTCAGAGTTCAGCGTTATCCCTCAATGGGTTTTTCTGAAGCTAGTCACTCATAATCTGTGTCTTATAACTCCCCAGACATCCAAAGCTTTCGTTTTCTTCACTGTCGTGCTTTGTTGACAGCACATGGAGAAGTCTTGGCTCTGGATTCAAAGCCCCAATGACTTTTCACCATTTTTTAATGAAACCCGTATGTTGGACTACACAGCTGTCCTCGCATTGTCCGGGCCCATTTGAAAACAACAATCCTGGTATCCAAGATACAATGAGAGTGGTCCCTCTTGCCCAGGCTGCTAAACAACAACAACAAAAGCGGACTTTCTAAAGTTACAAAATCAGCATTGTGGTCAGCGGCAGACCTCAGCGTTTACCTGTTGGTCAGCATGAATTTAACCAGCTGCTCGTCCCAATCATTCGAGCTTTTCCACAACCTTTATGTTTATAAAAGGAAGAGCCCTCAGGTCCAACGTCAGACCATCCTTACACTCCCAGCTGGAGAGCAGAAAAAGATCCAACCTATCTAATAATGAGATGATTTGTCGTTGTGGCCCATCTCAACTGTTACAACTAATTCACTCATTAATCCATCCATCCATTTTTTTTAACTCGCGATATCCCTTTCGGGGTCACGTAGTTGCCGGAGCCTGTCTGTTGCAGGGCCACACAGTCACTCCCTCACACACTACTAGGAACGAGTTAGAGCAACCAATTAACCTATGAAGCATGTTTTTAGACTGGGGGGAAGCCGGAGCGGCAAACAAAACATACAAACTCCACACACGAGGGTCCCAGCCAGCTGGTCGCAGTGACAACAGCCACAAAACCCAATCCATCTTCTTTCACTGTCACTGACAGGGGACATAAAGAAGAATTTCCAAAACACCTGTAAACTTCCAGACAGAAGTAAACTGTTTTCTATGGATGACGTCAAACTCACTCGGTCAGGTTCTCTTATACAGTCAATATGTACTAAAAGTGAGTCTAACTAGCCATAGAGAAGAGTCTACTTATACAAGTACTAAATGGCATGGGTCAAAGGTCATTGTCCCCTTACATTCCCGAGGTACATCCCATAGGATATATCACAGGACATCCCATCCTCCACTTACTTATCAACTATTTTAGAGTCCCTCTCCATGGACACATGCCATTTTAGTTTTTAAATGTCCCGGCACCTCTTTGAACAGTAGCTTTTCCGGATGTTGTTCTTCCATATGCACCAGCACATAATCAAAACTACTTACACAGATTCCTTCTTCGCTTGCTTTGTGAGTCAAATTATAGTTTTAAATATTTGGAGTTGTACTGGGGGGTTAAACCACCAAAGGGTTTTCGAGAACAGACTGTTTCTGCAGCTCACTGCTCCCCCAGGGGGTGGCTCAAATGCAGAGAATACATGTCAGAATACATGTGTGACAGCTAATGGGTCTTTGGCTCTAACTTGTTAACTTTCTGCAGAGAGCCTACCTGGTGTGATGATGATGGTGTTGGCTTCTTTGATGATGTCGATAGTCTGGTCAACATTGACCTCAGTGTGGGTGCCAACAATCTCCATGGGCTTGCCGCCAGCAGTGGAGGTGGTGCCGTAGCCCCCCAGGATCACGTTGGGAAGGGATCGGTTCATCGCCTCAAAAACAAAGAACAGCTTTTTAACCATCTTGGTTCAAACACGCTGCGGCGAAGGTGCATGTACTCACCACACACATGATGTACGAAAGGATTGCACCGGAGGAGCCAATCAGGGCTCCCACAATTGTCATGAGATTGTTGTCGAGCAGGAAACCTTCAGCGCAGAGAGCCCAACCTGAGTAGCTGTTCAACACAGTAATAACCACAGGCATGTCAGCGCCCCCAATGGCTGCTGTCAGTGTTACACCCTAACAAAGGAAGGACAAATTGTACCAAAAAAGTCAAACATTTTTCCAATCTTATCTAATTAAAAACATATAGGGCCATACCATTTCAGAATGTAGAGAAGCTTTTTTTATGTACATAAGTTATACAGTTAGAAAGTGAATATGTATTTACTCCTTTATTTATTTTTTATCAATAGTATATTTGCACATAACTTCAGCAGACACAATAAATAACTTTGGATAAAAGATAAATAGAAATAAAGTAAACTGTTTATTTTAACCTAAATGGACATGATTGTGTTCAAACATTGAAAAAAAGGAAACCCAATTTGTTATTTTGAGACTTTGGGGGTTCCATACTTTTCAACAATACTTAGAAAAGAGTATAGAGGTCCCTTTCAACAGCTTCTTGATTTAAAGCCGAGTTTGAGCTCTCGGGGACTATTTGAATGACTTAAAAGAACTATTTCAAGGAAAAATGCTTTTTTTTCTGTTTCCTAAACTTACCATAACAGTTGAAAGCCCAGATACTCCGAGCAGACAACCCATCCCAGTGTTGTAGCTGGAACTGAGCATGAAGGGCACCATGCCTCCCATGGACGCCGCCATCAGACCTGCGTTCAGCATGTGTCGACCAGGCAGCAGCAGCGGGGCAGAGTCAAGGATACCTGCCATCAAAAAGCACTTAAGGAAAGCCAGACAGGATTTTTCTCTTTCCACAAGCGCTGAATATCTTTAGATCCTTCGCTTCTTTTGTGGAGGCCTTTAACTTGACTAAATTGTGTGAGAACTGTGCAGTTCCTGTCTGGGATCTACATGACCAGAGACCAAGGAGCTTTTCATGTGCTCCCTTTGATCAGTCTGGGTCTAATGTAAACTGAAGGCTGCTGATGCGTAAATGCTGGTACAGGCTCCTGCCTGTTATTTTTACAGGACTCGAATGGAACATGGGGACAGAGTAAGAGCAGCTATAGCCTAGTGTGTTTACAAAATGATCAGACCTCAAAGGTTTTGACTGCTGATGGTAAAAAGCAGCAATTACCTTGAAGCTTTCCGTAGGCCACCAGCGATCCGCTGAAAGTGACGCCTCCGATGTACGTGCCTAGATAAGCCACGGTCTTGAGGACGCCGGCAGCCGGGTGGGTGTCCAGGTGGGGGTACTCAATCATGAACTCAGCTACGCAGGTGAGAACCGCCGCCAGCCCCACAAGGCTGTGGAAGGCTGCCACCAGCTGAGGCAGGTCTGTGATTTCAATGCGCTTGGCGATCGTGAGGCCTGCAGCCAGAGCACGAAGATCAACCCAAAAGACAGAGAGAAAACCAGATCCAGTGAGTTTCCTCGTGAGGCTAAGACAAAGCCCAGAAACAAACTTATCATGCGCTTTCGCTGACTGTTAAAATCATTTGAGTAAAAACTAAAGAGCTAATGGTTACACCGCAAGCATGTGTTTTCTATCACAGTGCCTGGTTTCTAATGAGCTGTAAGGTAAGTATTTAATTATGTTTCCTGAAAGTCATAGTTACACTAAGCAAATCCCCATGCACCTCTGTCTGCCTGTGCATTTCTGTTGATTACAGCATCATTTATAACCCTGATTGGTAAAATGGAAAGATTGATGCTCTGTTATAAATCACCAAAAACATTTACTCCTCAAAAGCCTGGAGGAGATACATGAGAAGTTATTAAAAGATAACTCATTCCTGATGGTCTGCCGCTTCTCCAAACAATCTGTTGCACTAAAAAAAAAAAAGGAATAGAAAGTCTCAGAGTTGAATTGTGTTTCTTTTAAAGTGGAAACTGAACAACTGAGTTGCCTGTAGGAGGTTTAGACAGCAAGACCAAACTTCTTATTTATGACAAATGATGAGCTCCACAAATGGAATAACACAACATGGTGCCTTCTACCTAAGGTTCCCCCAGTGGCCATGGCCAAAGACATCTGAGACAGCAGCTCTGGAGAGGGTTTGAGGGCACCAAGAGTGGCCGCCAGGCCTCCTGCCACGCCCATCATGCCAAGGGCATTACCCAGACGAGATGTGCTTTGAGTGGAGAGGCCAGCCAAGGCGCCAACGCAGCACAAGCCTGAGCCCAAATACATCATCTGAGGGTTTGAGAAATAAAAACTGTTACAAGTCAACTCATTAAATGTACAGATCTAAGATCAATTAAAATATAAAAACATACTTAATATGAGATTAAATTACATACATCTACACAAGTGAAAAAAAAGTTTGAAAATTTAAAGCATCACACAGACATGAGTGTTGTGTAACTGTTCCGACCCGGCCCACTCAGATAAACACTGGAAACACGAGCCACATCCTCCTCAGCTGCTCCACATTTGTCACCATCATCTACACTCACTGGCCACTAGGTTAGGCACACCTGTCCAACTGCTTGTTAATACATATTTCTATTCAGCCAATCACATGGCAGCAACTCAATGTATTTAGGGATGTAGACGTGATGAAGACGGTCTGCTGCAGTTCAAGCTGATCATCAGATTGGGGAAGAAAGGAGGTTGAAGTGACTTTGAACGCAGCGTGGTTGTGGTTGTTGGTGCCAGACGGGCTGGTCTGTTTCAGAAACTGCTGATCGACTGGGATTTTCACCCACAACCATCTATAGAGTTTACAGAGAACGGTACGAATAAGAGAAAATCTCCAGTGAGCAGCAGTTCTGTGGGCGGAAATGCCTTGTTGATGTCAGAGGTCGGAGGAGAATGGTCAGACTTGTTCCAGTAACTCAAATAATCACTAGTTCCAACTGAGGTCTGCAGAAGAACATCTCTGAATGCACAACACATCCAACCTTGAAGCAGATGGACTACAGCAGCAGAAGAACACACCGGGTACCACTTCTGTCAGCTAAGAACAGGAAACTGAGGCTGTAATTCACAGATCACCAAAACTGGACAACAGAAGATTGGAAAAACATTGTCTGATCTGATGAGTCTCCATTTCTGCTGCAGCATTGAGATGGTAGGGTCAGAATGTGGCGTCACAAACATGAAAGCATGGATCCATCCTGCCTTGTATCAACAGTTCAGGCTGGTGGTGGTAGTGTTCATTCATTCATTCATTTTCCAATCCGCTTTATCCCTTTCGGGGTCACGGGGTTGCCGGAGCCTAACCCGGCTACTCATGGGCGAAGGCAGGGCACACCCCTGGACTGGTCGCCAGTCTGTCGCAGGGGACACAATCACAGACCCATGCACACTCACATTCACACCTAGGGACAATTTAGAGAAACCAATTAACCTGTGAAGCATGTTTTTGGACGGTGGGAGGAAGCCGGAGTACCCGGAGAAAACCCACGCATGCACGGGGAGAACATGCAAACTCCACACAGAAAGGTCCCCCAGCCAGGACTTGAACCGGGAACCTTCTTGCTGTGAGGCAGGAGCGCTAACCACTGCGCCACCGTGCAGCCCGGTGGTGTACATATGTGGGGGATATTTTCTTGGTACACTTTGGGTCCCTTTTTACCAATTGAGCATCATAACAACACCACAGTCTACCTGAGTATTGTTCCTGGCCATGTCCATCCCTTTATGACCACAGTGTAGCATTTTCTGATGCTACTTCCAGCAGGATAAGGCTCCATGTCATAAAGCTGGAATCATCTCAGACTGGTTTCTAGAACATGACAATGAGTTCTTGGACTCAACTGGCCTCCACAGTCACCAGATCTCAACCCCATAGTTGGGATGTGGTGAAACGGAAGACTGGCATCATGGATGTGCAGCTGACAAATATGCAGCAATCGTGCTTCCAGTGCCTTGTTGAATCTATGCCAAGAAGGATTAAGGCAATTGACCGGTGAGTGCTGTTTGATAAGAACAACCGATGCCAGTCTTTTCACCTGCTCGATGCTGTACCCAGCTGCAAGGGATGCTCCATATCCTCCAACAAATGCACCTCCAGGCAGAGCGTACAGATAATTGTACTCTGGAGGGTCAGTGGGACGTTTGAACATGTCCAGCATCCTCTGGGTGATCAGGAAACCGCCTGCAAAGGACAATCACGACCATTTCACATGAACTGGCATTAAGGCACACCGCAGTTAGGTTTGTTACCTGCAATGTTGATGGAAGAAACAAAGGCGGCAGCAAGAGCAAGAGTCTCTGGGAGGCTGGAAGGTGTGAGACCCCCACCCATCAGAACCAGACCCCCGACTGCTGTCAGACCTGAGAAAGGAGGAGAAAGCCTTAAGAAAACACCAAGACGAGAAAGCAACAAACAAGAAATGATTTCAAATTCCCTCCTAACCTGAGATGGCGTTGGTGACAGACATTAGAGGGGAGTGCAGAGCAGGAGTCACTCCCCACACAGTGTGGTATCCCACAATTCCTGCCAAACCAAATGTTGTGACCATCTGAGTGAAGGCAGCATTGGGGGAGATGATACCCAATGCCAGACAGGTGGAGACTCCTGTGATGAGGAGACAGGGATTTGGTTATAATTGTCTTGTTCCGTTCTCATCTTCTGATGGGAAAAAGTCTACAGTTATGTAGTTTTGGGTTCTTTAATAGGACTCATGCAGTTGCTTTTCTACAAGAGTATTAGAGCCACCATGAAAGAAAAAAAAAAGGAATATACAAGAATAAACCCTCAAAATTATGAGAAGGAAAAAACAAAATAACGCAGACTCCATCCACATTACATGCCAACTAAATCCATCAGTGGACCCTCTATGGCAACGCCATGAGGCTTTAGTTTATTATAGGAATCTTAGATGTGCCATGATGCATTTTGGACCTTTGCAACTATACTGAAGACAGCATAAAGGGTGCTCCCGTCAGAAATGCCCTACTTGTGGGTCCAGAATCTTCTTCTGAAGAGACTCAGGTTCGTGCAAATTATTTTCAATGTTCTTCTCCTTCTAATGAAACAATGTTTACTCACTGAAAGACTTACCAATGTTGAAACACAACATTGTTCCTTTTTTTTGGTTTATATTTTTCTTAGTAAACCACCTTTTGCCTCATACATGTGACTTTAATCTTGTAAATTCTCAATTCATAATTTATGAAATTATAATTTCGTTATTGTATAATATTGACTTTACTCATGATTTTACGGCTTTATTCTTGTAAAATTTTGATTTTTTAAAAATAATTTGACGACTTTACTCTGGTAAAATTACGACTCTTTTCTTATCATTTTAAGACTTCATTCTTGTATTTTTATTTATTCATTTTCTATATTGTTATAGTGGCCACAATACTCTGTCATACTTTTCTAACAATTTAAACTATACGTTTTTACATTGAGAAATGTTTGTTTTGTTTTCCTCATTGCAATGGACATGCACTTAAGTTAAACTGAAATATATTCATTTAAAACATTTGTAAAAGTGCACAATTTCTTAGTACAAACAAATTGCTCTGACATTAAAAAAAACGCTTTATTTGCTGATATCTGAGCAATAAAAAACAGATTTATTCTGTGTAAAATACTTTTTTCGTCACTTGAAAGTCCATAAATTCAAAGAAACACTGTAAGCAAAATGAACACAGTTTTTACAATAAGTGAAAAAGTTTACTTATGTACATGTTACTGCTGATTTTTGCACATTTTATGTTAAACTTAAATATGATGGAAAAGTTATATGTGCTTGTGTTTTCTGCATGCGTGGATGTGCCATGGTCTGACCTGCAGTGTAGACCCCGGCAGAGGTCATGGTGCGCTTGAACGGAGAAACCGCTGCAGCTTTTTCTGCCGCCAACTCCGCAACTGTTTTCTGTTTGACTGGGGGCGGTGGGGCTGTTTTAGGGAGGGGGGCTGGGAACATGTTTTTGCCCTCCTGGATGTGCCAGAAAAATACAGAATAGGACTCGTCTGAGAACACAGAGCATGTGGACGAATTCTGTGCGTGACAAGAACAGAGTGAGGCTTTTTCACAACAGGAAGCTTCAGCTCACAACACAAAGTGACAGACGGCACCGCTGATCCGAATGAACAAACAGCAATCGTGAACCATTTAGCAATGTTTTAGATAAATGAAAAAAGCTAAGTTGGACTGGAGAGAAACTGATATGTCCTACTGAGCTGGCATGCTTTCACTGCCATAAACAATATGTCAAAAGCATAACTCCTTAAAAAGTACAACTTGAAATGATCAAGATGTTCTTGCAGGAACTGCTGCCAGCTGGAATTGGATTTTAGTACTCATTAGGCTCAGGATCTCGGTTTGACAGAACCTGATCGACCACTTTGAGGAGGAATGGATGCCAGCAGATGTGAGGCAGGCAGCCCACAGACCTTCACAGAAGACGAAAACCAACCTGCATGACAAGAGTGCCACGAATGACATGCCCAATTGTTCCATAGTCAAAGTTATCTGTGGTCTCGTAGTGAAAGAACTCCTTGTCTGGGCTGATGGCCTTCAGCAGCTTCAGGATGTTGTTTGAGTAAAGGGTGCTAGCCTGAGTGGCCATGCGGCTGGGAAGGTCTGTGTAGCCAATGTGCGTTACTCCCTGTTCATTCATTAAAAAAAAAAAAAAAGAAACAATTGATACTCTTCATCAGGAGTGATACAATAAACAAAAATACTGCTGAAGCGTTGCGCTGGACTCACCTTATAAACATACAGCTCTCCGGGCTTTGTGGTCTCGATATTGCCCCCAGCTTCAGCAGCCAGATCCACCACAACTGAACCGTCCCTCATCAAATCCACAAAGTCCTTCTTGATCAGAATGGGAGCCCTCTTTCCTGCATGGAGTCAAATGCATGAAAAAATGAGTTTGTATTTACAGACAATTTTATTGATAATTGAAAGACTTTCTTTTTGCAAACAGTTCCGCAGCATTCACTTCTGCACACCAACTGAAGTCTCCACAACAACAACACTTTAATTATTTCAAAGGCAAGTATTGACCATATCTCCAACAACTTTTTATTATGAATCTGCTATCATATCATGATTTTTTTCTGGAAAATAAACTCCTAAAAACATACCACAGATAATAAAATCACGATTCCTCTCAGCCTCTGGAATTGTAGTATTATTATGAAACATTCAAGTATATAGAGCGATTTAGATGAGTTTTCAGATTGTTACTAGAGTTCATGTGAAACAAGAAAATGAAATAAAAGGTGGCTCTAAAATACATTTACAGGTGCTAAATTTGACATCCAGTGTGACCACTAGAGAAGGAGTTCAAACGTTTCTCCTACAACAATGAATTGTGATTTGTTTATTTGCTTGTTTGTTTGCAGCAACAGTTTAACAAGTTATCTGTTTATTATGGGAAAATTGTGTGCAAGAATAGAAAGTGAATTAGTATGTAATAACTACATTTATATATTTGTTTTTATTTATTTATGCATTTTCGCAAATAAGCTTAAGCCCGTTAATAAGCGAATTCACACATTAAAATCACATATTCTTCATATAAATACACCAAATTAATATAATAAAACAGAGATGTGCATTATTTCAAATACTACACGATTGCTCCAATAATTATTTTTTTTGCTAAATGTCTTAAAACTGGAAAATTAAAATTAAATTTTGCTTTATTTTCTGATGATTTTCAATTGAAGACCCACTCTGATAAAAATCACGTTTTTGGTGTTTTAACATGTTTTTGCAGCATTTTTTTGATGATGGAGGACATAAAAACAGAGAATTAAGCTCAAAATTGCATTTCTAAGTTTTTCTTTCTTCAAATCGTTGTGAATCGGGAGCAGACAGAAAAAAATGCAGTTTAAAAAAGCTTGTAGAAGTGGCTTTGATGCTACTACGGCAAGCCGCAAGTTCCCTGCTCTGCTCCATTCTGATGCGTCCACTTACAGACAAAAAGATTCATGGACGTTTTTGTTTTCCTCATCTGAGTTGGCTTCTGGCTCAAAACTGTATGTCTGGATAGATCCGATTTTATTAGACATTTTTTTGCCCCGGTTAGTGTTAGGTTGGGGTTGTGAGGGGCTGTAAGCTAGCAGAACGCATCTAAATGGATGGATGATGGGAAATGGAGGCAGGCTCTGCTGAAACAATGCCCTAGAAAATGACAGGTTTCTGTTATTTTGGTTAGAAACAGCACAAGCATAATTAAAAGATCAGTAGGAACGCTTTGAAATAGATCACAAGATGATCGGAGTGGGACTTTAAGTATTTCCAGTTAATGAAGTGGACGAAGTGGAAAAAAAAGTGAAACTGTAGCAGTTTTGGCATAAACTGCAAAATATTATAATATGAAAGAAAAACAAAACATTTATCACTATAATAAATCAATTTTGTATGCTTTACTTGGTTTAGAAAATCTCAGTGTGATGAAGTTTAAAACATTTCATCTTGAGGATAAAAGAGCCAGAATCTTTCAGCGCGACTGACCTGGAATCAGGGCAGTGCTGATTACAATGTCGACTTCTTTACACTGCTTTGCGAAAAGGGCCATCTCTGCCTCAATAAACTCTTTCGACATCTCTTTGGCGTAACCTCCAACCCCCTCGCCAGACTCTTTGATCTCCACTTCCAAAGGCTCTGCCCCAAACGACTTGAACTGCTCCAGAGCTGCTGGCCTGACAGCCAAGAAACAGTCAGCTTTTTGTCAAACAACCAAATCCATCAACACCGAGTCTGTAGTCTCAAATTAAATGTGTTTTTCCTCTTTCATCTCATACCTGGTGTCAAAGCCCCTAACGATGGCGCCCATTGACTTGGCCGCCCCCGCCGCAGCTAAACCAGCCACTCCACCTCCAATAACCAAGACCTGCAGGAAAACAAAAACATCCCAGGACACAGTACACACCAAGCATTTGATTTGTAAATGAAACATTTAGAGCTGCCAGATACCTTAGCTGGTGGTACTTTTCCAGCCGCTGTGATCTGTCCGGTAAAGAACCGGCCAAAGTGGTTGGCAGCCAAAACAACAGCCTTGTACCTGCAAAGTTTAAAACCCAAACTCTCGTTTTCTCACTTCCACGAACAGCTTCATGGGTACGAACCTGTGAGGATCTGGATGCTTCATTACCCAGCGATGTTAGCCATGGAGCTGAGGGCGTCGTAGCCCTGAGCGATGGTCACTCTGGGCACCTGGTCCATGGCCAACACATTGCTCTGCCTCTCTGACAGCTTTGCCATGAGCTCTGGGTTTTGTGCTGGATAGATGAAGCTCACTAATGTGGATTTGGGCTTCAGCAGATCTGCTTCGCTCAAGCTGGGGGCTCGAACCTGAAACCAGAACAGAGTCTTCGTAAAGACAATAGACATGATAAACGGTGATTAGCAGATAAATGACAGCTACAACCTTCAGGACCAAATCTGAGCCGAGAGCTCCCTTGACGTCAGTTATAGTGGCCCCTGCATCTCTGTACTGCTGGTCAGAGAAGTTGGATTCATCTCCAGCTCCACTCTCAATCTGAACCTTGAAGCCCTGTTTGACCAGCGCCTGAACACCAGCAGGAGACAACGCCACCCGACGCTCACTCTGCGCCGTCTCCTTAGGAACTCCGACCACCAGGTCCTTGTAGGGCACGCCTGAACACACAAACAAGCTGAGGTAATCCTGCACATCTTTAGAAAGACAAACACTCTCAGACTGAACACAAATCAGAAATTCTTGGAAATATTTGTTTGGTTTTAAGGCCACAGCACAGGAGAGTGCATGCTGGGACGGCGTGGCCTAGAGCGGCGTCAGGTTGCACATTTCTCTCCGTACATGACGCGGTGACCTCTCCGTCACGGTGACATAATTAGCAGGTGATTGGCGCTTGTCCACCCACACACACACACACACGGAGGGCCGGGACTGAAAACTGAAACTCTAAAGCTCTTTGTGTCTCGTAAAATTCTCACAAAACACTCTGCAACAAGCGCTCTGGGCTTCAATAAGCAAACATCTGTCAGCAGACTGGGCCAGGCAGCGGTTTAAGTTTGACATGTTACCTCAAAGTGACCTCTCACTCGCTCTTACATGTTAGCAGCACCTACAGGTCAGCCTGGGAAGCTGCTCCACAACCGCAGCCCTATTTTGGGAAACATCTTAAGCAACAGCAGGCAAACTTTAACATGGATTTTTCCACTTCTCAGAAGGAAAAAGGGGTGTCCTCAAGCAAAGTGTTCTGGGATTGATCATTGATCAGTAATGCAGCAACGTTAAATTGACAGATCTCTTTAGAGTGACCTACCTCTGGAAGCCTTTTGGTCCCATAATGCTGGGAAAGCCCTGAAATGCCTCCTTCCAAGCGTCTGCTGCTGTGCTCTTCTATGGGACAGAACAAGACAGAAGCTGGAGATGGACCGCAGGAGGGTCGACATGTTCACTGAGCGTCCGCCCCGAGGGACTCCTGCTGCCTCTCTGTAATAAACGCAAACAAGCAGAGACAGATGACACTTAAACACAGCGTCTGCATCTGCCGTCAGACAACACAGGACATTGTAAGCTCCTCAGTGAGTCCTAAATCCCAAATGTCCTGGTAGCGAACTCGGGCCGTCTACAGACAGAAGAGTCAAACTTTAGCTCTGCAGGACACGCTCCCAAAGGCCCAGGGTTGATTACACTACTGCTGGAGTTATGACAGAGAGGAAGTGTGCCAAGTTTGGAGGTGTGAGCAGAGATCAGAAGACAGAGATCTCTGATGCAGTACTGTAAAGACACAGGATAACTCCTAGTTTGTCTATATATTAACACATGTGCAGTGATCATACACTTAATATATATTAAAAATATCTATTAAATATAATTTAATTAAATAAATATCATAAAAATCATTGTGCAACCAAAGTGCATGGAGAGTAGTTTCTATTCATCCAATCATTGAACTACACAAGTCATAGACTTCAATAATCTATTTCTCATCCATTCCGTTCTAATCTAAAAAAAATGACTATAGTTGTTATTATTGTCAAACTTGCCTTTCAAATTTCCAAAAATGTGTAGTTTAAATATTCAACCCTCCCTGAGCAGGGTCACCAGTTAGACGTCCTACCCGAAAACCCCCGCGTCCCCTCGCGCAGACGGACTGACGACCTTTCGCAGTTTCCATATGCTTTGGTATAAATAGAACCCACGTGACTTTTTTATTTTAAAAGGCGTAGCTATACCCATATATAATATAATAGCCAGCCCTTTTGAAATAACAAAGAAACGCGTTTTATTAAATGTTGCTAAGAGAATTTCTAAGTTGAAAGTTTTTTTTCCTAACAGGTTGTAGTTTCTTTTATGCGCACATGATGGCGCTATGGAGCAGCTACGAGTTGAGTCCGACAAAATGTTGAACAACAATTACCCCTTCCTTAAATTATTTTGATTCTTCAATTCTGTGCAATCCACATAATTCAATACAATGCCTGCAAAAAAATAATTAAAAAAAATAGTGAAAATTGAAAAACATAATTAACTTTTAGGATAAACTTTTTTTGATTTCCAAAAAGGGGGATAACTTTTAAAAAGAAGACTGCATTAAAACGAGAAAAAAAACCACCAATTTTACTTGTGGATTTAAATTGGTAAATATATTCACTATACAAACTGCTTAATTTGCACATGAGGTATGTTTAGTATGCACGTGTTTGTTAAATGTGTAATATCTCTATATTAGAACATTTTAAATAAACCATTAGTGTTTCTCTTTACCTTAAATACTAGAAAGTCATGGGAAGTACATCAGCAAAGTTACTTACTCTGAATAGAGATTTAAGTTATGCTTTAATCGGAATCGTCACGCAGGAAGCGGTTTCGGTTGGCCAATTTGTATTTTTCCGGAAACACGTGGGTTTGTAAACATTAGCCCCTCGTCTGCAGCTACGCCACTTTTATGCTCGTTTTTAACAGATATCGATTGGGAGCGTGTTTTCTTGTATACTAATATATCACAGTTTCATGTTTTCTATGACGACTTTTATTAGTACAAATGCTAATGAGACTAGCTAATAATAGCAGCTTTTGCTAATCTCAACCCTGCAGCTACAGTGTTATTTCGTTCCCAGAGTCTCGTCATTTGTGTTGCCTCATGGAGAATCATCCTCTGAGGCTGCTGGTCGTAGATCCCTCGGACCGAGGCTCCCAGAGGTGCAGGCTGGGCCCGGGTATGATGTCAGCGCTGGGTCTGAGTTTGGGCTCCCCGGTGTTGGTGCATGTTCCCGGGGGGAGCTGCCTGTGCACGGCATGGCCCCGCTCCGACCTGGCGGAAGGATTTCTGCAGGTGGACCAGAAATGTTTCACTCCTGGGTTGATCTTTCCGCTTCCTCCGCGCCTGGTTATAGAGGCAGCTCAGCTCACACCTCTACCCAGCCTCAAACTTCGAAATGTTAAAGTGACCGTGGTTGTTCAGACCGTGGGTTTTAAGAAGCACACAAACCATCAGATCGTTCATGCGCTTGTAAAGGAGATGCTGAAAGGAGTCAGTGCCCATAAAGACTTCGTGATAAGCCTGGAATATTTCGATATAGAAATCAAGTATGCTGTAATAGAAAGCATAAATCCAGATTCTGCAACTGCTGGATTGATCACCTCAAAGACCAGTGTGGAGATATCCAGCATCCAGACTGTCAGGCATTTTAAGAGTCAGCAGCAGAACCAGCAGACCATTCCACTGGGAGGACTGGAGGAGGTCATACTACCTTCACTATGAAATGCACCTCCAGTTATTGCTTGACCTTCATTTGTACCTCTTCTGTAGGTGACTGCATCCATGAAGGAGATGCTGCAGCTGCCACTGCTCTATCCAAGAACCCTGAGCTCTGTTGGGATCACCTGTCCCAGAGGCGTCCTCCTGGTGGGGCCTCCCGGGGTGGGCAAGACTCAGTTAGTGCGGAAGGTTGTAGGAGAAGTGGGAGCCAGTCTGGTGGCGGTCAGAGGCCCAGAGGTAGCAATAATGCTCCTCAATATGTCAATGCATAAATATTTTTTGGGAGACCGGTGAATCCCGTTTAGTTTCATTCACCAACTGTAGATTGTTGGTCAGAATTTTAAATTAAAATCTAATAGAAATGCATAACTTTATCATATTTCAAAACATTTCTGTAGCAATCCATGACTGTGTGTCACTGCCTTTCAATGTCCAAGGTTAGTTGAGAACTCAATTCAGTTTCAAAATCAACATGGTTTGATCACATAGCCATTCACATGTTAATTTATTGTGCCAAGACCAGTTTTGTGTGGTTGTGAAAAACTGTGTCATAGAATTAGTGGGTTCAAAGACCCTCCCTGTCGAAAATTGTGCTTTGGGTGTTTTTAACATGTTCTTGCAGCATTTTTCTGATGATGGAGGACATGTATAAAGAAAATTAAAATGTATTTCTATTTCTTTATTCAAATTCTTGTGAATTAGAAGCTGACAAAAAACTGCAGCAGAAGAGCTTATTATGCGTGATGTAGATCATACGCTGGGTGGGCCACAAGGTCCCTTTCTATTTTTGTTGCACTGCTAATGTTAGCTTGGGTTTGTGAGGGGCTGTAAGCTAGTGGGAAAGTGTAAACAGATGGGTGATGGGAAGTAGGGGCAGGCTTACTCTACACCAACAGTCCCACCCACAGAGGCGATATAAAACTCCTGTCGCTCTGCAGAAACTATGTCCCAGGGAAGAACACAAGGTTGTTTTTTGTTTTTTTTGGCTTAAAATGGTTAAAATCATAATCATAATTAAAAGACCACTGGGAACGCTATGAAAATAGATCAAAAGTTAATCAAAGTGGGACTTTAAGTTACCAATGTTAGAGATGTTAGTAATAATTTCATACATTCTGAAAATCAAAAACTTAAACTAAAAGACTATTTCCTGGTTAACGCCATGAAGTAAAGCAAAGCATCTTAAATTTGGATACAAATATTTCCTGAAAATGAACATGCAAGTATTTGCTTGATCACACAAGTGTCATAAAAAGAACAGTTTCTGTTTAAAGTGTCAATAGAAAGCAATGTTGACTGTTGCCTGTTATTCTCAAAAGAAGTCTAATTCTATTTTCTGAGGGTTCCAGGAAGGTGTGATGGTAAGCCACTCTCTAAAGTTTTATGATTGTTTGTTTTACATTTGGAACATCTGTAACAGCTGATATGGTTCAAATGCCTTCAAGCTAAGAAAAACTTCTCTGCTCAATAAGCAGCAATAATGGGCCATAAATGAAAAAAAAATACTGTCTTGGTGGATAAAGTCGATCATTTCCTTCACAAACACTTATTGTGCAAAAAAAAAAAAAAAAAGAGGCAAATTGTGAAGGAAAAAAGTTTCACATGGACTGATGCAAAGTGGGAAATGTTCTTTTGGTCCCAGAAATCATTCATAAGGATGAAGCAGTTTGGCAAACACTTTTTCTAACGCCCAACATTTAGTTGTGGGCAACATTTGGTTTAGCATGAGACTAGAAATGCATTAGACCCTGCAGTTAAGCAACAGAAAGTCTGTGCAGATGAAGAATAGCAGAATATTTCACAAGTCCAAAACTTTCAGAATTTTGCAACAACTGGTCTCCGTGTGGTTTAATCAGAATTAAATTGTCATTTTATTTCAACATTTGAAACAAATGAATGTCTTTTTTTTATGTCGATCTAAATAAAACAGATTTTTGCATCATTATGTTCATATTTTGTTTACTTTTTACACAAGACTTGATGTTTTGGAAAATACGCTTGTGGTTTCTCAGACTTCCAGGAATTCAAGCATGTTATTTTTTGTTATTTATTTTCCAACCGCAAATGACAGATTCACAGTTGCTTCATGATAAATTACACAGTTTATGCTTTTATTATGAAATTGTTTTGATGGAGAAAACCTCTTATTCTGAAGAAAAGACCTCCATGAATGTTAACTCTGGTCTGGTCGTCTTGTCAGGTGGTGGGGTCGCGGCCTGGCGAGAGTGAGGCAGCGCTGAGAGCTGTGTTTGAGCGTGCTCGCTCAGCAACAGAGGACGGCCCCTGCGTACTGTTCCTGGATGAGCTGGACTCTCTGTTTCCGAGGAGAACCGCCTCGTCTGCGCCGGAGAACCGACTGGTGGCTCAGCTTCTCACCCTGATGGATGGAATAGATCAGTCTGACCGCTTCCTCATCGTCGGAGCCACAAACAGACCAGACAGCTTAGACCCGGCGCTGCGCCGGCCTGGAAGGTTTGACAAAGAGGTAATGTTTCCGTTTATCTGGTTATGCAATTTCACGTCTCTCTGCCTATGGATTAATCAGATTTTTGGGGGTTTTTTTCCTGTAAGGTCATCATTGGTGCCCCTACCTTAACTCAAAGGTTGGCCATCCTAGAGGTTTTGTGTGAGAAGATTCCTGTGTGCCCCACTTTGAACCTGGCTGAGCTCGCTCAAAGAACCACCGGATATGTTGGAGCAGACCTGAGCACGCTGTGCAGGGAAGCTGCCATGCACTCTATGAGAGAAAACGTAAAGGTAAACACATCAGCTCCTCATCAACCCCTGGAGAAAGCACAAAACATTTTTAGATCAAAGTTTGGGACTGAATGAAGCCTCTCAGTCATAGAAGGGATGGAAGAGAGTTAATAAATTAATCAGAATAAATTATTAAAAAAACAAGCCTTTTGTAGAAATAACATTACACAAACAGCAACACAATTGATTGTGTCATGAATCAGCAGTTTAGGACATATTTTTCACAAATGTTAACCGTCTTTGTCCCCATAATTAAATCCCTTCTCACAATTTTTTAAAAATCATTTAAACATCCCAGAAAGGGTTTAAACCTTTCAGTTTGACCATCTTAAGCATAATCTGTCAGAAACATGGCCACACTTCTGCCTCCAACATAATCTGGATTTACTGCAACAAAAGAAGCCCAAATCAATTTGCTCCCACTTCTGGGCCATTGACAGCTCTAAAAAAAATTTTAAGTTTTCTTAAAATAATTCAATGTGTAATGGCCTAATTTGCAGAGTAGCTCGTCATGCGTATCTTCTTCATATTTTCAGAAGAGGAAGCTGATTCACTGTGGCGACCCCTGAAGGGAGAAGCCGAAAAGGAAAAAAAATAAGTCTCTTTTGCACAAAAAATCTTAACTCTGGAAACATTTGGAGTCAGTTTTCACAGGACAGGATTCACGGCACGGAGGAGATTAATTGGCAAGGTCAACAGTCAATCAGAACGCAGAATAAAGCGCGCCGTTAAAGAAAAAAAAACATGCGTATTGTACCCAAAATAATCTGCAAAGCATTAAGACTGTGAAAGATGAACCATGATAAACCGAGGGACAACTGACCACTGTATACCATTCCCTCATTATCGTTTAGACAGAAATTTGACTTTTTATCCGCACAGTGATGAAGGAAGAAGCAGCATCCTTGATTTCCAGGAAGAATTATGATCTGTCAATCCAGCTGGCACGAGCTGCAGATCAAAGGCAGTTTCTGGATTAAATTGTACAACTTTGAAACTGGGATTATTTGTGGATTCAACAATGAACTGTGTTCACTGGCAGCTGTTGACCTGTTGTTGGAAAGCCAAGAGCTTCAACAGCAGTGCAGTGTTGTTAGCTGAAGGCTGTGAAGGTCACATACGCTCAGTTTTGATCTTTAATCCAGTTAGCTGTAAAATGCTTCTCCAGAACCTTTAGCTAAGTCCACCCTGTTCAACAGTTTAAAAAAACTGTTAGCATTCAAAGTTGAAGACTATCGTCATTTTTGAACTATAAGTCACTAAAGGTTGCAGTAAAAGTAAAAGTCGCGGATGCCAAAAATGCATAATATAGAAGACAAAATATATATATATATAAATTCCACTTTTGGGAGAAATTTATTTTAAAAAAATTCAAAACTAGGAATGAACATTTCATCCTGAAAGGCAAATCATAATAATGAAATAAATAACAACAATAGTCTTAATATGTGCATGCTGTAACATCCTGATGCTTATTTAGCCTTTTGAAACATAAGAGGAGTCTAGTATATTAGCTAGAATGAAGAACATACTTACGAGTCCACTAAGCTCTTAATATCATTTCAAATCACTGAATCTGTTGAATTTTCGTCCTCTGTGTCGCTTTGGAACGATTCCACCAAACCTGGTGTAATACTGAGTGGCCTTCTTATTCTGCGTCGCTGTCAGTAGAAAATACTGATATACACACACTGACAGTGCCCTCTAGCAGTTGTTGCTATTTATTTTTTAAAAATCCCAAATAAGTCAAACCTGAGTATAAGTTGCATCTATGGCCAAACTCTGCAAAAACACTGACTCCAAAAAATACAGTACTTTTTCCAGGAAAAAAATAACATGGTAGCATTTAGAATTGGTAGTAGTAGTATTTTTTTCTGTCTGGTTTTTCTGTCAGGGTTCAGGAGAGCAGAAGGTGGTCATGAAGCACTTCGAGCAGGCCCTGAAGGTGGTGACTCCTTCCTGCCTGCGCAGCAGCCTGGGCAGGACAGAGCTCGCTCCGGTGCTTTGGGACCACATAGGTGGCTTGGATGAAGTCAAACTCAAACTAAAACAGGTAAAAAAAAAAAAAAGTGTGGCATTGTTGAAATAACAGCAAATTAAAATCTATGGTTACACTTTTTTCTGGTGCATCAGAGTATTGAGTGGCCAATGAAACACCCTGAGGCGTTTGTTCGTCTGGGTCTGTCGCGGCCCCGGGGTGTGTTGCTCTTCGGACCCCCAGGGTGTGCAAAGACGACCCTCGTTAAAGCTGCAGCCACCTCATCCAGCTGTACCTTCCTGTCCGTTAGCAGTGCTGACCTCTACTCTCCTTACGTCGGCGACTCAGAGATAGCCTTAGCTCAGGTCAGTCCTCAAAGGTTTGTGAGTCTGCGACAGGTTTGATTCCTTCCTGCTGTTAGGTCCATGCGCTTGCTTCTATCTGTGCATCTGCAGTTGTTTCGCCAGGCCCGGGCCTGTGCTCCCTGCATCCTGTTCCTCGATGAGATCGACTCCCTGATTGGCTCGCGGTCTTGCAGCGAGACACCGAACAGCGTGCAGACGCGTCTCCTGTCCGTGCTGCTGAATGAGATGGATGGGATCGGTGTAAAAACGATCGAGAGGAGAGGGACGGAGAAGAGTCTGCAGGCAGAGGGAATGACGGAAAGCAAAGCACAGGAAGAGGTCAAAGGATGAAGAACCATGTCTGAAGCCTTCAAGGCTCAGCATGACACCTCAGCTCATCAGCTGGGTTTCCTCTGTTACAGCTGGAGTGCCAGGAAGTGTGCAACAAAGATGTGATGGTTGTAGCTGCAACAAACAGACCAGACTGCTTAGACAGCGCCCTCCTCAGGCCGGGAAGGATGGACCAGATTATTTATGTGCCTCCACCTGATCAACAGGTACATGTCCCATTTGAAAGCATACAATAAACTAGAAAAATGTTGAATCACAAAGTTTTTTTCCATTTTTCCATCTACTTTTGTTGTGTTTTAAGGCACGGCTGGGCATTTTGAGGGTGTGCACAAAGCGGATGCCCATCTGTGCAGATGTGTGTCTGGAGGAGCTGGCAGAAAAGACTGAGCTTTACTCTGGAGCTGACCTGGAGAATCTGTGTAAAGAAGTAAGTGCAGTCCCAGGAATGTCTGTCAACAAATACATCATTATATGCTGGAGTTGGAAGAAAAAAGAAATCTAAGCCTTTAAAGCTCCACTCCGATCATTGTTTGATCTGTTGTGATCTTTTAGTTACGATGATGCCGTTTTTAACTAAAAAAAAAAAAAAAAAATCAAACCTCTTTTTCAAGCATGTAGTTTTGCAGAGCGTCAGTAGTTAATTAGAACTTCGCCTCTGAATTGTGGGCGGGTCTGTTGATGCAGAGCAACCACACCCCCCTTCCCATCACCCCCACATGAGAGCTCTCTGTTTACATGTTATCCTGCTAGCTTTACAGCCCCTCACAGACTTTTATTTCGCCCCTATTTTTCTTACATTTATCATATATTTTAACTCTATATCACTTAGTTCTATGAGGGCGGAACAAACCTACAGAGAAAAAAAAAATATATATGTTTTTGTTCTTTTTTTTTACCAGGCTGCTCTTTTGGCGCTACTGGAGGAGAACATGAAGGCGTCATCAATCAAACACACCCATTTTCTGACTTCACTCAGCAAGATGAGTCCTTCGCTCACTGCCCAGCAGGTCCAGGCATATCTAAAAACCCCCAGATAACATTAGCCTCTTCATTTACGGATTTATGGATTTCAAATAAACATTTTAAAACTCAGTTTTTTCTGTCAGTGTATTTTTTTTTAAATTCTGTTACTGCACGGATAGATAAGAAAACCATTTTAAGAGTTTGGGGAGATTCACAAGACACACTGCTAGACACCGCTAGTGTCAAAGGACAACTGTTGGTGTTGGTCCAGCTGCACACAGGAGCTCTTCCCATCACTATAAGATAACCTCTGCTGACCATCTTTCTACAAGGCCCATTATAGCAAACCCAGACAGATAAGTCGATCTTTATTCCACAGTTCAAATCGCTCCGTGAGGTTTTTGACTACAATACCCACAGTTCTCCAACAATCCATCAAGCAGTGCAGCTTTGTAGTTTACTTTGTGTACCAAAGAAAATCAATTGGAGATCAGTTAGCATAACCAGAATTTGCACTTAGGGTGGATTTCCTTTTTTGTTAGAAATTCATGGATTTTATGCGCTGTTTAAAGTCTGAAAAATCCTCAGATTTAATTTTGGTTAGTTAGATGTATGAATCTTTGGCTGAGACATTTATTTTACCACAAACGATAAAATAAACTGTGTACAGTATTTTTGTTGTTTATTTTAATCACTGCTGACATTACACTCCCTACTAATACTACATTGTCTGCATTGAGGTGGTCATATGTGGTCTGGGGTGTCTTTTATTTTGAAAGAAAGTCATCTGAACCTCTGTAAAGAGACAAACTATTAGGATAAAAAGGACTATTTTGAGTCAGAGAAGGGAAAAAATCCTCAAAGTTTCAAAAGATTCGCAATGAATCAATACATCTGTTATCACTGCAATTAAATTGCCAAAATAAATGCCTGTTTATAAATACATATCATTTTTGGAGCCCACAGCTTATTTTTTTATTTTATTTTTTGCATTCTCAGGTGCTTTTACAAGTGGCCACAAGATGGCGCTGCACTCTAAACATAAGTTCTTGACTTTGAAGCGGACGTTGCGGCCTTCATTGATGCATTGCTGTGCGGGAAGCTGCGTGCCTACGTGACTTGTCCCTGACAGCCTCTCCTCCGCCCTTCATCAGCCTCGCACACTCACCGTCAGTCAAATACATGGTCTTCCTCTCTTCAGCAGGTGAGATCTGTTGCTCACTTCATCTCTCCTACATTTCACACTTCAACTTTTTCACATGCTGGATGTTATTTCTTAGGTAAAAATATATTTCCGGGTGTTTGAAAACTCTGCAAAGATGTCTGGCTTTATCCAGCTGTTGAAGAAAAAGAAGGAGGTAAATTATGTTTACCTTATTTTGCTTATGTCAATTAGGAAATTGATATTTTTTATTTGATTTTTTTTTAAAGTTTTAGTATAATTTTATAAATTATTAAGTAGTGTGTGCTTTTCAGCTGATCCCGCTCATAGGATTCATGGGATTTGCTGCAACAGGTGCCACAACTGCTGGCATCTACTTTTTATTTACTAAATCGGATGTTATGTGAGGTTTTTTTTTCATGTTTATTTTGACAACTATTTGGAAAATAAAATAAAGTTTAACACTGTTAAATTAAAATACTTCCCTGTACTTCTCAGTCTAAACAAGTCATCCAGCCCTGAACCATGGGAAAGAGTGGACCCATCGAAACCCCAAAAGGTAATCGCTTACATTTACTGTTGCCGTTGGACATTTTATGAAATGTGATCGTTTGCTTTGAAAGTCAAGGTGGCTCACTGCTAGCTGCTGCAATTTGCTGAGTCACTCCTGGACACGTTATCATTAGTTCCAGCTGTTCCTGATTCCAAGGAAATTATGTTTTGTATTTACTCTTGCAGCATCACACTCATAATGAAGCAATTGTTGTTATTAGATCCTTTTATATCCTCATATTTTTTCCCCTCTGGTATTTTTCTGCAGCTTCTCACCGTCAATCAGGAATGGAAACCCGTGAAGGAGCTGGAGATCGTGAAGTCCCTCACCAAGTAAAAACAACATGCAAAGTAAAAACTATAGGTTTAAAGATCTAGAATCCGACTTCATGGCCTCCTCATCAGTCTAACAGAATCCTTTCTGCACAAACTAGGATGTTTTCATGGTCAGTGTGCGGAAATGCTTCTGCTTAACTGGTGGGGTTTCACCCTGCTCGTTAGCTGCAAAGAAGAAACCACGTTCCATCCACGTCAACCAAAGATCTGTTTGTGTTGATCGGTAAACGGTAGCTATAGGAATGTGTTTGCACTGAAATCAGTAACAATTGTTGCAATGAGCTTGTTGCACAAATGTTTAGCTGTTCTTACTGTCTGTTAATGTTTTATTTGATTACATGTACTTCACAGTGTCAATAAAATCTTGTTCCAAGCATTCTTTATTGTTTTTTGTTAATCAATGATGAGCTGATTGACTTTAACGAGATGAAGCCATTCTGACATTCAAGCAAGGAAACTTGATTCCTATTATTGACTGGAGAGTAAAAGGAAAACTTATTTTGAAAGTTGCCTTTCGTGTTTTCACGTTACCATTATCCGAAAACTTTTGTTACAAAATTGAAACCTGCAAAACTTTTATTTAAAAATGTTTATAGTCAGAAGAGCTCAGACATGACATTTTGAGTGTACATTTATTCTTTATATGTGCAAAAAACTATGTTTTCACAGAAACATGTTGTAGGACTTTGGTTGGAGTCACAAAGTATTAGGGCTAACGTTAAAATATAAATATATGTGAGAGAAAAGTTGGAAAATTGAATTAGAATTCAGAATTTTATTTAAAAAATAAAACAATTTAATTATAAGAGAAAAGGCAACATTTTACAAGAAAATTGTATATTTATAATCTTAAGTTGTATTTTTACAAGGAAGAAGTCTTGCTTTTTGAACATAAATTTGTAATTTCATTAAAAAAAATGTACATTTACAAAAAAGTAAAGCAGATTCAGCAAGATTTACAAGTCCATCCGAAATGTTTGAATAGTCTGAAACATAAACGAAGCGGGAAATGTTCAACTGTCTTTGCTGAAACATGTTAATGTTTTTTAACTTTTTAATTTTTGAATGAATTTCTTAATAGAAAATTAGAACTTTTTGAAGCATTACGTTAATACTTTATTCTCCTAATATGTTGAATTTGTTCCATAGTCACACAACTTTATAGTCATAAAATGTTGACTTTTTTTCTCATAACCTTACAACTTTATTCTCACATATTTGTTTCATTTTCATCTTCTATGGGGTCCTAATACTCCATCGTAGATTTGCATGTTGATAATGTTTACATGACTAAATAAGTTGATATTTGTATTATCTATATTTTGAAAACACCTTTTTTCATATTTCATAGACATATCTTGAGATTATCCTCCATTAGCTATTCGTGACCCACACAATAAAAAGAAAACTAAGAAAACAGAAAGTGAAATAAAAGAAAGATGAAGCCAAACTTTTACTATAACCAAAACTTTAAAATTAGATCTGTTTTTATAGTTTTTAAAACTTAAAAATATGCATACAGCTTTTCAAATCACTGTTGTGAATTTGAAAGTTTAACACCAACTTTAAAGTAGTAGTGATCTATGATTTCAATCATCAGAACTGAAAGTAAAAACATTCTGTAAACTCTCTGTTATCGCTCGATCAAGGGTTTGTTGTTCTTTTAAGTCTTTTAAGATTTCAGAAGACTGGGTTTAATGAATAATTACATAACAATACCAGAAAAAAAGATTTGAAACAAATATACTTTTGGACTCTTCAATTTGGAGGTTTCCAAGACAGATTTTCATCCAATATCACCCTCCAAAAAGTCTAAGCTCTGCCACATTTTGTAATGACAGACAGTGTCCTAATTGTACACACCTGATCCAGGTCATCAGCAGAAAATCAAACAGGTGTGGAGTCGTAAAAATAACCAGGTCAGATCATAAAGAACGTAGTTAAGAATCTCACAGCCAGCTCAAACATTTATGCAGTATGTCATATTTTCATGTCATGAATGTCAAAAACACAGAAAGCAGGGCATTGGAACGAATTTCTTTTTTTATTCTTTTCCAAAGAAAAACTTTTTTTTTTTTTTTTAATTAAAACAGGATCTTGACAGGGAATTTTCAACAGAAAGTAAAATGATCTTTACACCAACCTGCTGTTTATTTGGAAAGCCGTGTTCCTCAAACCAGGAGGTGTTTTACTCAGTTTTCAGCTTTTTGGTCTGGAACACACTCATGCCAGCCAAAGTCCTTCATAAGTCGGCTTTGTATATCCTGTTATTCTTGTTCTTATGAGTGCATGTCATCCAGATCTTTGTTTAGAACCCTTTTCTTCTCATGATTAGCGGGGAAGCAGTCTAAGCAAAGAAGCATCCTTCTCCCTGTCCAGTGCCTCCAACTCTTCCGAGGAAATTCCAAGATCTTCCCAGGTCAGCCAAGAAATGAAGACTTTCAGGATACGAACTGGAGTCGGTAGAGGCAGCAGTTGTGTTGACAAGTATCCACACATTTGAGAACTATATACTCTCATCATTTTCCAAACAATGACATGGATTGTTCTGTTACTCATGGAAACGTAAACGTGTTTCATTGAATATGAGTTTCTGACTTGACAGGATCGGCTGACTTATAAGGTCATAGCGACACTGGATCCCCAGCAGAGGAGCCGGAGATGCTGGAGCCTGCTGCTGCTTCTCCTGCTCTGGATGACCCAAGTTCTGCTGCTGAACCCACAGGTGTGTGAAGTGGGTCCATGACAGCATTTCTGAACACAAAGTTTTAGAGTCCTTCCTGTTTTGACCTACCAGCTGTTGAGATTTTAATGAAATTGTTACCAACTTGATATGATATTTGAGTATCTCATTTACATTTTTGAACAGCACCACCATCAAGGAGGAGGAGAAGACCCAGGTAGGAGTTTTTAGACCGTGTGGTGACGCAGCTGCTAGATGCACTCCTGTCCAGGCCTCATCCTCCTCCCTGCTCCCCACACGAGCATTTTCTCTTCAGTAAACTTCCTTTACTGCAGACCATGTTCCCTCAGAGAAAAGAAATGGTTAAATTCCAAATGAATTCACAAATTATATTTAGAAAACAGCAAATTTTCGTTTAAATTGGGACGAGTATTTATTTGATTAAATAAACGAGGTTGATACTTCTGCAGGAAAGGAAGCAGACTGTCTCCCTTCTCCGAGAACTAATTTGTGCCCCTCAAATCTCCACCATCTTCTTCCCAAGCAATGCCTTTTTTATTCTTGTCTCCTTTTTAAGTGTTGTTTCCACATTTTGACTTATAACCAGAATTTTTTGTTTTGTATTAAATAAAGCAATATATAACAATGTTTGTGAAGACTTTCAATGTAAATTTCATTCTAGTATCACAGGAAACATTTCAATTATTTAGTAAAACTTAATAGTAATTTCCTTCATTGCATAATATTCACTTATTACAAAAAATTCTCATTTGTAAAAGTTCAAAGCAAAAACAATCTTTGAATTTCTGATCAGGCAGCGCCATATCATTTGCACTATTTAGCCTGTTTAAAGGTAATACTTTCATCCCACGAGGATACAATTTTTGACAACTACCACACTCATGTAATACTTTATTGTTTGAGAGAAAAAAAATAGAGGTAATTAAGTTCTCATAGGTTATGTACGTGGTTCTTAAAAGAGGCGTTGTGGGTGAGTCCTTGGATGACAGGCCGCCGCCATGGCACTGCTCCTTCTGCAGAAAAGTGGGCTGTGAAGCCGTTTCTCACTCGAAGGGCCTCTCTGGAGCAGTTGTTGGCAGCGACTCGTTCCAGCCCCGGAGGCGGTGGCAAAAACTCCTCCCACTGCAGGTGGCGGTCCTGCCGAAGACTTCATAAAATTGTGAAGAACACATGCTGCCTTCTCACCCTGCTCTGCGAGTTGTGGTTGGACCTCTATCAGGTGCCTAAACAGCCGCCACTGCGCAGAGAGCATGCCAAAGGAATCCTCCACAACCATGCCTCTCTTGTGGAAGGACGGGCCCAGGGAAAGGCCGCACCATGTTGTTCTGCAGCGGGAAGGCCTCATCAGCCGCAAAAACATGGGGCAGTGGTCCTCGGTGCTCTGCTCCAGGGACTGGACGGTCTGCTGGTAGATGGAGAGCACCGCCAAAAAACTGATTGCCAGTACGTGTTGTGAATCACCTAAACTATTCTGACACCTAACAGAGAAAATATTTAACCTTCGTTTGCATGTTTACATGTGTAGACATACCTTAAACTCCAGTGTACTTGCTGCGAGCAAACAAACGGGATTTTTAGCTACTTACTGTAAGTTCAAAAGTGTTTTATTTTGTTTTATTTGCATTTGTGATGGCTGCCAAAACATGACAGCAGTGAATGGTGGATTACACGTTGTCGAATCTTCTTGATTACTTACAGCAATAAGCAACATTCGTGAATTTATATAAATCAAAAGCGATTAAACATCAAATCAACAAATCTTTGCATTATAGCATAAGACAACGACGTAAAGCGTTCAATGTTAGCAATAGCTCTCCGGTCGTCTGCTGAGGGCACTGCCATGAACTCCCCCACAAGGCAGTCCCAGATGGCAGTGACCACCTTGGAGATGATGCTGCAGACTGTGGAAACACCAACCCTGAAGCTGTGGGCCATGGTCCTGAAGGAGTCTCCAGTGGCAAGATAACGGTTCAGAAAAGGATGACAAAGACACAGTTCATGTGATTGTACCTTTAGAAGAAAGACTGGTGAGATGTCCAAATATTTTAATAAAGTCACAACAGCATTAGAGAGAAAAGAGAAAAAGAAAATAGGGTGACACCGCTCCTGCCCACCGGAGGATCAAACTCCTTCCGGAATGCAGTGGCCACGCGGTTTGTCAATCTACAGGACCGGCCACCATTGGTTCAGCCTGGAACTGTCCCCCTAGACCCAGGAGCAACAGCAGAGGAGCGGGAGGGAGTGACTGCTGCACCGGTTGAGGCTTGATCATCTCACTGCCAACCGCTATTCCACCCAACCACCCTGATTACTGGCGACTCCATAACCAGAATATGAGGTACATCAGCCATTACCAGTTGATTCCCTTATCCACGACTTGATTTTAGATCATAACCTTAATCGCCTGTATTTAACAAAGACTTGGAATTGTGGTTCAACTGGTTCACTGTCTGAAGTGACGCCACCCCTTTTTTACTTTACAAAGAAAGATAGAAAACAAGGAAGGGATGGGGGAACTGCTGCAATCCTGTCTGCTTTTATTGGTTCTAAAGACAAATTGTTTAATGAATACACTGAATATCAGGCCATTGTTTTTAATAATCCGACTGTGTTGTGTTTGATGGTATACAGACCCCCAAAGCGTAAACTATATTTTAATTCAGACTTTGCAGAGCTGCTTTCAGTAATTCATGTATATTTTAGTAGAGTAATTATTTTGGGCAATTTTAACCTAGCCAACGGTCCATCTGACTCGTATGTCCAAGAGTTTTTAAACGTTTTAGCAACAATGGATTTTACTCAGCATGTCAATGCTGACAGGGGTCACACCCTGGACCTTCTAATCACTCGTGGCCTGATGCCCACTGTGAACTCTGTTGTGGATGTTGGCATTTCAGATCAGTCGTGTGTATTTTTGACTGTGAAAGGTTTTGTCAGAAGTAAACTTCCCAAGAGAACTGTTAGAAGACGTTGTCTACACCCTCAAGTGGCTGCAAACTTCACCTCACATCTGGAACACACCCAACCAAACACTTTAAATTAATCTGCTGATTTATGTGTCCAAAATTTCATTAACAAACTCATATCAATTTTGGACAAAGTTGCTCCTTTCAAAATAAAAACAGTTAAAGCACCTCCTCCTTGGAGAGCAGAGGAAGCCAATACACTTAAGAGAAACTCCAGGGGTGCAGAACGGCATTGGCGTAAAACCAAATTAACAATTCATTACCAAATCTTCAGAGATACTTTTCTAGGACATAGTTTCTGCAGAGCAACAGTACTTCATTAGAAATGTGCCTCTTAGTTATGGGCGGGACTATTAGAGTAGGATAAGCCTCTTCTCATTTCCCATCATCCCTTTATTTCCACTCTCACCAGCTTACAGCCCCTCACAATCCAAACTTAACGTTATCAGTGCAACAAAAACGCTGAGCTGTATTGCAGCTATCCAGCGTTACAGTTTTTATCCAGATGCCAGCTCACACAAGGGAAATAAAGGCATACATGGATCTGTTCGCCATACATCTGAATGGAGTGGAGCAGAGAGCTTGTATCTTGCAGGTGTAGGTCCTATGTCACACCTAAGGTTTTTTCAGCATCATTTCTTTGTCTGCTCCTGATTCACAACAATTTGAATAAAGAAATACTCAGAAATGCAGTTTTAATCTTAATTTTCTTTAAACATGTCCTCCATCACAAGAAAAACGCCACAAGATCATGTTAAAAACACCAAAACACAATACTAATCAGAGTGGCTCTTTAATGTGTTGGGTTTTAACTCGACTCTTTAAAAAACTTAACTCCTGTCCTGGCTGAGTACGTACAGAAACCAGCAAAAAATGAGCATCGTGAAAAAATTGACAGTTATTTTAATATTTATGTCAACTGTATCCACTAATGACCCATTTAAAAAAACGTATAGTATGAATTGAAAAGATAAAGACAGCGACAGAACTGAAAAAGCACCAGTACAAAAACCCTCTTTATACTTTTTCATGCAGTATAAACAGAAAGGCATGCAGATGGGTTTACAAAAAACAAGTAATGCCTCTATATCTGATAACACTTAATCAGAAGAATTTTAACTTCATAAAGAGAACATGTGACTGAAGTGGAAACTCTAAACCAATATTCAGTAATCTTAAAAGATTTTTCACTCTGAAATGAGGGAAAAAACAGTTTAAAATCCCTTATTTGTTTGGGACAAAGAGAAGAGTGAAAAGCAAAGGCGGCTTCAGGAAGCACATAAAACTCAGCCCTTAAAATATGCCACAGGCAGTCCACATCTGTGAGCATTTTATTGAAAAACCATGCTTGTTTTTCATTAAGTTTCCACTCTGTCAATGCATGGTCTTTCTAGCTTCCTGTGTTAAAGTGATTTTTTGTGCGAAAATGTGTACAATCAGAGAATTTAAAGCAAAAAGTGTAATATTTAATTTTCTCTTCCCAGAGAAAAAAATGTATTCTTCTCTTTAAATTATTTTAATAATGTTTTTTTTAAGTTCATCATTTGCCATAACATAGAAAAAAAAAGTTTATTGATGCATTTGTGTCTCAAGAAAAGAAAAAAAACTGAAAGTTTGAATTTGATAAATATAATAAATGTATATATTTTATACTTTGTAAAAATCACAGTCAATATGTGAAACTCTTTACAGAAGAAACATTTTCACATCTTAAAAATGGTATTGTATTAATATTTTACAGCTAATGAATGATTACTTTATAGTTCTTTTACCTTTCATCCTGCTGCCGGGGTTATAGATGGGACATCCCTTAGAAGCTTAATGTAAATTTTAGATTAAGCTTTTACATGACCTACATCATCTCAGTTATCCTTTCAACCTTCAAACAAGATATTTTAAGGATAATCAATCATTTCACTTATTATTGTTAAAATAATTAAACTTTTGACTTTTTTGAGCATTGAAGGTCTCGTGTTTTCAGCCTGGATCAGTTCTGATTTATCTCTCAATATTCGAATGCTGTTTCCAGACTTCTGTTTTCACTTTGACCATAAAGCGTATGACTTGATCAGCTTAGTTTATGGCTCAGTGGGTAGTTAATGCTTTTAAAGGCTGTTACTCCACAGTGGCAATCCTCTTAGTGCCCACCCATGTATTGTGACTCTGGAGGGACTTTTTTTTTTTACTACTTATTGAACTCAAAGGAAATGATGGGAAACAAAGAGGGTTTGATTTCCTGTTCTTTTGGTTTCACTTATGCATGCGGTCGTGTTCGCATGTCAGACAGGCAGTTTTGCATTTCAAAAACACCCTTTCTTCACCCAAAAATCAACCCTGTCTGTACACAGAATCCCATCAGTTGCATTCTATAGCTTTTGAGGACATCAACAAGATGTACTTTGGACATACACAGGCCTGTCTGTAGGCAGCGCTGTACTTAAAGCAGTAACGCAACACTGCACGGAAGAGGGCGTTGCAACAGCCAGAGCTAAACTTCACCTAACAGGCTGCATTCTGAAAGGTTATTTCAGGAGACAACGAAAGAGGAAGGACTTACTGAGCACGTGCTCCGGAATCTGTCTACGTGACTGTTCTGCACACACCTCATGACATTGCAGAACGTGGAGCCAGCCAGTTGTGCAGGTACTGCTTACACAACACATGAAAAGAAAAAGGCACATCATCCTACGTTTGTAAAAGCTTCACCTGAAAATTAGAAATGATCATTTCTGAATTTTGGTGACTTATTCTACTTTGCATTTTCCTCCAAAGCACTCTGATGAGGACTGTAAACATGTTGCCTGCTTTTGTTGCAGCTTTATGATACGGTTGCCTGGAAACCAATCGTCCCTCATCACAGTTGTTATGAACTGCAATTCCATTGACCATATACACATTAACCCTTTTTTGGCAGCAAACAAAAAGATGTCTTTTATAGAATTCTCCTCCAAAACAGTTTTTAAAAAAGATCATCCTCCCAATTTTTTTAAAGGCAAGGATTTTGTTCACACATAAACACATCAGTCTTACGGCTTTTTCAATTGCACAGTTTGAAAACAAACTCATTGTTTTTAACACAAGTGCACCACCTAGTGCAGATAACTTACTCTACACACAAAGAGGCATTGAGTCTCGTTTTGCTCTTTTAAACTAATTTAAACCTGTCTATACTTACATTTTTCAAATGAAACGACGCTGCCTGATAGGAAAAATAATTGTGCTGACAAAGCAAACACAGATTTGAAAGTGACATCTTTTTGTAAAAATAATGATCCTCAAAGTAATCCCTCAATCATCTATTTCACTCAAGTAAATTCATGATGAAGTCAACCTCTGAGAATGCATCATGGCGCCTGCAAAAAAAAAAAGTACAATCAGTTAGAAAACAAACTTTCATACTTTTTCTTTCTTTTTGCCAGACAAATGGAAGTATACATTTATAACATTTATGAGGCATTTCAGCTACTGGTGTTCAATTGTCCTTATAAGATCATGAGAGGGTTTACATTCTAAAGGTCAAAACATCTATAAGCCCACAGACTTATACCAGGAACTGTCTGGGGAAAAAAAACTGATGTATGAACATGAAAGACAAAAAAATAAATAAATCCTAAACAGCAAACTTGCTGTTTACTAATCATAAAGAAGCAGTGATGGGGAAGACGAGCCTAAAATGTTAGGATAAATTAATGTTAACCTCACAATATGGAAAACACTTGGTGTTCTGTCTTCACTGTCGTAAAATGACAGTCCAAATGTTGGATATATTGACTTCAACCAAGATCTTTGAAAATACTATCAGTTTGGAAATAAGCACATATGTAATTTCAGTATCTGTGTATTATACATCATTGAAGGTCTTATTGACACCAAATACATTGAATTGTTTATCGTGACTAAAAATTTTGACATCTGGAAATTTGGAAACAGCTTTTGTTTATCTGATTCAGTTTATTTGCTTTTTTTAACCAGTTACTTCGTTTTTTTTTTTACTTTTGAACCATTATTTGAATACTTTTTACTTCTACTAGTGTCTACTACTTCTACTTTTTACTTCTTAGTGTTTTGCACTAAATTAAAGTAAATTGTAGAAGATACGTGTTCACCATAAGGACAAGCAGGGAGGCAGGAACACAAATCTTAACATTTGTGCAGCAGCCTCAACAAAGATTCTGATGACTTTTTTTGAACAAATAAGTTTAATTTCTTACATTCACATAGACTGCACCTGCATAATGAAGTTCCTACACAGATCACCTATTGTAAGCTCTGTCATAAATGACTGATTAAAAGACAATGAGTTTTGCTTTCGAGACTTCCAAAGCACTGCAAAAACTTTCAAGTCCAAGCAGTTTTAATTTGCAAAAATAAATCTGTTTTTGTAATACATAAATGCTAAACGAGGGTGTTCTGATCTCTAACATTAAGTTCTTTACACAACTCTGCTTATGACAACACAAATCATTTCCTTAGTTTCTTAACATTGAAACAGACAAGTTTCAGCATGTCTGAAATGAAATGCTAAAACTCTGAAATGAAAAACACCATTAGAACGAGCCGTATTCCACAAGCTCTAAATTAGTGAGTTTGATTGTCAGTAACCATCAGTTACCCATTTGTCAGAATTAAGGTCAGGTTAGAATGAAAGAAAATAAAAAGCCAAAACAAATGTTGGTGATAACAGAAACAAAAAGCCAGCTTTTTCAGGGTAAAAAAAAAACCAAGGGCGTACATGGTGCCAGACTTTGGTTGAAGAACAGAAATTATGCATTTGATGAAGTGCTATGCCTCCTTGTGCTCATGATAATTCACTTCAAGCATCCTTAGAAACATCAGCTCATAAACAGTGACAACAACCAGATAATGAATCTCATACGATATCCTTTCATTTTCCCAAGGCTTTTGTAAATAAGGAAAAAACATGCTATCAAGTAACACCTGATGACAAAGTCAAATGTGCATTTTAACACTGAAAATGGTCTGAAATTAATAAAAAAAAAGTTTAATAGGCATTAATGGTGAATTAAGGACAAAATTATTTTCCCATTTGAATCAGTATAAGCACTCAACTTACACACCAAGAGTTTTGCAAGCATAATGAGGGCGTAATGTCCCTGCAGGCTGTGGTCGCTCCTCGGTTACATGTTTTTTTTGCTGTATGGTACAATCTTTGTCCCACATACATCAGTTTACTGTGGTACTTGCATTACAAAAAAAACTGAATTGTGGCCTGCAGGTTCTCTTGTGCATTGTGCTTCCTTCCTGCTTCCACGAGACGTAATGCTAACGTCAGTGTAAGCGCAGATCTCTCCTCAGGCACTGGGCTGCAGGCAGTTGGCGCAGCTGCGTACCATCCTCTCTCTGTGTGTCTGGACCTGCACTGTGCACCTGCTGAGACCGTAGGTGTGAAGCAGGAGATGGCGGGCCTTTGCCTGAACTTCCTCCCAATTGTGACCACTAGATGGTGCTGTAGACACAGACACAAGTTTAAATACTAAACAGTCGACAGATTCTGAAGCAGAAAATAATTGAGTTGCAAAAACTTCATATAAATACTTCTAACTCTTTATTGGTCTCAGTTTTGGAAAGTGTTCAATCTGAGTTGATCAGCTGTTATATAACACCTTGCTGGTTCTTTGTTTTAAAATCAATTTTACTGAGATTTGAACACAAGTCAAAAAATGAACAAGCGATTAAAGAAAAACATGGTTTAAAACATATTTTAACAAATGTTCCTAAAAATCACTCAGCTTACAAAGTTGACTAATAACTTCATAAGGTAAGGGCAATTACATGTTTCTTCTGGACGTTCACATAGTTGTTTCCCTTCATTTTAATTTAATTTTAATTTCAATTAAAAATGCTTTTTGTTCTTTATGGTTAAGTAATAATTCTGGTATTGTACATGTCAATTTTAGTCTTTAGTCCAATTTCACCTAGACAGTAAACAAAAAATCAAGCTCTGAATCCTTCTAAAAACAGATTTTAGAAAGTACAAGGTGTATTTATATGCACAAAAGACTATAGATAAAATTGGGTTGCTAATGCTCAATGGGTTTAGTGTCTGATGGTTGGTTCAACTCCTGAGGTTGACAGTAAACTTAACCCCACCAGAAGAAACCCTGTAAGTTGCTTTGGACAGAAGCGACTCACTGAGCTGTAGATGCACTATTGCAGCCGTCTTGTCAGCCGTAAGTGCCCACACGTTCAGCTCGTCGATGGATTGGACATCCTCCAGCTTCAAAAGGTCTTCTCTGATTCTCAGAGTGTCAAGGTGTCTGGGCACGCCTGACAGATCATCACAGAAACTTTACTGTTACAGATCTCCCACCGTAAATAAAGATGACATTAAATGGACTTCAGAAAGAGAGCAAAGACTCACCTTCCAGCACAATGACTGTTGTGTCTCGAATGATGCGGATTGTGGTAAAAAGAACCAGGACTGAGAAGATGTAGGTACAGATGGGGTCTGCCAACTTAAACTCTGGCTGTAAAATTAAAGAAGTAAAACAAGAATAAGAAAATCACATTAAATTTGAAGGGCCCAAATGTTTAAATATAATGAAACAGAAATGGTAAAGAAAAATGAGAAGCCAGTTCTAAGTTTCTTTGAGAGTACCTTGAACCGGACTACATAGGCAGCTATAAGAACCCCGACGCTCTGCAGGAGGTCTCCCAAAGCGTGGATGAAGGCAGCTCTCACAGCGAGGCTCCCATGAGGCTGGCCAGACCCAGCTGGGCGTGAACCTGTGGCTGCTGCAGAACTGTGCGAGTGGCCGTGACCATGGCTGTGTGAGTGTAGGTGGCCGCCTTGGTTTAACAAAAAGCCCATTCTAGAAACCAAGACGAGAGAGCATAGTTAATCTTTGAACTGATAACTTAATAGTTGGTTTTAAATGACAGACTGAATCCCAATAACTAAAATCAAAGATTGTTTAATGTTTATCTGTAGGTTTTACATACATTAGATTGACAGCCACTCCCACTGCAGCGGTGATGAGCATGATATCGCCATCTATGCTGAAGTCTTGATGAATGGTCCTCTGAACGGCCTCATAAACCAAAACACCAGTCAGGATGTAGATGAGCACCACACTGAGGACCGCTGACACCACCTCTGCAACGGCAAAGGAGTGTTTTGTTAGCAAAACCTTCACTGAACATCATACAGAAAAGCTTTTTACAAAACATGTATGGCTCATTATATTAAAAGATTATCACACAAGCAAAACAAAAGAAAACAAAAACTGATACTCCTTAAGGTATCCTAATAAATACGTGAAAAATTGCAAGTGTGGACAAAAACATTCTGGTTAGCCAATATTCTGTTCAGAGTTCAAATCTGACCTACATTACTTAAGAAATAGATGTTTTCAGCACATTAGTTTGGGGGAGGTTAGCATTTAGTGACACTCATTCTATGCTATAGCTCACAGGGATACTTTATTTTCCTGGATTTGACCTGTACTCTCCAGGGTCTCGGGCTAAATAATGTTTGCAACTGTCCTTTAAAATTTGCTGTTTGCATCTTTCTTTTGTTATCAAAGGCACTTTTACAAAATGTGGAGAAATCACAGAGTAAAGGTTTATCGACTAGCTTGCTGCTCAAAAAAAAAAAACAAACAAAAAAAAACTGCACAACAAGAGCGTCATGTGGCTCATTGAGTTTCACTTGTTTTTGAAGTGGTAAACTTCTTGCAGAATTTGTGTTCAGAAATCCAACATGACTGGCCTTTTATATTTGGGAGATATTTGTCATGAAATAATAAAGAATTCCTCTAGGAAACAGCCAAAATAATACGTAGTTTACAGAGGATATTTCTAGACGGTCTCTGCATAAAACACATGCAGACACATTCTAACTCAGTGAAAAAAGGGGATTTCTTCAAAAACTCACCAAGTCGATGCAGACCGAATGTGAATCTTTTGGTGGGGGGCTTAGTGGAGAGCCAGAGGGCCAGAAGAGAGAATAAGATTCCCACCACATCAGCTAGCATATGCACTGCATCAGTCATTATGGCTAAACTGTTTGACACATATCCACCTGCAAGGGAATAAAAAAAAAAAAAAAAAAAGCACAAATATTCATTTTAATCACCAACCTAATTTAGCTTGTAAATGTATTTAAATAAAGAAATTGGCTGGAGTTGTAGGTCTTAAACATATTAATTTTTCTCCAGTACATACATTGATGAAAAAATATATATTTTTAAAAAATCTAAATATAATAAATTTGAGAGCATCATATAATTTGTGGTATCTACTGGAAAATGTTTTAAATAAAATAATTACAAACGAAAAACAACCTAAAAGCCCCTTGCTTTTGCAAACCCCTCAACAAAATTTTAAGACCAAACACTGACAACAGCCCCCATCCGACACTAAAATGTGTCCTAAAGTCAGATGTTTACTCCTGCACATTTTACTTAAAAAAAACACTCTAATAAAATACACAAATTGCTAAGGAAGGAAGCTTTTTGTAATTTTTTTTCCTCTCATAAATAATAACTTTTGTATAAGAAAATGTATTGGATAAAAACAAGTTAACATAATGCCTTTAAAAACAAAGATATTTTCTGTTTGGCATGTGAATGGATGCAAAACAGGTTTTTGTACACAAAACACATATAGAATTACGCTTACATTTAACAAAAAATACTTTATATGTATGCAACACTTGTAAACTTTGCTCTAAATATTTGATTTTTGGTAAACAGCCTGACTAAAAAATATGTCAACAGTTTGCTTTCCTATGGTGTCATAAAAACCAGCAGCATGGAGAGGTGCATGTTTGTCTTGGGTGTGCGTGACATGAAGAAGTCCCTGAAGCTTTTGTCTTCACAACAACCCTCATCTGCATCCCAACTTCCTACAGCTTTCACTTGTCTTCAGTGGAAGTTAACTAATGAAAACAAAAGACCTTTGAATCCTCCCATGATGCCACAGATAGCTGATGAGGAGGTTACAGAAACTGCAGCTTGACAGTAACATGGGACTACATGCTCCACTGTTAAACATGCATTTTTAATGTCAAGAAATTGCAACGAATGCGATACCATAATGACGGTCTTTTGGAGTGGTTGCACATTAACAAGAAATCCCACTGCAAACTTAAAACATGAGACACTAGAACCTAAGGAAAGCATGAAGCAAACTTGGAGTTTAGAGAAACTTTGACCGAACAACTTTTTTTTTTTTAAAGCAGACTGGATCATTCTGATGAATGATAGGGCATTGTCAGACAGTAACAATAACAGTTTTACACCATTATGGTTAATGTTTTATAGCTTTGGAGAAGGCAGTCATTGTTTAAGAACAGCTGACCAAGCCAGTTCTTCCACCTTAAAGTTTATGTAATTTTCACAAGGCAATCGCCTTGTTTAAACAAACGAGAGCTACATCTGATAATGATGTGCTTATTCAAATGTACAAAAATGCGGTAAACAACTGAATTAATTATCTAGCAAATCTTTCAGGAACTACAGGTCACTGTTTACCCCGCTGCCATATATTTGAACAGAATGAGGCCATTCTGGCCTGACTATAATGAGTTTAGCTAGTTAAATTTTTCAAAATAAAACACATTAGTTGGCTGTAGAAAAGAAAATGATTTAAGGTTCAGAAACGACATAAAGCTCAACAGAAATACAATGCATGTTTGAACAATTACTCGTTAATTAGCACTAGGGTCACATACCTATAATTTCACCAGTCATAAACAAAAAATAGAGTACAGCTGCGATGATCAGCCTCTTCATCACCCTCCTGTGCTTGATCCTCTCCCTCTTCTTGGTGCAGTTGTCACAAGGGTCCATGTTCAAGCCGGGAAAGCCCGAGCTGGAGGACGAGTCCAGCAGGGAGTCGTCATCGTCCACCACTACGGTGTTTACCGTCACTCCGTTGGACGGAGCTCCGGCTGCATAGTCCGACATCTCCCCGGAGACCACCACCTTCAGCTTGTTGAACTTGGGGGTCTCTTCCTCCTCCAGCTCGTCGGAGAAGTCGAAGGGGGCCGCGTCGCTCAGGTCCCAGTCACTCCGCTCCCTCCTGAAGGCTGAACGCACTTTGCTCAAGAGGTTCCCACCTGACATCTTTACAAGTACGCAGCGTCTGCAGCGGCCGTCGGGGTAATGATTCACATCTTCTTCATAAGGGGGCGCGATAGTAGAACCGCATTTCAACTCCTTCCTGAAAACAGAAAGTGATACTAAAGCGGAATGCTCCCACTGTGTCAGACCAAGTCGTTGTTTTTTTTAATCATTATTTTTTATTTAGCTGGAAACTCTATACAGTTTTAAATAAGTTATCCTAACAGGAAGTGACAAACTTTGAATTCGGGAAACTGACTCGGCTAAAGCTAGCACTGACAGGCTAGCTTCCAGTGTTTGCGGTTGACAGACAGCCGTTCCAAAGCCCAGGCTAGCTCCAAATCAGAGACAAACTCACCAAATGAAGAATCTTCGCTTGTCGAAACGTCACCCGCTGACATTTTAGACACGAACATGGTAATAGTGCCGTGAACAGCAGAGACCGGGCGCCGCTTTAGCCCCCAACACTCACGAGCAAGTTCTGTCCGCAGATAAACTCACGTGATGACGCAGCGGTCACATGACGCTATCTGCTCCAGCTTAGCTGCGCCTGCAAAACCTCACCGTTGTCCGTTCTCTACATAAACTCAACGAAGCACCGCTAAAGTCAGTATTCGCTTTTTGTTTACAGAATGTTTGAATAAGTGAGGTGACTGCTGAGCTGAGGGACAGAGTTGACCGCCGTAGTTTAGTGGATTTAGCTTTGCTCAGGAACTAACTTGACAAGCTAGCTAGACTCGATACTTCATTGGTTGAGCTGCATTTAATGTTTGATTCTTTTGAGGAATCTTATTTCTATTAGCTATCACCATAAGGATCAACTGATGTTCTTGTACCTGTAGATAAACCAGGCTGGGTCCAGACAGTCGCTGCCTGTGGAGGTAGAGGAGATGGAAGATGAAGGGTCTTTGTCCCAGCGTGAACTTCCACACAGGGAAGGTGTGTTCGCCTGCCTAACCCTCTGTCTGCACATGACTTTCAATCAACACTGGGATAAACACAAATGATAGCTTTGGTGATTTTTGTTTTATTGATTCATTTATTTATTCAGCACTTTAAAAATGCAACGTTGCATCCTCATATCTGATGATCTATAGTTTTTCTTTAAATCTCTATGTATTTCCTTTTTTTAAATAGCTATTTCATTGCATTTTTTTTTTAATCTTAGAGTTTGACATGTAAAATTTAAATATAAAAACTCATTCATTTATGCAACCTTTTCAGCTTAAAGTCCAACTCCAATCATCTTTTGAGCTATTTTAAAAACATTAGGATTATGCTGTTAATTTAGTCAAAGAACCTGTGTCGTTTTCAAGGACTTAGGTTATCAAACAGCAGTGGTTTGTTAGAAATTTGCCTCTGAGTTGTGGGCGGGACTGTTGGCATTTTCCCTTCCCGTTTCTGAGAGCTTTCTGTTTACACGAGACAGCCTGCAATACATGGATATACATTTGTTTTAGGAGGTCTTTACATAAATTCTAGACATCTCTGCTTTTTAACTTATTAGTTACCAGTTTTAACTAAAAGTAACACTTTTGTTGGCATTTCATAAGTAAATGCTCTGTTTCCTGGAACCTTGTTTATGTTACTAATGACCTTTCCTAATAGATTTTCTGTTTACGCTTAAAGGATTGTTAGAAAATAATGTAAACTGAATTCTTTGGAGGGATTAATGCGTCCTTTGAGTCCAGCGTCTTTGACTGTTCTTTTCAGCCATGGTTGCATACGTCAAGGCCTCCTTTCATGATAAGTCGGCATGTTAATGACTTCATTGGATTTGTCAACTCTTAGTGATGGTTAAAAAAATGGGACTTCATTTACACAGCAACCATGCATTTTAAATGTCAGCACTCAAATACCAGAGACAAAGATTTTCAGGTCCTGAATTGTAAGGAGGTCACGGTTAGAATGAAGTTATGCAATCATTTAAAGGGGCCATACCATGATTATATGATCATATATTACCTTTGGAACATGAAAAAACAAATTATTAATGAAATATTAGTTATTATTAATTCCCAGAAGTAAAACGACTCAATCTCGCTTCCTGTCAGTCCCGCCCATTTCATGACGTCATCCTAGAGCTGTTGTCCGCGCATGCAAACAAATAACATCCACATTTTTTGCAGAGATGGATGTGCATATTGGGCATATAAAATGAAAGCGTTTTACAGATCACGCTAGCTCAGCAGAGAATGTGTGTATGTGTTAGCCTGGGGGCGGTGCTGGCAGCGCAGATTCTTCCTGAAGGGGGGCTGTCCTCAATCTATGATGTCAGCTCGTGAGAACCCGTTTGTTTTTATGTGTAGGGGAGGGGCTGCTGCAGAGAGCAGTTTTTTTAGAGGATTACTCAGAAATGCGTGAGCGGATCAAAATACAGCTTTGAGGTTGTTTAAAGTGAGGTATGAACAGCTTAATGCACTTAAAAGCTCCAAAAGTTGGTTTTTCATGGTGTGGCCCATTTAAGAACATAGTGAAGGGACTTTTTAATCTCTCTTTTGACAAATGTGAACTATTCGACAGATCTGTTGGGTCAAGAAAGTTCAGCCCATATAGAAAACGTGTCCGTTGATAAGAAAGCAGTGGACAAACTCACTGAGGGGCTGCTCTCCCACTACCTGCCCGATCTGCAAAACTCGAAGCAAACCCTCCAAGAGCTCACGTGAGTGTTTGCATGCGGGGATTCAGGAAATCCTTTTTATTCATCAGGATTAACTCTTAACTGACTTTTCCAAAAAATGTGTGTAATAACACCACATTAATTAAGTCTGGTTAATGGGTTATATAATGGGGTTGCAAAGGAGCATTATTCCACTATAATGACATGTTCTTGTTTGTTAATTTTTTTTTAAAGTTTAGTTAGACTGAAATAAAAGAACTGTTTTAAAGATAAAGTTTGATGTAAATAACGATGGTTTTCTTTATTTGTTGCACAATTTAAAAAATCTTGAATAATCACTGCAGAGTTTAGATGACCTACTTTATTTGGAGTCATTTTTACATGTTTACAGTTTTTTAATATTAACTTTTTTTGTAATTTTAATTTCTAACATTACTGTGTTTTACTCCACATGTGTTGAAACATAATGTTACATTAAATACCCCTGGGTGGTATTTTGGTGTTCAAATGCTGAGATTTGTTCAAACTGGTGAAATGAATTGAAGAAAAACACAAAATACGGAACTTTTGCCAGGTTTTCTTGAAGCAATAAGTAAACTGGATTTTTGGCTTGCAGCGATAAATTCAAACACTTTTCTGTAATAACTCCTATGTAAAAGAAATGGGTGGATTTTTTTTCTTAGAAATGTATCTGCAATTGAAAAACAATAAAATATTGCCTGCTGGATCTTCCTACTAAATTAAAGGGAACATTTGTCAAGAGGTTCCTTGGTGAATGTGTTCTCCACATTCATGAATGTAAAATTGAAAAAATACTTTTTTTTTTGTTTTTGTTTGTGTCTATTTCCTTTCTCTACAAGCAGACAGAATCAGATAGTTCTGCTAGATACACTGGATCAAGAAGTCACCAAGTTCAGAGAGTGCAACACTTTACTGGACCTCAACTCTTTGGTATGTTAAAAAGTTTTTGCACTCATTCTTAACTTTTCCAGCCAGAAAAAAACCAATGCTAACTTTTTTGTCTTTAGTTTACAGAAGCAAAAGTTTACCACCATAAACTGGTGCACATACGGAAAGAGATGATCATGCTCCATGAAAAGACAACAAAATTAAAGGCAAGAGAAAGATGGGAGAAAACTAGTTGAAAAATACTAACCATTTTGTTAAACCATTTCAGTCATTTTTGATTTGTTTTCTCCTCAGAAAAGAGCACTGAAGTTGCAGCAGCAGAAGCAGAAAGAGGTTCTGGAGAGGGAACAGCAGCGTGAGAAAGAGCTCGAGAGAGAACGGCAGCTTATAGCTAAACCTGCTAAAAGAACATAGAGATGCCCCCCCAAAAAAAACATCTGCTGCATGAAAGGACAACATCGGTTACACTGCATGTTTTGGGCAAATTATTATACATTTGTTATATGCCAGACTAATGCTAACCATTTTTCAAAGTGCAAAATTGAATCCTTTGTTTTTATGTTTTTATCTTAGTCTTTAGTCCTAAGACTGAGGATGAGAGCACAATCAAGGGTTTCATTCAAAAAATAAAATACTTGGATATAAGAAGAGTTATAGCAAAGACAAATTTGGTTTTGTGAACAGTAACTTTCCTTTTGAAACAAAATGAAAATGTGTTAAATCTTTAACACGCTTGAAAGCGGTTAGTTTAGTCATTTGTCATATTGGCTGAAACCTGTGGAGGTCCAGAAGAGACAATATGAAAGATATATATATATATATACACTCGCCATTAAATTATTTTTTAAAAAGTGTATAAAGTTTTTTTAAATTGGCATTAAATAAATACAATTAGAAATGAATAAATACATGTTTAAATTTATGTGGCATTAAAATATTTGCCATTTAAAAAGCACATTTAAAAATGTAATGACATTTAATTAGTTAATGGCCAGAGTTGGCTGGAAGACACACAGATTTAATATGAAATTATTAAATAAATGTGTCATTAATTATTTAAAATTTGAAATAAATTAAGTGTCTTAAATGTGTCAATATTTCATTAAAATTTAATTTTAACTGATTTAAGAAACATGCATTCATTTCATGAATGAAAAATTTCACGATTGAATGACACATTTCATGGTCCGGTTTGCAGCATTTCATTATGTTATCTGTCAAACTGTCCTATCAAACTCTGAGAGCGTGGCTAACTCAGATCATCTGTACTCCATTGCTCTTGCGTGGGTTTAATCTCGTCATGGCGCAGGACTGCTGATCTGATGAAACTCAGGAATTTATTAAAAGTTTTTGAGGTTTTGTCTGGCACCTCACACACATACACCCTGTAAATATTGTTTTGGTGAAATGTTGCTTTTGTGAGGGTCGCTTAATCAAATTTTCCTCTCTGTCCACATCTCCCTCAGCTCTCTGCCTGCTTGCCCCAGGGAGCTGGACACTTTTAATGATTTATTTCCAATTTAAATAATTACACATTTATTTAATGATTTCATATTAAATAAATGCATTTCAATTAGTCTCTTCCAGCCCACGCTAGACAGTGAAATAAACGTAATTAAATATTTAAATGTGCTTTTTAATGGCAATTTTAATATTTTATTGCCACATATATTTAAACATGCATTTATTGATTTCAAATGTTATTCATCTAATGCCAATTTAAAACAATTGACCCATTTAATATTTCATATTAAATATATTTATTTAAGTTTTTGTCTCTTCCAGCCCACACCGGACAATGAAATAATTAAATATGTCATCAAATGTTTAAAATGTGCTTTTTAATGGCAATTTTATATTTTAATGTCACATTTATTTAAAAATGTATTTGTTGATTTCCAATTTTATTTATTTTAAGCAAATTTTAAATAATTAATGGCACTTTTATTTTACGATTTAATGGCGTATATATTTATTGCACATTGTCTCCTCTGGACCTCCACAGAAACCTGCAAGTCTCTTGGTTTGGTTGATCCCTGCTCTGGCGTTGCTAAAGTCACAACAAACCAAAGACTTGGACTGTACCATCAAATGCTGGTACATCCTACTATCAATCTCCTATGCATTGCTGTTTGCACCTTCTGTAGAGCAGAAAACACAAATGACTTCCTGACACTGCTGCAGCCGTCTGACAATGCTCCAAGACAATAGAGGTTTACGCTGCCTTTTGTTAGAATATGTGTTTTGTTTGCTGGATTGGTACAATGTTTTTAAATCAGACTGTTCTGTTAAAAGATTGACTGACTGCTTGTGGGGTTTGCTGACTTTATAAAAAAAAACAATAATACCCACTGATGCTAAAAAGGACAAACATCTGGGAGTTGTTCAAATAGCCCATTATTGTAGCACTAGTTCAACTGAAACTCTGCATTTTTTACAATAAATATTTTTAAAATCGGTTTTGCTGTGTATTTTTTTTTCTGTTTAGAATTTTTTGTTTATAAATTATATTTGTAAAAAAATAGTTGTGCATAAAGGTTTCACATTCTCTCTGTATTTATTTATTTTTTATTTTTTTTATGTTGGCTGCATTGACTGTCTAAGTCCACTAGGTGTCAGCAGAGTGTTTCACAAGATTACTGAAGTTTGCTGATTGAATTCAACTCGGGATAACCCACAGGGTCAAATTTGGCCCTCGTTGTTTTAATTTTTTAATGCTGTTAATTTTACTTTTTTAGCTGCTGTAAATTTATGCTTCCCAAAATGAGCAAACAAAAAACAAATGTGTTTACCGGTAATTAACTTAAAAGCCCTGAAGAAAATTGTTGTTGGGTTCTCTAGGGTTAAAATGGAAAGAGGCTCCAACGCATTAAAGCATAAACAGTTTAATTGACACTAATATATTTTATAGAAAACATGTATAACCTTTATGTAACATCCTATCTATTAAGTCTTCACTGAGTATTGAATAGTGCCTTCATCCATCCAGCTTTTTAGTTCTATCCTCCTTTGATCAAAGTAGAAATGAATTCAGAAAATGTTAGTGGAAAAGCTACATGTCTGCAGACTCTCCCTTATATAAGCCTCAGCAGTCTTCATAGAATTAGTGAACAACAAGCTTGTTTTCTACTAAATTTCCTTGCAATTCACTCATTATTGACTGTCAGTGACCAACCATACAGACAGCGTTGTGTTGACAGAAAAGTAGGTTAAATTCCGCTGGATCTTAATGACCATGTGTGTGCCCCTCCTACTTCCATTTAACATAAAACTTCTATTTTACTTTCACTACAACAGCATGAGTGTGGTACAAACTCTGAAACTGTCTGCCTCTGCCAAATCCTTCTTTGACTGACCCACATCATGACCACAGGCGGGGGTACGGGCTTACAAAGATGGGTGACAGATTCCTCACTGTGATGAGGAAAAAAGCATCAAGGAAATAGCACATTCAATGTGGATTACTTTGTTTTGTTTATGTATCTTCTCCACAAGTTCAGGATGGCAGTGTCTGGATGTTTTTTTTTTCTTTACAAGCTTATTATATTCCTGTTTCAATGAATGGTTCAGTGTGAAATGTAGATTCCAAAAATAAAACACGTAAAATGCTGCCCCTTTTTCACTGTTTGGTCAAAAATGATTAGTATCTGTTGCATCCGTTTTATTTATTTATTATGTTTGTTGAGTGAATGATGATAACAATAAAATTTGTGTTACAAGAAAACATTCATTCATTCCCAATCCGCTTTATCCCTTTCGGGGTCACGGGGTTGCCGGAGCCTAACCCGGCTACTCATGGGCGAAGGCAGGGTACACCCCTGGACTGGTCGCCAGTCTGTCGCAGGGGCCACAATCACACACACTCACATTCACACCTAGGGACAATTTAGAGTAACCAATTAACCTATGAAGCATGTTTTTGGATGGTGGGAGGAAGCCGGAGTACCCGGAGAAAACCCACGCATGCACGGGGAGAACATGCAAACTCCACACAGAAAGGTCCCCTAGCCAGGACTTGAACCGGGAACCTTCTTGCTGTGAGGCAGGAGCGCTAACCACTGCGCCACCGTGCAGCCCTACAAGAAAACAATTGAAGTAAAATATGCTGACTGAATGAGACAGGATAAATGTCTAAAACCACCACCTCTGTTGAGAAGAGGTTTCTGCAAACTGACATAGATGCTTCATTGACTTTTCTCTCAAACTATCTGTCCAGACTATGACTATGACAATCCAGTCAGATTCCATCTGTCTGAGGAAAGTTGTTAATCAAATCTAATCAAATTGTCCTATACCTATTATACAATCGTTTCTAAAGGAAATACATCTTTTATATCGATACTGGAAAATACCATTTGGATTGAGACACAGTATGTTTTTTTTATTATAGTGTAAAAACGATCAATTCCATCACAGCGGAAAACACACAAGATGTAGCAAAAAATGATCAACCATCATTACAGTCCAATGTGTGGAAACACTTTGAATTTTGCAAAGACGTGGCCATACAGTGTGGTAGAATGTTCTAAAAATGTTTCCTTTGTATTATTTTGATGTGGAACAACAACAGCGGGCTGGATTTTATCAAACTAAAATGTGAATGGGTTTAACATTAATTTATGTTTACATGTTTGATGTACACATATTTAATTTACACTTAATTATCTTGAAATAAATACAATGAAACTGGAAAAATTCACCTGCACTGTTCTGAGTCACATTGGTTGAAGTTTTGGCTAAAGATGTCCTGGATCAATCAGATCGTTCAAAATGAAGCAATATCGACTTTGGATCGTATTATCAAGCACAAATTATGATATGAATTGAATCGTTGCGAAAAGGAATCTTTACACCCCTAGACTGTATTGTCTTCAAAGGAGTCGCCACTGTCCTTCAGGTGGAGGTGAGCGGTTGAGTCCTGGTCAGATGTCCAGGCTCTTCTTTTGTTTACCTATTTTTTTTATATATATATACATAATTTTGTCTCAAACATGCTAATAATTAAAATACAACCTAAATGATACAAACTTATAGATTATATTAGTATCAATAACAACATGACAACAACAAAAATAATAAAATAATAACAATAGTAACAATAACACTAATATACATTATATATGACTACCTGGGTTTTGCTATTACAATCTTTGGATTATATTGTTAATGTCCACATTTTCTTTATACATGCTAGTGTTGGTCATATATTCTTGGACTGTACAGTTCTAACTGTTTTTAAACTTTATATTATTTTTTAATCTTGTATTTGTTCAATCCTCAGACAATTCCAAATCAAATCCCCTTCATGTTCAGATCAATCCACTGCGGACTGCTCTGGATAGCATGGACCACAATACTCTGCTTCTCCTTCAGTGTTTTGTCCTCAGCTGGATCAGTTTTTGTTTCTCTGTCATTGCTGGGTTCAAAGTGAACCGGGATGATGAGTTTTGAAGATCCCTCTGAGTTTCAGAGACACCTGACTGACACATGAGACCATATTGTTCCTCTCTTCCTCTCTCTTTGCTGCAGCACATAAGTAATAAGTTGAATTCACCAACAGCAATTACAATGGAAGAATTTGCACAGATTAGCAGTAGAGCATTTTCTAGCTGACTTCTAGAAGTTGTCCTGAATCCCGTTACACATTTGGAAACATTTGAAGGGACGTGCAAAGCAATAAATCCTGTTCTCTGCCTGTTAGGGACATTTTGTTGCATTTCAAGGACTCATTGTTTTGCTTCACTTGTAAGCGTCTCCTGTTATTGTCACTTTTACCTGCTGTCACAGAGAGCTTTGGTGTTTGCTTTCCTGCTGCTGTTGCTTTGGCCCTGTTTGAATTATAGCCGGGGCGTTTTCACTTCCATACATGCGTAGGTTTTCTGTGGTTACTCCAGCTTCCTCCCACAATCCAAAACACTCATATTAGACTCAGTGGTGAATATAAATTTCCTGTCGGAGTGAGAGTGTGAGAGAACATTCAAATATGGATGCCCAGGATGTATCCTAACTCTATCCCTTTGACAGCTGAGAAAGACTCCACTGGGGTTGAACCAGAAATGACTTTAATACAAATGTGTTATTAACTCTATAAACTATTTAGAGAATAATGAAAAGGCAGATGTTTTCCATCTTTTAGATCCTATTTTCATTAGGAACTTTAAAAGTCAACCATGGAAGTTATCTGTTTTTATGCTTCGTCTGGATTTGATGCCAGGATTGCAGAACAAGTTAAAACATGGATATGTTTCCCATGAAGCTGCTGCACCTTTTCTATTAACAACATGAAAACTTACATCTGGCAAAAGTCTTTCTTTGCTGATTTGGTTTGTTTTATTTGCTTGCTTTTGTCAGATTTTAACGATCCGTTTAAAACATGGACTTCAGTGCCAGGGAAGCTTTGTAAAAAAAAAAAAAAAAAAAGGATTGGGAAAAGGTCATGCTTTGGTGCCCATTAAGGATTGAGCAACACAGATGCTGCTTTTTGCCCCTTGGCTTTGCAGCATTGCAGATTTCCATGGAGGAAAGTATCACATTTTGATTGCCTTATTCTTTTCTCAGCGTATTTATTCATTCTTGCTTGATAACGTTTTAGAAATCTCATTTTAGAAAACAGCAACAAACACAGAATGATCCTTAAATGTTATCTATTTATTCAAATCATTTTTATTAGAGAGAACTGTACTTAGAAACGAATAGTTTTTACTGTTTTTTTTTTTTTTTTTAACCACGTGACAATTTGGATATTACATAATATTCAGGCAATAGCTAAACCACAAGGGGGCAGAAAACGAGCAATAAATTGTAAAAAATACAATTTTATGATAGTTTTTGATGTAGTAGTTATTCAACATGTGTACCAAATACCAAACAAATGGCCTTTTAGCATGAAGAGGGTAGTGGTAAACCATCTTCTGTGCTCACTTAGATGAGCTTTGAAATAATATTTTAATGCCAGAACAAATAATTGACATTTTGAAACTTAATCCAGTTAGTCGTGAGACAAATGTTTCATTTTCCTTTAAAAATGAAACCCTTACCAATCTTGTTTCAACTTTTTTTAAATAAAATAAATTGCTGGAACCAAACTTCAAAATTACTTCAAATAGAACATTTCTCAGAAGCAGCGTTTTACTCCCTATTCAAGTGTTAATAATTAGTAAAAAGTTATTCAAAATATTGATACTGTTTTGATTCACATTTTAGAACGTGTTCCAGGGACTCTTAAATGTTTTTTTTTGTTTGTTTTTTTTTACATTCAGACAGGAGTCTTCAGTGGGTGGAACAGCTTACAGACGCTCTGGTTTCAAGGCTAAGTCCCTGACATCTCTGAGCGTTTGGTCTTAAATTGTTTCTGATTTTAGCAAGTTGGCCGTCAAGAAAAACACAGCCCCTCCCCAGCAAAGCCACAGGCGAGTCACAGGCATGGAACGGCAGCAGATGATGATGTTGCTGCTTTGGTGCCTCAGAAAAACAGTGATTCAGAGTGCTGAGGAGTGGGAGGCTTTGGTCTGGTTCACCTCGGCAGCTCCAAGTCTCTCCCAGACCCACAACAGGATGTACTCCCTGGGCCCACGCGGTGCATGCTCGGCGTTATTATTTTCCTAAAATTTGACCATTTTGTTGGTGTGGTAGTACTCATACATGTGGGCTGCCATGTGAAAAGCTGGAGCGGAGGTTCTGGAAAACAGATCTCTGTGGTGTTTTTGTTCAAAATGGCAGTGGATGAGATTGCTGCTCTTTTCCCCTCACAACCACACCTTACATAACTTCACATACACAGGCTTGCACTGGTTGGCAAGGCAGAAATTCGTAACTAGGTTTCTGTGACTCAGCTAATGGAACCAAAACACTGTAGGAGAATAACAGTTTCCTGTGCGACTGCCACAGCTTTCCAAAACTGTTTACATTTTAGTCTTACTAGTGTGGAAAAGTATAACTTCATCTTCTATTTGTCTGCACATTTGTTAAATGTTGCAGATCACCAAACTGATTGTGTTCAAGGAAAACTACTGGACATGGAAAAAGTTGTTTTTCCAAGTTCTAATTTGTTATAATGAACACTTCTAGAAAATGGGTTACTTCCTAAACCAAATCATTATGTCACCCTTGGCAGTAGCGACCACAATCAAGTGTTTGTGATAACTGATGATGGGTTTCAAGAGTTTCAGCAAGAAATCCTCGTTCCTCGAAGTTCGATTCTCGCCTTGCCCACCCATGTGTCGAAGTGTCCTTGGGCAAAACACTGATGCCCATATTGGCTCTGGTGGTCATTGGTTGGTGCCAGTGTTCGGCAGCGGAGCCACCATCAGAGTGTGAAAAGGTGTGTGCATTTGCCATTTATTTCAAGCAATCAAAGCAAAACAAAAAAAAGAAAGCAAAAAAATACATTGGTCTGTCCAACCTAATTAAGATACTTTTCCATAGAATTGAAACAATAAAATGGACTGAAAAAGCTGTGAACAGAAAGAGCAGTCACATTGAAAAACCATCTGATAAATACAGGTCCAAATCTTTGATGCTCTATGATCTTTTTCTGTTATTTCTATAATGAGTTTGCATATCTGTGTGATTTTTTTGTATTGTCTAAAATTAATGAGAGCAATTGGGAGAAAAATGCTTTTTACCTAATGTCCCTAAAACTTGATGAAACAGTACATAACAGTACATTTTTAGCTCAATATAAGCACAATGATTTACTACTGCTACTGTAGTAGAAGAATAACAGTATTTAAAACTGCGTGAAGTGAAAAAAGTTACTGTATTTTCCCTTCTGCTTGAATCCCTTATTTGATTGAGATTTTCAGCATTTTTGGTGAAAGCTGAGTCATTTTTCTTTTGTCACACTCAGGTCTGGTTTTTTAAGAAAACACCTCCATAGAATCTGTCAAAGTGAAGCAAATTAAAAGATCTCAAATAGCAATGTTGATATCCAAAGAAATTTTAGAGCCAGTAAGTAGCTTATAACACCTTACTAATGCTTGCTAATGTCTTCAAAGTAGTTTATTAAGGGCACTTATTATAAAGCTTTATCAGAATAATGGAATACATTGATTAAAAAGACAAATTACCATTAATGTAAGAGGAAAATTACAGTGCAATTACTCAAAAATGAAAAAATAGAGATTTTGTAGATTTTTTTTCATTAAATATAGTAATTATTAACTAAAGTCAAGTAGAGTTTGATTTACTGCTTGAAAAGGAGAGGGAATAAGCAAACTTTTAGAATTCCACTCGTACTGAGTTATTTCATTTTATATTTTGCATCGTTGTTGTAATCCGGTTCTGATCAGATCATTTTTGACAATGTAAGACTTTTCTTTGAGATAAATAATTTACTTAATGAGTTTTTTCTCCCAGGTCAAATAGACTTGACCGATATAAAATGATATGGCAGGGATTTAAGAGAGACATTTTTTGTTTTTCTAACTTTATTTTAGTAAATACTTTTAAATATATACTTTTAAATGATTATATATATATATATATATATATATATATATTATTTAGTAAACACTATTTTTAATGCTTTGTAAACAATGGCTTGTCTATTATAGTAGCACTTTCTCCAAAGTAGACAACCTCAGTATGTCTTCCAGCATCTCTGGGCTGCAGCACAGCATTGCAGTGGGCACCGCTCGCTGTCTGAGGCCATGTCTGTGTCACACAGTGCTTGTTGTGTCTACACTGTGGTGTACGCTCCCAGTTTTTCTCAGTTTAAACACAGACAGAGTGGGTGAACCGCAGTAGATGTTTTCAGCTCCGCCACACGCAGGTGAAGCATTAGCCCTGCTCTGCTCACAGCTACTCTCGGGTCAAACTTTCAAAACAAGTCCTCACAGCAGTTCCAGCTGTCACCGAAGGTTATATGGTGAAAGTGGCTCCTCTAAGACTGCAGTTAAAATGATAAAAATAGAAACAATTCTGACAGAAAACAAGTTGTTGAGGAGCATGGTGGCTGTGGTGAGAACAAGAAAATTGTTTGATTAAAGAAAAATGTTTGTTTGTTTGTTTGTTTTGGGTCAAAAATGCATAAAAGTGTTTGTTGGAGTTATGTAATCTTGACAAAGGTGTTTGTTTACAGACAGACAGCCTCAGAGTTGAAGTAACCCCTGCTGCATGGGATGGTTTGTGGCTGCACGTCTGCGTCCTGTCTGACCTGCGTGAGGTGGGGACGTTATAATCCAAGCCCTAACTGTATGGAGTTAGAGGTTTGATGGCAGGATTTATGGAGTTGTTTACACGCTCTATTTGAGTAAACCACAGCAGACTGTTGCTTCCTTTTGCTTTCTGATACACTTTGGTGAGGGGAATGAGGAGACAGAGGAAGGGTGCAGCTCAGACACTCATGCACGCATACAGACGACATCTACAAACCTACACAAACAAGATCCAGTTCTGCTTCCCTCACAACTGTGGTGGGTGGTGTGGTTTAGAAAACTGCAGGGTTTGTTGTGGTCCAGAGACAGTTTGGGTGTAAGAGGCATGTGTCCTTTATCAACACAAAGTTTCTTCATCAGACGGAGATATGCTAATATGATAATACAATTTTCTCTGCCTGAGAGTTTTTATTTTGGTGATTACCAACTCACTAAATTCAAGAAATCTGATAATCACCGCGTTGTGCAGAATGTTGTGACTTGACACACCCAGATCAGAGTATAATTATCCAAAGTCTTTGCCTTCATATCCTCCAGATTAAAGTTAGCTAGCGCAAAGCTTTAAAAAATTCCAGGAAAACAGAGGGTGGATTTTGATTGAGTGGCTAGCTCCACGACCCAAAATTGTCAAGTATGAACAAAGTTATACAGAAAAAAATGTATTTTAATAGGTTCTTTTGAACCAAACCAATTTCAACAAAAATATCTCAAATAGAGTAAATAAAACACAAACCGTATGAAACTTTTAAATGTGAAGCACCGATTGCACAAATGGTTATATTTAGGATAGCTGCCATTATATAAAGTGAGTACTTTTACAAAATAAAACTCTGAACTACTTCAAAACAAACATAATTCAACAAAAATAACTAGAAGTAACTATTTTCTGTTTGAGTTTATTAGCTACTAAAGATATTTTGGCCCATTGTCTGGCAGTGTTGACACAGATCGTTGGGTTTTGGAGCATTTGTGCAGACACCGCTCTCATAAGGCCCCACCACAGCGTTTCAGTTGGATTGAGGACTGGACTCTATTTTTGGGTCCTTCCAAAACCTTAATTCTTTTGTTTTTTAGTCACCCTGTTGCAGATTTTCATGGGGTTCTTTGGGCTGTTATCCTGTCCAGATGATCCAGTTTCAAGAAAGCCTTAGCCATGAGACAGAATACTTGCCGCACAAAGAAGACCTGTGGTTGACCAACAAGGTCAAATCATCACTCGTCACTCTTTGGCCACTGCGCTCAATAGTAATCATGATTTATATCTCCTGCTGCATAGTTTTTGGGTTTTAGCAAACATGACATTTGGCCATTGAAGCCAAACAAGTTAATTTGGGTCTCATTTGTCATTTGAATGTTCCACAGATTTTGTGTTAGTGCAGTTTGACGTTCTCTTACACTTAGTTTTAACATCTAGATTTTTTTTTTTTTTTTTTTTGCTTTACTGGACTCCAGGGATCTGCCACCTTTTTCACTAAAAGTAGTCAGTTTCTTAGTGACCAAAACCAAGAGAGAGCCGCCAAGTCCTACCTCACCGTTTAAGAAAATACACTATTTATGTGTCTGCGGGCATTCAGCCATTCATTTATAAGATGCAGCTTTTTTATATTTACTTTAGTTCAATTATTAGTGTTATATTTTGTGTTATATATAACAACTTTACCTTTGTTTTACTTTTCACAGCAGCACATAAAAGTTTCTTTAAAAATACATTTAAATAAATTTTAAAAATACACCCTGTGCCAAATAAGATTTACTTGCAATTATAACAGTAATGCAATCATACCATTAAAAATGTTGCTTCTGAACAGCAACAAGACACTGTTGGGTAGTAGATGAGAATGTGTGCCTTAAGCTTTTTCTAATGATAAACAGTTCTGAAGAGATCTTTTGTTTTTCAAACTTTGGTTTGAAACCGAAATCTCCGGTTGACAGCAGAATGAACACAGACCAAGCCCAAGGTTCAGGGCTTGATCCGGACCAAATTAAGCAGACTCAGTCTGGACCAACAGACTTTCCAGTCTAAATACCCCTTAAGAAAATAATATGGATTTTGGTGCTGTGTTATGGTCTGTCTGGGGTTATTTTATTTCTTCAGGTTTTTGAGGTATTGCTGTTGTGATGAACTGAACTGTGTATTCTGGGGAAAATCAAAAAAGTGAAAGACTTCCAACTGCTCATGATGAAAATAAAAGCACATTTAGGGGTCTGCAGAAGGACAATAATCCAAAACATACCAGTGTGTCCACCTCTGAAAAGCTTTAAAAGAACACTGTAGAGATTTTAGAAAGCCCCAATCCCAGTCCAGACCTGAATCCACGTGAGCTGCTGCAGCATCACCCTAAAAATACTTGTAATGCTTGAAAACCCCTCAGTGTTGCTGGATTACAACCATTTTGATAAGATTGGTAGTGTAAAACTCTTTCCATGGTGCTGTAAAGATCATTTTCAGGTACTGAAAACACTTGATTGTAGTTGTTGCTTAAAGCTGCTGAAGGTACCCAAACCATATTTGATCATTCTTCTTTCCCCTTTTTACATTAAAAAGACAAAACTTGATTTAGAACGTACTGTTTTTGTTTAATTACGTCATCTTTTTTAAAATTTAAATATGGTTAATGGTCTGAAACAGAGTGACAAACAGGCAAAGAAACGAGAAAGCCAAACACTTGTCACATCCCTGAATATGCGTGGCACATGTACCTGTTTTACAGATGACTCAGGAGCATTGTTATATTGTCAAAAAAGCTTTGCAAAGCCAGCAGAGAGCATGCTGAGTATGCCTCAGCAAATATCTACAACACTAGACCTCTATATTTGTACAGCAGCAGTATGTGTTACGTAACCACTCATCTTTCATCCAAGGTTCTGCAACACCCATTTTAAAATCTCTGAGAAGCCTACTGCAGAAGGTAGCTGCACCTCAAATTTAACTTTACTTCAGTCGTCAAGAATGTTATGAGTTATAGTTAAAGTGTTGGATCACATACAAATTAAATTTGCTGTGGTGCAAAAACTTTTCATAAGAAACATTTAAACAAGGATCTGTTTGACCCTTGCCAGCCGAAACTAAGGACTCCTCCCCTTTAATCCAGAGTCTAATCCCAGGACTTTTATTTTGAATAGGTTTTGTTATTTGCATGATCTATGTCAGTGTTTAATCACTTGAAATTGAAATCTGCTTTGAGAAATTTCTGACAAAGATAAGGTTGCCACATAGCTTCAACCTTGTTTCACCAAAAACAATATGCAAGAGTTGATTTCATACTGCTAAGCTTGTGTTTTGAGTGTGAGGAAATAGAAAATGTTTAAAATGTTTTGCTAGGGAACCTCAGTCTAATGAAGAAGTAACAGAAGCGGAAGCAAATCAAACTTGTGTAATGAAACATATAAACAGATGAAATGCATTCAAAAGGAAGGAGTTTAGGTCATTTTTAAGTTGTTTCAGATCATGAACAGGAAAAAAACAACACTCAGTGTGATTTTAGGTCAAAAATAGAATACTGTTGGTGTCATTGCAGAGGCCGAGTCACGTCAACACTTAAAACACTGTGTCTGGAAACAGACACTACAAGATGTGCTACTCTGCATGCCTGCACAAATGCTTTGGTGCATGGCAAGTAACAATGTCATCCGAGCAGTGCGTAATGGTAATTTCAATGGTCCTGTGATTGAAAATAATTAACATTACAGGAGTAAGGAGGGAGCCCCACGGAGGATAAGACCCTTTCTAAAGCAGAGGCCACTAAATGTATTGTTAAAATTCTGCAGACTGTGTGTGCACTTCTGCATGTGCCTGGTTGCATTACAAAAAGTGTTTAAATTTAGCCAAAGGAGAAAAACAAAATGAAACAAACATCACTGCTACAAAGTGGCCTGACACACCCATTACATACGTGGTTCAAGTCTTCTGCAGAAGTTCATTCTAGATGTGTCCTTAGATTACCACTACTGAGGTGGGACACGTAATTAAACCTCATGCAGGGGCCTCATGTACTTCTGAACTAACTGATAATGATGTTCTAGTTTCACTTTATTAGGTCAGCCATTTATATTCAGTTGTTCTTTTGTTTTTTTTTTCTTTTGCATTTTCTGCAACCTTCTTGCATACAGTTAAAATAATTTCTAAGAACATAAAATCCTAATGAACCTCAAATTAGCCCTGCAGATTGGCAGAGCATGACAACCATATTGGCTCTATTTATAGCCGAGGGACTCACTGCTGTCAAGCATTTGTCATATTTCCTGCACTGCTATGCAAAGACCGCTACAGGTTCTTTGTGTAGGATTCTCCCTAGAACTGTAAAGTCACTTCTATAGTTTTACTTCTAGTGTTTTAGAAAAATGAGGAAGGTTAATACACATACCTGAAAGCAGTTTTTTGGCTTGTGAAAGGGTTGGGTTAGCCTATTTAATAAACATCTATAACTGCACAATGTTTTTATTTATAGGTGAGTTTTGCTGTGCCAGCTGCTGCTGGATCCTCAACCCCTGATTATTACATGTGTGTGTATTTCCTGGAACATGTTAGCACATAGCAGATTAAGCATATTTAAGATGGCAAACTGAAAAAAAGTGTTCCTGCAACTGCAAATTGGAGATCATGTCATCCACAGGCAATGTATAGCAGTGCCGCACTACAACTTTTACCCATGGATAACCAGAAAAAATAAGCAAGCACCTAATTTAAAAATTAGTTTTTCAGTATTTCTTCTCAGTATTGACATAAGGAAAAAAATTCTTGTCTTTGAAATGTATACCTCTGGAACCAAGATCACTGAATACCAACTTATTTTTTTTATATTCTATGCTAACAAAAAAAAAAACACACACTTTCTTGAGGGCAAGTCAGCTTTTTTCATGACTATATTTCTTCAAAAAGTGGGTTTAAAACAGTTTGACCAGCATATTTTGAACAATGAAGTGCGAGTCAAACCAGAATGTTTATCAGATACTTCAATCTTTAGTTGTATTATAACTTGACACATATGCAGGGGCGGAGCTTCGGGGTTGGGAGGGTGTGTTGAGTGGGGGTTGGTAAGGGGGACAACAGCCCCCCAGCAAAAAGCTTTGCTCCCCACTTTCCCCCCAATGTTTGAGCAAATATTAGTGTCATTATTTACAGATTAAAAAATAATGAATACAAGCTTGTTTAAGCATTGCAAAACAAAAAAGTAAAAAATAAAATGAAGGTAAATCAAAATAATAAGAAATAACATGTTCTCATTTGCCAACTGTCTAAAGTCCTATGCCTCTCTCCCACCCCCCATATATAATGTTTTAGCTCCACCACTGCACATACAGTATATAAAGAAACAATTACAGTGAATAAGTCTAAACAACACACTGTATTTGAAACAGTATTCATTACAAATAAGCTACAGACTCATTAAAGAGCAGGTATCATTTAAAATGTGTCTTGGGTTTTTATGATTATGCAAGAAAATCTATCTCAAAATTCAATACAAATATTTGACTTCAATCTAATGAAGAGATGTTGCCTCGTGAAGGTAAAAAAAAAGTACTGAAAGAAGAAAATACAGACCTTTTAGCTTTACTAAAGTACCAGTGTTGTTATACTGCCGAAATAATGCTCAGTTAAAAGTACCGAATGCTCATGAAAAACACTCGGAGCTCGAGTTTATTCATTTATTTTTTGGATTGCTATTTAAGGAATTGATAAAAAAACTATTAAATAAACAGTCCCCTTTGTAACATCATCTTTGAGTTAGGTCAAACTGGGTGCCGTACAAGTACACCTTAAACAGAGCTTTTTCCATTTAACAACATGCAAAACATGCACAGAACACTGAGGTTAACTGCTCCACAGATTTAATGCGTGGATTTGCCAGCAAGTCTGTTCAAATCCTGAAGTTCAGGAACAAAACTGTACAGAGATCATGAATCTTCTGTTCTATTACAATAATCATGTTTTCGACAGAATGACAAGTGTCTGTCAATATCTCACTGGGGCTCTGTGCACAAATCTCTCCTGCTGTCAAGATTTTATTAAATTTAAACATGAATTCAATTTTTATGAGGCTTTGAATCATTATTTGCTTGAATGTGAGGAACTAAGGTGTATGAACCAAAGAACACCAACTGGACCTTTCTGGAACTCTTCGGACAAAACTGGATCTGTTTCCCTCTTCATCTTCACCTGCAGCTTTTTTTTCCAACCCTTTATTCTGCAAGTTATGTGAAGAATATGTCTGTTTAATAGTCTTTCATGCCATTTATAAAATACTTCAATTAAAAGTTCATTTTCTTGTCTGAGTTAGAGGTTTTGTGTTCACTGTTAGAATTTAAGTCTACCTTTAGCAGGTGGTGGAAACTAAAAACAACAGCTCGCTGCAAAATGTAAGTTTTGGAACACTTAGTTCCATCTCACTGCTACTCAGAGCTTTAACAGCAGTTAAAACACAATAAAACAAAAACAGAGCTTTGGAAGTCACAGCTTTTATTATGTAAGCTCATAAATCCCGTTAATCAATTTAACCATTGAAAATATTCAGTTATTGCTTTAATACCAACTTAATATAATTTATTGCAAGTTAATGTTTAAATGACTTTGTTACAGTAAATTACAACTTTTTATGGACAAATAATTCCTGGTACTTAATTTTTTTGAGACTGCCAGTTATTCAAAGTTTGTAAATTTATAGTGTGTAGTCTACAAATAACAAAGACCCAAAAAAAATTAAAAGTATTAAATATGCTTCTAAATTACAGCACATTATTCTCATTTTCATTCATAAATGAGAAACTTCAGCTTTTTAAGGAAATGGGTTCAACCCTGACTGGTTTTGGTTATGAGTATCATGACACGTTTGGTTCATGTGACTCTGCTTATCAGTCACAACAGCTGCTACCCAGAAGCCTGATGGGGAAAACTATCTGCTTTCTAAAGCCTCACAGACCCAAAGATACGTAGGACCCGAGAGTTTAGACACCTTCCAGTCCACTGCTTTTATTAACCACTCATTGGGTGTCATTTTGGGTATCAAAGCCTGGAAAGTAGTTGTGTCCATGAAGCATTCACAGCAACACCAAGTTTGATAGGAGGATCGTTTATTGACATCTGCAACCATTCTTGGAACATCCCAATCAACGCAGTTTCAAGTGTAGGTTGTAACAAAGCAATAAATACGAGATATAAAAGCATGTTATGCTGTCAAATATTTATAAAAACAGAAAAAGCTTAGAACTCAACTATATGAGCTGCCAGATATAAATTTAAGGCAAAGCGGTCTTATGCTTGTTGGTTGAGTACATGCCTCCTGAAGCCAATCGGATGATCTGCAACACATAAAACACAAACGGTGACCCACATGTAAACAAGAGCGTTTGGTGTTTGGAGATTCTGAGGGATTTTGTTACCTTTGTTAGAGAGATTTCTGGATGTTGTTCAGAATGTCACCGTAGACAAAGTTGAACAGCCGTTCCTTTGACCAGGTTCCATCAAGCTGCACTGTAATAGTATGCATGTAAGCATTTAAACCACGTAAGGCCACCATAAAGTGTAAACAAAAGAAAAGCGACCACTTACAAACATCAACACATGACTCCTCCATGATTTTGGTGTGTTTCAAATACATGGGCCAAACGTGGCCATCGAACAGGCCAGGGGGGTCAGGCACCATGTAATTCCTGGAGCTGCAGGGAGAGAAAAACCATTTACCATGAAAAATCTATGACACAGAAGATAGCACCACGCATAATAGTGGGAGCACGTACCACCTCCTCTTTTTGCATTCTTCGTAAGGGATGGAAATAAAGTAGCATTGGTTTAGCACGTCGATCAAAGGTCTATAGAAGCACATGCAAATGAGTGTTTTTTATTTAATAAGACAATAAAATGATCACCTTAAGGGAAGCTAATATCTTACCCGTAGGTGTACAACAGGAAGCCTTCCACAATAAGGATGTGGTTCTCCTCATCCTCCTTGTTGTCAGACTTCTGGATAATCTCAGCATCGAGGTTGTTATTCACGCCATGAGACTTCTCAAACTTCACCGGGTTCTCCAGCCATGCGTAGATGGTACTCATCATGGCGTCCATGTCCAAAGCCGTAATGACTGTAACGGCGGGGGGGTTAAAAAAAAAAAGTGCAGGTAGGAAAGAGAAAGGAGGCATACAAGAAGACCACAATGAGTGAACAAATAAATGACTAAAAAGTTTAATTGTGTCTTCAACGCATGCAGATTACAAGTGATGCAACACTGCAGCTTGAACAAACACACAAGCGCCCACACACAAAACCCTTCACAGAAACCCGGGCTTACCATCGTACTGCTTAAAGCCATCTTCACCAACTTCAATCTGATCTTGGGGCTGAAACATACATCGAAGAGATGTACCCAGGTACATTCCACTAGGCCTACACTCTGCTACACGGAAGGCTAATAGTGTTATTACACACTATGATTTTTTTTTTTTTACATTTTAATTCATGTTAAAAGTGTTAACATTAACTTGTGTCTGGTTGGGTGATCTCTACTGCAATTGAATGGTTACAAAGAGATGAATGTGTGCTCACCTTAAAGAAGTCATCTTGATGCACTACACAGCAGTTGGGGAGGGTCTTTATCAGCCGGTTGGTGAGGGTGGTTTTCCCTCCATTGGTTACGCTGCACAGAACAAAGCAATAAAACTGAATGAAAGGCAAACAAAGCAAACCCACACTGAGCAATGGAAGACCAATACATTGAAGTTCTAGTGATCTTAAAGATCACCAGCATGTTCCTGTAGTAATAAATGTTTAATAAGCATTACATAGTAGAAGTTTAATTGAAAAAAACTGCATGAGATATGTTAAAATTACAGCTATTTACTCATATATTTTTGAGAATCTTTGAAAATATCAAAATAAAAGTCACTTCCGTTTTAAATTAAACGGAAATTGCTTCCGTTTTAAACTTGCTTTTCTAAATTACCACCATTGTGATAATTGAGTAATAAGCATCACATATTTTATTCATACATATATATTTATGTATATATATTTGACATGTAATACTGAGGTATAAAAGACAACGGCAGATTTGACCGCCATCCGCACGTGCACCGGGCTCGTGGGCCTCGCCCAACCCGGTTAGCCGGCTAAGTTAGCCTAGCTAGAAGTGAACTGTAGCTGAACTCACCCGCCGATGCCGATGATGTACTTCATGGTTCTTCTTGGTTGTTAAAGTTGTGGAGTTTTCAAAAACGTTAAGGAACCTGATGAGGGAGCACAATGACCAGACGGGAAGAAAGCTTAAAAAGAGAAGGTTGCTGCAGGAAACGTCAACTACTCGATTCCTCCATGGCACTTGAGTGAGTAAGGTAAGAGCAGACACGGGCAGACGCTCGACCGCGGTTATCCACCGAGAGAGAACCTCGCTGCAGCGACACTTCTACACATACTAAAAAGAGCCCCGTGATTGGCTATTTAAACAACTCCGGCCTACGTAAGACCCTAAAACCGACCAATCAGAAGCAAGAGTCACCGCAGTCTCACCGCCCCTCTGTCCTCGCCGCAAACCATGAAGTGATGCTGTATAACTCTAGAAATGATCAAATAAAAATAACGCCTGCATAAATATCCATCTATGTATAAAAAAGTACTTTATTGTATTTATTTTTACTGGGTAATATTTACATCTTTAAATGATTAGAGTAGATGATATTAGCTGGATAAACCCCAAATCAAAATCTTACTAAAATACATGTTTCATAGATCACATGCATCAACCAGGGATGAAAGGATCAGGATGCTATCGAACATTTTTTCATTCATCTACAGCACACCGTGACATCAGTACTATCAGCTGGAAGTCATATGAACTCTCGCCCTTTAACTCATGCTGTTTCATTTTACCACCATGGTTAAACGAGTTTTATCACATTCAAATGTGACAACAAATTTCTAAGGACCCAAAGGTTACCTGCCCCAAAAGAAGTGAAAAGTCCACTGCATGTTTTGTGTTTTCCTTAAAAAAACAAAAAAAACAATTAAAAGTACTATATTCTGTTGTTTTCCATCAATACCTGAAATCCCTCAATTTATTTGGGAAAATATTCAGATATTTCTGATAATCTCAAAAAATTGGCTGATTTTTCTTAAATGCGAGCAAGTAAAGCCTATTTGCTACAATCAATAAAAACAAAATTTAGAAAAAATAGTGTTTTCCAACTTTTTTAGTTCTATTATTATCAATACTGACACCCATTTTACGCTGTTCATGTTTGTCACATAGTGTGTTATGTGTAATTCATTACCAAAGTTTTCGTAATATTAACTTTTTTCAAACTGAGAAAAGTATTGTTAATGATAGAAAAATTGACTAATTTGATCAACTTTACAAAAGTAATCACATGTAGCCTTCTGTATAGCAACAAGATATAGATAAAGCAAAAAACTCAGTGTCCTTCACATGACGTCTTTTTACATCATTGGTTTTGCTGAACATATAATCGGTCGAGACAGGATCTCGGAAAAAGATTATCTGCAAAAAAGCTACACGCCCCCAAACCCCAGATGTTGATTTTTCTGTTCTCACAATTCCAGTAAAAACACACATTTTCTTTACTTACACAGCACATCAGTATGTACTGATACCAGTGCAGGTGTAAACATTGCATTTTATATGAGAATGGAAACAGCCAACATCCCCAAACACATTTGCTTTACTTTAGTGTCCATTTCAACAGCCCACAGCTGACCATCCTCCTTTGCAAAGGATTTTCCCAACCAGCCCAACAGCCCTGTTTCCTGAGGTTACACAGAAATACTGCACAAGCTGAGGTTTACACCCTCAACAACCTCAACTATGAAGATAAAGTTGCCAAGTCTGGGACCCAGTTCAGCTTGTAAGATTTTTGTTACGTTGACACTACTGTTCGGGAACCATTATATATATATATATGTGCATGTCCAAAATTCAGTATGCCTGAAACAGCCCACTTCTTCCCGAGGCAAATCAAGGATTTTTAAGAACCATTTCAGATCAAAGGTCGTGGCTCAGTTTACTGCAGGCCCAGACGAACTAAACAAGTTCAAACAGCATCTGTTTTTGGCAGACATGATAGCATCCTGAACATAATCAGTTATGTAAGAAGTGGTAAAAGCACAAAACAACTTTTATTCAAACTCAATCCATTTGTACCTTTATGATAGTTTCATGCTATATCAAAAATCATAATGATATTTTATTTCAGACAAAAGCTTTAAAATGAAAAATAGGACAATATAAAAAAACTTAAAAATATTCAAAAGGAAGTGAGAAGAAAAAGTCTTATACATTTTGACACCCATGCCTGAAACCAGGGGTCTGCAACCTTTAACGCTAAGATTCATTTGGTCCTGTGTCTTATTGACAAAAATCCAAATGACAGCCACAAAGGCTTACCTCAATGTCTGAGAAAATAAATATTTTTAACAGTATTTTAGTGGTCATTAAGTCTGTTATATATGTACACCGTAAAATGCAGCTTTTAAATATTAGCAATACTTGAATTATAACAGCATTAAAATTTTCTAGATGAATAACAGTTGTTATTTATTTTAGACAGCAACACATACAAGTTCCTTTCAAAATAAAATATTTTTATATTTTTTATCAAATACGTAGTTAACCTATTATTTTTTCAAAGCATTTGCATTATTCTTCAAAGCCAAAGGGCCACCATGGAGAACTAAAATATCTACATTTGGCTGTGGAGCCTATGGTTGCAGACCCCTGCCCAAGACCAAATTATTTACTATACCCACTGCACTTGAGGGATGCTTACAGATTGTTGTACCCTACAAAAAACAGACAAAAAAATATGTATTTAGTTTTTTTAGTAGGATTAAAATTGACCGTTTAAAAAAAACCTCATGATTGTTAACAGAAAAACTGACAGTTCCAAGTTGAGAGAAAATCTTCCAATACTTGACTGCCATCTGCTGGTTGTCTTAATGTCTTTTTTTTCTCCATGAACATTAAGTGGGTTCAGAAAAAAATGGGTATGGGTATCTGGGAAACGTGAAAAGAGTCTCAAATCAGTTTTGCGTGTCAATGCGGTTTTGTGTGTGCGTAACAAGTGATTCGTGCATATTTTTTTAAAGATTTGTGCCTGTAGTTAGTTTCAAGCTGTCGTAATTTTAAGTTGTGCATGTGTAAATTGTACTTTGCTTTTTTTTGTTTTGTAATTTTTGTACTCATGTACAAAATGTATTTTATGAGTTACAAATAAAGAATTACGCACGCACAAATCCAAAGTTACACACAAATCAAGAATTATGCACGCACAAATCTAAAGTTACGCACAAATCAAAATTACGCACGCACAAATCGGAGTGATACTTATTTCTCTCCATACTTTTCACGGCTCCCAGATTCGTGCATAATTGATGCGTTTAAATGCTACTAGAATGCTGGGTCATCAGAGCTTTCTTATCAGCTGCTCTGAACTTGACGGTGAATATCTGCTGAAACTTGATATTTTCCAACTTTCTTGAACAGATATGCCAGCTACTGAATATAAAAAGTGTAAATAAAGATTTTTAAAACACTTGTCCTTTTAAATATAAAAATATTTTCCAGAATTGATCAGTTCCTCTCTACAGCGCCTCCCCCAACAGCGTCTCAGATAAAAAAAAGGGTAGCCTTGGGATGGCCAGCCCTAAGTCTCTACGGCTCCCCCTTAAACTACAGTTACATATCCCAAAATGCCACCAAGTGGCAGTGGCATTTGAAATTGGAAGGGGGCAGAAACAATTTTACACACCACGCAGTGGCCTCAGAGGTTTTAAGACAAAGTTACATTTTTATGGTGACCAGACAATTTTCCTCTAACTGTTGGTCAGTGGCTGGCACATTTCGAGGTTGTGCAATGGCAGTTTAGTGACAGGCGGGGATGATGCCATCTGCACACCTGACGGCTGCCTGACTGCCACTGTCTCCAATAATGAACACACCAGTGGTTTTGAGAGGTGGCATGAAATCTTGCAGATTCCGCTGATGCCTCCCCATCGCGCTGTGGCAGTTGTATTTATGACTGTAGCATTAAA